>JAODLD010000045.1:7948269-7964002 GCA_026781065.1 Mormyrops boulengeri | reverse complement strand
TTATAAAAACAACTTCCTCAACTTGTCCCTACAAAACCCCCCCCCCCCCAACCTTTCTTTGACATCTGCTCCTTCGACTAACTTGTTTTATTCATTTATCCTTCCCACCCTGTACCGCTTCTGGTTCCGCGGAGTGAAACTCCGTAACTAATGGATGAAGAGCGATTTCCGGGAATGCTGGCCGCTTATGCCCCTCGTTACGGGGGAGCCGCTCCTTGTGTTGCTGCATTAGAGAGGTCAAAGCGGCGGAAAAAAAAGCTCTCTGTCGCATGAGGCCCGCATCGCTAGCTGCTGAGATGCAGCGGATCGAGGAGCTAACGACGTGACCTGATTCTGTCAATCATCGTGCCCCGTAACTGACTAGCTGGAGCTCCCAGCTGTGCACCCGGCGAACACAGAAATTCCTCCCCCTCCAAAAACAGCTACGGTGTGATGGCCCTCCACCACATCTGCCTAAGGGCAGCTGAGATGTTTCAGTAACAGGGTTATCCTCCTCACCCGGCCTGGGACCAGAGCGCCAGGGAGACGACACATAACTGGGGAAGAAAATTCTGCCCTTAAAAAATACTTCATTTCAGTCGTCTTCAGCAAATTATGGGACCTATGTATGTAAGTATGGAGGGATAGATAGACAGCTAGACAGATAGATAGATAGACAGACAATTTATGTTTCCCAAAGGAAAGTACTATACGATTCTAGCAGTATGTATCTGCTCAGTAGGATGATTATGATTTGGACTGTGTCTCTCATTGTGGTATTTCCCCACACTTCATTGGAGCACATGCGTGAACATTAAAAACACTTCAGTATAATGTACTGAAATAATTGAGGTCCATCATGCATTATCAGACCACACAAAACTGTACTGAAATGCCACGGCGTATAGACAGACCAGTCAGCACTGCTGGACAGCCTCTGGCTGGCTGCTCTAATGGTGCATTATACGAGGTAAGAGTGTGACAGCACTAACTTTCTGCATTGGCTGATGTAGTTTATCAGCATGGCCTGTACCCCTCTGTTGCCAGGCTTCTTCAGCTCCATCTCTTGTCCTAATGAAGATTTACAGGTCAGCAGGGGTGATGCTAAAATCAGCACCCCTCCCTCTGCCCTACAAACGGGACTGTACCAATCACCCCGGAAGAGGATTCTGTGCAGGGAGGTCAGGATCGACAGTGGGGGGCTCATGCGGCTCAAGTCCTGCCGACGACACCTTATCGAAACCTTAGTTAAGGGTGATCACAAGTGATAAATAACTCTGACCCCGTCATCATTACGGGCGAAGGATGTGACCTATTCCACCGGTGAGGAGCAGAAACAGTGGCAGGATTTAATGGTGTCATTTATTCCTATCTGGCCCATTCCATCGGTGGCTGGAGAAGCATGTGCCGGGGGACAGGCGGGGAGCTTGGCTCCTGTCAGCCCCAGATCAAGGTCAGAGCCATGGCAAGCTGGTCCACCAGTGACAATCCCCAAAACCTTTGTGCTACAGTCAGCCAGGTATGAGTAATAGGCTGTCAGGGGAGTCCTCTCAGGTTCCATCTCTCCACCAAATCTGCACACTTTTAATAATAACCCCTTAACATACCAGCACATATGGTTTTCGGGTCAGTGATGCCTGGTTGCTGGATTTAATGGGGAAACAAGGAGAGCTTGCTATTTGTTTGCTATTTTATCAATGTTTTCTTTGACATTACTGACCAATCCTTTGTCTTCTGACACCCTATGAGACCTCTGCCACAGTAGGGTCGCTCACTGCGGGGTCATTGGACTTAAACGACTGTCCCACCTGCTTTAGAGAGAAGAGATATGCAAGGTATAAGTCAACTGGTGTCCCGTTCAACCACGCCAATCCAAACCATGGCTGCTTACAGCACCATGCCAACGTGTGACCACCTTCGGCCGAGCAAGTCTGACGCAGCATCTCGTGATGATGTAAAACCCATTGATCGGTCTAGGAGACTCACATTGATATTTAAAAATCTAGTTGTATCTATTATGGGCCGATAATTCTCCAGCACAGGATATAATTCAATCTATGGTCTTAGAAAATAGTCAATGGCTCATTGAGTAACTGACATTATTCTCTATATTTATAATGTAGCATTTTAGCCCAGGAATCAGATTAATAAAGGTATCTCATATTTAGCCAATGCTTCCAAGTTGTATTCTAAATTCTAGCTGCCATTAAATCTATTTAGTTTGCTTATTGCTATTTTATATTAGACTATCACTCGAGAGCAAGAGCAGGGCTGCATATCACTTTAGATGGCCAGACTCAGCCTGACTGCCCTATCGGAGAGCAGTGGCTCTGAGCCTGAGCACTGAAGGGTCGCAGTGCGTGTGAGCAGCATCTTACATTAAACCCAGCCAGAGAAGGCTAAGTTGCTTCAGATTTCATAATAATTAGTTCTTTTGGGCGCTTAAAGGGATCGAGCAGATTTAAACCCTCAATACACCAAGGACCAGGGTAAGGAAAGCCTGCCAGCAAGTGAATTGGGCTGCCGGCTAACTTTAAAACTTATTCCTGGTGAGTAGACCCTAGGCAGTCAGGAAAATTATATGCAGGAGGGTTAGCCGCGGGAATCACGCTCCTCCAAAACCCTCTTTTAACGACCTGCGTTTTTTGCATCTTTGACATGCTCTGCCTAGGCCCCTATTGTGTTTGCAAGGCTACCAATGCTACTGGCTCATTCACACATTACCAGCGTGAAAGCAGCTCAAACAGCGTCTTGCGAGGGGGGGAGCGATGATGACATTCCCGCTATTCAATATTCATGACTCTCCCTCATATATCAGTATATTTCATCTCTGAATCTGTCTCGTGTATCGGAACGGCTGCAATGTCTCACTGTACATCTGTTACCCGCACAAAGACAGTCGCTCCGGCAACTCAAAGGAAAAACAGTAGTAGCCGTGTGTGTGTGTAGCATTTGTGCCGGAACACTTCGCTTTGAAGGCCTTAAAGATAATATCGAAATGCAGACCACGTGAGAAGCCTCACTTCACCGTTAATCAGGCTGCATCACAAAAATGAAAAAATAGATTACAGGGTTTATTCATGTTCAAAAGGCAGCCACCTAGAATTAATTTGACTGAAAAACATTTCAAATTATCCAAATATTTTAACAGCCCGTAGCTGTGCTTTTTCTGGCCCGGTGTTAAAAGGAACTGAGTGAGAATGCCCTGCCAGCAAGCGGCTACCAGAGTAGCGGCTTCCCTGCATCAGCAGCACAGTGGGAAGCCTCCAGGGACTCTGGTCTCACAGCCTGTCCTGCTTGGGTATACTGTTTGCCCAGATCAGGCCTGGCGAGTGGCCTTATTGTCTATGAGCCGTATCGAAACATAATTCCCATCTCTCTCTTTCGGCTGGGTAGCTTATATGTCCTCACACTCGCTTCCAAGCCTTTTTCCGCACTCTCTGTCCTCGTACACCGTCTAATTTTACTTTTACCCAGTCACACTTAACCATTAGCGTTCCTGAGATCTTTTGGGAAACATCAAAGGCAGTTGCTTATTTACCAAACTCCCCGCTGTCCTCCCATTTCTTGCCATCCCCTCTGACCCATTCTGAAATGCTCCACCTCGCCCCCATTCGGCGTCTCTCTCCACTCCCACATTTCCAAAGAGCGGCATTTTCAGATCTCTGCCGGAATCCTGTCCCATGGCCCATTAATGGGCCGCCATCATCCCACGCCGCAAAGCGCCCGCTTGGCTTCGCTCAGAAGACGCGAAGACTTTTGAAATTGCGAAATTAATCAGTGCTCCACAGCTGCTTTCGCCAGAAATATCAGCCGTATTCCTCAGACACGAGGCCGGCTGATTCAGACAGCTGTGCTAGGGGCAGGCGTCTTTACAGAAGGGGTGTGCCAAACGCTCGCACCAGGGAACCAGCTGGGCCTTCCCTCATCACACCTAGCGCCGCTTGATCTCGAAAACAAAGACTTCCCTCTCGCATTAACGGGTCCTTTGAAGAACACTCCCCTGTGTCTCTTCTCACAGTGATTTTTCTACCCCATTTATGAGAGGAGACGGGTCTTGTCGATGAGTCATTGTGATGACTAAACGAGACAAGGACTAACGAGCAAGAGTCGTTCTCTCTCAGAGTCCCTTTCTTCCTTTATTTCCTTATTTTTGTTGAGAAATAAATGATGGTTTAGGGAAGAGGAAGTAGAAGGGAAGATAGAGGAACGATTAATCAGGATCATGCTTTGAAGTCCTCTGTGGCGGGCGGCCTCTATTCAGCTGCAGAGGTCAGGGCTGCTCCAGATACCGTATCCCTCCACCAACTGTTGGTTGTTGCTAAGAGAAGTAAGAGAACCAGAGGCTCGCCCAGCATCTTCCAGGAAGAGCTCAGAGGATGCGCTTTCAGAATGAAAATAATTAGACACCTAAAGGCGAGTGAGTCAACCAAGTTTGCTGACCAAAGAATAAAGCATAAATGAGCTTTTGAAGTGGTTCTTTTTCCCCCCACCAACGTTGATGCCAATCCTACGGAGAATCACACAGAGGAGCCTCTATCTGTGCCGTCTCCTACATCCCTCCGTCTCACACTGAACACGGCTTTGCCGTTTACCTCGGCCACTCTCCGTCTGGCACAGAGATCTCTGAAAGAGATCACAGACATGAGCGTAGCGGGTAAATAAGCCTTCCTGGACGGTGCTGTTTTGCTTTGTTTCCCTACATCATTTATCATTCGACTGATATTTCCCTCCACATTTGCCTGCAGTCTGCAGCTCAGCTTGTTATGAAATGATGATACATATTCAACACACGTCCTTAAAGCAGAAGATTCAGCGGGGAGCTTGGAACATTCAAGCTTAGAGGAGACTCCTCTTAGAAATCCTGCTTAGCTCTGTTGAATCCTCAAAGAACGTGTTGACAGGTTCATGAGATACGAAGCGTTAGTCATGACTAACCAGGAACTGAAACACTGTGGTTCTAATACTACACACACAATGCTACTCCTTCTATAGTTTTATTTATACATTAATTTTATGCATAACAAATGACAATTCTACACATACTCAAAACTGAATCCTTAGTACTCATGCTTAATTTCTCTATCAAGAGTACATCAGACCAAGCCCTGGCATTGAAACCAGTAGCACACAGGGAATATGTCCAGAACCACCATGCTACCTTCCAATGAAAATCCAAGAGTCCCTTCCATGAAATATCCAGTTTCTCAGGTACACATTTAGTCAATCAGTCTGGGAACAGTGGTCGAGCTACACTTCTCCAGTACAAGAATATATACCTTGCAAGATCTAGCTGACTGCAGTCAACAGAGGATTCAGTTCTTCAGATTTAAAATAGAAGGTTGGGGCGCCATCTGGTGTTTGAATGAGATCACTGTCACATTATACATGTTCTTCAAATGCATTAATTAAAATTCTGTGAGGGCCACAAATAATGTTATCTATGAAAAGCTTACCAGGGTCAACCAAAAAAAGAAACAACATATTTTCAGTACACAACTCTCCACAAATTTGGTCACAATTAATGTCAACATATGGTATGCAGAAGCATGGAGGTAACTAGGAGATATGATGCCGACTAAATACAAATATTTGAAACAAGCACTAAGCCTCATTTTGTGAAAACTATTGCAGGCAACCTTGACATCCTCATGTCTATTTGGAGACAGTAAACCAGTGTAAGTCATGCAAAATATTTAGTGCAAGACTTTGGATAGAATTTGTTCACACAAAGCCGGTGATACCACCCCAGCATGTCATCCCACAGAGCCTGGAAGGCATTGAGGCAATGCAGTTAAAACCTGTCAGGATGAACCACTTCGAGGGAGCAGCAAACACCTATAATACGGTCAAAGCAACTGAATTTCCAAGTGTCATGAGCAATGGTAAGCTTGATTGTCAATTGCTAACAAAAATATTTTACAGCATAAAGTCGCTTGCAAACATGACCCACAAAACAATGTTGGTTTAAAAATATGCTAGTTTTTCAGCTGCTGAGGTCAGGCTGGACTTGCTATACGCTGCAGGTGATACACTCCCCACTTTGTCACTGTGATTTATACAGAACCCCTCCTGCCCGCCCCCCCCACCACCTTATAACTAAAGAGGCATACATACATATCTTCCCCTTACTACGTCCCATTTAACTGCAACTGTTTTTGTGCTTGACAAGTTTATAATGACATGAAAAAATCCTCAAAACTTTATTTACAAATACAAGATGCATATTCATCCATTACAAGTTTCCATCAAACCAGGAGCGTATGCTAGTAAACACAAAGCAGGGGACACCCTGGGTGGGATGCAAGCCCACACAAGATGCTCAAACCTTCTAAATCACCTTCTGGTGCAGGCAAATATTAACTTAAAACCTAATAACAGAAAAGCACATTGAGGGCCATGTTTAAATATCTGTACAAACTTCCCATTCACATATGAATGACAATACGATGCCCGTCTAACTTGGGGTGGGGGTGACCTGCCCAATCATGTGGATCACAGTGGCTTCGATGCGCCCTCTCTGGACAGCCGGTCCGCCTCCTCATTGCCCTTGTAGCCCGCGTGGCCCGGGATGTGCAGCTGCAGACACGAGGGGGAGGATTTAATGATGAGGCGAGCGATGCTTAGTGAGTCCATGGATGCGCGTCTCAATTCCACTGTGCAAAGGCACGACGGCGAGCTAACAGTCCCGCAAAGCTACCATCAGCATCAATCTGACAGCACCCATTAAAATGGTCATATAAGGAAATCCACAAATACACATACACAATTTACTATATGATTCTCATTCATTATTTATCCAGCATATGGTATAGCAGCCTACTGCATCGATTAATACTTACCCATAGAAGGCACCCTGGATGGTATAGCAGCCTACTTCAGGGATTATACTCACCCAAACGAGACACCCAAGACGGTATAACAGCCCATCATAGGAATTAATACTTAACCATACGAGACGCCCAAAAGCTAACTATGTTAGCAACTTCTGTAACTCGAACTATGCGAGTATGATGCAGGCATTTCCCGAAACCACAGTTCAAGCAATTCATAATATATCAAACTATGAACATTTGCAAACATTGTCGTTAAATTGTGTAGTTCAAACTACAGCTTTTGAGTTGTAGTTAGGAGCTTGGTTTTGGTTGAAAATGTCATCGATGGTGGAAAATGCAGTCGAGCAGGGGAGTCGCCATGTAAGTAAGGTGAAAATATTAAATATCCTGATGTGCAGTATGATTAGAGAGGATGTTTGCCCTTTGCTCGTGTTATATGGTAGAATTCATTACATGGATAAATACATATTTAGGGCTGTATGAATATGACATCACAATATCACATCAGGTAATATTGTGTTATTTAAAATACCAAAAAGGAGATGAAATTACCCTAAAACTACTGGCAAATAGAACCTATGAAGTAGCTTAGTAAGTTGCCGGTGTTCTCGCGAGTTGTTTTAACAAAGCGGTACTGACAAATGAGATATGAGTATTACACACACGCACATCGAGATGACTACGCTGAAACAATTTATCATTCAGCACTTACGTACGCACAGTATTAAATAGAAAAAAAATGGGGAAAGTAAATAAAACATGGGCAAATTAAAGGCTAAAAATAATAAATCACTTCTTAATCACTGAGTGTTTTCGGTGCAATATGAAAAAGACAGCGGTGCTTGGATACGGAGCCATGGCTGTGCAACGAGAAGTCTGGTGTAACATGGTGGGGATTTTACACACCCATGAATCCCATTGAGCCAAAAAGGCTGTACGAATGGCGATGGATCAGTAATTTATAAGTGTTTATACCGTGATTGAAATAATAAACATTATTACAGATACAGCTGACGTCACTCTTATCTCTCTACAAGAAGTATCATGAAAGAAGTATTATGAGGCTATAGCTATTTTTGAGTTTTTAATACTATTATTGCTGTTATATGACTGACAAATTAATAATCTAATATCGGCAAAATTGTTACATTTATAAAAAACATTACAAGGCTTGCCTGCCTTGAGAGCAAGACCAATCACCTCTGGAACCATTGTAGTTCAACAACAGTGGTTCAAACTAACATGGTTCAAACTACTATGGTAATAACAAAGTACGACGGTTTCGGGAAACAGTGGAAACTTTTGGTACGTTGAGAAGGTACAAAAAGTACGGTGCCCCAGTGTGTTGGTTTTCCACTGGAGTAAAATCTGGTACTGGTGCTGAATGACATCACGGGGTATTTTGTACTGAATTGAAAAAAAAATCGCTATAGTAGGACTGGATGATGTGCGATATTAATCCAAAAATTGGATGTTGCGCTGTTCAATTCTTACTTTGCCAGTCAGCTAGATTAAGATCAGGGTTTTTCTTACCTTCCATTCGGTACGGACATTAAAGAGCAGGGAGTTTAGGTTTTGCTAAAACATCTTTACTCTGTCATAGGGGAAAAAAAAAAAGTTTTGTTATTTTAATTTTTATTCCTTTTCAAGATTATCTAGTATATGTTTAAAAATCAGTTTAAAGTTTAACTCCGCTGCTCTTGCATGAGCACTCCTTGCGTTGTCCAAGAGGATCATAATCATTTTCATCCTGGCTGTTTAAATTATTCCTAGACAGGTTTGTGAGAAATTTTTGTTGAACTCCTTTTGTTTTATAAATATCCCAATATTTATTTCAACAAAATCACATTGCAATACTTAGGAATTCTCCAATACCGTGTTGTCCAAGTATACAAAACACTTTATTTCTTTTTATACTATCCTGATCTCTGGTTCTTCCTACCGGGTCGCAGTTAAACCTTGGGTACTTCATTTGTCCTATTTGTATAACCAATTGACAAAGAAAGCGTTTTAAGTCCCACCCCAAAGTACCAATAGAGCATCCCACTGGAACTTTTGGTACGGACGTTTTGGTTACCCTAATTGAATGGCCAATTGAGCGTTTCCTTTCCGTTGTCAGAATTTGATATGGCGGTCCTGGATAAATCATATGCTTAACACAATCATGTTTTGTTGCATTTCCTTTTGCAGTTTAATGATCAAAATAAATGTTTAAATTTGAGAGAAAAAAAATTGTTACAGAAAATCGTGATCTCAATTTTAAACAAAAAAAATCATGATTGACATTTTTTTCAGAACCACGTAGCCCTATTTTGAACTAATATCGTACAGGAAACACACCCCAGGGCAGTATACCTGCCCATCACTGGAATTAATACTCACCCATTCGAGACTTACAGAGAACAACTTGGGGGTTGGTGGCTGGAATGGCACTCCAGCCACTGGGAAAAACCTCTGGTCCATTTGGACTAGTGTGGTGCTGAGGTATCACCAGCAACATGGCTGCACTCAGGTTCTCATCCCTGAGGTAGTTTGTCGTGTAATCTGCGCGCCCCTTACCTCACTCCTCTCTCATACGAGATGCCCTGGATGGTATAGCAGACCATTACGGTAATTAATACTCACCCAGACGACTTCAATTTCTGCATTTAACTTGTCGAGCTTCTCAAACTCGTCCCTGTGAGTGACCAGCCCACCTTTCTTCAGCCTCCACCCATTCCGCTTCCAGGTTTTCACCCAACACGTCACACCTAGATTTGAGGGTGCCCGTAAGTAAATCAATGTGTAGCTATGAGACATGTGTTTTAGATAAGTTGGTGTCTTCAATGAAAAATAAGAGCCATTATCTCGGGATTCCCAGCTCAGCTTTTGGAGGGCTGTGTTGTTTTCTACACAGATCATCTTTCAATTCAGCATTTTGAAATCAAAATAACAAAATACCGGCCCTTGAGTATCAGGGTTCGACATAAATAAACGATCAGTGATGGTGACAGAGAACAAAGCCACTGGAAAATTCTCACCATTGATTGTGAACATGCTGTCAGTGTAGAGAACCAGCTTCTTTATCTTCAAGTCTTTAGCCTGCTCCAGGGCTCGACAGGCGGCCTGAGTTCAAGGACAACAAAAAACCCTAATTAAAGGAGGGGGCAGACTTGCACTGTCCATCAGTGTCATGTAGACAAATGAGAAAACACTTGCCAATAGTTCTGCCCTCTGGTTGGTTTGCCTTCCATGCAGCCTGTCAGATACATTTCTTTAATAAATGAGAAAAGCATCCATGAGATGAGGATTAAAATTACATATACATACATATATATATATATATATATATATATATATATACACACACACACACACACACACACATCATCATCGTCAAAACAATGGGAAAGATCAAAGACTTTCACAATGACCTCCAACTTCTCTTGGAAACTAAGGGCGCTTTTCCACTACACCAAGTACCATACTCTTTGTACTTCGAGAAAGTACCAAAAGTAGGGTACTTCAAGGTGTTGGTTTGTGTGTTTTCATTTCAGGTGCACGTGCATAGCACTAGTGCCGCTATGCAATTGCACAGTATAAAACCACCTTTTTGTTTAGTGATAATTTGAATTACACCCATAATTACATAGTGATATTAAAGGAAAACATTTCATATAATGAACTGAAGCATTGTCGAAATCATAACGGTAATTTCATTCAAATTGAAATAAATTTTAAAAACTATGCGTCTCGATTTAAAATATTGATGTGGACGCATTTTCAGCGTCAATGTCATTGACTACATCGACTCAACACAGTAGCCCTAATCCAGTAACTCTTCTCCCAGCTGAAATCTCATTCGGCCCTTTCCACTTACAGACGGTGATCAGGTCCCCAGTACACACCGATGCCAGCCCGGGCCCCCTGTTTCCCATTGCAGGAACAGCAACCATCTGTGTATACTACCACCGCATCTCCTGCAAAGGAAACCCCGAATGCACCTCATTTCAAGATCAAGAGATATGACAAAGAACCATCAAAATGATATTTTCACAATATGCAATTACAGTAACAGAAAATGTGACTTTTAGAGAGTTTAGAAATCTGGTTGTCAGGCTTTGCATTTATACCAATGTATGTATGGGCCTTACACAACAATTACATACTTATTTAAGTATAAAACAACATTACAATGATCTTGCGCATGTGACCTGACAACAGATGGCTCTATATTCAACCTCTAGCCCAGTCATTTACCCATAAAGGTAAGACCGTCCCGGCTGCCTGCTGCCGAACAAGCATAATCAGAAGGGTCCTCTGAACATTTCTGTCGTTTGGGAGACAGCTCATCGCCAAAATTCACATGAGGCCTCTTCCCCTCAACAGACCGAGTTGGGAGCACAGCCTTAAAGATTTCTGTGGATGCTTCACTTCCAGAACAGCCTGCTGAGACACCGAAAGATACAAACAAGTATAATTTGCAAGTAAAATACAGCGCGTTAACCGGATTAATTTGACGTTACAACGTACATAACATGGACGTTTTACTGCACGGCCTAAAGATCTGGAATAATTAACTTTATAACATCGTGCACAAATGTCTATAAAGAAATCGCAAGCAAATCTAATACTTATCAATCTTGCACAACTAAAACAATGTGTAATAAATCTTAAATTTTGCAATGTTTATATTATAACCAACCAGAAACAGCAGGCGACGAAGATGAATCTGCTGATCGTTCCCTTACGAAAGCCCACGCGTCCTCTTCGGAGGCAAATTTCTTAAAAACGGCAGAAGGAAACTTCTTAACTTGACTTTCACATTCCTCCCTGAAGAACATTGCATAGTGTAAATAGATGCATGTTAAATGACTACGTCCGATCAGTAAATTGAATTTCGAATAACGCACCACGTGCTGTAGACACCCGGATTGGCACCTTTCCGAACTGCGTAGAAGTATTTCTTCTTCACCATTTCTACGGTACCAGTACAAAACGCTCTCCGGGTTATGTTGTAAAGACTGTTCAGCATTACTTGGGGGAGATCTTGGGGGATGTTTTATCGGCTGTCGTTCATTTTATATTTGTTTTCTTCTATAAAGATAAAAACTTTAAGCAGTCAAAATGACCTATCCGCAATGTAACCTAACACAGGATAGCTAGACAGTAGACAACACTAATTTAATTAAAGAAATATAGCAGGCAAACGCATACTTGTACGTGACTTCTGTGCAAACAAGAGTAACGAATCAACGAGGTCACGTTGACTTGGTTCAATAATGCATGCTTTTTAACACTTCCAATAAAAATAAAAGATACTCAGTCACGCCAAAGTTACCGTTTCACAGAACGAAAGCCGTACTTGCGCTTCGGTCACTTCCGGGTTCTCGATTTCCCATGAGCCCATGTCACACCGCGCTAATAGCAACATCTCGCGATATTCCGGCCTCTTCCCAGGCCGTCGTTGACTGAGGTGGGTTGAAAGAGCTGACACCGGACTTAATATTTTAAAAAGAACATGGCTAATATCACAAATTTTGCGCTATTTGTATTAGCTGTGTATGATGGAACACATGATACCTTAGATTATCCTTTGTTTTGGTGCGGATGGCCTTTTTTTGTATGTAAGGTGGCTAAGAACTAGCTGATCGTAATGATCTATGGTAAGACTAGGCCCATGTGTGGTTTGATCGCTTCTATTAGACCTGGTTTTGCGTGTGATTCAAAAGCATGTGGCAAGTATTTTTTTGGCCAGTTCGGCAGGGTTTTTAAAACTATATCATGCCCTAAGTTTGAGTTATCTGAATGTATAAATTACACTGACATGTCAAGCGAATTGGAATAGTAGTTGCCCAGATTAAGTAGTTTCAGTGTTCTTGTATCACAGCCTCACGTTTCTTCTGACGGCTGACTGATGGCTAAAGTTTCTACAGTAAATTAATTTTTCTGCTCTGAAATGGTACAGACTGGGGTAAATTACGGAGAAAAGCGCGGTTAATCGTAGATGAAGCTTCTTGTTAGCTATTGATCATGTTTCGCCACGATTTAATTGTATAGTACCGTGACTGCAGTTAACACAGTAATCTTGTGGCATTGGACTGGTTATCCCAACCTGCATGTGAAACTTTTTTCCCCTTTCTTTCTGTAGACATAGGCCATGTTCAGTACCAGTGCGAAAATCGTAAAGCCCAATGGCGAGAAGCCAGACGAGTTCGAGTCTGGCATCTCCCAGGTGAGTGTCCCAGTCTTAGTGTACAGGTAGCCCTCACGGTGACACACGTGTGTTACCCCTGATTGGTTACCCTTGGTGGAGTATTTCCTTTAACGGTAAGCTGACCCCTTTCTCAAAGCTTTGGATCTCTATTCCAGGCGCTCCTGGAGTTGGAGATGAATTCGGATCTGAAGGCTCAGTTGAGAGAGCTCAATATCACTGCTGCGAAGGTTTGTAATTTTACTTCTAATGTGATCCTGTATATGCTGAATATGGAAAAATGAATGGACAGATTATTTCTTATGGGGACGTTATCTTCGTAATATGTGTCTCCCAGCATTTTTTTTTTTTAAAACGGTGGAAATGGTGCAGTTAAAATCGACATTTCCCCCAACGTGGACATCCTGTGAGGTTGCTCTCATATGGCTCTGTCCGTGTGGCGTATGGGAGCGCAGCACTTTACGGTGCCGTGACGTACAGTCCCGTTCCACGACGTTGGATAACAAGCCAGTCCCCGGCCCTTGGGCTGGTGAGGACGGCGTACTGTATATTCCTACATCTTCCCAGAGCTCTCCGCTATGACTGGGGAGGTAAACCATGCAGTGCACAGATTGACATGACCTGTATTGTACCTGGTGAAAATGAGCACCATAGCTGTTTTAACTAACTTAAAATGTCCACCGAAGATGTTTGACGACACGTTAAAACAATGCCCCAGGAAATTGAAGTTGCTGGCAACAGGAAAGCAATCATCATCTTCGTGCCGGTGCCCCAGCTGAAGTCTTTCCAGAAGATCCAGGTGCGGCTTGTGCGAGAGCTGGAGAAGAAATTCAGCGGTAAACATGTGGTCTTTATCGCACAGGTACGGCCGGCTCCATCTCCATGTCCCCTTCCTGTGCTGCTAGCGTGGTCTCCGTTCAGTGACGACGTATGGGGGTTTCTGCTGGTCTGCTTCAGCTATGGTGTCTGAACTGTGAATAGCTGGCATATTCCAGTCTGAAACATGACCTTAAAATGGTCTATTCAAGCTCATACCATCTCTCATTGATGCATAATAGCTTGCTTCATATTTCCACACTGCGTAGGTTCTTGTTAACACAATATGCAGTTCCTGCTTGTTAGGAGCTATATCCTTTTCAAGCCTTTCATTACTTGATCCTGTACTAGTAAGACACACAGCATTAATATTTGGAGAAATTCGGCCTATTAAATCTATTTGTTCGTTGTTGAGCTATGCACCTGCAGCCCGGTTAACCAAATTCTCTGATTACTCTTTTTCTGTTGGATTGTCAGTGATTGACAGTACACTAATCCCACCCACTGTTAATCTTGGAATTTTATTTCTCCCATTGCTGCTTTGTGTCCCACCACTGTTCTGAGAATTCAGATTGTAAATCAATTGCTAAAATTAAGATTGCACACACGGGAAATCCACACACGAGAAATTGGAGCAGTGTGGAAGGTGGTAGGACAAGATGACTGACTTTTCAAGTGCATTCCCCTCTTCTGGAAATGGTGTGTGGCTAGCAATTAAACTTATGTTATGTAATCGTTGTGATGTGTGGTGTTGTGCTAATGTGAGGTAACTTTGAGTCCATTGATCTCCAACGTGGACATCCTGTGAGGTTGCTCTCATATGGCTCTGTCCGTGTGGCGTATGGGAGCGCAGCACTTTACGGTGCCGTGACGTACAGTCCCGTTCCACGACGTTGGATAACAAGCCAGTCCCCGGCCCTTGGGCTGGTGAGGACGGCGTACTGTATATTCCTACATCTTCCCAGAGCTCTCCGCTATGACTGGGGAGGTAAACCATGCAGTGCACAGTACTAAGTCTTACTGCATTGAACTTGAGTAAATAACTGTTTTGAAGACTGCAAAAGTGATCTAGACTTGAGCTAACTTAGGCACATTTCTAATTGCAGAGGAGAATTCTGCCGAAACCAACAAGGAAAAGCCGCACAAAGAACAAGCAGAAGCGTCCTAGGAGGTGTGTTGGCATTTTGTGACACCCTTTATTGAGCAGAATTGTGTGTCGATTCAACAGTCGACTGAATTTTACTCTTATTGTTATGGTTATAGATATTGCACTTGTACCGGTTTAAACGGTTACTTGTACATATGATCTCCAACGTGGACATCCTGTGAGTTTGCTCTCATATGGCTCTGTCCGTGTGGCGTATGGGAGCGCAGCACTTTACGGTGCCGTGACGTACAGTCCCGTTCCACGACGTTGGATAACAAGCCAGTCCCCGGCCCTTGGGCTGGTGAGGACGGCGTACTGTATATTCCTACATCTTCCCAGAGCTCTCAGCTATGACTGGGGAGGTAAACCATGCAGTGCACAAATTTTAAACATTGCGTAGAAAATCTGAACTGCAGATGATCTCTGTAGTCAAATCATTTAGCCTCATGCTAAATTGTGAAGGGCTAAATGCATTCATGATCTTTTGTCCCTCAGCCGCACTCTTACAGCTGTGCATGATGCCATCCTCGAGGACCTAGTTTTCCCCAGTGAAATTGTTGGCAAGAGGATCCGAGTGAAACTGGACGGCAGTCGACTCATCAAGGTTCACCTTGACAAAGCTCAACAGAACAATGTTGAACACAAGGTAAGTACGTGTTTGACACATGCTCATTATGTATGTAGTCAACGTGGACATCCTGTGAGGTTGCTCTCATATGGCTCTGTCCGTGTGGCGTATGGGAGCGCAGCACTTTACGGTGC
>JAODLD010000045.1:7929230-7948205 GCA_026781065.1 Mormyrops boulengeri | reverse complement strand
AGGACGGCGTACTGTATATTCCTACATCTTCCCAGAGCTCTCCGCTATGACTGGGGAGGTAAACCATGCAGTGCACATTTTGAAATTCTCTGATGTATGTGACTATTTTGCGTTTTCTGTGGAAATTGAATGGAATCATAGCAACACATCAGAACAAAGTAAATTGCCCAGAAATGACAGATGCGTGCAAGTTTTTGTGTAGGGTTTCTCATCCATGGCACTTTTCCTTCTCCTCAGGTTGAGACCTTTTCCTGTGTCTACAAGAAACTCACAGGCAAAGATGTCGTGTTTGAATTCCCAGAATTCCAACTGTAAAGCGCTAATGACAAAATAAATTTGTGTATGGTAACTCATGCCCGTCTGACTGGGAATTTTGTGACACACAGGAGTTCTTATCTGTCCCTCAAATCCCTTGCACTTTGCGTCCTTTTCTGGCAGGTCTGATGATATAAACGCCTTTATCTAAGCAAGGTATCAATGAGTGAAGGACATTAACTGCCAAACCTTCAAGTTCTGTGCCATTCTGTTGCAAGCTCGGTGAAGCTGCCTCACCTGATTTAACCCAGCTCACATAATTCAGCTGTGTATGTGGGTAGTAATGCGGTAGACAGCTATGTCAAGCATTCTGCCAGATGGCTTTAAAATCATAACAATCTGAATCGGAGGGTCTAGGCACTGTCTAGTGATGGATGTTTTTTCCATGAGTTTGCAAGGCTGGAACAGTGAATGGCCTCATTCTTCATGTTTTATCTCGTATGCATGCTGAATCAAAACACTGACTTGCTCAGTATCAGATGGTTGCAGCTTGGACTGATTTCAGCAAGGTCATGTGGATGATCTATTGATGGTGATGTGACTTCTAATGCTGTCCTGAGTTTTTAGTAACTTCAAGCAACCAGCCGTCGTGTTATTTCTTGGAAAAACTAGTTTTGTCATCTGGCCGTTCAATATTCTGTGCCCTTGTAGAATTATTTTTTAATTTTAAGAATTTAATTTTATTTTTCTAGTGCGTTTTCATAACATCACATTGTCTCAAAGTGCTTTACATTATCCCTGCCCAAAGTGCCTGGTGAGCAAGCCAGAGGCGACAGTTGCAAGGAAAGATTCCCTAGAAGGAAGAAACCATAAGGAACCAGACTCAAAAGGGGGAGGCCATCCTCCAGGGGCCAGCAGAGGAAGTCATGAGCAAGATGGCGAACTCCCAGTTCAAACTCTTCTAATTTTAACATTTGAGTCTCAAAGTGGGGGGGGGGCAAGCAGGTGATGGCAGGCACACAGTGATGCTGCTTCTGTTAGCCCAATGAACAGTAATAAGGCAGCAGGGCATACAGAATAGACGTCACGGGGAAGGTTGGGCAGGTCGGAAAGACGCCACAGGTAGCGGCGACGTTGCACGCAGAATATCTTGATAAAATGGGGTCTCCAGGCAGCACAGCCCAAGAGGGGTAGGAGAAATGTGCAGTTAGCCAAAGTAGGGGAGACTAGAGGCAGTGCAAACAGGTTAGTGCAATATGTAAGTTCTGGCAGATAAGGCTATGGCAGTGTAAGTAGGAGGGAGAGGCACGTAGGAACTCAGGCATGGAGGGTCTCTGAATGTCAGCACATTTCCACAAAGGGGTGTGAAGCTGGAGTGACAGACTGACAGTTCAGTTTATCCAAAGCCAATGGCACCGATCCCCGCCCAGCTCTACACCTCCCACTATGGGTCTAACTGGGAGTGAGCAGTTAACTAGAGCTGGAACTGAAGACCCTATAAGCTACACTAAACGTGTGTTTTTAGTCTGGACTTGAATATTGAGAGTGAGTCCGCGTCTCGCAAATCCAATGGAAGACTTCCACGGTTGAGGAGCTCTACAAGAGAATGCTCTGCGGTCCGCCGTAGTTCTTTCTACCCTTTCTACCCTAACATATCCGGCTTGAAACTGAAGCAAGCGAGGAGGGTTGTGAGAGATCAGTAGATATCTATGGTATTTTGGTACACGGCCATTAAGTGCTTTATACATTAGTAGCAATATTTTGGAATCAGTCTGAGATTTAACTGGAAGCCAGTGAAAGGAGCATAGAACAGGGTTAATTTAATCTTTTTTTTTGTATTTGTAAGAACTCTGGCTGCTGCATTTTGTACTAGCTTATGTTTATGTAGGGATCCAGATGGACATCCAGAAAGGAGGGCATTACAGTAGTCCAGTCTGGAAGTTATAAAGGCATGTATTAATTTTCTGCTTCATGAAATGATCTTCTGAAGATGGTAGAGCACAGTTCTAGTAATACTTCTTATCTGAGCATCAAAACATAAATCTGAATCAACCAGGACACCAAGATCCCTGACCACTGTGTTAGCTGAGTAGGAAGATCACCAAGGATGAGATTGTTAAACTTCAAGCAGCCTTGGGTCCAACAAGCAGTACTTCTGTTTTTAACATAAGGAAATTTTTTTGCCATCCAACACCGGATATCTAGCAGACAGTCTTCTGACCCAGAGATATATATATGAAAAAAAAGTCTGGGATTTGGCCCAGCAGTGATCCCTGTGGGCCACCATATTTCACTTTAGTGGGCTTGGAAGATTCGTTGTTCACATGGACAAACTGATAACAATCAGTTAAATAGGAGCGAAACCAAGAGAGAACTGTTTCGTTAAGGCCAACGACAGGTTCTAATCAACCATGGTCTACTTGAAATACAGGTAATATTTCTAAATCTCACATTGTTTGTGAATCACTGAACTCAGTTACAGCAATTAACCTTCAACCTTGCTTCTCTTAAATGGGAGGTCGTTAACTTCTAAATATTTTGATCTAAGAAAACTTAACACCAGATGCAGCTCTAATGAGTGAACATCCCTGAAAAAGCCTGCCGAATCCTGCTGACGCAGGCTGACCACTGTGCTTTGCTTCTCCTTGGAATGTGTCACATTTTCGGGTTGCCATCATCAGGAACCTTAGAAGTTTGCTCTGCGTTATACTTACTGGTATTGGTAACGGATCCCAATGGCTCCCAAAGCATTTCTTCTCCTTTAAGAATGATGGATGGTGCATGCAGTGGTTTTGTAGTACAGGCAACCCCTGGCTTAAGAACATCCGACTTACGCACAACTCATACTTGGAAACGGACTGCCATAAACTTTATTATATTAAAATTTGGGTTAAATATGTAACAATGAATGCACGCACTACTTTGTATCACTTGTGAAAACATTGTGTGGCTTCAGCAGTTTATCGGTTTGAAGTACAGTGCAGTACAGTACCGTATGTAGTGACTTTTATTAATACTATATAAGTATGTCCTGTATTGAATTCCTCATTTCCAAATCTCCTTTGACCTCTTCCCCCCATTTGTGATGTGTGTGTAGTGTTCAGCTTACTGCTGTAACTGATCTCTGCACACTTCATGTGTTGAAACACACAACTTAATGTGGAATAAATCTACCCACCTAACATCAACCTCATGCTTGATGGCCAGAATCGTGTTCATTATAGTGCTTTATGTAACGCCTTGCTTTCACCATGATTAAACCTTCATTTATTTTAATGAATACTTAAATATAAGTTAAAAAGTCTATGGTACGCTAATGTTTATGACATATTTGAATGGATGCATTGTCAGAAAAATTATGAGGTTCACTGTGAAAGCAGGAAATTTTTAATTGGCATTCTAACAACACAAATCTATATTCATAGACTATTCATGAGCAGTTAATTTCGCTGCAATGAACAAATGTGGCTTTCAGTAATATCCTCCTGAGACCCGGGCCATTCATTTGTGTCCTCTGTAGTGGACATTTTGTTTTTGCATCCATCTTTTCACTGATGTAAGAAAACTTATTTATTCCTGTTGTACACTAAAGAGGACATGCTGTGAAATTAAAAATAAAAATAAATTTGAAAAAATCTAAATTGTAAGATGTTTTATTTCCTCCAAAGCCATAGAAAATCACAAATAACCTTAAATTGAAAGACACTTTTTTTCCTTGGGTCTCAGGAGGATATATAGAGAAGCCTGGCAGTCCTCTGAGTCCGTTGATAAAAGCACAGAAACCTCGCATGCTGGAAATATTCTAAATGTGCCCCCTTGTGTCACTAGGGGGCAGTGTTGCTTTAATAATGTGTCACAGCCATTCAGGAGGGAATGAAAGTGAAAATCAGCATAGCCACCTGAATAGCCATGCGATTGACACGGAAAAGTTAAAAGTCCTCTTTTTGAAAATTAACTATGTTTTTACATGATTGTGTATGTGTTATGCAGTTAAGTACAGTCCTGTTTCATTCCAAAGTCCAATGTGTGGTCCATGTGAACTGAGGCTATCCATTGCTTATTAGACAGGCATCCTGTCCAGTGTGAACTTTGACCTTTGTCTTACGTTTCCTGGAAGAGATAATCTACTCAGAGAAAGAACAGCTTTAATAAAGGCCACCTCAGTTCTTGATGCTACTCATGGTTTGTTGAAGTTGAGCTGTTCGGAGGCTGCGAAAACGGTGAATGCCTTTATTAATGCCAGGTCAATCAAAGTCACCCAAGTCCCCTTCATAACAAATCCATTTTAGTCTCCTGTTCAGCACTGGAGTGTTATTATTCTATAAAGTGAAGCTTCCCTGCAATAATCTCAGATATTTAAAGGTCCATATACTTTTACAGAAGGTGATTTTCTGGGTAGCACTATAGCTTCACACCTCCAGGGTTGTGGAATTGAATCACACCCCTGCTCTGTATTGTGAGGCCTTTGCATGTTCACCCCTGTGTAGGTTTCCTCCCACAGTGCACAGAAATGCAGTCTGTAAGTGATCTATAATGTATGCTTCTATGTGCCCTGCGGTGGCATCTTCTGCAGAGTGTAACCCAGCCTTATACCCAATGCTATCTGGGATAGGCTCCTCCATCTCCCCGACCAGGATAAGCGGTTACTAGTTAGAAGGATTTATTGACACCTTTATAGTCCTGCTTATGCAGCTCACATCATCAAAACGGCTGCAGCTGGCGGCTGCAGACAGGTGCAAACTACAATCAGCTCTTCATTGGTTTTCATATTTTGCGAGTGATTTATGCTCAAGTGAAAAGGAGACCCATACAAATGCACAAACTGAATTCTAACTCAAGAGTGTATACACCCTGTTTTCTTTTTTGTGTTTTCCAGTAGTCTGTGCAGGAAGCAGAGAACTCAAGGCTTCATAAGTCACACCGGTCTAACGATCTCGGATACGCTGACGTTAGTTTCACATCTGTGTTATTTTGACAGATGAAAAACCCCATGTTGAACTGCTTCTGCGCCTGTAGGGAGAAAACTGGTGCGAGGAAAAAAATAAAACAACAACAAAAAAAACAAGTGAAGTTCCTAAGGGCTTATTTTGAAGAAACAGACTGCATCGGTGCCGAGGTCAATGTCACTGCTCAACATGACCCCAGAGCCATTGACAGCTGGGGCACAAAGCCTGGACTTTAATCTACGGATGTGAACGCAGACCCGAGAGAAGCTGAGCGCGAGGTAATGGCATTTCTCTCCTGAAGTCATGTGCGTCTCTTTCAGTGTGTGTTTCTGGGCAAGGCGCACAGTCTCAGGGCAATGATGGCATCATCTCAGGAGTGTGAGTCCCAGAAATAATAAGAAGGTTCCTGCGTTCGATTCCCGCTGAGGTGTAGATCAGAAAAGAAGCATGGCGACTGCACCGGCAACAAGGGTGACGGCTGATGAGCCAGACTTCCTGCAGTTTAACAACCTGGCCTGTGAAACAACAGGGGGCAAGGTCAGTACTCATTTAGCAGACACATATGAATTTAATCAGGTCACAGTTTTTACTTTAGCACTCCTTTCTGTAGGCTTCAGTGAACTGAAAGTAAAAATCTATAGCTTTAAAAAATGTGACACATAACTACATTGCTGTATATATTTGTCTTTTGCTTGCTTCCTAAACGCAAATGTTAATTTAAACATTGCTGTTGTTCCAGGTGATATTTGCCACCGATGAGTGGTTTGCCCCTGCGCAGAATCTCTTAAAGGTGCAGTGCATGCTTAGTTTTGACTAACCCTGATGTTCCTGTAATATGCAGTGGCATGAACGTGTTTTTGTATATGTGTGGAAGAGGAATAAAATAGCTTGTAGCTTTAAGAGATTCATAAGACTGATGTGTATCTCTGTCCTAGAGGGAGCCTGCAAAGTTTATCGCCTCTGCTTTCACGGAGTTTGGGAAATGGATGGATGGCTGGGAGACCAGGAGAAAAAGAATCCCAGGTAGATGCTGTGTGTGATCAGAAGGTTGCTGGTTTGAATCCCTGGGTTCTGATAAAAGCACCTGCTATATAAATCGAATGTAAAAATGGATGCCCATCCAGTTTCACCACCCACTGAGATCTCATATAGCTGTTTAGCTTTCTATATCAGAAAAGGGGACACAACTGGAAGCTGAAGTGCAGTTAGTTTCCTGGAGATTAGTGTCTTCCTGGTTGCATTATAAAATGCAGGTCTTGTTTGTGCATTTCCATGCTCTAATCAGAGCAGGAAAGCATTCTATATCTCACCATTCATCAAAGCTTTGTGTCGGTTGAGGTTCATTTTGTGCTTGTTGTGATGGTGTGTAACTCTGTGGGTTAGGCCGGTGTGCTTGTGAGCAGAAGGCCGCTAGTTCAAATCCTGTGGTTAGCAGAGTACTCAGGTCAGGGATGGGCCCTTGATCATGGCCCTTAGCCCGGGAGAAAGGCTGACCCTGGGTGACCCTGCCTTCTGACTCCAAGGTTCATGCTCAACCTGTGTACGTGTCTCAAAGGAGAGCAAGAGGGGATGTGTGGAAACTAAAGAATCCATCTATACCTGTATAGATGCTAAATAAAGTATAATTTCTGCTTAAGGTTTTTAAAATGTAGGAGCCAGGAGTCTTACATATTCCTAGAATAAGTATTGTACGTATTGTACCTTCAAAGAGCTCTGACTGTGTCTAATCATGTCTCTCTGGAAGGGCACGATTGGTGCATCATCCAGCTGGGAATCCCAGGAGTCGTACACGGGTTCGACGTGGACACCTCCTTCTTCACGGGAAACCATGCCCCCTCTGTGTCCATTCAGGCTGCCTGTGTGGGGACAGGTGACCAGTCCCATCATGCATTTCATCCTCCAGTGAACTGTAATTGTAAACCAAACTCAATGTTCTCAGTGGGCACCATAAAATACAGCTATACTGTATATAATGGCTGCTTCAGGTGACTGCAGTGAGATGACAAGGGTTAATCTCGCATAATGTTCAGATATGTAATACTAAGGGTAAGCTGCTGAAGGCTACTGACCTGGGGCATATTCTAGGATTTTTTAAGGGGGTGGGCGTAAGAGGAGCCTTACCTCGCAGAGAGGGGCCAACCCTATTATTAGCCAATGATATGTTCTGAATCAGTGAGTGACAGGACGGGACCACTCTGGGGACCAGTCAGCTCTCAGCTGGGGCTAGTACCCCTCTATATATGCCACTGCTATTGATTGTCAGTGTTTTTATGGTGGTGGTACGGTGACGCAGTGGTTAGCACTGTCGCCTCACACCTCTGGGACCTGGGTTTCCCACCACAGTCCAAAACCGTGCTGAGGCTATTTGGAGTCACCAAATCGCCCATAGTTGTGCATGGTGTGTGACTGACTGGTGTGTGTGTGCGTGCCCTGTGATGGGTTGGCGCCCCATCCTGGGTTGTTCCCTGCCTTGTACCCTTAGCCTCCGGGATAGGCTCCATACCCCCTGCAACCCTGAATAGGACAAGCGGTTTTGGAAAATGGATGGATGTTTGTCCCATGGGGTCATAGACCTGGATTTGCTGGGGAATGTAGCCTTTCGCTTTATATTGACATGCCTGCCAGTAGCAGAGCTGAACAGCTTGTCTGTAAGTTTGCACATCAGTCCATCCCACATTAATGAAGCTTTAAACTCTGTATTCTGTGAAGCTCGCTGTTATCGAGCAGCCTCCCTTTTAATCCCATATTGTGCTGCTCCCTGTCTGACTTAGATGGCCTGCCCCCGCCCCTGCAGAGGTCTGAAGCTGACCACACCGGCACAGCAGCTACGCAGGAGGAGTTTGAAGCTGTCTCGGCGGTAAGTGTGTTTTCTATGGAGCTGCTTCGGTAACCAAACCCAGACAGAAGTTCTTATCATATTAAACATACACTATATAGACAAAATTATTGGAACGCCTGGCCATTACACCTACAGGAACTTTTATGACGTCCCATTCTAAATCCATAGGCATCAATATGGAGTTGGTCCCCCCTTGCAGCTATAACAGCTGCCACTCTTCTGGGAAGTCTTTCCACAAGATTTTGGAGTGTCTCTGTAGGATTTTTTGCCCATTCACCCAGAAGAGCGTTTGTGAGGTCAGGCACTGATGTTGGACGTGAAGGTCTGGCTCACAGTCTCTGTTTTAGTTCATCCCAAAGGTGTTTGATGGGGTTGAGGTCAGGTCTCTGTGCAGGCCAATCAGGTTCTTCCACCCCAAACTCACCCAACCATGTCTTTGTAGATCTTGCTTTGTACACTGGAGCTCAGTCATGCTGGAACAGGAAAGGGCCATCCCCAAACTGTTTCCACAAAGTTTGAAGCATAGTATTGTCCAAAATGTCTTGGTATGCTGAAGCATTAGGAGTTCCCTTCACTGGAACTAAGGGGCATAGCCCAGCCCCTGAAAAACAGCCCCATACCATTATCCCTCCTCCACCAAACTGTACAGTTGGCACAATGCAGGCAGGCAGGTAACGTTCTCCTGACATTCGCTAAACCCAGACTCATCTACCAGACTACCAGACAGAAAAGCATGATTCATCACTCCACAGAACATGTTTCTACTGCTCCAGAGTCCAGTGGTGGTGTGCTTTACACCACTCCAAGTGTCTGAACAGAAAAGACTTCAAAACATGTAGATGCAAATGTACTGTTCACTGATAAGAGTACTTCACCAATTCAAAATGATTATAATAATTATTATGTTAATTGGCATTTTTAAGTTTCCCATGGTGTGACTGAGTGTGTGAGTATGTGGCCTCTGGTAGACTGGCATCCCATCCAGAGCACCCCAAGCTGTCTGCCCTGCAATGCTTGGGACAGGCTGCAGGCCCCCTGCCATCCTGAGAAGGATAAGAGGCTCGATGATGAATGGAAGTTAGCTGACCACAGTATTAGATAACGCAGTTATTTTGCTTGGTCTACTGTTTAGCGACTTGATTGGCTCTGTTCACTTAGATGTTTCTAGTGTGTGATTCATTGTTATTGGTCGATCTAAAAACCACAATGTACGAACAGCACGAACACTGCAGGCCAAATGACCCTGACTATAACAGTTACCTGAGGGAAGATATATCAATAAACAAACACAGCATGGCGATTCGAAGCAAGCAATTAAAAGCCAACGGGTGCGTTCCTTTAAATACACATTTGGAAAAACTAAAACTGAACAGCTAGCTCATTATTACAAATGTGCTGTCGTGAGCTGATGGCGTGACGGCCTTGATTGACAGCTGCGGTCAGAGGCGTGGGAGGAGCTCGTCCCGGTGTCCGACCTGCGGCCCGGATTCTCCGACACCTGTCACAATTACTTCTCCGTCTGCTGCCTGCGCAGAGTCACCCACCTTCGGCTGAATGTGTATCCTGGTACCTCCACTCGCACCGCTCTACAGCTCTCTCTCTACAGCTCCGAGCTAAGTGGGTCACATGACCTCGCAAACTGGGCGCGGAGTTCTGTATTTGCTTTTAATATGGCTTCATAACAAATTGAAAATGTTAATTAATTTCAGTACGCCACAGTAATATAATTGCAAAATAACATAATAGTCAGCTTCTTGAAGTGGCAGACTTTGCTAACTGGCACTCAACCCGAATGCTTACTCACCTCCTCATATTTCCTTCACGCACCTGTCCCCCACCCTGGTACCGCCGCACACGAATTTCACTGTGTACCTCAGAACATGTGACAATAAAGCTTTAAACATCAACTTGAAGCCTTACTTAGGTTTACACAGTAGTCAACCCTTCTGCATTGTGAATTCCCCCTATATCGTGGGGTCAGCATAAGAAATTAAATGGGAATTTTCTTGAGCAGACAGCATGCGAAGGCCAGCAGACAACAAACAAAAGGTTTAGTAACTCATAAATGCATAAAATGTATGTACCGTGCTGGTTTGGAGGCCTGGCGTGTTTACAGCAGCATCTTGCAGTGATCTCGCTGTGATCTTTGTATCTGACTTTTCTTGTTATCTTGTATCCTTTCACTTTGCTCCGCTCACCAAGGGGAGCAAAAAATTTTACGTGCTTTTTCCAGATCGCAGGGGACCTGTGCTGGTAACCCCCATGATGTGGAAGGGTCGACTGTAATTGTAAACCAAATTCAATGTTCTCAGTGGGCGCCATAAAAGACAGCTGTATATAATGGCTCCTTCATCCACCACTACTGATGGCCCCTGAGCTTTTCAGCTCAGTGAGGCTGTGCCTTGCCGTGTGTGTGCAGATGGAGGGATCGCTCGATTAAGAGTGTACGGCGTCGGGCAGCGGGACTGGAGCTCCGTGTCAAACCAGAAGCGAGTGGACCTCGTAGCGATGGCCAATGGGGGAGTGTGTCTGGGATACAGTGACGCCCACTTCGGACACCCACGCAACATGATAGGTATGAGAAGATACTTTTGTGGGCTCGCCTCCCTCGCTGATGGCCACGCCTGACTGACCGCATAACTCTTATCGGCCCAGACACCCGCGTCCTATAAAAGCCCAAGAAATCCCTTATCTCAGACTGGAATAATGGTTTGTTTTTGGATTTCAAAGGCCAGATTAGTAGTAGCTAGTAGTAACTAGTTGGAACCAAAACAAGGGAAGGAACTTTTGATCATCTCTTTCATCCTTGAATAAAAAGTTGCCTTAAACATGTTCATAGATTTGACCAAACAACAGAGTTAAATACGTAATTCCATCAAAAAAACTCTTCTTCAGATAAAATAAGAAAATAACTTCTGGTTCTAACGCACGAGTGGTTCTGGAACAGACCACAAAACAAACCAGTAGAAGAAGTCGTGCACTTTGCTCACAGCCCTTGTCAGTCGTACTTGTTAACTCGTAGGTGACGTGTTCGTATTTTGACTTGACAGGTTTGGGGAGGGCCGCCAATATGGGAGATGGATGGGAGACGGCAAGGCGTCTGGACAGGCCCAGAATATTACAGGTCACCCACTGTGGGGGTGGGGGGCCTGCAGCACGTATAGTAGTCAGCTTGACTTGAAGAGCAAACATCTGCTTTATATGCTTTGAAACATCAGTGTGATTTGGTGGATGGATGTGCAGACTGAATCAGCCCTAACTCAGAGTCACTGTCCTTCAGAAATGCCTGTATGATTAGCCTTGTCTGGCTGTTTGTCTCTGCTTATGTCACGCTTCACCCTTTGATAGACTCATGTCATGTGATCCCTTTCAGACCAATGAGATGGGAGCTCTGCAGGTGCCCGGCAGTGAGTGGGCTGTCTTCCGACTGGGACACCCCGGGGTCATCAGCCTCGTTGAGATTGACACCAACCATTTCAAAGGTGATGACAGCGCCGTACATAAACGCTCCTCGCCTTCACACATACGTGACTGATCTGCTACCATTATGTGCTACCATCCATGCAGGAAACTTCCCAGACTGGTGTAAGATCGAGGCCTGTCAGCTGACCCGCGAGGAGGAGGAGCAGCATGTTAAGCAGAAATGGAGGAGTGATGGCGGCTGCCTGTGGAGGGCACTCCTGTCCCAGCAGAAGGTGTGGTGCTCAGGACATTAGACCAGGGCGCAGCCACAGGGGCACTAGCCCCAGCTGAAAGCTGATAGGCTGCAGAGTGCCCCCTCACCTGTCATTCACTGATTCACAACATATCATTGGCCAATCGTAAGATTGACCTCTCCTATGCTCCCCGGCATAATGTTTCAGACAGCTGTGCATAACACAGCCAGCATGTCACACATCAAGCTGCAGGTCAGTAAGTCAACAGAAAATGCGGGATGTTCTCAGTTTAAGTGCCTTCACTTCACACATTTACTCTCTCCTCTTCTTCATGTGGATTAACAAGTGCGCCTGAGTAAGACAAGACGTTTCTCTGGTCAGCTGCCAGCCAATACTGCCGGTGTAACCAAAGCCTCTTAATCACGTCTCGGGGAAAAAAATGACAAGGCCATTACATGGATCCATTGTAAAGACATTAGGTGGAGCACAGCGGATCTGGTTTGGGCTTTAAAACACTTGGGGAACTCTGCCGTGTAACATACCCCTGAACGCAGCGGAGAACAACATGAGAACACGATGTGGTGAAAAAAGAGCCTAAACCTCAAGCCAAGGGAACGTCATACAGATGATTCAACCCCCAGAATTAGCCCTTTTCAGTAGGGAGCCTTACGGCTCCATTCAAGGAGGAATATAGCATTACACTTAGCCACGTGGAGTTGGTGAAAATGGGGACGTATTTCACGGCCGCTCACTCTTCTCTGTTCCAGCTGAAACCTCACCGCAGACACTTCTTCTCTGGAGATACCCTGCAGCCGACGGAGGTGGTCACACATGTACGCCTGATCATCGCCCCTGATGGAGGGGTTAGCAGGATGCGCCTCTGGGGTCGCCCAAGGCCACTCCTCAGACCCCCTGGCAGTAAACTGTGAACCGTCTGACAGCTACCTGGCCGCCTGACAGTCCAGCAAAGCACCGGATAGCAGTAATGGGAGAAAGGAGGCTTTCGGAGGCTGATACAGCACTGACAAATGCTGCCCCGTCTAGCCCAAAGGGGACCTGACATTAGGCACTGGGAGAAAGAGAAGGGTCTGGAAAATTGCCCTCCAGCCAGGAATTCAACTAGCAGACACAATATTGGGCTTTAAAACATATGAGGAAATGATCAGGTCTCATTAAGGTTAATAATCATTTAATCATTGTACATTCGTTTGATTGTGAAAGAAGTGTACATTGTGAAATAACTAACCTCACAAAGTCTACATTAATATAATATAATTTAAAGATTATTTTGTGATGCTTCAGTTTTGAAAGTGCTTACAATAAGCACACACAATTTGAATACAATATTTAAAGCAGCCCACTAATTAGGTTTTATGTCATTATTCAAATTCAGGTCTTGTTTGAAAGTAAGAGAAAAGATCACATTTCTGTCTCATTTTTTCTCTCTCTCTTGTGGTCCTGTTGATTCGCAGACGTCACCTGTAAAGGTCACTCTGTCTCCCGTCAGAGAGACTGACCCCCGCTTTCACTTCACAGCCCCAGGCTTCCTTATGTGCCATTTAGCAGCGACCGATGAAAACTGCATTGTATCATGTTCAGTAATGGAGACTTTAAATACTCATCGCATAAAACGTCTAAGTGCAATCTGAATAGTCCCAAGAGGCGCCAGTGCTTGACTAATGGTGCAATACATTATGGGTTCAATTGAGCACAGAATTACATGTCTTAAGCAAAGAAATAAAAATCCATTGAGAAGAAAGATTCATCCATTTGAAGTAAATTCTACTCCTACAATGCTGATGCCAAGAAATCTGGAACTTCAATACCAGGCAAGACTCAATCAACAGCCCATCACATTAAAAGGCTGCTTTGAGCCTGCAGGCTGCTCCCTGTCACAACTGAAGACAGGATCGAAGACTGAAGCCATGCCGGGAAGTATTCCGTCCATTACACAACGCCTCCAAATATGCTGGTAGATTTCACTGTTCTTTTCATTAAAATTTTCTTCTGTATTTTGCTATATTTATAACATTTTATGTTTCTCGGGTCATGATGACATCTCGAAGCACTGAGAGTTTTTTTTCTGCAGAAGTGAGCATTACCTTTTGATGCTGCAGGACAATTACTCTTTCAGATAAGTAGGTGGTTTTAAATCAGGTGAATCATTTCACCTTTGAGTCTCAGTTGGGCCTCAGCTGAAGGTTGGCTCAGATTTTGGGGTCTGCTTGGCTTTAGTTGGAAAATAAAAATTTATATAATGATTGTGAAGAAGAAGGAGAAACAGGTGAACAGGGCGGGCCCATAACTTAACCCCCCCATCCCAATTTTCAAATAAATTTCCATCATTCCCTGCAGACGCGAACATTCTACCATACCGAGTGTACAAACAATACAAATCGGTCATTTGATGTCTAGTAATCTTGTCCCGTGTGATTTCATTCAATCCTGAAAACTGTATACACTTACTTTGCTGAACAGGCCTCAAAATACAGCAAGATGTGCAGTTGTGTGTTGTAACATTTTGACATCAAAACATTTTGCCATCAAAATTGTTTTGGGGATTTCAGACGGCAGGTATAAAGGTCTGCGAGTGACAAATGGGGCGATGTCAACACCTGCCCCACATACATTTGAAAAATGATGTCATCTACCTAGAGGCCTGGACATTGGGTCTTGGAAAACCTTAAGTGAGTGATAGATCTTAGCCCAGCTCGGATACTGACTCCACTATTAAACTGAGAAAGAATAATGGTCATGGTTATGGTTACAGGAAGGTTGCACCTCCCAACAGGAGCAGTTTGCACTTAGGTAGGCCAAGGTCCATGCTTTTGCTGGACCCAAAATACCTTTCTCTGAAGATGGTTAGAAGTACCCATATGAATATTGGTATTTTTCAGAATAAGAACCAACTATCAAAAACATACTTAGCAGGAATTTAGGGTACTAAATCCTTCTTACTTTATACAGAAAGATCCTCATTTAAAGATCCTGCTTTTACTGAAAACTTGATGATGCTTAGATGTCTAATGTCAAAGAAAGACAAGTATGTTTAATATTCATTCTTCTGTCTAAAGACTTTTGTAGTAATTGCCCATGACCTTCAATCTATACTTTCATTTTTTCCATGCCTCCTTATCATTTTTCATTTTGTTATTTTGCCCTGCGACGTCCTTATTGATCTATCGTCCATGTCACTTATAAGATCATGTTGGTACTCCCTTCTCTCTCTTCTGATGAGCTTATTCTCTTTTTGTCACAGTCATCAGTCCTTCTTTATTCCTCTTTTTGCCAGTGGTCACCCAGCTATTTACTGGGCGTGACCCCATTGCTTTAGGGAGTGTCTGTTATTGTGTGCCGGAAGGACCTTGTTACTCCTGTAGCTCCAGTGATCACCCCGAAAAAGCCCTAGGAGGAATAGTGCCACCTGGAGGGAGACATATTAATTACGTTTGCATGCCATTTCAAGGAAGGTGGTGTTCATTTATTCAATTATTAATTGTTTTAGGAAATAAAAGATTTATGGAAATAACGAAGCCGCATGGACACATGTTAAATCCTTTGTGTGTCCCTGTGACCCCTCTGCTGTCCTGTATGTGTGTGCGCTCTGTGTGATTCAGCATGCAGCGTTACTTACAGTAACTGTTTTTCTTCCACTAGTAAAAAGTTCAGTCAGCCAGAAAAAAATGTATATATCGGAATGAATAATATGTGGAATGAATAAATGAGATAATAACCTGTTACACAGAGATCCTCCGATCCGCCACAGCGTATTAAAAAGCCACTAGAGCATATTGTTTCATGACATTAAGGATCTATCAGGTGTCCTTATGAGCAGATTTTACAGTAAGAGGGCAGAGTCTCTTTTGGAAATAGCCATTTCTCATCCTGCTATGTTCTTCCAGATAAACAGGGAAATCGCTGTTTGAGCAGCCAGCATCATGTCAGCCACCATAAGTCACATGATAACCATAATCTCGTTTACCAATCGGGTTTCAGGAAATTACCCAAATGTTTTATTTATTTTTTCCCCCTAGGGCCATTGGAGGATGAAGGTGATCAGTTACAGGAGATTGTGGTAATGCATGTGGATGTGCGGATGTCACAGGGGTAGAAAGGAGAAGGCGGCCAGACTGTCGATGCCCACCTAAGGACGCTCAGGAACCCAGAAAGAGGGAGTGCTGAACGAGGTCTTTGAGCTGCGCAGCGGTCTTTGTAAAACACCCACTAGCAGTTATGTCCATAAACTATTACATCTTAACATTAATGCAGACATTCTTATTACTCGTGTGATTCTTTGTAAACTAGCTTTATGTTTTAAATTTCTCTGATGAAACATAAAATAAACAGGTTTGACAAATGGACCTGAAATTTCCATGGCATTTGGAGAACGTTTGCCAATGAGCCACTTTCACGGCAATGATCTCTCCGCTGCTTCAATGAATGTAGCCGACATAAATAAATCTGTTTCAGGGTTCTTGCATTAGTGTATTTGAGAAATGTCATGATCCTATTCCTCATTCGTACATAGAAGTGACCCGAGCTTCTCACATCACCAAAGGATGTTTTCGAGAGACAGCTCTGTTCCAGCTCGTATTTGTGTCTGTGGAGAATAGTCTTCTGCATATAGACCGGATTGTCTTCATCAACTGGTGCGACCAGCTTTAAAATGCAACATTCCTATATCATAACAATTATATGTAAGGAATTCTCTATTGGGTTATGCACAAGCTCTATGGAGCATTTAGTGATCTTTGGCATTATGAAATCAGAAAGAATAGGCCAAATGGATCCAAATGATTCCACTCACTGATGATAAAGGGTAGACCAACTGTGGTTCACAAGACAGGTGAGGATATGTGTTAATTCTGTTTTGAAGTTCCCCTGAGTAGTCTGGTCATCTATGCACTGCTAATTACACTCCAGCCCAGTGCGTGCATGATTGTAAATGTAATTGATGTGTGCTTTGTTTTGCATTTATTCACCAGAAGGGGGAGACAGTAACTCATTTATTTTAGCATACCTGATCCATGGTAATCTAGCACTGTCCTGTTGACGACCTCCTGCAAACCCATATCTCACTCTCTCTTGGGATGTTTACCTGGACCCCTGTTAGCCTTCCTCAGATGAAATACATTTCTTGAAACAACTTTTTACCCATCTGACACTTTCATCAACATACAGCTTTTAAAGCGTTTAATTTGACATTTTCCAAAGGTAATCTGATTTACCGTTGCTCGCATATTCTGGAAGCTGCTCTTGCCTTTGGTGATTGTGTTTTCCCGCTGAGACAAAATCGCAGCCCACGTCAGTCTCTGCGCTGCGGTCTCAGGTATTTTCAGTGAACTGTGATGCTAGTGTATTCCATCCGGCATTTTCCTGCCGCTATTGTAGCATGTTCCCAAAATTTCCTGGAGGCTTAGTGAAGCTATAGGTGAAACACAGTAGTTGAAAGCAAGGGACTATAAATGTGAACTGCCTTGCAGTGCAATAACGTGAGCGGGTTTGCTAGATGAAGCAGACCGAGTCTAAATGTCAGCTAAGGGCCTGCAGTATCTAGCAAACCGTTTCAGCTTTATCTAACTTTACAGGCACCCAGGCAAATTCAGCCCAGGGTCTGAATTTCTAATGTCAGAAACTCACCGGGGGTCCGTGAAATTCAAAGGAACCTCAACAAACATTGCTTTTGCATTTGAAAGAATGCAACTAATACATATCCTGCAATTCCCCGGGTTTTCCAGTTGCAGATGAACCGGCATCATTGCCTGAAGTGCATTCTTGCAAAACGCACACACAGGATAGCTACATTTCCCGGCAGCCTGCCTTTTGCACAAGCCAGCCTACGGTCCCGAATGATACAAAAAAAGAAATCAAACGAAGTCTAGTTGAGTTTTCCAGTACTCGGTGAGCAAAATATATCTCAACTCGCTTCTGCTGCGTGTACATGCGTGTCGTCTGTGGAAACATTAACTTTCTTTCTCCTTCTCTGTGTTGATCCAGAACATTCCCATCAACATCAGTCTATACTGTCTGCCAGAAGTGAGAGATTCCCTGGAAGTATGTTTGGATTTTGCTGGTTTTATCTGGCCTGTTGAAGAAGACGGAAGGCATTAAAAATTGGTGTGCGGGCCATTTCATCAATAAATGATTAGTGTGTTAGAGCAGATTTCAGCATCGGGAGAGCAGCTGAGGGAGGGGGGGATGTATTGCTGTCCAGGCTTATTTTTGTTCTCTCCATTTTGCAGTTTCTCCGTAACTCCTACAAAGGCTTTTATATTTACCGTGAACGAATGTAAACAAATTCTGCTCACCTCAGTCCTCCATCCGTTAGCGAGTCTGACTGTTGGGGCCTGTTGTAAATGTGATGTGATGGCTTGTTGGTAGACAGTTCTGTCTGTAAGAGAGAGCTGGTTTCACTGCTAGAACTGCTAGATCTTCAGCATAGTCATTTTAATTTTTGCTCTTTATTCAGCTTCTGTCAACTCAGGCCTGACAAACACACGTTCTTGGTCATGAATGACGTGTGTGTGTGTGTGTCTGTGTGTGTGTATGTATATATATATATATATATTCCTCATTAAATTAATGAAGGGCTTCTGGTACTACGGTCCTTCTTCTTGGAGCCTGATACAAACAGTGCACTTCAGACCTGCACTTAATGTTTCCCATTCCTTTTGAAGGTCAGTTGATGTCATCCTACAATTCAAGAGAAACTGTTGGATAAGTTGACTGGGAATTAGAAAGTCGCTCCCACCCTCTACCTGCCTGGTTTCTGGTTGTTCCCAGTGTTTCCTGCTTCACCTTATAATTGTGTACTGCTGTGACTGAAATGTTGGGCCTAGAAGCGACATGCTGCTCAGTGTAGCCTTCTGCCAGCAGAACCAGGATTAAAACAAAATTTAAAAATGCAGATTTTTTGAAAACGTAGAGTGGTGTCTTAATTCTTTCCATAGATGTATGTTTAATAGTGTTATGTGTAAAGCAGAATTATTTCAGTGGAAAACTCGATGAAATGCGAAACTAGATGAAATTCTGCATGTATTAAGCTGCTTAACGTTAAGGCTTCTTGTTTTTCCAGACGGATTCCTACATCATGGCTCCCGGCAAACCACCTGCAGGTATTTGTTGATTCGTTCTTCCTGTATACTTATTTTCATGATGCTTTTAAATGTTAAACTTGTTGCAGACACAGTGGACCCTTGACGGCTTCACCAATGAGCACAGCGATGATGGAGTTTACTGGTGAGGCCAGATGAATGACCTCACCTATACCGATGGGGTG
>JAODLD010000045.1:7908439-7918548 GCA_026781065.1 Mormyrops boulengeri | reverse complement strand
CTCACCAGTCCCTCCCTAGTAATAACTATGTTCACCTATCCTCCCTAGTAGTAACTACGCTCACCAGTCCCTCCCTAGTAATAACTACGCTCACCAGTCCCTCCCTAGTAATAACTACGCTCACCAGTCCCTCCCTAGTAATAACTATGCTCACTTGTCCCTCTGTATTAATAACTATGCTAGCTCATTCCTCCATAGTAATACTGCAGCTACGTTACACCGTTTGTGCCGTTTGTGGCCTTATTATTAGTGGAGCCAAATCTTATCTTTATAAAGAAAAATGTTTTTTTTTAATAAGAATATATAAGAAGTTAACTATGTCATTATTATTAAGCAACCACAGACAATCGCATTACAAGATAAACAGCAATATTACAAACTCCACAACCCTAGAGTTTGCTTCGGGGACCCTTGACAGGCGGAGCACTCACAGGACATCACATTGTTAAGACGATGGTGATTCTGTTGGTTATAGTTGAGGTGTAGGGCTAGGAGGCAGATAATTCATGGCAACTACTGTTCTGTTATGTGTATAGTGACATTTAAATTCTAGTCCACGAATATAAGATGGCCCCAATTTTTTACATATAATTTCTTGGAAAAAGCAATGTCTTATATTATAGTTAATATGGTAATAACCCTGATTTCTTATGGTATACTTGATGTATTCTATACATTTATTCCTCAGATTCAACACCAGGAGATGTTTTTCATTCCCCTTTTTTCCCCATATTGGTTCCTTTCCCTGGGGGAGGTAAATATGAATAAAAGTGGCAGGATTGCCACTCCTCCGCATGGCGTGTGGCTCTGTTTAGCGGCCTCAGTGGACGAGTCTCTCACAGCAGGCTAATTGTTGCTTCCGTTTCATTTAGGAGGTCCAGAGGTCCTGAGTGGTTTCCAGGTCTTAATGAATTCCTCTCCATATTTCCTGATGAATTATTTTTCAGTTTGAGCTTAATCAGAATGCAGAGGCCCCGGCGTAATTGTACATAAGAGGACCCTGCCATCTCGGGGGGTAAATTGCTTTGCCGATATGAAATGATTGGTATCAGCTAATGGCATAATCTTGCCAGAGTAGATCGAAATGTATACAGTACATGCACATAGACATTCAGCCATGGATATTAAAAATGCGGAAGATTAATGATGTGTAAAATGAGAGGTTGATCTCATTTATGTACAGATGGCTCTCAATTTTCTTTTTCTACATAATCAGAAATACCAAACAAAGCTTAAGGCCTTTATTTAGCACTCAAAGGTGAGGTCATTTACTGCAAATAATGCAGCATTTACAAAGGCTCAGTTCTGAGTATCTCCTATGATTCTGTAAATGCTAAATTGAGACGGAATAAAACACAAGAACGTTCGTTAAATCGTACTCATTTGTACTCGGCAGATGGAAAACCTTCCCATGCCAAGGTCGCACTAATGGGGCACTGAAAACTGGCCTGTCCCTGGATGCCCACAAAACCTCCATCTGGGGAAATGATAAACCTGCACTGTCGGAAGTCCACCGCTAAAATACTGCAGTCGAACACAGTGCCCATTTTAGAAACAAAGTGGGGTCTTGGATTCTGCAATGAGGGCCATTTGGCAGGAAAAAGAAGCCTTGGGCTTCAACATCTAAAGGATGTGGCAGAGCTGGTGTGGCACATGGGGGGTGACTGACAAAAGACCCAGTCATACTGATAATTTCAATCAAAAACTATTTTCAAGTCATTTTAATGATTACACACATTCTGCAATATCAGAATTACAATTAAAATGCAATGAAGTTAAACGAAATTGACCTAAATTATTTATGTGTTTCATTGCTTCCTTGATCTCCACAATCATTATTTCTTATTTTTGTCATTTTTAATTATCATCATGTACATTTTCTGTAATGTAGCATCATTTAACAATGCAATACTCCAGCAAGGCCACTGTATCCAGGAAACAGGTGGCAGAATGAAATCCTGCAACAGTGTAAGTGGACCATGACAAAGAAACTGAATCTTAGTATGCATGTCGGAAAGACCTTTTGATTTAAATTACAAGCATCTGGAGGTGCTCTAAACCCGTGTTTACCGCTGCGTGCCCGCGTGATGGAAACACCTGTGACATCACAGTCTGCATCCTAATCTCACCTGCAAACGTGCCACTAAATTAAGTGAATTAAATGTGAGCAGGTCTATGAGTCTCATATCAAAGGCTTTGCAGATTTGTGAGCTAACTCCATTGCAAAACTGAGAAATGCCATATAAATATTCATAAAAATATATTGTGGTTAAGGGTGAATGTCATACTGGGCATGATAATTTTGCCTGGTCCAGGTTATTTATAACAAAATGTAAACAGGAGAGTATGAAGCCCGTATAGCATAAACAGGAAGTGGTGCCCCCATGTGGCTTTTCCCGTCATTCCTCTCATCCTAACAGCGATCATCTGTATGTATCCAGGTGGCGCGCTATAGTCCTGACCCAGTTTCTTCTCGCGGCACCACGTGACTGAAACAAAAAGTGTTACAAATTTTATATTCGCTTGAAAGAACAGAAAACCACAACTGTGAACGAGATATCATGGAGTCAACAGGCCAGAATCGGCAGGTGCCAGTCCAGCCTGCAGTGTAATACAGTAGGCAAACAGTGGACACCCAGCTGATTTCAGGAAGGTACCGTTTCAAGCGAAGACTCTGGCTTATAGAGAATAAAACGTGAAAATTGCTGTAGCTATTTTGGTGTTTATAATGATTCACAGAACTTAATAATGCTTTAAAGCAAGAGTGGATTATAACATGACCAGCTTTCTACCAGAAGATAACAAAAGATCTTTGATGGAGCAGAAATTACAGCCAAAATTTTCCGATGTTGTATGATTATTATGGAACCAAAAACACATTTATCATAGATATGTCACCACGTCTTATTTCTTTAATTTTAGATACAGCATCTGAAAAATCCTGAACATTCTATGTCTTTAGGATCCGAGCCCGACCTTCACAAGACAGCACCAGAGGCGATGAGCTGTATCTATCCAGAACACCAGCCAATGCATGTCTGCTGATACAGAGGGTCAGCAACTGCAGGACATGGCTTTGTGAGCAGTGCTGAAGTGTGATATGGTCTAAAGAATTATGTTCTACACTGGAAGTCTGAAATTCAGTTTGTGGGTTGTACATTGCCAGAGGAAAGGAGAATTTGCAGTGAGATCTCAAGTTAAAAAATATGCACACAGAAATGGGTCTGTCTATCATATCTATCTGTGTATCTGCTTTGAAAATCTCACAGAAGGGTTTGTATTTACCACATTTTGAGGTCCATTTTGAGAAATAAATCCAGCACCATATTCAGTGCTCATCTCTAGAAAGGTAAAACACATTTCATGATATTGCTATCGCTGTTAGGTTTTGTTCCTTTTTTTGTAAGAAAGCTATTTTTTAATATTTTACACAAAAAATATTAGTCACACATATAATGCTAATGGTAATTAAGTTCTGCTTGAATTGACTAAGCTGTGGCATCGGGCTGTAATGCAAGCCACCTGACGCACAGGCTGAGTAACGGCTCAGTGCTGTGGCCCCGTTCAGTGTGGAGAAACAGGGGGTCACAGCCCCCGACGAATCCACCACTCAGGCACTGGCTTCCAGCTGGAAGACGCTCTCTCCAGTGCTGGACCTCGGTCCACTCAGTTTCACTCATGTGCTCACTTGATAATGTAATCTCGCTGGCTGACACATTAATTCATATAACCCAATATGCCAAGTTCATTTTGGTGTTTTTGCAACTGTTGTCCATAAACAAAACATGATGGTGTTTTTAGGCCTGTGGAAGCGATTGTGCATCCATTGGCTAATGGGGTGCCCTTGTAATGTTAGACTAATAAGACTCAGCCCTTATGCTGGTCAGCGGCATGTTGTTTGAGCCTCCATGACCTCATTTGCAGGTTCTTTAGCTCAATGAGGGCCATTTAGGTAGGTGGCTGGGTGAGCTGACCTCACTCATTTAGGGCAGGAATTCATCAGCTTTTCTCAAAGTGCCTTAACAAACCCGGCTCTTCATTATGGAAAGCAGATTCACGGGGCACAGGGAAGGGAGGATGAAAGGGGGGTGGTTTTATTGGGCACCCGCTGATAGGTAAGCAAGCCAGGCGTAGAGCAGAGGCACATCTAGCTTGCTTAAATGAACAGGATGTAAAACAGATCGAAGCCAGATACTTGTGTCCGAACTCTTGCTCTGAAACTCACCGAAAAGCTTACTTTTAATAATTTGCTGTTAATTAGAGGTCAGTAAGGGGCTTTGGTTTCAGCAGGGTCCCCCTTCCTAAGAAATCCATGCCACCCCCCATGAGTCACACTAAAGCAACTTAAAATGCAAAGTAAATGTACAAGCAGAGATGGTGTCCACTGTGGAACACTTGCCCTTGCTGGGTTTTCAGTACTTAGCCATGATACAGTTTCCCAGGCTGCCAGTTCGAATCTCCTGGAAGTTTCTGTGATTGCATACAGTATGTGTGTGCCCAGTTGTTACCACAGCTGCGTGTGTTATGCTATCTAACCAGGATAATTGGCTAGAAAGTGGATGGATGATAAATTCTTAAAGTCTTAGAGTATTTGCTATGCTAATTGACTTCCAATGCTCAGATTAAATAAAATATCAGTAATGTTTGCTATAGAGCAACTGTTGTAAGGAGCAGAAAAAGGGTGTGTGAGGAAAAAGAATGGCTTGGGCTTAGTATTCCCAGTTTGAAAGAGCATTGAGATGCAGTCATAAACTTGGCTAGTGCAGCTGAATGCGTAGTTTTCTTCTGGCCGTTTAGTATCTAGCACTTCATCCCGCACTAGGCATTCCACAGCCAATTCCACATTAGCATTCGGAAAGCTGCGGGAGCATTGGAAAACTCCCATGGCATGCAGGTCAATTCAAATAAGCCGAGTGGGATGTTTAACCTCTGTGAAATATGGAGCCTTTTAAGGTCCAGCAGGGGGACTCTCTCGCACTTGGCCAGCTAATACATCCCCTGCTCCCAAATGATTACCACTCACATTCCTCTGACATGCCTAGCACTGCATTTTAACTATGTCTTGTTTCCTGCAAACAGACGCACAGAAACAGGAGCCTGTGGAGTACAGTCTCTTCCTATCACTATGGGTTTACCTGACAATTAATTAGCTGCGCCACCATCATAATAATTAATTTGCTCATTAGCGTACGTGCCACTGATTACTGCATCAGCCGTTAAATGCTTCTTACCTAATTATCCTTATCCCCCTCCTGCTCTGTTCTGGTTACTCTGTCAAACCCTGACACTCACTCATCCTAATGGTCACATTTAACTTGTTTAGCTTCAGCATCTAAACAATGGACTCTGGGTAGAACTAGCATCATATAAATTGTAAATCTTTAGCTATTGAGAGCAATGTAGGTTTACCTTTGGGCTGATGACTCAGACAGAATTTCGTACTGTTTGTTCAGATATGGCGCCTAGTTCTGCCTGATAGGCAGATGCAGAGTTTGTTTCTGGATCTGCTCATAACAAGCCAAAGCCACATAGTGGGTGATCAAAGTAGCCCTGAAATGCCAAGTCAGTTATACACTAATGTCATTCATAAGAATGTCCAGCCATGAACTGAGCAGAAGCCATCAATTATTAGATGGTTTATCTGTGATCAGTAAGGACAGGGAATTTCATGTTGCTCTACTCCTGTGCCAAAGGCATACTGACTCTACAACAGCACCGTGTCAACATGACACTGCTGGAAAACTATTACACATCGTGCTGGTAAGGCTTGATGGAAGAGGTGTGTGTGTGTGTGTGTGTGTGTGTGTTTGTGTGTGTGTGTGTGAGGCTAATCTTGTCTTCAGTGCAATTTTAAAGGAGGGAGAAAGTACTTCTGCCCTGCTACCTGAAAGCTTGTCTGAGCTCTCAGTGGATGATCATTTACAATTCAGGGATGCTCTGTCTCACCAGGATACATATGCTGTTCTTAGGCAATGTTCCAGAAATAAAAACCAATGAGAAATATCCCAGATGACATCATCCTCCGGTGCACCCGGCACAGCGATGCTGGAGCGGGAAAGGGAGTGCAATTGACTAGCCTCCCTGGATTTTGCGACGATAATCAATGCTTTCTGGCAATTTAAGCTTCACGTATTAGCAATTATCATTTGGCTATTAGCAATAGCTTGAAATTTGTTCAGAATTAAAATACATAATTAATGGATTATTATAGAAATTCTGAATATATATATATATATATTTTTTTTTTGTTAATGTTTGATGTGTTCATGATGAATTATACACTGTGCAGGCATAGATAATATAGCTAAATATTTGAACACCTAAATTGTCAACCATAATAAATCCTTCCACGTGTCTCCTGCTGCAGTACCGGTCACAGACGTAGCACTCCTCTGGGTAGCCGGTCCCTGAAGCATCTCGGTCACACAGCTGGGCGATGGCGAGCAGCGGTGTCCATCAGTGAACACTCGTCACACTCGTTCCACCCCCGGCGCAGTACGCTGGTGGCTCAGTGCTATTGACTGAATGTTAGAGCACCTAGGAAGTGTGTTATAGCCTGTCTGTTTCCAGGCTCCCCCTGCCAGCCAGCTCGCCTGATTGGTTACCTATGTGCTCTGTCCAAGACGGGAGTGTCAGTCTAAAGGACACCCAAGAAATTTTTTTAGGGGTCCAAGCACTGGTGGATTCCTATTACTCTTCTAATTATTATTTTTACTCACTTTTATGATGATACGTTTAGTATATCATGCAAATGGTACCCTCCTGTCCCTTGAGCCCATAAACCACCTCCTGTGGTTCCTTTGACTTCATCCCTAGATGTGCAGAGCACATAGTGCCCATCTGCTTGCACCCCACTCGTTCGGCACACAGCTTGTAACACTTGTTGCCCCAACTCTTGCAACTAAAGCTTGGATGCTTGGCAGCGTTTGATGCTAAATTGGTTGACTCCATGCACATATAAATCAGCTGTTTTTAAGGTTCCTTGCAGACCATTAAAGAATGCTGTCTATCTTTAGAGAGTATTGTAATACCACAGCATTGTTTATGATCACCAATTACCACCTTATGAAGTTCAGCATCTGTTCATCAGGACTGCATGCATGAAATTTGCTTTGATTGCTCACTTTCAAATTATTATATTTTATTTATTCCCTAAAGAGAATAGCAGTTCCATCTAGATTTTATTTTATGTCTATAGTATTACAGCCTGGACCTGAACCACTAAAGATCCTTTGGGTAGGGGTGCAAAGAAATTGTATCTGATCTTTGTGCCCAAGTACCTATTCCAGAGCCACAGTGCTCTGTCTCTGACTCTGCTGTGGCTTCATCTAAATGCATGGAAAATGTGCCCTGTTCTGTGGCAGCGTTATCCTGATTTCTATCCTGGTAGACCGATAGAGCTGTCTCCACCCCTCAGCTCCACAATGGGATTCCTGGACCCCCTGACCCCAAAACAAAACCAAAACAATCTGCTGTTTTTGTATTACAGAGACAAACACCTTTAAGGCTCATCCGTCTATGCTAAGGGAGATTAAGCGATTAGCAGATACTCACCCTAAACAGGCCCTAGAGTGTTAAATACTTTCGAACGCACCTCATCATGCTAAATGGCAACATGACTTCATTATTATTCATTCCCATCATTGGAAAAGTAGATAAATAATTAAATGGTCTGTCCTGTAGATATTATGCATCTGTAATATTTGATTGACTGCCTCCTATCCTACCGGGGTGTGATAAGTGACTGATGTGTCCTTTCTGGGGTTTGGAGTAGACCCCCATTTAGATTATTCATATAACATGTAGACCGCGGTGTGGAGGACACTGGGAGGCGACTAAGGCATAGCATGTGACATGTGCATTTAGGCAGGAACGACTCTGGGGCCCCGTGCCACTCTCAGTCCCGCGTAGCAAACTCGCTCAGAAGCACAATACGCATGTCCTCAAAGGAATATGCTTCAAGCCTTTACACCTGATTTTTCCTGCTATGGAGACAGATATGTGGGCTAGGTCAGCACAAAGACCTGCCAACCTCACACACCTGAAACTCCTAAAGATGAGTCTTAGGTGTCACATTTTTCTTACTTGTGACAAAAATGAGGTTGTGTTGCTTTTATTTCCAGAATATAACAAAGCGGTTAGTTTTATACTAAGCAATACATCAACAGAAAATGTTTAGCTGGGACGCTGGTATGAGTCCAAGGCAAATACATACATTTTGCACTACATGCTTCTTGTTGTCCCCCAGGGATCAATAAAGTTCATCTTATCTTATCTTATCTTATCTTATCTTATCTTGCATGCTTCACGCTTTTTAGGATGAATTCTTTTAAATTATAAGAATCACTCAAGTTAATTGAGCATTTAAAGAAATTATTGTTTCAAGTTTCAGTATATTTAGAAGATATACAGAATACCATAGTTGGAAAACTCTAAACCTGATGCTCAAATCTCCATGGAAACACTAGAGGAGTTACATCAATATATAGGGTCACAAAGAAAAAAAAAGCAGTTTACACAAGACTTGTCATCAGCCTGATCTCAGGGCTCTGCAAGCTGCATTCTAACCCAAGGCAAGGACACGGCTGGCTGCAGTTCTCCAGTGATCATTATTTCTCATAAACTCGGAACCCGGCAGAGACCCCCACTTTCTGACAGCCTGACTGATGAGAGCTCCATCCTGAATGTCAAAAGGAATGGTCCCTGGCACCTTATCTCACTGCCTCCCATCACACTGGGGAAAACGGAAAGGGTGCCGTAGAATCCATGGCCTTCTGCGAGCTTGGGTGTCTGAGATGGGCTGGAAAAACATCGTATCATCATATCAATTCCAACCTTTAACTACTTTGTGCTTTTTCCAGCACAAGAAAAGAAAATGTGAGTGAGGGTTTATTTAAGTATAACACACAATACAACCTCACAATACGATTTTATCGCACGAAACACTTTTTAAGAAAGATGTCACACTGGATAAATGTATGCAGGATACATAGTTATGTAAGGATAAATAGTTACATTCACTCATATGCAGTCTTATAATTACTGATGGAACAAATTTAATGTCATGCTGAGTGTCTAAAAAAACAATTACTAAACTTTTTTTTAGGTCCAGTAGATAAATGCAAACCCTGATATGAATGGAAACTTTAAGCCTTGCCTGTGAATCTTTTTTTTTTGTCTGTGTCAGGAAAGTGAAAGCATTCATCTTCATGGTAAATCGCCTCTGTTGCAACTTCCTCGCATTTTGAGCAGGAAAAGCCCTTGCACTAACTGCACTAATGTTCTGGCCTCCATTTTTAAATATGCATTAGAATAATCACCAGTTGTTGAAAATAATGCAAAAGTTTACATTTCTTATAAATCTAAAGAATAAAATGCAACTTTCTTATAAATCTAAAGAGTCACTTGTGTGGCAGGTGTTTTATTTATTTATTATTTTGCTACTTTTGTTAATTACATTTTGCTTGTATTCAGTGTATATCATTAAACATCTCAGGGAAACTCATTTCATTGACTGCTATATGCTGCACTGCTGTGCATTTGGTAAATAAACTTTGATTTGATTTGAATGAATGGAAATGTGTAGATTTTAAGCTGAAAGCTCTTCCCCCCCTCACACCAAAACCTCATGCTGCTTCACCCAACAGTAAACATCATGCAGTCAGTGATTCTGGGCCTGCAGGAATTGGCTACTGAACTGTCCAAAAGGTTGTAGACTCAGGACTCTGGGAGGAGCGTTGTTATTGTACCCACAGGCACAGTACATAACTGGGATTACTGTAGGAGGAACGGTTAGAGATGGCGAGCAATGCGTGTCAGCTGACTTAGTCAGTGTGTAGAATAATAAGAATCCGTATACACACTCCGTGGCCCCCCCTCGCGTGACACCCTCCCCCTGGATGTAGAGATAATGAGCGCCGAGGCCGGGTCCTTGCAGAAAGCTGTTAGTCTGCCGACTGCATATTTACGAGGGCTTTACGAAGCATTTACGGAGGTGCTCCATCACACCTCCCACAGCAGCGGGGGGGGCCGCCCCCCCGCCGGGGGGGGGGGGGGGGGGGGGGGGGGGGGGGGGGGGGGGGGGGGGGGGGGGGGGGGGGGGGGGGGGG
>JAODLD010000045.1:7889110-7899664 GCA_026781065.1 Mormyrops boulengeri | reverse complement strand
CACAGGCCAAAAACCCCTGGCCCCCCCCCCCCCCCCCACCCCCGGAACATGTAAGGCCGAATGGTATTCCTCAGACAGACACCTCATAACTTTCTTACTCATGTCACATTCATCTCCCTTCTCTTGCTTTTCATCCAAAACCTCCAATTCACGATGAGCATTAATTAACAGCATCTGATGTGTACACTGCTTATTTCGGCTGCAGGCAGACGGCCGTGGAAAACCAACGCCCATGGTATCCATATTTTGTAGCGATTGAAAAACTATGGAAATGAAACCTACAGAGAACTATAAGCAGGTAATAATGAGGTCATAAAGGACTAACAGAAACCATGGCTACTGGACAGCTAAACCCAAACATCAAAATGCCAAAATCTGCCTTCGCAAAGTGACCCCTTTGCAGACGTAAGATCAGAAATGAGACAATGACACAAGCCTCTTTTAAATAGACGGTATCTACTGTACCCCAACTATTCAATTTTCTCAAAATAAAAAATATGTAATGACAATAATTTCCCTCGACAATAAGCCAGTGCATCCTACACAGTCCTTAAAATGATTCATGGATGTTTCTGGTGACAAACATATCTTGGGAATAGAGCTGCCTGCAGAAAATGTCAGTGTAATGTGGTGATACAGTAATTTTTTATACAGTTTTAATCAAATTCAGATCTAATTACGGTGTGATGTACACCTGGCGCCCACTCCTACATTGCTGTGATATGTCAGGTTTTGGCATCTCAATCAGGGCTTTATTTGGATGATGGTTAGCATTAAGATCCTTGCAGCACATTAAAAAGGAGCACAAGAAAATATATATATGAATTAATGTCAGCATTTTTCCGAGATGCTGGCATAGCACCCGGCTCCCCTACCCCAACCTGCTGTGTGCTGCCTGGGTAGGCTCCAGGCCCCACCCAAGACCCTGACCAAGATAGGCGATTGGACGATGTGTTGATTGATTGATAGTCCCCCTCATGTGTCATTGTAGAACCTTCTGCCCAGTCTGCGGTCCCAAGTCCTGACATCTTCCTGTTTCCTGCAGTGTCCAGTCTTCGGCCTCCTGGTGAGATGACCCAGCATGGGATGCTCTATGTTTCCGTCTTAACCTCACAATAATAAATCTACCTTCTGCAAATGCTGGAGTCTGAGTCGGTGTGCAGTGAAGGCCAGGGTGGTGTGTAGCTCAGTGGGTTAGTGATCTGTGCTTAAAGGTCATGGGCTCAAAGCCCATAACTGGCTCAATTACTACATGAGCATTGGACCCTTGGGAAAGGCCCTTAACTCCTGGAGCTTTAGGGGGCCTGGCCTCTCCCCATATTCTCTGTCTCACTTCTATGTCACTTTGGACCAGAGCATCTGCTAAAATGAATATAAAGAATCCTGAACGATTGAAGTTAATCACAACAACTGGTACAAAAGCTCCCTTTGTTCTCCCACACAAACTTAACAAAACTGTTCAAATGTTATATGATCATTTATTCTGAAATCCCAGAAACATGTGTGAACAGAATAAGTCTATATCTTAGAAAAATCAGATATTTTCCCATTCATATTGTCTATTGAACATCATTAAATGTTTGATGTGTACATACATAATATGGTTTCCTTTCAGCATTTGATAGAGAGGCTATCAGTATAGAACAAAATATGTTTTCATTTTTTGACAGTTATGGAGATCCTAAAAAAAAACGCTATTGTAAAACATGCCATCATCAAACGTGATTAGGAAGCAGTAATCCTCCAGATTAAATTCAGGACTGGATAGGATTATAAATCCCTGTAAGGATTATAATGGAAGATAATGAATGCTGTCTGTTTAATATACATACCCCATGTAGTCTCTAGCATTGTTATAGCTCTGTGTATGCACCTAGAGTATTACCTATTTCCTATGAATCAGACATGTGTGAGCAGCCCCCAGCAATGTGTCAGAGCAAATGTTTACTGCTGAGAAGACTTTAGAAATAAAAACCTGCTCCTTCCTTCTGAGCTGGAATGATAAGCTCCATGACATGATTCAATACACAATCAAAATTGTGTCCTGTTAAAAACCCTCCGTGCAATTAATTGTGCAGTCAAATGCACAGTTTCCCTCTCCCATGCCCCCTGTCCTGTAAGCCCCTTCTCCTAGTGAAGTTTGACCATCTGACTTTCTCTCCATATGTTCTGAGCAAGCTCCATCCAGAGCTTCTCAGCCAAACGTAATATCGCCCAAGCCAAACTCAGTCCAGCATATGGCAGTCAAAAGCCACAGCATCTCATTCCAAATACATGGAACTTCAGGCACTATATCACAGGGGATTTATATATATAACAGATAGGTGCTCTTTAAAACACTCTCTGTAATAGCAATCATTCAGTGTGTTTCTGCTTTTTTTTCTTATAGCTGTTTCTGTCTCTTGAAAGAAACTTGGCAGTCTCCCATCGTCGGCGGTGAGGACATGAGAAGAGCTAAATCTCCCGCAGTCAGTCTACCTCGCACACTGCCCATGAGCCTGCTCTTAGACAGGGATACTCCTTAGCCAGCTCCATGGGGGAAAAATAGATCAAAGATAAACTTTTACATAATGCAAGAAAAAAATGACCAATAAGACCTTCAACAACTATAATATCCATCATAGTTATTTTTTGTCTGTCTAAAATGTGTCTATGGATATCCAGTAAATATTTAAACATTCTGAGGTGTTTCCTGGGGAGATGGTCATCTCAGGATGATGGATTGTATACACCCAGTACTTCCCTTCAAGTACCTTTTCAGGCATTTTTTTTTCTAATCGTCAGCTGTGGATGCCTTATATCTCATTTTAACTGTCTACATGGTGGCTTGAGGAAAATGGTCTTCAGGAGAAGAACCCAGTTCTCCTCTACGGTGTTGTCATTCTTTACAGAAGCAGAGACGTTCCAAAGGCCTCTGTGGGCAAATACAGGCTAGGAAGAGGGTCTAAAATCACCCCAGCCACCAGAAAAAAAGACCTAACTTGTGAGCCTTCCGTAGGCCTCGGCAGATGCAGATGGGCCTTGGCAGAGTGAACCCTACAGCGGGGCCCCAGGTTTAATCCACACTGCACTGTGTTAGCTGTCTGCAGCAACAAGGCCGAGAGGAAAGAAGCCGGCAGTACGGTAGAGACAGAGCCATCAGGAAAGTCAGACAAGTGTCTTCCCTCAGTGCTGTACAGAGATGTTTACTATTGGCTGAGCACCTACAGAGTAGTGGGTGGAATCAAGCATATAGCGCAGTCCTTCAAAGATGTTACCTCGCTCAAGGAAGCCTGTAGTTCACAGAGGGAACTGAAGTGAGCGACTGAGAGCAAGAACATCAGAGCAGAGCTATGCATCTTGAGATTGCTGGTGTGGTGATAGGGCCTTCGGAGGAACTGTAGCAAGATTCCAAAGCTCACTCAGTCTATGGGATATGTTTTCGAGAAAATGTCTGTAGACTTGGTGAGTCTTGGAAATTTAACAAAAGTCTTTATTAGATTATATGAGGACTGAGAAGGCTTTTGTTTCCAGTTCTGTAACTTATTAAGAAGGAGCATAACTTTGGGTCACTGGTGGTCTCATTTCAAAATCAGCAAAAGAATTGGACTGAATGAATTTTGGAAATGTGCTCTTTAATCGGTCAGTCAATATTAGGAGAAAAATGATAAGTAAAATATGTGGCAAATTAAGCGGAATTATTCTGTTTTGACATTTGCCTAAAATGACTTAGATTAGATTTTTTTTGCCCATTTAGTGATGATGCTGTTATTCATGGGAAATCGGTCAGTCTTACATCACACATTAGTGCACATAGTCTGAGGACAAATCTGAAAGGAAAATAAAAGGTTCAGGAATATCATTTAAATAAATAAATAAATCCTTATAATGATGAAGTTGAAAATGCAGATGCAGAGAATGCAAAATGCTCAACACTTCAGTGCTATAACATCAGACTATGAAGTGTCCCCCAGTATTTCTTATGTTGTTTTTCCACTGTGGACCATGTCATGCAAAACTGTGTTGTGTAGGTTATTATTTTCATTATCAACTCAGACGTACCCACATTACTGTCCTTACCAGGAATCATCAAATCAAGAGGGCACCTTCAACCCAACCATTCTGACATGGCATCCTGCGATTGGTTAAGCACTGGGTCATCGTACCTTGATCCAATCATACAATCATACTTAAGAATGTTTTTTTAATCATCAAATGTTATACAGTTTTATACATTTTCCTCTTTGAAAAACAGATTATATATATATATATACATATATATATATATATATATATATATATAAAAGCCCTGGGGTGTATATGCTCCAGTGAAGGAGCTTTTAAGCTACTATGAGAGGTGCTAACGTATCAAAACCTAGCTGATTCTAAACCTAGAAAGGAGATAAGTCCTCTCTAATAAAATAAATCTACCCAGCTTTGGCCTCATTTGACCTCATGCTGCTTCGTTCCTGCTTAGCACGAAAAAAAAATCAACATTCATATGTGAAATGCAATGCGGTGGATTTATAAGCAAAATTTCAAATTCACACTGTATTTCAAAATTATTGAATACATTAGAATACATTTGATATCAGTTAAATATGCTACAGACAGTACATATGCACTGTGAGCCACATAATTAGTAATATTATGTTATATGATAATTTAAACACTGTTGTATTAAAAACACATTTTCATATGAATATACAGAATGGCAAATATCGTTACCACGGCAGCTAAAAGACATACAGGACGACTGTAACACTTCATGACAGGCTTAGCCAAATGAAAGCAGAGTTTATATTTTAACAGACTACATGTACATATGAGGTAGCTACAATAATAAAAATGCAATAAATATAAATAGTATGAGTAGTACGATCTTCAGTGGTAGTGATGCATTTAACCCTAAAATTATCTCCACGTTTTTGTTACATTTGTACTGTTGTGTGTCTGGTGGACCCAGAACATAATTTTTACTTTGAAATATCTCAACCAACAATAAAATAACTTATTTTAAAAACTTAACGTATTTATAAGTAACTGTACACTTTTTCTCGTTGTAAACCTTGAAAATGGGTCAAACAAAAGGTAGGGGGTCAGGGCAACTGACGCCAGGGCTGAGTGTGTGCACCCCGGCACGACACCCCAGACAAAGGCTGTCTGAGACCCCTGTCCCACCACAGCTTGCTGGGCTCACGTTCAGCCGTTAGCCCAAATGAAGCCGTACGGCCGCGCTCTTCCACACTATTGACGGCCGCTCGGCCGTGCTGGCCCACAGCAGACTTCAATTAGCTGACTTACACTTCTTTAAATGGATGTCCTCGGTGACCGTTAGTCGGAGACATTTTTTAAACGATTAAACCTCAGCTTATGGGAAGCCCAGCAGCAGAGGTGCATGGGGGGCTGGGGCGGGGGGAGTTTTTGTCCACAGAATGATAAATCACTGTAGATCCGGGAGTTGAATGCAGGGGAGAGGCTGGGAGCAGAGATGGGGCTGCGTTGGTGGGATTTGGTGCAGCTGCTGATACTGTGTTTAATTGTCCCGGTTTTCTCCTCATGGCCTATCGGCGAGTGCTCTGAAAATCCTTCTTTCGGGCCTGGATCTGTCCTTATTACCCACAATGCAGTGCCTGTCTATAAGCGGATTGGCTGGGCCCAGTGACAAGGCAGCAGATAATCACGCTCAGCCAGGTGCTGTATAGCCTCTTTCCACCAGGGACCCGGTCCAGACATAATTGTCTTTTGTTTTCATGTGTCAACATTTTTAGCAAGATAAACACAACACGGTAAACCTCACTGGAGGTTACACTCCATAACTGCCAGTGATTTTTAATAGTATATAAGTGTACTTTAATGTTCTTCATGGTCAACATGGAAAGCTTTGCAAATTGGAAAGGGAGTCTGGGGAGAGCGTAGGATTACAATCTTTTTCTGCATGTTTCTTTAACAGCCAACTGATACAGGTGCCCACATAATGAGTACAAATTATCAAGAAGGAAGAACCTTATTTTGCTTACAGCAAAACATGTTTTGAGTTCGCAATTAGCAGCTCATATGACACCCTTAAGCTAAACATTACAGTCCTGCTATATTGAACATCAACTTAGTTGACTTTGAAAATGTGTCCTACTTATATCCCAGTGTTAACGTTTCAGTATCGCTATATCATTTAAGTACTTATATCTAAATAAATATAGCGCGTAGGTGAAATTTGGGGCAAACACTGGGGATGAGGCGCCGCGACGGCCTAAGCAGGCCGGCTACAGTAAGCCAGTCATGTTGGGCTTAGTGACGAAACATGATGTTCCACATATAACCTCTATGTGATGATATCCTGACTTTTGCTTCTATAATTCCATCTGTGACAGCTTCAACTGTCAAATATCAACCTTGTCTATTATATAGCCTGCCTATTGTAAGCAAAATAAGACCGTGTCCCCTGCCAACGCTCCAGAGCACTGCTTATTTGACAGTCTGGGCTGAGTGAAACACATAATTCAGCTGCATATTGAATGCTACTGAAGAGTTTTAGAAGGCTTCCTCTGTAGGCTAATGCATGATACAGAACCAATCCAAAGGGGGGGGGGGGGAACTCATTATCTGGCAGCTTAATTGTTTGCTAAGGGGTTGATTAAAATTTTCTTAAAGAATGTCTAGGGTCCTGATTGTCCCTCACTGGATTTCAATATCTGTTCTGCCATGTCTGCTAAATTTCTTTCTGCCCTGAAATTCTACTTTCTGGGGGGAAATGACTTTATTCCCTACTGGGAGAAGCCTTGCAGGAGAGAATTGACCACAATGCATCTGTCAAACCCCGCAGTCAAAATACCGTTCACTCTCCCTCCGTACTGTAATCGCCATGGACTGACACATTTCCAGCAAGCTGAAATGTTGCCAGGCATTTGCAGGTTTCCTGAGGGCATTCAATACAAAACATAGCGGCGGGGAGAGGCAGCTGAAAACTGGAGCTAGACAAGGACAGACAGCCGCTGAATCGCACGGTCTCATAAGGAAGGCAATTAATCTTTTAGCTGGGACACATTGTATGTGTGAACAATAGGTTGTGCTGCTTTCCAATGTACACATGTGAGTATATACCTCCTTTCAGATTAAAATACTTCTATATAAATATTAGTTGTGCACATCTGCACTTAGAGGCATCAGAAATACCAGAATGGGATGAGAGTAAAGGATCTGGCCTGTATACTAGGCATGATAACCAGCGTGCTAACAGGGATTTTTTCTTTCAGTCCAGCATCAGTCTGGCCTTCTGTTAGCCTGATTTCCTACACAAGTCAAAAGATGTTCATAGCAGTGTAGTCAGTGAGTTTACGTTACTATTTGTATTGTGTTCAGAACTACTGTTGCATGATAATGTTGTTTGAAAATGAAGACGGTACAGAGAATTACAGACAATAGGTCATAAACATGTGAACAAGACAGCGAAGAAGGAAAGGTGTGTAGGTGGTTCCTGTGAGGAGATCTTCCCGTCATTCCTGAAAGATCAAAATAGGATGTACAATACCATCACTATCATATGCCACAAAGTATCTCCATGCTCCTTGCACAAGCAAAAACATCTCAGCTTTAATAAAGGGTAAAATAAAGCCTTACTTTTAAAGGCACATCCTGACAACTCTGTGAACGGTTGGAGTTTGATGCCACAAAAGAGTAAAGAGCTCTTTTTCAGCCTTGTCTGTTTGTGCTCAGCTTCAGGAGGATGTGGAGAGATGAGGTGTGTTAGGTGCCTGACGTGATGAGCTCATTCTCCGATGCCAGCTGAGGAACATGGGCCCTGGAGTCACACTATGGCAACTGTAATCTGAACATATATCTCGGTGCATTTAGATAATGTATCATATTACACATCTTATATAAATCAAAGGTGTGAACAATTAATTCTATTCCTCTGACAGACTAAATTTTCTTCTCCTTCCAGTATGTTATATGTCACTGCAAGCATCTTGCCAAGACAAATGTGTGAACTTCCATGGCCAATGAAACTCATTTGTTTGTCCGTTCCTTCCTTTGTCTGTTCATTCATTCATACATTCATGCATTTATTCATTCATTCATTCATTCATATTTACCCACTGCTTTATCTCATTCTGTCCCACTTTCTATGTCCGTGACCTGGGCGTTGGCCTTTGTAAGAAATGCTGAGTAAATGCACCTCCTTAACACCCACCTGCATCAATCTCAAAAAAAGGCCTATTAAATATGCCTAGGAGAAGTGAATTTTTGACTGCAGTGCAAGTGTTGCTTAGTAGGAAAATTGTGACATTTTTGAGCCATTGATTAAGTATGGTCTAGTGGGGAACACAGCATGGTTGATCAATATTCAACCAAGGTATCGAGAAAATGTCAGTTGATGGGTGTCCCAGGGTCAGCAAAACTGTGGAGGGATCATCTGGGTATCAACGTAGAAAAACCTTATATCAGTATGTCGATTTTATCGGTTGGAGGAATCCACCTGCACTTGTGTGGAAACCTCCCTCGGAATCATCAGTTATAATATGCATTGAGCCCACTTAATCACCTTAATAACGCTTTCGAGAATCCTCACCAAAACAGCATCAAAACAAAAGTAACTGAAGTTTCTTATTTTAAAAATAAAAAGTAAAAAGTACAAAACCTGTGAAAGTTTTACTCCCTGCATCTTTCCTTGCTGCCTGCGTAAGCCTTGCAATAAGCCCATCATCAAGACAAAAAAATTCTTTACAAAGTGTACCAGGGTGAAGACATTTCTGCTATTTATGATCATCTTGAGTTTCTCCACTCCTCTTCTGCAGGTGGTGTTGATTTATTTACTCCTCCTGGTTTGGAGCTGCTGTTTCCCTCCAACCTCAAATGGAGAGTAAATCCAAGACCAAGAAAGGAAATGAAACGGCAGTTAGTTCACCGCCTGTTTTTCTGATGCCAAAATTTCTATCATCCTGTCGGGATTTAAAGAGAGGGCAACACTTTTTGGACGCAGCGTGTTCATCTGGACAGAGTGCACTGATCCTCAGGAGCATAGGGTTACAGTCAGGGAAATGGAGAGAGAAAGAAGGGACAGACAACCAATCAAAATGCAAAGGAGGTTTAGCCAATCGCCAATCAAGACACATAACACAGAGTAACTAATGTAGATGCGAAGTACTTATGTTTAAAAATTAGCAATTGACTGGAAAAACACAACAGTTAAACAATAGTCAGTATCATGCCAATAACACATTCTCCTTCCACTTCACAATGACACAATGTCTCTGACAACAGAGAATTGCTTTGAAGTGGTAAGTAATTAAAATAATACATTTAACTACTAGTAATGTTGTCTCAAGGTTATATTAGTGTGTTTGGTTATATGACTCTGCCTTTGGATTATACGTCTGTAGAGGACAGCTGTAGTAGAAAGACTTCAATCTCATATTTACATGACAAATTATTCTATTTATTTCTTTCACAACTCTGGGCCACCTGCTCCTATTCGGCAGGCTGAAGTGACTTTAATAATTACCCGGCCGTTATGAGAATGTTAATAGGATATCTGGGCCCTTCGCTACCTGAATTGAATCAGATATGGACTTTATCGTAGCTAAAATATAGCTAATATGAAATGTGCACAAACGCTATATTTTCCTTATTTTAAGTTTTAGTCAAAGACCTCACTCTACAGTGTCCTGTGAAAAAGTGAGACAGCCAATGATTTATCATAGACTTCAGGGAGACAGTTAATGCTTCGGAGGATACAGACACATTCAAACAAGCAGACTTGTTGCGCAAGCTTAGATGCTGAATAAAGTATTTCCGTCTTGGATGATGAATAAATTATATAATACCTCTTAAGCCAGAGCATCTAAAACTCTCTCCCATGTTCTCCAGTGAATAAGACAACAGCCAGACATCCCTTCATGCATCCATTAATACGCTTTTAAATGGACGCTGTGTGCGGGTGAAGGTACAGTTATTGTGAAGCTTTTTAGTTGAGTAGGGCATGTTTTTTTGCCATTTGATAAGGACTGGATTCAATAAAGTGACTGTTTGGCAAAGCTCACGACTGTTTTCTGGCCGTAGAATCTCATTTTCGCACACAAAAAGAAGCACACATCAGCGGACATCTTTGTGTGGTCGAGGGAAATGCCTACACTGGGATTTCCTTTTTATGCGAGTTCGGCTGCTATGAAGGCGCATTGATGGTGTTACAAATTATCGGCTGCTATACAGTATGAAATGCAGATAAAGTCACCAAATGAGCTCACGGGGATGATAAATGGCTGGACTGAAGCAGAAATCGTGCTCCATGACTTGGTAACCAAACACATAATGGGCAGGGCCCAACGGGAGTCCTCGCATTGTGTTTTGAAATGCTAATGAGGTAGAGCACTGAAAGACTTAAATTAGGGGTGTTGGATTCAGGGCAGGCTGCTTGGTGAGCATGTACTCTTCTTCTCACTTCTTCCAGGCAATTGTTCTTTGCTTGAGACAGGAACAGATGCTCCAGGAGCATCCCACAGACCGGTACTCTCCGGGGGGGGGGGGGGGGGGGGGGGGGGGGGGGGGGGGGGGGGGGGGGGGGGGGGGGGGGGGGGG
>JAODLD010000045.1:7867786-7879134 GCA_026781065.1 Mormyrops boulengeri | reverse complement strand
CCCGCCCCCCCCCCCCCCCCGCCCCCCCCGCCCCCCCCCCCCCCCCCCCCCCCCCCCCGCAGAAATTAGTCATGTCCTGCCAAGCCGGGAGGTGCTTATTAAACATTGCGTGGCAAGTGGTGCGGATGGGTCCTCTGAAAGCAAGTTTCTGTGTCTGCACTACTTCAGCTTGTGTTGCGGGGTGCAGTTCATGAAGTTCTTCCGCCATGTTTGGTTACGTATTGTCATGTATGCCACCTATACATTTATATATTGTTTTGGGGAGTGAGAGCCAGTTAGGCACACCCAGCAAAGGGCATGGTACCCCCAAAGCACAATATTGAATTAATTATGTTTTCCAAACAGTATTCCAAGATCTCACATGCCGACGCATTGCGGAATGTGACAGCCGCCTCGCTGTCGATGCAGGCAAACGGTGGGATGCTTCAGCCTTGATGGAACTCTAAAATAACTTAGGTAAGCTCTCAACATTGCTGCTCTGTCAAAGATCATCCTGAGTGGCCAGACTCAAGCTGACCGTGGTACAGAATGGCTATTTTAGTTCTGCGGATTTATTTTGGAGCTTTCTGTTTATTTGTTTGTTTATTTGTCACCTCTGATCCACGTGTGTGGCGTCTGCATGTTCTCCCGCTGTCATGTGGGCTTTCCCCTGTGGGCCAAAAGTCTGCAGTCAGCCTAATTGGGATCTAAACAGCCCATAGAGCATGTGTGTGTGTATGTGTCCTGTGATGGACTGACAGCCCATCCAGGGTGGCTCTTGCCTTGTGCCCTGTGCTGCCTGGGATAGACTCCACCCCCCTCTCCCCCCACCCCTCCGTGACCCTGACCGAGAGGCTAGAAGATGGATGGATTTTAGTGCTTATTTAGAATGGATTATTTAAGATAATAAATCTCACAAAGGATAAAGCATAGCCATAAATATATCAAAATGCATATGAAAAATGCATTTTATGTATCAGAAAATATAATAAATACATTATGCTGTGCATTATTTAAGCAATAAGGCGGGCGAAGCTGTGCTTTATTCATGAAGAGTGGCTGCTAAGGGTCGAGTCGGGCGTGGGGAAGGGGTGCAGGAGCGGTTCAGCCGTGACCTTCTCTGAGCCTGAAGCCCACACTCTGATACCTTATTCCATTTATTAAATGGCTTCGACGTGTAACAGACTCATGTAGTGTCTTACACACAATCTCAGATTGACTGATCAAACACGGGTCTCTGCACTAATTTTCTTCTTTCCAATTAAGCTTTTGGGTATAAGGCTATTCAATTTTAAGATTAGGATTGACACTAAATTTAAAATAAACTGCTGTGTTTTATTTAAAGTATGTGCAATTTTATTTTTTCATGTTCAAAATATAGCGATCGATGTAGCTTCCAATATTTTGTTTAAAAAATATATTTTCTTTGACTGAACAAATCCCAATACCACAGGACATGGTTGCTATTTGTAAATTTAAAATTGTGACCAAACACTACATTGTTGCTATGGAGCAGTAACATTAGCACTGCTGTAAATTGCCATATGTTTTGATTTACTTTCATATAAAATGGAGTGATGTTACAGTCTTTCTCTCTGTGCTGATGTCACTTCCTTGTTAGAATGTCACACTCAAAGCACTATTTTGAATGTGTAAGCCGAACTGTACCCAAACCAAATCGGATCTATCTGCTATGAGGCTTGGAGGGAATAAATTATGATTACATTTAAATATGCTGTCTGAGACACACACAATGCCATAAAGAAATCTCTTTTCATGACATGCTGATATAAAAAAAAAAACACATAAAGTGGTTATGATGTTCAGCTGCCCCACTTGTGACATTCAGACGTCTTGTTTCTTAACGAGTCAATTTGCTTCCCGGAAATGTGGCAGCCTCAATTTTTGAGATGGTTCCCCTTCACACATTGTTTGATTTTTAAACTCTGCACATATCCAGCATTTCAGCTTTAACATTACATTGGGAACAGATGAAGTGTATTCAAACTCAAATGCTTTCATAGCTAGGTATTTGTCTTGATAGCACATGCGCAAAAGAGGCTCTCTGTTGATAGTAGATTACTTATACACGAGCCCATCTACCTACTTGCATATTCTACACATTCTGTATACATTTCCAGAAATAAATTAACCTTGATTGAAATCCCAGAGGGACTCTGGGCTTTGCAGTTAAGTCTCGAGAATGTCAAACATGATAAAGTCTGAAACAGAAGATGGAGAAGAAAAAATAAAACAAGGCTTCTCCTTTCAAATTGAGTTTTATGCTGGCGTTTGAAAAGCAGGTACAGGTGGGAAAAAAAATGCTACAGGGAATCTTTGAGTCATCTCAGAATGTTGTTTCAGTTCTCTGCGGGTTGTCACATCAAGGGATTGAGTCAGGAGCTTGTTAAAGAATGCTTATGTGTTTATGCATCCCACTCTGCTCTGGATAGGCCTCTCCTAAATGTAATGCCTTCTGATAGGTAATATCATGTTTCATTGGGGGGTTTCCTCATTCAGATGTGGCTCTCTGCTGTCAGCTTTGACGTTTGGTCTACCCATTATGATGCTGAGGCTCGGAAAATATGGCTGAGGTCATTGTGTTAGAATCAGGCAGGCCAGCGTGATAAGCGGATAAAAGGCCACATGACAGCCCCTTTAAATGACGTTGTCATTAGAAAGGCTGTCAAAACTGCATTTGTGTTTCACTATGGCTCGTTCTTCATGAGGGCAGCTTGGGGGTGTTGTAGACTGGAGGCGGTGTTCCATATACCAAGCTCACTGACTGCAGTCAGATGGTCCAAGTTCCCTGGAATGGCCCGGAAAATGCCAGAAGTAGAATCTGGCTCTTGGACATCTTGGAAGTGAAAACCTCCCAGAATCCCAGGGAAACTGAGACATTAGGGCTCAGTGTTTGGAAATCTCAGAAGCATAAGGCTTCATTGAAGGTGAGTGATTAATGTGCAGTTGGCTGGAGATGACTTAGGCACCTCGTCCTAAATCCCAACAGCCCATAATTCCTAAAACATGCTCCCTCCTGCTGCCCACTTAAAAATACAGCGGCGCATCTCCCTCGCCGAAACTGCCACTAAATCTCCCAGAAATCAGCTCTTCACTGTGTGTCTGTCTGAGAACAGCAGAAAGGAGCGTCACAACAGAGAGAGGGGCCCCTCACAGCAGAAAGGAGTGTCATGAGAGGGAGAGGGGCCCCTCACAGCAGGAAGGAGTGACACGACAGAGAGAGGGGCCCCTCACAGCAGAAAGGAGTGTCATGACATAGAGAGGGGCCCCTCACAGCAGAAATGAGTGTCATCACAGAGAGAGCGGCCTCTCATTGCAGAATGGAGTGTCACGACAGAGAGAGGGGCCCCTCACAGCAGAAATGAGTGTCACGACAGGAAGAGGGGCCCCTCACAGCAGAAAGCAGCCTTTCACAACATTGTCTCATCACTCCATTATTTAAACTTGTGGGCAAACATCTGTATGGCAGAGAGTATGTAGGCAGAGCCTGTAGACTCATTACTTAAACTGCACTGGCCTGAGTCCCTGGAGCGTCCTCCAGTATTACCTTAGAGCAGAATATTTAACCTAGATTACACCAGTTAAACTCCCAGCTGTGTGGATAGGTACATATTTACGTGGCTCTTTTCATTTGTGGGCCATATGAAAGAATTTTTTAATTCTTTAACGGTCATTGTTTATAAAGTCAAACCAGTAAGCTAAAGCAGAATAAGGCGCTACGAAAAAAGAATTACAACGAGGTGTTCAGCATCTACATGTCTGCACAAAATGTGTAACCATGATATATTTGCACACATCTGGAGATCAGGAGTCTGGCAGCCGTAGAGGAAGTCAAACAAATATTTATGACAAATAGTTCCGACATGTGTAATCGATGAACCCAAACAGAACGTACCTGCCGTTGATATGCTGGTAGGGAAATTCAAAGGTGAAAACTGAAGCATGGTAAGGTTCTGAATTTTTGACCCACTGACTGAATGCCCTGTACTTCTCAAAGCATCTCAAAACGCTTCCTTTCTTTTCAGAAAGGACCAGCCTTGATGTTCAAATAATTTTCTGTATGTTGCTAGGTGCAGAATTCATAAGCCATTATGGATTTAATCAAGGTGGCTGTACTGTGTTAGGTATCTTCACTGCGAATGACAATATTTGTATGTGTGTGTGTGTTTTTTTTTCCCTGCCTGCCTCACTGTCTGTCAGCATTTTCTCCTGTCAGAGCGGTAGCCTGCGAGGCAAGCAGCCAGGTGTGCTGGGCAGGCCTGCTCCCAGATCTTTGATCAGCACCACCAGCAGGCAGGCCTCACGCTCGTGTCTGGGGAAGAAAAATGAGACGGGATATCTCCCGCGGGGCTCCCTTCCTCTCCGATCCCGTCCCGTCACGCGAGATAAAAGCTGGCCCAATTAGAGTGACGGGGAGCCCCAAAATTGTCTTCCTATACCTCCCCTCTATGGCTATGTATAAATTATTGTCACGCCTGTAATGTTTCTGCGTATGCCAGCTAGTGGCACACACCTCAGATTCATAAACAAGAAGCTTTGTTTCCTTGAGTAGTGTCACAAAAAATATTTGTGTCAATTTTTTAGGTTGTAGGTACCTTGACAGCTATTCTCCATATTAACTGTGGGACTGGACTGGTGGGATAAACCATGCCTTATTGCAGGTTTCAAACTTCATTATTAATTTTTAAATCATCTAAAATGGAGTTCGGCCTTTGGCAGATTGCTCGGTACTCTGTGTCTTTAAGGTTGCGAATCTTCCAGCAAGTAGAAAGTTTCTGTTTTTCTTCTGTAATTACCCTCCTGCTCAGCGTAACCTACAGGCTGTACCTCCAGCGTGACAGACGGGCTCCGTCAGCCATTCAGGAAGTCACCGCTGAAGTGAAGAGAGAGGGAGCGAGAGAGACGTACAGGCAACTGAGAGGAAGGTAGCTGGATTAATGCCACCACTGAAAGCCAAGGGAGGGGAAGAGCTCCAAAAAGTTGAGCTATTTCTGCAAGTGTGGATATTTTCCTTACAACGTGAAGCTTGCCTGTGAATACTATCAATCGCCCCCCAATCTTAATAATATCACTGCCTGGGAGCAATGGCTAATTCGGCTAATTACCCTGATTCTCTTCAAACCCTCAAGTGTTCCCTGAAAAAAATGCTATTAATAGGACGCATTTTTTTATCCAGGACACAAGACACAAGTGGTTACAAACAGGAGGGGGACATGCAGCTCAGATGCAGGCATAAGAATTGGCTGGTAAAATGGTTACGTGACCGCAAACAGGACTGGGGGTGTAATGAGCATTAGAGAATGGATATAAAACAGCAATGCTATTAGCAGTATTGCTAAGAGTTGGGTAGAGGGTGGCGTACCATTCTATGGAACAGCGTTTGAGAATGTTCTGGATGGAGGCAGGCTTGGATAATTGGAATTTTTGAGAATAGAAATTTGTGATATGAGCTGCAGTTTATTTATCTGTATGAAGCTTTTGTCTCAGTGCAGAATTTATACCTGTTTACCTCATTTATATGTTAGAAAAAGCATCAAACACTTTATGATTGAAAAGTTTTTTCTGTTCTTCACTTTGCAACAGTGTGATCAATAAATCAAGGCCATTGTTTGTGATCCAGTGTTTACTCCTGTATCTCCATCTTAAGCTCATTTCCTTATTATGCTCATTCACGCTCAGGGCTTGAATGTTTCAGTTCTTTTTCAAGCGACATGAGGTTCCGGAAATAAAAGAGTGCCGGGCCCCTAGTGTTATGCCAGATGATGTAATAACTGTCATGCTGTCATCAGAGCAGTTAGTGATTAATATTGTATGACAAGGTACTTCTTGCTGTTAAAAGCATTCAGGTAAGAGCCTGGGATAATTCGTCAGTGTCGGTTATCAGTGCTGGCCCATCACACACATTTCAGGTGCTCAATTACTGTCAGAAATGTACTCAAAATTTCACGATGGCAATGCCCCCGCAGGGATGTTGTTTGTCAGAAGAAATGACCTACACCTGGTTTCAAAAGTTAGAGATTCATTTTTATGACATGCACTGGAAAGGAATGGATCAGACAGACACGCCATGCAAGAATCCTTCCCCTTCTGCTGGCTTGAGGGTGGCCATACTGCTAGTTCTGAAGGAACAAAAACATCACAACCAGAACAGAGGGTCAAAATAACCCAGATTTCATGCTAACTGGAAAGAACCAAGACTGTTGGCAGCACATCGACATCTGAGAGGCGGTTCTTCGAGATGCATGAGTAACTAGAAACTATGAAAGCAGCAACATCTATAAAAGATCAACATGGACGAGACTGAATGCAAATGCCAGATATCTATTACTGTATAATAATAACAACTTTGGCATTTTGAATTGCATTGGTTAAATGGTGGCAGAGGAGTCCTTCTGGATGCAAATAAAACATGGCAAAGAGGATATGAAAAAATTCACTGTATAATAAATGAAAACAAAACAAATGGCCAGTTAGCACGTTCCTCATTTACAGCTGTTGTTTTTCTTCTCCCGAGAGCCGCCTCCATTGACACAGAGTGTACCAGCCACATCCTCAGTGTTAGAGTTGTCAATTTTGCTTAATTTATAGCTGGTTAAATGCCAAGAAGGGTCAACTGAGGGATGTTCAGCATCAGGGGACAAAAGAGGTTTCAATGGGTGCAGAGGAACTGCTCTCTGAAAATGTCCAATGGATAGAAAGGGATTGATGAAGAGGTTATGGAGGAAAATACATTGTTCTGCAACCAAAGATATTTTCTACAACTTGTCTGTTCTTTCTGCATCTCTACCAGGGATAATGCTTGGATTTGACCCTTAGGGTGCTCTCAGCCACTAAGAATGTTTGTAAATGATCACCGAACAAGATCCACCAATCCATGTTCTAGGTTGTATTACACATGTGTAATACAAAAAGAACAACATGGATATTTTACGTGACTTACAGCTAGTGACATGTGATAATACCATGTAGATATGGTATCACTAATTCCTCCTGGGTACACCAGAGCAAAGATTCCAGAAAGCTACTTTGCCTGAGATCAAGCGATTGTGAAATGAAGGGGAGGAGTCAGGAGAGTTGACTGATTGTTTACTGTGGCACCTTTACCTGGCAGTAAGGTCTCACACAGGAGAGTTCACAGAACCGAGGTTGTTTCTATGGATTAGGGTAAGAATAACTTAACGTTCTAAGGGAGCCTGGGAGAAATGAATGGGGGTGGAACCCCGCCCCCCCAGCACCACCTATGATTGCTTCTCTTATTTGGCCTCATTTCAGTCAGATCATTGTCGTTTTCTTTCGTTGTTAATATGCTGTACACCAGAATTAGTGAATTAGTCTGTCTTGTAAACAGCTCTGATGTTGGATCAGCATACAAACTTAATTACCTTAACCATTATTGAACATGTTGTATTATTTGAGAAAAAAATGAAGCTTAGCTTAAAAAAACAACTGAATCACTTCAAAGGAGCCTGCACTCCAGTCTAGTACTATTTTTAAATTCCCATTGAGTGATAGACAGTCCCAGTTTCCCAGTGTACCTAGTTAGGAGACTGTTTGTCTCAGGACATGAAGCCAGAGGGAATTATGGGTCTCTCTGAGGAATGATAGTACAGACTAGCTTGATTTTTGTTTACCTCACAATGGAGAAAGTTTCCATTTCTCTACACTTCCAGCACTAGAGGTGACTAAGAATAAAAACATGCCGAACAAAGGATGGAGACCTTCAGTTTCAAACCCAAGTATGATGCTCATTGTTGCACAATGACAAGTTCAGACAGGAACCAGGCAGTAATAGGCATCAAGGTCATTCCTCTTGGAAACACCACTAGAGAGACCCTGATCTTTGATTACAACTGTGACTATATCCTTTAATGCAAGTGGGAGTCGGGCGGGTTTGGGTGAAGTGGCCACTGTAATTCATACATGCATCTTCCACTGCGTGTCTTAGTCAGGGTCATGGGGAGGCTGCAGCCAACCTCAGAGAATGAAGAGCACAGTGCTGAGGACACCGTCTGGTAGAATCATCCATCTGAATAACCAGCTTCAATGGATACAGAAATACATCAATGAATACACAACAAAATGTAATCAAAGGGGTTGGAGTAATCAAAGGAGGTGTAAGGAGGTAATAGTTAGCTGCAAAGCTACAAATGACATCGATCGAGGTCCTCTAGAGAAATCCACCAAAGGAGCCTTTTGCTTTGGCTATGACCATCTCATTTCATGCATGATGAGAGTCAGGCAGACAGTAACGAAGAACCTGAACTTCAGCTCACCCCAACGGAAACAAAATAGAAAGCACACGCTCTAAAAGGCAGCATGTCGCACGGCCATGAGGCTGTCTGAATCCTCTGGCTTATTATGGCCCCAGAGGGCAGCCCCAGGCCCATTTGCCATGGAAGTAGCATGCAGAAGGAGCAGCAGACCTGAGCAGGCATTGCCAAGCTAACGGAATCATGCTCCTCTATCAGCCAGTCCAGACTCCAGAGGGAATGTGTCCATGCTTACAGTCCAGGTGATGTGACAGAAGCCGGCCACAACATCCCACACCGCCTCTCTCAGACACAGCCTGGGGCGTGCGTGTGCTCGTGTTTAGCCTGCCGTGTGTGTGTGTGTCTGGGTGTGTGTGTGCGCGTCAGTGTCTGTGTGTGTCTTTGTGTGTGAGTGTCTGTGTGTGTGAGTGTCTGTGTGTGTGTCTTTGTGTGTGTGTGTCTTTGCTCGTTTGTGTCTGTGTGTGTCTGTGTGTGTGAGTGTGTGTGTGTGTCTTTGTGTCTGTGTGTCTCTGTGTGTGTCTTTGCTCGTTTGTGTTCGTGTGTGCATGTGCTCATTGTTGACCAGCACATATCCCAGCTGACACAATGGGACAATATCCAGTTTAATTTCTGTTAAAGACAGACAAATGGATCACAGTTGATGCAGCGGAGTGTGTTCAACGCTGTTACTTTTATAAGGCTGCCCTACACCGTGTAACCTTCCTTGCGAGCAATACAAGTCCTGAACATCCACATTATTTGAGATGCAGTTATATTAAGTTGGCCCTCCCCTGAAGCGTTAAATGTACATTAAATGTACAGTCTTCCAGGTCACTGGGTCTGCGCAGACTGACAGGCTGGCCTGTATGCACTAAGCTCCACAAGCACTGAGACATGTAATGAGCGCCTGGCCTCAGGATTCAAACTTGTTTTAAGTCCTAGAAGGTTAATGCATTTTCACATTGTCTCAACTGGTCAAGGAACGCTTCAATAGTTCGGAGTGACCCGTATGCATGCTATTAAATCCTCTGCCATAGGTGTGATGTACCCTAGACAGAGTGCATTGTGTCTTTCGCACCATGCAGCATGTCCTACATGGGCTGCGATGGCAGCTTTTTTGACAGGTTGTGACATATCATACACAGGTTGTGACATAGTCCAGTCAGGGCTCGTTATGCATCGATGCATGGGAGGTGACATCCAGTGCCAATGGGATGCATATCCTCAGAGACTGCTGGTCATACTGGAGCTGATCTCTCACACATTGTCCATATAATTCTTCCAGCAGAAATAACACAAAGCAAGGCGCCTTCAGCAGAAGGGCGAAGAATACAGTGTAAATTGTCACCCATCCACTATTTGTCATACAAGCCAATGGCTGATATGAGAGACTGGAAGAATGCCCATCTTTGTGGTCCTGTATACTGAACTCATGTAGGTATAACAGCATGGCAGGGGGGCTGTCATGAACAAGGTCATGCCTTTGCAAGCGACGTGTATATCCAGGGCACACCAGGTGTTCTAGGGTCTGAATTAGCCCTGTAATGAGGTAGGCACCAGCCAGTGGGGACAGGACGCTGCCTCCCTGGGAGCAGGATAACTGCGTATATGCGGCTGGAGAGCAGGCGTAATGCTGGGGGGCGCCAGGGAGACGGAACCCTAGCGGTGCTCATGTAAATAACCAATCGGCAGTGTCCCAAACTGGGGCTGCAAGCCAGTAACCATGACAAGGACCACACATGTGTTAACTGAGGCAGGGACACCTGATAACCACTGCGACGCACAATGGATTTTAAAGATATTTACATGCATTTATTTGGCAGAAGTTTTTATCAAACACGACGTACGACGTACGTTGAGACAGCGCGGCCAGTCAATACTGGGACTTGAGGGCCTTACACAAGGGCCCAGTGGTGAAATCACTATGCCAGATATGAGATCTGAATCAGCAACCTTCTGATCATAGTCCTAACCAACAAAGCCACACACCAGCCCAACCATGTTCTTTAGAGGGGCCCTATTACATTTTTCCAGTATTTCCCTTCCCTTTAGTGTGTTATACAGCTTTACGTGCATGCAAACGGTTTGCAAGGACTTTTGGCCCAAAGTTCACATCAAAGGGTAAGTAACTCTCACCGCAGAACCCACTCTTCCCTAATCCTCCTGAAATGCCTCATTGGAATTCCAGCCGTTACTTCCGTATGGAAGTAAATTAATGACAAAAGTCGTTGATGAAAACACGTTGAATTACACTTATCGAATAAAAACGTATTGCATTAATGATGCTTTGAATTTTCGGGGACTGTAATTTAATGTGTGTATACATTTAAACATTGAATATTTCAACTGAAAACATTTCAATTGTCATTTCATTGCTTAAATATTCAGTGCAAAAATATTCGGCATCCAAAACTCTGTTCCAAAACTTACATCTTTCAAAAAGCATCTTTTTTAATTCAACCACATGAATTCAGTTAATTTATTTTCGCATCAAAAGAAATTTCAAAAGAACAAATTCAGGCAAAAATATTTGATGTGTTTTATTCGCATCTTCATTATTCAAGCAGTAATATTCAGTTCTCTTATTTTTCGCTTTACAATATTCATTCCTGCTATTTTCGCTGTTTCAGACATACTGCCACAATTTCAGTGGTTTAAAATATGGTCCGAAATTCAACCTTCTACATTCGGGACCACCAGGATGACCGATAGACTGCCGATAGACTGCTGATAGAGTTCTCCTCGGGAACCGCGGTCAAAATGGAGCGAGCGGGAAGTACAAGTACTGATTGACTTGGCAGCAGATTTTCTTTGATTATGTCATATATGTTTCTTGTCGTTTAATGGTGAAAAAGATAACTTATTGGGAATATTATAACTAATAGGTTTTAATGTAAGTAATTCGCTAGCTGCATTAATTATCACCAAACTTATCTTGCTAACGTGAGATGCCTGCGGGCAACTACAATTAAGGTCCGCTAGCCTGCAACACTTGTTTTCTTACATAATTAATAGTTATAATGCACTTAGTAATACAATTTGGTCATCATAATCAGAAAAACTCGAAACCATCTGTCACTTAATTTCTTCATTGATATA
>JAODLD010000045.1:7850412-7867686 GCA_026781065.1 Mormyrops boulengeri | reverse complement strand
GAATTTATATAAATAGTGCATTATAACTATTAATTATGTAAGAAAACAAGTGTTTAGCACGATATTAAGCACTGATGACGATATGAATGTTCATAAACACGATCGATGCGATATTTCATGCCCAGCCCCATTGGATGCCATTTCATCTTCACCGTCTTTTTCTTAATTAGGCATATAATACTTTGAAAGTGCCGTTAAGGTTTCTGCTGGTGTCATCGGCGACATCGCGGACCTGTCAGTACCCAAGTCGACTACTATCCCATCCCAGCTACCTAAAGCTGGCCATTTTGCTCCATTTTGACCGTGGTTCCCGAGAAGAACTCTATCGGCAGTCTACCGCTCATCCTGCTGGTCCCGGATGTAAAATGTTGAATTTCAGACCGTATTTTAAACCACTGAAATTGTGGTAGCGTATCTGAAACAGCGAAAATAGCAGGACTGAATATTGTAAAGAAAAAATAAGAGGACTGAATATTACCGCTTGAATAATGAAGATGCGAAAAAAAAACACATTGAGTATTTTCGCCTGAATTTTTTCTTTTGAAATTTATTTTGATGCGAAAATAAATTAACTGCATTCATGTGGTTGAATTATTAAGATGCACTTTAAAAGATGTATGTTTTGGAACTGAATTTTGGATGCCGAATATTTTTGTACTGAATATTTAAGCAATGAAATTACAATTGAAATGTTTTCAGTTGAAATATTCAATGTTTAAATGTATACACACATTAAATTACAGTCCCCGAAAATTCAAAGCATCATTAATGCGTTTTTATTCGATAAGTGTAACTCAACGAGTTTTTTTTCATCAAGGACTTTTGTCATCAGTTTACTTCCATACTTCCGTGACATGATGAGGTCACTTCGTAAAACACAATCTTTATTGGCTGCCTGTTCCAAGCATCTGTCTGCAGACTGCAGGACAAGGGTGGAACGTGTAGGGCAAGCTGACCAATTGGGCAAGCTGACCAATTGGGCAAACTAACCAATCAGTGCCCATTGGGGTCGTCAGGGGTGGGGCTTAAAGCTCTAACAGAGAGTTTCAGACAGAGTAAATAGAGATGTACAGAATGAGAAAAACAATGTGTTTTTGGAACATTGAAGCATGTACATCTACTCCAGTAGACCCCAAAAATTATGAACAGTGAAAATGACCATAATAGGGTCCCTTTTCCTCAATGTATCAGCATTGTCACCTGTGACACCTGTGACTTTTAAAGACACAGGTGTGTCTTTTAAGATTAAGATAGAAGTTCAGATGGAGATGATCAATCAGGGGGGCTCCTTCTTCTGGCTGTCTAACCCAAGACTCTCCTCAGGACGGGGCACCCCCACTGTCCGTTTGAAGGTGACAAGGTGGCTGGGGGGTGTATTACTCCCCCAGCCGTGGCTTCCGCACACCTCAGTACTCTCCCCGCTGTGTTTACACACGGCAGTCAGCAGATGTCTGGCCACATACATGTCCCGGCTCTGGCTTGTTAAAGAAGGTAAGGATCATATCCCCGGCACCCCAGCTGTCAATCTGGGGAGCCACGCAGGTTATTGGAATAATGATGCCTGTTAAAGGGAAGTCAGTCTAACTCAAATCACTTCCTCACACATTTGCTGAGGGATACTAGAACTTTCCAAGGGCAACAGCATCACCTGCAGAGTGTTATCCACCGTCAGATGGACTGCATACAACTATAAATCGAAGTGCTAGTCTAAGACATTAATCTGCTTTCTGCAAAATTGGTACAGTGGCGGATAAGGTGCCAGAAGGGGACAGAGGGACCTTAATCAATAAAACTCAGGCTCGCAAAATGGACAGCCCTCAGTCTCTGCCGCCCATGGGGACGGAGGCAGTCAGTGTGGTAAATCAGTGCCATGCCAAGGAGATTTTTAAAGCGGACTAAACCCCCGGCCCCTGGGTTATTTAAGGTACAACAATGAATAACGCAGCCAGCACCGGGAAACTCTGACATGTGAACCCAAAGCAGTGCTCATGCGGGCCAGGCAGGCATCAATAAATCTCCAGCACACTTGGGTGGAACGGATGGTCGGAGATGAAACAATAATTTTCCCAGTGACATGATTATTCAGAAGGCCAAAGATACTGCCTTCGAGAACTGTCCAGTTATCATAACCTATCCTTGCAAAAATATCTTGTTTAGAATCTATTATTAGAGCAATTTTTTTCCAGTCTATCTACAAACAGAGATGCAATCCATCTGGATTTACCATCCTTAGCATTTTTTTCCTGAATAAAGTATAAATGTAAAACAACCTTTACCAGAGAAGAATCTGAATTGTAGTAGCTTGCATGTCTGCGGATGTTTGTTAAACTTTCCATTTGAAATCAGTTCCTAACTATCCCATGACTCATTAAGGTGATCAATAGTCCTATCATGTGAGACCGAAATCATTTTGTCCTGCTCTACAGAACTCATCTCTCTCTGAGACTTTTAAAGATGACTGAATAATGTGAGTGTTTCTCCGTGATGAATTAATGACACAGGAATTATGCACCTGAACATGAATTATATGCATTTGCACTCCTTGCACAAAGCTACTAATAAACAACTAGTTCAGCTCTTCCTTTCTGAAAAATCTGTATGATTTACATATAGAAGATAGTAACAAGAAAAGGTGCATCCACATTTGGTGACATGTATTTCACGTGACTGTGTAACATACGTGCATAATGTCTGTCCTCCTGCTGGGAGTCTGTCACACTCAGCAACAGACAGCCAACATGGTCTGTCCAAAGATAGTCTTCCTCTGGCAGTGCACGCAGATTGACCTGTGATAATGAGACAGACCTGTAGCAAAATAACAGCAAACATGAGCTGACATCAGACACAAACTACAGCATCTACTAAACTGTTGCCTTAAGACTATACTATGCATAAGTCTGGTTTGTTAACTCCCACCTCCTAAGTCTCCGATTGTCCTCAGGTCTGTAATCAGCACATGTCACTATGCTGTTGAAGGTGATCACTATGCAAACACACGACCTTTCATTTCCATTGTCGCTCTTCTAGCCTGCACCAATGCAGCTACAACATAGAGCATGTGATTTTCCACTGGGCCCAAAGAGGATTCTGCTATGATCACTCGGATGTGGTTTTATGATACAGAACGGCCTGCATGAAGACACCATACTGCCAGTCCATCCCATAATTTCTCCTACCAAGACTCATGCTGATTACGAGGTAGCAGCACCAATTTTCCCAGACCACGGTAGCAAATGGATTTACTCAGCAGAAACCCATGTCCAGGAGTGGAGAACATGCAGACGACACACATAGCTGTGGGCCTGTATTTGGCCAGATTAAGCATGCATATTTTCAGTATTCGGCCCTAAATATGAGTGGATATATGAATGGACAGTTAAAATCGATGAAATCTGCAGAAGGGTTTATTTGTGATGATCAGAGGTGGATAGTTCAGGTCTAGAGAGTTAAAATCCAGACCAAGATTTTGTTTGAACCAACTAGTTGAATATAAAGAGTCACAATCACAGAGTACTCAACTGGTTGGTTGAAACAAAATCTTGGTCTGGATTTGTACTCTCTGGACCTGAACTATGCACCTATGGTGATGATACGATTATATGCCCTAGGTGGGAGTACCCCTGAAGTATTCATTATTGTATAAACAGTATGCTTGACTTCTCCTTTTTTTAATTGTCATGCAGCTCATGCCTAGATTAACACGGATCTGGAAAAACTGAGATATCTGAAAAAGAAACACAGATGTTAATAACAAGAAACTTCAATTCATTGCTAAGTCAATTAGGCATTACAGTAAACATTACAGCAATACATTTCAAGTCGAGTGCATTTCAGGATATTAAAAATGTGACTTTTACTGAATCAAATACCTGTTAAAGTCATATTTTTCAATCTCCGTTATCGTTTGAGTAATACGTTAAGTCCAGGTTTCCCTTGTATCTGCGGATATATAGAAAAACAGCATGCATGGGTGAATTTTTTTTTGGCAATGGGGAAATGAGTGAGGCATACTGGGGTATTCTCTGTAACCAATCAGCATGAGATCTCTTCTTTGTCATGGGATCAACGCAAACAAATTTAATGGAAAGACAGAAGACAGACACTGGGCTGTTACCCTCAGATGCCAGGAGTTCTGGAAGGAGACGACGAGCTCTCCTAAAGTGTGACGGCTGTTGATAGGCAGCTTAGCTTATGTAAAGCAAAGCATACAGAAAGTTCTGCAAACTGTACCCAGAACGTGAGAGGCACAGTTAAGAGGTGTGTGCCTCGGCAGGAATATGCCTTAGTGGGGAACATGGCACTGTTCACAGAACTCATCACTGGAAAATTAATGACAATTATAAACTGACAACGTCATTAATTGCTATTAACAGTATTTTGGTCTTCTAAATCTCACAGTGTAACAGAAATATGTTACAATTAAATAAGATTACACACAGGATCAAAACCTAATGACTACAGCATATGTTTCAGAAGAGCTGCTGCTATATATTTAGAAATAATTAGTTTAAACTGACGTGGTGTGACCTGTTATGAAATATGTCAGAATTCAGTATCGCTACATTATATATATACTGAATTTTCTATATTTCCACATTCCACCTTCCTCTTTTTCACGTCACTGCTAAAAACATAGGGCAGTGACATAAGCGCTGGTAGGTAATATGGTTTTCTTTGTGTGAATGTGTGATTTCAGTGTAGGTATACTTACCATCTTGAATGGCTTATATGGACATGTGTCACATCATCATCCATGGGAAATAGGTGATCGTTGACAAGTTAATGCTATGCTAATGGCCACAATCAATTCTTTGCACTGCTTTTCATGGCCCACGTCAACAGAAGGCGGAGCACAGGATCAAAGCTATTTTAACCATATCTATAATTCTGTGCATCGTATTGCATTTACTTTCATGTTCATGTATTAATTTGGCCCACATTTCCCACGAATCCCAACAGTCTTCCTGTTAAGCTTCCCAGATACACTGAATACGAAATTTTCTTACAGCCAAAGTTGAGTCAGTAACCCATGGAGAAAAGAGAAAAAAAAACAGTACAGGGTTTGTTTTCTGGTTAGAGATGAAGCATGAATTTAAACTTGGTATGATAATAAGATTCTTTAAAAATATAAAAATACAACTGTAATACCCCATGGAATATGACATCCATAGGGGTTGGAAGTGAAGTATGTCTGTAGATAGGAGTGGATCCTCTCAACCTTTAGCAGAACCACTGACATCAGAAAACATAAACGTAAATCACAGAAACAGATTAAAAACTCCAGTGTTTGCTATTAGGTATGTGTCTTTCTCATGTTCACCATCTAATAAAAAGATCTCCTTGTTCATGAGACCAGCCCTAATCACATGGACTGGGCAGAATAATCAGCACTGCATTTTAAAAACGCCTGTTTCAAGTTTGTTCAATGCAGACAATGAAGCTTGTTGTGAGGTTTTCGATTCAGTGATCTTTGCTAATGTCATTTACTGTGAAGATTGCAGTATTTGTATTTTATTACCATTATAGGCCTATAGTTGGTGTTAAGTAAAATACGATTCATAGATCTGCCCATGAATGCTCTCAGTCAGATTTGCACCATTCTGCAGTTTCTACAATCTCTGCATTTTTTTTAAGTTCTGTTTCCATGGTCACGTTTGAGTGCAGTAATCCCAATATGACTTGACTGATGACATCCACAAATGCACATGGTGACATTAGTCCTAACCCTAATCCATGACCCATCCCTATATGGTCCCTCTGCACTAATTACACGTCATCCATGGTTACTGTTTACCGCAAGCCTCTACTTCACCATAGTAATGACTTGTCTGAACACCCCTAATCCTGTTTGAGAGCGCAATAGGGATGCAAAGCCATGATGCTGATTTGCAAACTCAGGCACTTTGTGTTGCAACACATTCGGATAATGTCTGCATTCATTCTTAGTCGATTTCCCTCATGGTCTTCTCCAGGCTTTCATCTTTTTGGTATAATTTATTTCAAATCCCATACATTTCCTTTGTATCCATGTCTTGGTATTTTGACTGATTTTGGCATTTAAGGTGTAGTAAAAAAAATTTTTGTAGCTTCAAAGCTCTAGTAGACTGAGAGAAGATCTTCTTAGGCTAGCAGAGTTACAAAACAATACATACACATTTTTAATCTAAGCTTTTACTTAAACTATAGGTGGCACAGTGTACAGCACTAACACCTCAAACTGCCAGCAATAGGGGTTTGAATTCCACATTTTCTCAGTTTGTAGAGTTTGCCTGATCTGCATGTTCCTCAGGTTCGGTCTGGGTGCAGCAGCTTCCTGCCACAGTCCAAAGACATGCAGTTAGGCTAACTGGTATCTCTGAGTTACTAATAAGGTATGATTGCCTGGGTGGGTGTGCTTTGTAAGGGACTGACCTCCTGTCCAGGGTGTCCCCCAGCATTGTGCCCTAAGGTTGCCTCCAACCCTGCACAGGATAAACAGTTGAGAGATGGATGGATTTTATTAAAAATGCTCAAGAACATTTCTCCCAGACATTTACTGGAATTTAAAAGCAAAAACTCAATATTTAACAACACTAGCAGAAAGGAGATCTGTACCATCTTAGTTGAACTCTTTGATATAATATTTAACAGCAGTAACAGAGAGAGGAGCCTATACCATCTTTGCTGAATACAACTGAATCTTTTGCTGAATCTTTGCTTGATACAACATTTAACAACAGTACCAGAAAGTATGGGGCACCAAGTGTAAAGCACTCTTCTTTGTGCACAAAATACATTCTGTGCCACAAAAAGCATTATTTAATGAGGAAATGCTTGCTGCATTTTGTCCACAAATGCATAAAGACTTCACTTTCTTTCATGCATTGAAATCAAAATGAATGTTTCATTTTTTGCACAGAATTGATATCAGCAATGGACAAAATGCATTTTGTGAATGATACACAGTCATTTAGTGGAAAATTGATTCTGTGGAATCACAAAATGGATTTAGTCTTTTGCCAAGTCACGAAAGACACTACGAAATGTATTTTGTCTTTTGCTGAGTCACGAAATGCCTTTTGTCTTTTGCTGAGGTAGGCGCACGCCCGTGGGGGGAGTAGTACCTTCCAATTACCAGAGGGGGGTGTGGCGGCTTTGATTTTGCAGACCCGTGTAATTACCCTTAACTTGCATTTAAATGTAATAAAAATACAAATAACTCCTGGGCTCATACTTTTACTGATGTATGTACTCATTAATGTCACTATTTTTTCATTACATTATTTTAAGCAAAACCAATGAAAGATCTTGATGCAGATTCCCGCAAATTTTAGGTTATGTTACCATGTCAGTTTTGCCTGAATAACACTGTCTCCGATAGTTCCGATAAGACACACTGGGTATCCTGCGTGTAAAAGGCAACAATAAAATGGTGAATATGAATGGATAAGGTCATGGAGTCACAGACTGTCTGTCGATCCTCGTAGAATCGCTGGTGTGGCAAACTGCTGATAGAGGTATAGTTACTCGCCCCGGTCCGCCGAGTATTCAAGGGAGCAACTAGGACATCACTGGTCAACTACCATGCTTTCAGAAAATGTATTTCGTCGACAAAATATTGTCGCATTTTGTCCGTGAAATGACTGTGTATCATTCACAAAATGCATTTTGTCCGCAAAATGACTTTCTTCTCTTGACAAAAGGTGCTGATATAAATTCTGTGCACAAATGAAACGTTCCTTTTGATTTCTGTGCACAAAAGAAAGTGGACAAAATAGAGCAAGACATGATTTTGTTCTTAAATAATGTTTTTTGTGCCACGGAATGTATTTTGTGAACGAAAATGAGCACTTGACACTAGGCATCTGACATCCTATTATACATCCATAGGCATCAATATGGAGTTGGTCCTCCTTTGCAGCTATAACAGCTGCCACTCTTCTGGGAAGACTTTCCATAAGATTTTGGAGTGTGTCTGTGGGAATTTTTGTCCACTCATCCATAAGAACATTTGTGAGGTCAAGCACTGATGTTGGACGTGAAGGTCCGGCTCACAGTCTCCATTCTAGTTCATCCCAAAGGTGTTTGATGGGGTTGAGGTCAGGGCTCTGTGTGGGCCAGTCAAGTTCTTCCACATCAAACTCTTTATGGGCTTTGCTTTGTGAATTTGTGCAGAGTCATGCCAGAATAGAAAAGGGCTTTCCCTAAACAGTTCACAGAAAGCTGGAAGCATACAATTGTCCAAAATGTCTTGATATACATATACGAAGGTGCATAAAGACACACTGCAAACTCCTGTGGAAAGCCTTCCCAGAATAGTGCCAGCTGGCCCGTATTTCTGTTTTCGAGTGATAAAAAGCATCTCCTAGTGTACCGTGTGGATATGCTACAATACTGCCTATTAAACAGCTGTCTGTGCTTTGCCACCTACAAACACTGGAAACTTCAAAGACTAAGCCTTATAAATTCATATATTTCTTGACCGCACTGGGACTGGACAGGATCCCAGGATTCAATATTCATTATCCTAATTAAGAATTACATAAACTTAAGGATGTGGAATGAGAAGCAGGCTGACCGGGTCCTGAATGTTATCATGACCGTTCCTCTTTGGAGATCTGGCCTCGTTACCCTCAGGAAGGTTTTATAGACCAAAGACAGAAGGATATTTATGGAGAAGGACAATTTTAGAAGCAAAAAGATTGCATTTCCAAAATTTGAGACCAAAATCATGATCCAAAGAAAGGCACAATGCTGTAGACCAGGCAAAAGGCAATACAAAGAAAAACCAAATCCAAGTCCAAATCATAATTCCAAAAGCAAAATAAAAGTAGTAGATCATAGGGTCAGGTCAGTGCAGTACAGAGGACCACAGACTCAGAGTGACAGTAAAATACTTTCAGGATAGTCAAGAAATGAGCACTCAGTGAGCCCAAAAACAGGCAGCTACAAAATGGTCCTAAAATACCGCAGCAGTAAACAAGTCAGTGCGGCACAGATGCACTAAAACACTGTTACGTAAGGTGGAGTGTAACCAGGGTGGACATTACTGATCGGGGTCTGGCTGGACACAGGGGCAGCATTGAAGTGGCACGTAGCTCAGTGAAGCTCAAAATGCGTGCCTGAGTCCAGGAGGTAATGGGTCGAAATCATGGATGAATGCTGGCTGTATGTCACAAGATCTGCTAATTAGAAATTTACTGTAAATGTGCCCTCCCCCTCCCCGCAACACTTTATTGGGACGATCTGGGTAAGCTTATCCAGACCACAGCTATCTGAGTACAGCAGGTACCAAATGCCACCTATAGGTCCAATCGAGTGTGGATGGAATACATAGGTTCGTCAGTATCTTCCACCTCTGTGGCAATTGCTTATCCTGGGACTGCAATAAAGTGGCTTTAGCACAGTAAGGTGGTAGGAGGAAGAGTGAGCTCTAGGGGACAGAATTAATGAGTCTGCTGATTTAAGGGGATCAGCCTGGGATGGATTTTCTTGGAAGGGAGATGGAGCCAGATGAGTAGAAAGCCAGACTTCTTGTCTGGGATGGAATAAGGGGATGGGCCACTAGTGGTTGTCAGAACATTTTTGGGTTCCAACAGCCCTCTGGAGTTGGACGTGAGCCTTCCTCCACACTTGGCCTCTCCTTCTAAGCCACTTGTCAACAGCTGGGATGTCGCTGACCTCCATCTTCCATGGGAATAGAGCGGCAAACTAGGACACAATGAGAAGGTGTTAAGTATAACAAGGTGTGGATGGTACTTAGCCCAAGAGAAAAGCGGGTTCCAACTGGTCTGGCTGTTTGTCTCTGGATGACATCTGGCTGACAGTATAATATTAACACTGAAGCAAACTCAGCAGGCTTCCCATACCAGAGGTGCAAATTGGGGTGTTCTGCCCAACACAGTATCTACCAGACTCCTGATAATCTAAATACTCGATTAACAAACATCCTGCTTTCTGTATGATTTACATGATTAAAATAAATGAGAATAAGCATCTTTCTGTAGCGCTCCTGTTCCTGCTCCTGTTTCTGTTCCTGTTCCTGTTCCTGCTACCATAACTGTCTGTTGCATTCTGCATAATGGCCTGGTTTTGTTTTTAAGTGTATTGGTCTGTTTTTAGCAAATCTCCTTTTTTTTTGACAAAGAACTTTTTTTTCATTGTTGCCACTGTGAGGTTGCTGGCATTAAAGTTTGCTTTAGGCTAACAAGAGATTAGCACCACACTATAATGAAATCAATAGAGCATGTTAACAGCTCCGCTGGTAACAAAAGTGATTCATATAACACTTTTTTTTTTGTAAAAACGTCCTAATACTAGTTTATGCTCTGTTTTGTTACTCTTGTTATTTTTTTTATGTATTTTATTTATTTTGTATTTTTGTTAATTGTGCCACAATTGACAGATGAAGCAGAAGAGAAATAGAATGGATTCAACAATGTATGAATAATGCTTTACTAATACCAATAAAAACATTTAGCCTGGTATTTTATTAATTAAAACATAAATCTAGTTTAATATATGATTGTGTAGTGCAATTCAATTCCAAAATCCAAAGAAATTCCAGTAGATGGTAAACATTTAGTACAGATATCACAAGCTGTGTACCAGGAGCTTCATGGAATGGGCTTCCATGGCCGAGCAGCTGCATCGAAGCCTTACATCACCAAGCGCAATGCCAAGTGTCTGATAGAGTGGTGTAAAGCACACTGTCACTGGACTCAGGAGTAGTGGAAACATATTCTGTGGAATGACGAATCGCTCTACTTTGTCTGGCAGTCTGGTAGATGAGTCTGGGTTTGGCAGATGCCAGGAGAACGTTACCTGCCTGACTGTATTTTGCCAACTGTAAAGTTTGGTGAAGGAGGGATAATGGTATGGGGCTGTTTTTCCACTTAGTTCCAGTGAAGGGAACTCCTAATGCTTCAGCATACCAAGACATTTTGGACAATACTATGCTTCAGATTTGTGGAAACAGTTTGGGGATGGCCCTTTCCTGTTCCAGCATGACTGAGCTCCAGTGTACAAAGCAAGGTCTATAAAGACATGGTTGGTGAGTTTGGGGTGGAAGAACTTGACTGGCCTGCACAGAGACCTGACCTCAACCCCATCAAACAGCTTTGGGATGAACTAGAACAGAGATCCAGAGCCAGGCCTTCAAGTACAACATCAGTGCCTGACCTCACAAATGCTCTTCTGGATGAATGGGCAAAAATTCCCACAGACACGCTCCAAAATCTTGTGGAAAGCCTTCCCAGAAGAGTGGCAGCTGTTATAGCTGCAAAGGGGGGGCCAACCCTATATTGATGCCTATGGATTTAGAAGGGGATGTTATTAAAGTTCCTATGTGTTTAATGGCCAGGTGTCCAAATGCTTTTATCCATGTAATGTACAAAGTCACACAGAAAATAAATGTATTCTTTATCTATCATTTAAAAGCATTGGCCACCTTTGGTGGTTTTTAACATATGATCTTCTGTCTTCAAGGTGCCTCATATTAAGAGTAATGTTTGATATGTGTCTGCTTGTCTTTTATCTGTAATTATACAAAATTTGAAAGTAGATTAATGCCATTTTTTGAGTTGGATCATATGTAATAATGTTTTTTTTTTTCAAATGAAACGCATTTTATTTAATTTTGCAAAGTGATTACAGTGTCTTTAGCCACAGATGCTGCGCATAGATGAGCGCTCTGATTATTTACACAATAACATACTTCCTGTCTATTATGCATTCAGAGAAAAGCAGAGACACATTGGAAACTTTATAGAATCTGCTGATCTGGTGAATGAGCTGACTTACTGAAGTTTTTTTTTTTTTACCTTGCTGAACCAAATGACTCAAATCATGGAGACACCCATCCCCCGACCTTGGTGGTGTCATGGCGACAGCAGTCTGACGGGGCGAATGCGAGGTGCCTGAAGTGAGTAACTTTTCTGCATCTGATTTTAAAAGGTCTATAGGCCTGTAGAGATTCAATAAAACATCTACTTATCGGTCAGGCGAGGGAGAATATGAAATTCACAGAAAATTCATGTGGCTTTGAAAGAGAGTGTAATTTTTCACTTGACCAAATACAATGATGTCATATTCTACAGATGTGTTTGTCAGCTACGAGGCAATGGAGTGGATTCAGGCTGTTCTCTATGAGCTTGGCTCTGCAGTGACTGTCATTTGAACACCATGGGACTAAGACCCAAAAGCAAAAGTGTGATTTTCCACACACCGGGGCCTTGAACTTGATACTTGTTTGGCACAGGAGATAAAAGGCGAGCTGGAAGGGGTGAGTGTGTGGTCTTGGATTTAAAGAGGTATGTTGAATGAGGGTGCTTCTGTACAACCACAAAAAGGGGCCAACATACCAGCGTACGTGCTGTTCGTCGCTTTTACCATCGACAGAACTCATCAGAATATGCAGATTTTCTTTCAAGCTCGGTTTCCATCGATCTTAAGCTCTGTTTCTAATGCTTTATGTTGTCCACCATGATAGTGTCTCACGACATGCGAAAGGTTAGCAGTTTAATAATACCTCGACACAGTATTATCAGATTACCTCATCGGAATTTTCAAAGCTGTGGTACCTTCTCCAGGCAAGGGCGGTAAATATTAAAACCACACCGTAGTCTGACTCTGCTCTCCCCCGTGTCATTCCCACGAAGCCGCAGGCCACCAGTGTTCACAGAGTGTAAAGACATTTGTAGGAAATTGTTACAGTTAGTTTGTTAGCAAAATGCAAGCAACAGAAAAATGTTCCCAAGCTGGGTAGTAGTTGGGTTTTATCACCTTCAGACAAGATTATCACGTGCCCCTCTAGCACAAAAATTAACAGCAAATGTAACATTAGCTATTAATTTATTTGACAGGAGTAAATACACATTTACGTACGTGTACGAGTTTGTGTGAATCGGTGTGTGTAGGAGAGTGTGTGGGCATGTGTGTAATAATTACAACAGCAAAATAACAAAAGAACGGCAGAATTATAACAAACTATCAAATGAACAAAAAGCATTAAGAAAATAACACTAAAACTGAATAAGGAATAAAAATGGTGGAAGAATGACTAAACAATAGCAAACTTATGAGTCATTGACAGCATGAAGATGCGGAAAACGCAGAGAGACAGCGGGAAGGACAGTGAAGGCTGAAAATACCGTCCCGCTGTGTCGTCAGCTTGTGGGAGACCGCGCGTAACTTCAGGAAAGAGCAGGTGACACTCATAATAGCTGTAAAGTTAGACCTCATGGGGGAGGTTGCAGTGGTGAGGGACACCGACCGGGAGGAATTCCTGTTTCAGGAAGGCAATGATCAGAAAAAAAACAGAACAATGCTCCGATTTTAGCACGCATGTGTGAAATGGATTTCAGCGTGTCTTTCTGTGGTTCACCATCTGCCAGTCAACGAGGCAGGAAGGTGAGCCATGGGAAGGATAGCATGCAGTACCAAAGGCTAACACCAGGTGGGGCTGTACAGGCAGGGGACAGTTTTCCAGCAAAGCCACTTCACAAATGGGAGATGTCACGCACACTTCTACCCATCTGGTCGTAGGACGCCAGAGCAAAGGTGATGCTTGCCAGGCAGCGTTACCTTCTCCTCCTGTGCGATACTGACAGAAGCTCGCAGAGAAAGAACAGATGACAGCATTTTATGAGCCCCATCCTTTGGTCCAAAGAAGATCGAGAAGAACTTACCAGGATCTGTTATGCATTGGGCTGATTGGGAGTGCATGGTTAGCGTTAGCTGTGCTGTTAATCAAAGGTGGCTCCTCTTCATCAGCTGGGCCGAGGACCATTGGATGATCCAGTACATATGACATGGCAAAGCGATCGATTTCATTGCCGTGATTAGGTTGAGGCCAACATTTCTGACAAGCATTAATCTGTAAGCAGTCAATTAATATCAGTAATAATAACCTGAAAATGATCTGTTTCAAATGGCAAGTGGGCTTTTAAAGGCATGTCTGCAACCTTGATCTCTTTTAATACAAGGACTTCAAAGAGCTGGGTTCTGGATTCTAACAATGGTATCCTTCTACCTGCTTTTAGCATGCGCTCCCATTTAGCCTATGTAATGCTAATCAGCACTGAAGTAATTCACAGGTTAATATCGAGAGCATGTCTCATTTTCATAATCTGTGAATTGATGTAGAGTAGACATTGAGTCTGGTTGATAGTCTTACCTACTCTAATTCATCCATCTTAATAAATAACAGATATTGATTGTAGGTGAGATTAAATTATAGAAATTCTATGGGAATGACTATTGTAAGCCATTTTGGTCCAGAGACATTAGATTTATAGATCATAGTTTTTTTTTTTTTTTCCTCTCACCGACTTGCAGCAAAACAATGGGTATAAAAAAAGGCGAAAGCCAAAAATATATCATCATAAACCAGTTCTGCAAAACACATTCCCCAGCAGACACAATTAAAAATGAAAAATTAAAAGTCAAGAAAAAAACAAAAAAAAAAATTAAAAACATGTATGAAAAACAATTAGGAGTGTTGATTACATAACCATCTTAGCCGTGTAAGCACATTTTAAAATGCTCCATTCATTTGTTGGGTCTTAATAGAAGCAGATTTTTTTTCTTTTTTCGATTGTTGACCCAAACTTCAAATGAAATCTCTCTCAACATGTACACTCTCCTCCTTTTTGAGGAAAACAAAATAGAAAAAAATGTTGTGAGTGTTGAAAATTGTGTAACCATTATAAACATAGGGTAAATATCGTCCGTGTCGGCTTCCGGTGAGGCTTATCTCAGATGGACAAACCTCAGCTATTGCTTCCTCATTATTCGGTTGGTAACATGCTTTTCTTAAAACTAAAGGTCTCGCGTTTCCCCTAAACGCGTCTCGCATGTCCTCTAGACATGAAGCTCCGTTCAATAAAAAAAAAAAAAAAAAAAAACCTATCGATGGAATAGTTCGAAAAAAATGAGGTTGTGGTATTTAATGCAACCGAAAATAACGGAAAAAAAAAACTTTTTGTTTTCTTTTTTAATGCCCAGAGAAAAGCTCCTACACCTTCTATGACCAGTTGTGCCTCCCAAGACTTTCTTGCCTTCTTTTGGCACTTCTGTAAAAATAATTAAAATTCCTCACAAGTGATTTTTATTAAGCTGGTCTAAAGTACCTAAACCCAGTCACAGAATCATAATGGGATACCTCACAAATAAGTCCAAGTAACTTATAAATGTAAATAATGGACATCAGAGCAATACACATATTTCTATCTGTCATGTAATACACTAATATAGCGTGCTGTAGAATAGGCAGTGATATTTAGTGTGTCGCACAGCCAAAGCTGCTCTACAAGTGTTTACTCTGTGTTGCATCTATATGCAAACCAAGCAATTTAAGACCCCCATGTTCCTTTGGCCTGAAGCTCTGAAATCACTCTCTGTACACACCTGTGACTGGTGACAGCATGCAGAATCCACAACATCCAGTCTCCTGTATCCAGAGCCCTTGTCAATGTCAGGGCTGCCACGGGGGCCCGACGTGGCCAATGGCAGCCGGAACCCAGTCGCTATAAAATAAGAGTGACAGCATCGGCTTTACGTTGGAGATAAAGTGAGGGCAGTCTAAGTAAGTAAGTAAAATTTATTTATGAAGCACAATCAAGTGTTTACCAAAGTGCTGTACAAAGATGAATAAACAGCTCAGATTAACAGCACATACACAAAACAATATATATATATACAGTATTATAAACAACAATGTACAGATTATACTCCAACAATACAGTTCACTGAACTTATATTTAGAAAAGGTCTAAGAATAATTTTCTGATATTAGATATGGTTGTAGACTTTTGATTCCCTTTACTATAAAGTTGTATTTAGTTTTATTAACTGGTGAGTTTTCTTTATATAAATGCAGAGTAGATGTTGAAGAACACATTTCTATGCTAGAGAATACTTTGTAAAGAAGATCAGCGTACCACAAAATCAGTCTGTAATTGTCAAAGTTCAGTTTGAATTCTATTTCATAACATATCAATTAACAGTTCACTTCTCCTCAAGATGAAATTTAACATAGCGAAGAAGCAGGTTCCTACCCAATGAGAGCCAGGACTATGGCTGACAGAAGACATTACCGCTGTGTCTCTGTGAAGTCTCACACCTCGAGTGACTCACAGTTTGTCAGCTATTGAAGATGTCATACTGAGTCAATTCCCATTTCTGAGAGAAGCATGCTTTAACTGACTCACCGCTGTCTGTTATCATCCCCCATAAGTTTCATCTGGTGGAGAGAAGCGCTCCGATTGCTAACCACTCCCACCAGATACACATCTCACACATCTTGCTGTTCCATATTCTTGGATTCACTTTTCGGGCTTTTCAGTAATTGTTGGCTAGAATGGTTTGAAGCCTGAAGTTCTCAGACTCCAATAGCTGTCCAGACTAGTAGAAGTTATTGAAAGCCAAGTTTTTATGCAGTGGCAGCAAGACTGAGTCACCACAGTCATGCTGAAAACAGAGATGACATCACCCAAAAGATTTCCCGCAAGGATGCTATTCGGTAATGTTACTTCAGAGGGCCAATATCCAAGCTTCCCGTGCAATGTCCCCCTTAAAGGTGCTCCAGAACAGGAAGGAGAACCAATTAGTTGCTTGTTTCAAGTAGATTAGCTTCTCGAGCAAACTCCTGAAGTGTAACCAAGGAGACAGCAGGGAAAGTAAAGAAGAAATCAAAATATCCAATGGGAAAAAATCCAATGAAAAAATGTGTTTTGACATTATATGCTATGTTTTAATAATAGATTGTTAGCCCGAGGAGTATAACACTATGGTTAAGCATTTTTCAGGATATTTGGCCAGTTTACTCCCCTGTGTATCTCCTGGAAGCTGCTGTGGCAGACGATGACAGCAAGTAATCTTCGCAAAAATGTAATTATGTCACTGCAGTGCTTGACATTACATCATCACCTGTTTACCACAAGCTGGCTACTGGGAATTAAGTTTCTAATCCGAGTGCTGGGAGAGGTTCATGCTCGGGTTAATCCACTGACGCAGAGAACGCTTGCAGATTTGTGATCAAATGATAAATTTATGTTAGTGGTACTCAACAAATCAACTTACTTTTCAATTTGTTTTATTATGAATGCCTGATTTTCTTGGTGACTGAATCATTTATCCTATGTGGTAGAGGTAGTCAACAAATCAGACTTTCTTTCTAGCTTGATTTATCATGAATGCCTGATTTTCTCAGTGACTGAATCATTTGTCTTACACTTTTTCTGCTTTTTCTCATCATTGTAGTTCATTTGCTATTCCGATTATAATAGAGCCCAC
>JAODLD010000045.1:7825026-7839938 GCA_026781065.1 Mormyrops boulengeri | reverse complement strand
CCTCCAAAGACATAGAAAATCACAAATAACCTGAAATTGAAAGACACTTTTTTTCCTTGGGTCTCAGGAGGATATCCAGGAACAGTGCAAGTATCAGCTCATAAGTGACACATCAGAGAGCTCCAACATACCACCAAGGCTCATCCTCAGTGTCACTCCCAACCTCTGGGGCTTCTTTGCCCTCCCTGGTCTTCGCCTGTGCCACCCCAGTGACCCATGGCCCTCACAGGTCTCCACGTCCCACCACTCTTCAGCTTCAGAGTACAGTCTTTGTTCCATGACCATCTGGGAGAGGTGGACCAGATTTACAGAGTAACAGAGCTGTTACGAAGAACAAGAGAAAGGTTACCATGTATGAATGAAATCTAGAAGCAATTTAGTGCGTAAAAATTCTCTGAAATGTACAGTATGTTGTACTGTGTTAATTCTCCGTCATTTATTTATTTGTTTATTGTGAATGAAATTGTGTCACTTTCACACCCTCCTTAAATATGATGATGTCAGACACTAAGCCAGGTGATTAGATCTGGACAGCAAATGGTTTGCAAACCCAAGGTTGCCAACTTCAGTCAGCTGGCTGGCATGAGATTTTCAATTCGAGACACACATGCACACGCATTTACATATATGTAACACTTTTATTACCTTGAAAATAGTCTGTAAGGTTTGCAAACTACCCCAACACTTTTGACGTACTGTAGCTAATTTTAGGTTTATAATGGAATAATACAGAAATGCTGTAAGATTTCTTGCGTCAGAGTCTGAAAGCGTATCATGCCAGATGCATGACAGTTGGCGACCCTGCAAAACACACATACAAGCTATGAAAAGTTCATTTTTGATACAAGCATTAAAACAAGAAAGAAAACTTCAGACTGTATGCATTTGGAAAAGTTACCAGGCCAATCCATAGTAGTTTTGTCAGAAATACGATTAGCCACAACACTGAGTATAGTGGCAATGCAGATTTCCCGTGCATTTTAGTATTCATTCTTACTTAATGTTTGGTTTAAAATGAGTGGCTTAGTGGTGAATAGTAACCGAAGTAGGTCACTTCTGATTGGTGATTTCCAGTGTGGGTCTCACAGCACACAATTAGCCTTGGTTACGATATTAGCTGAATATGTTGTGATTAAAACTTCATGGAGGCCTGGCTACTGGAGGACTAGCTATGAATTTTATACACAATCAAAATGTGCTACGCACATTTCTGCTCATTAAATATGTTTCCTTTGTACGAACCTTTATAAAACTTTAACAAAGCGGAATATATTTGCTAAATTATTTAGATTAGCCGGCGCTTTTGTGAATCGTTCAAGGGCTACAAGCAAGTGATCACCGCATTATTCAAATAACGAACGCTGTTTTATTAATTTAAGGAACCAAAGAAAAAGATCATTTTTCTACCATTAAAATTAAACTGGGTCTTTGGCTAATGCCTTTGATATAACGAGATTTTAATTAAAATCTTGAAAAATTCAAATTTAGGCAATTCGTTCAATCGGCTGCTCAGGCACGCCTAATTAATTAAGAGCTCAGCTGTACCAAAACGAGTATATGGAGTATACCATCAGGACCAGAGTTCAGGAAAGGGTACTTTGGGCTCAAGCATCATCTATCAACAAAAGTGACAGAAATGGCAATAAAATTTAGCTACATTTTGATACAAGAGTCATCAAATGCGTTTTTATTAGGATGAGGGGGTGGAGAAGAGATACCAGCATGAGCCTGCAGGGTAGCATGTGAATGTAGCTTTGCTGGGCCTCTACAAGGTGACAGATGTGTAGCTCACTGCCTGCTTAAGAGCTCCAGCTAGAGACCAGAGTTACAAGTTAATTGCCTGTAAAATGATGGTTCGAGAGGGGTGGACAGGGGATTGGTCAAAGTGGACAACTGAAGGGGCCGAAGCAAGCCAATGGCTGAACAGTGGTCTCTGTGACAGTCCCCTGGGGGCAGTAAAAATGGCCCAGCATCAGGACACACACACACAAATAAAGTAAGTCAATATGAGCCATAATAAATCAGAAATCTCATATAAACTGAAACACAGGGCCCGTTCTTGAGTTCTCATATCCTTTTTTCTCCAGTAACAAGGCAGCTATAAGGCCATTGACATGCCTGTCTGGCCAGAGTACTGTCTGGCTGAGAGCAGCATTGGGAGCGGGGGGTGGGATGGGGGGCATGGAGTACAAACAGAGCAAAAATGAATGCTTGACACCCTCCTTCATTTCTGAATGCAGTGACCCATTCCGGCAGACTGTAACAGTCAGTCCCCGAGTGACAATTAAAATAAATCACCAGCAGGTTCAACCCAGTGCTGCGCGGCTGCACGCCTCATCAGAGGCGACTCCTGCCCAGCACAATTCCTCGGAAGTCGGAAACGCCAACGCCACGTCCTGCCCTCGGAATTGTTTCATGCCCTCCGACTTGTCTCTCTCTGTCCTTCCAGCATGCAAAACACAATTAATGCATCATACGTGGCGTTCGTCATTAGACATTTTTTTTGCTTAATAATGTTTGGGTAGTTACTATAATACAAAATAAACCACTCTTTGTAACACTGAAATGCTTATCTACATGTGTTTGGACTACAGGAGGTAAAGTAAACCTTCACAAACACATGCAAACATGAATCCATGTGTGGTACCAGGCCTAACCATTCAGCCACTATCCTACCATGAATAACATCCTACAACAATCAAGTCTTGCTGCGCAGGCTACTCGCTAATGCCTGTTTTCAGTTTACTATCGAGATTACGGCCTTGAAGATTACAAAACAACAGCTTCCGAAAGAAAGCAGAGGCTTCAAACCTCATTAAGCTCGTTACTATCCACAAAAACAGGAAGTCTGTCTATCCTAAGTCGGAGAGGCTGGAAATCAGAGCCTTTGCCCTCAGCTGCTGTGTGGTTAGACAAGCTTTCTCTCATTTCTGGCTTTTTGGAAAAGAACGAGAAGATCCCCTCACACCAGCGGGAAGTCGCTTAAACATTTGTGAACCATTTCAGTATATCAAATGTAATTTTACTTAATTACCTTTGTACTTCCTGAATTGTTTAACTGGGTCTATCTTTAAGTGTGACTCTGAGTAGCATTAAAGGGTTATTAATAGTGTGTTTTGCTTTAAACCAGCAGGCTGTGATTCGTATATGCTGTGTGCTACTAATCTGTTCCAAAAAGCTACATCACACAAACGTATCATACTTAACACGCTCGCGTTAATGATTCTGTCGGCTTCTAAATGAACTGTCTGCTACTGCCCTCTACACCGTGGTTTGTTTTTAAGTGGATTTGCCAAATGAATACATGTAATGCAATATAAATGTAAATTATTTGCACCTTAAACATTACCAGCGAAACGGTGCGTAACCGCCAGCATTTCAAACGGATGGCAGGATGCTGAATGTAGTCATTGCTAAGGACCTTTGTTGCTACCTGAGGAATCGCACAAATGTGCTATAAGACGACGTTCAAATCCAGCTTGCTTTGCAGGATTCTCATTGTTAATTTTGATCGTGATAAAGTATGATGACGATAATGATTATTGGTGGCTCAGCAGGTGGCACCGTTGCCTCATACCTCTACAGATGGGGCTTCAGGTTCTGCATCCGCTCCGTCCAAAAGCATGTAGTTATGCAAATAGGCTCTAAGATGTACTCTAAGATGGGCTGGCCTCTTGTATGGGCTGTCCCCTGGCGTGACCCTATGCTGCCTGGGACAGGATCCAGGGTCACCGTGATGCTGGAACTATATCAGCAGTTGGAAGATGGATACATGAATATTAATTATAACTAAAGCTACTAATTTAGCCAAAAGAACTGTGAAATGAGCCTTATAGAATCAAATATAAAATTTTACTGACAGTTCTTTATGGATTTGCCCCTCAATATCTGTCTGACCTTCTTCTTCCTTACACTTCAGCTGCACATTAAGATCATCGAGCTCCAACCTTCTTACTGCACCTAAATTCAGGTTCTACTCTGTGGTTGGCAGGATGTTCTGTGTGACACCACCTACACTGTGGAACGCACTTCCTCACAGTCTGCGAGAGGTACAGTCTGTGAACATCTTCAAGCTCCAGTTGAAAACTCAGCAATGTTAAAAAGTATCTATCAGTTCATAACATTCTCCTTGTTTTCGCTGTTGTTGCTGTGTGTGCACTGCTTTTTATATTATATTATGTTGTATCGTCTGTATTGTAAAGCATCCCTGAGTGCGAGAATGGCGTGATATAAATAAAACAATATCATTAATATTATTCTTATTCAACTACAATAAAAGCAAACTAGAAAATCTATTACAGAAATTGTATAGGCGAGATCATCACTAACAAAAAGATGGAAATGTTTGGAGAGGTAAGCCATTCCTCTGAGAAACCTTCCTAATTTTGTATTAGTTTTCTTAATGAACTCAAGAGAGTGAATCAGTTACTGAGTGATTAAAAGGACAGGATGTCCCTTTGAGATCTATACCTAGAGGGATCTTATACACGATCAGCAGCACAAAGATGCTGTTCAATGAGGAGAACGTCTCCACTGTGACTCGTTCCCGAACAGGATGTGCCTACAGTAATGGGGGAAATGTAAAAGTATCGTCCAAGTTCCTGCGGACGCTTTCAGCTGAATGAATGAAATAACCTTACAGGCACTCGCCCACAAACAGGACACATTTGTAGATCATATCTCCCAAATGCAGTCCCCTGCAAAAGTGATTCATGATTCATATTTCTTGCCCACCCCCCCATTTTATTCCCTCCTGAAGGTTTGTCCTCATTCCCTTGTTGACGGGGCCACAGTCTAGACATATGGTACATACATTTCATATAAACATTCAAGAAGCATTTTTGCTCACAGTTCAGCAAATGATGGGTGAGGCGGTGATCAAAACAGGAGCTGAGTTCCTGTAGACCTCTTCTGTCATGTGAATGCAAATCACTGTGAAAATGATTGTCACTACCTAGACATCTTCTCCATTCTGTCAAGTGAATCCCTTTTCATATATGGGTAAATGTTATCTTGCCTGCGCTATCTACATATTATCTTTCATGCTTGTACAGATTTCTTCATTGCTAATGTACGTGTATAATATGTGTAATACTGTATGTGTGTAAGATCTACAAATACCTCTCGATGGATTTCACATTTCAACTTTAGGTCTTCCTTCTTCGTGGTCTCTTTGTGGCTTGGTCACCTTTATGGGAGGAAAAAAGTGATGGCACCCTTAGCTGGCAGGAAATGACTGCTTCTTGAGTTACTCTCCTTGTGGCCATTTGGAATGGAGCGCACCTTGTTATACCTGGTATCTCTGCTTTAGCCATCCTCACCTGGTCTCTAAAACACTCCATTTTCTACCAGCTTTGATGATTTCCCCCCCCTTGTAAACAGTATAGATGCAGACAACAGGATAGGAGCCAGCATTTTCCAGCAGGAGGCCACACTGCCGCACCAGTCTGCTGGCAGCAGGTAGCGGCACCTGGGTGTAGTCAGGTTAACAAGCACAAACTCTGGAGGGTGTGAAAACCGCAGCGTGGGCCGCGGAGAAGGGCGCAGTGGAGGGTTTCCGCAATTCTGACAATGTGTGCCATGCTATTTTTGAAAATATATATTTATTTTTATAATTCAAAGCTGCTTTCTTTTCAGTCTCTCACTATGTAACTAGTGTATCTTTTTATCTTTGTCTTATCAGACACAGTATCAAAAAACTACTTCTTTATTAAAGGCCAGAGTATAACGTTCATATTTCTAAGCCAGGTAAAAACAAAAACGCTGGTGCATTTTCCTTAAGGTGTTATCAGAAAAGATTCATAGTAGAAACGGTAGGTAGTTTTTTATAAGAATAAAGCCTCTCCCCTGGTTACGAGGGGACTATGTCTCGATAAACCTATCATAAGGCAAATAAATGATAGGGCGAAAATGCATTTTAATAAAGTATACCTATCCTAACAAACATCAAGTCTAGCCTACCTTAAAACATGTTTGCAAAAATTTACATTAGCCTACAGTTGTGCAAAATCATTCATACAAAGCCTGTTTTATAATAAGATGTTGAACATCTCATGTAATTTATTGAGCAATATACTAAAAGTGAAAAACATTTACACATCAAAAAGTCAATATTTGGTGACGTGGGCCATCGTAACCCGGGGAGCATCTGTAATAAGAAGACAGGCTCCAAATGCGTTAGGATCAGAAGTATTATACTGTTGTTGTGTCTTTGGGGAAGCCGCATTGCTTTGAGTGTTTAAAAAAGAAGAGTATGTTAGCGTGTAGCACTACAATCAGGGCTGAGCAAGATCATCAGGCAATTCATGGCAACTTTAACAGGATATTAGTCTATGAAGTTACACGTGTCTAGTAAGTGAGCACTGTGCTTCTCGTCAGATCTGTGCCTGGATCATAAATCCTCACCTTGAGCCAAACCATCAAGTGGTGTGAGCCGGCCTTTCGGGCCCAGACCGCAGGTAGTGAGATTGTGTTGCTCGTACTTTAATTTGACAAGTAGCAGAGTGTCTTCCCTCCGAGTGCAGCTGTTATGCGTGTAGCTTTTTACAGGCCATCTGCTTCAAAAAGACATCCCTGCACATTCCTGTGATGCCCCTGCCTTCCAGAAACAGCCCCACCCCCACGCATCCCTGGCTCTTTCATGGGACCTGCCCTCCCTCATTGTTTGCTGATATGCTGTCCATCTTTTATTCCCCAATATAGACCACTTGAAGTTGAAGGCTAATAAATCCATCCATCTTCCAGCCGCTTATCCCGGACAGGGTGGCCTGCAGCTGTCCCAGGTAGCCTGGGGCACAAGGCAGCACTGAGCCATCATGCTGCCCCCTTCAATAAATGGCTACAACAATTTCTCACCACCAGCCCAGAGATATGAATGAGTTCATTTTATAACCATTTTATTATTATTTATTACCTATGGATAATACAGAATTTGGTAGCACTTTACTCAAAGCCATGTTTTTAGTAATTTATAAACATTCATAACAAATAAAAATGCATTCATAAAGCATTATAAGCATGGCTATAAATATTTATCAAAAGGCATAATACATTATAGCCATGTTTATTATGCATTATGAATGTTTTATGAAGCTCTCATATGTAATATACTATAGATACCTTCATAATCCATTATAATGGTGCTATAAGCATTAAGGGTGCTTTGTACTGCATTATAAAGGTATCTATAGGGCATTATAGATGAGAGCTTCATATGACAGTCATAATGCATAATAAACACGGAGAAAATGTGCTACACCTTTTAGAAATATTTACAGCCATGTTTATGATGCTTTATGAATGCATTATGACGCATTATGAATGTATACATAAATGAATAAAAACATGGCCTTAAATTAAGTGTTACCCAGAATTTTAGGTTTCTTTCTCAATGTCTGAATAACTATTCTCGAGATAATCATAACATCACAAAATAGTTGTTCTGTCATAAAAATTATGAACTTCATTTATTGCTCAACGCATAACTGTTGACTGGCTCCATGTAAAGAGAGCAGCTGTTCCAGGATTTTCCTGCAATTCTCCTACAATCACTATCTGTGCAAACCGTGTGAGTGCAGTCGCATTGGGAATCTCAGAGGGAACAAATTATTTACACCCAGTGCTTCAAGGTTTCCTGAATGCACGTGTTGCATATTTCATGTTGCGTGGTGGAATACATTCATTTGGGGTGAAAAGAAAATGCAACGTCCCCTTCTGGAAATGATCCCAAAATGGTCATGGTGCTGAAAATCTATGCACAATGCATTCTGAAATCAATCAGATCAAACGGGTCAACCAGTGTCAAACTTATGTTTTTTTAAAGGCAGATGCTTGGAACCCCTGATATTGTGTTGATGTTGCTTGTGCTATAGATATTTTCTCTGTTCCTTCTTCTCTAAATGTTGATGATGGCATATATAGTAAGTTGACTAGTTTTCATTTATTAACCTCTCCACTTTCTTAGGTTGTCTTTGTCACCCTCAGTCGCTGCAGTGGACTTTAATTACCGGAAATTTCTGTAGACCCCCCTCCTTTTCTCTCTCCCCACTTTGCAGTCCATTTCAGTTCTCCAATAACCTTCCATTTGCTATCTTTCTGTACACTCACCCTCTACCCTGATGATATCATGATTTATTTCCATAGTAAAGGACACCTTCCCTTTTCATGTCTGTGACTTTGAGAGAAGGAGGGTTCAAGCAAGAGAGCGAACAGGAGGCAACATGAAGGCCTGGGCAGGGTGGCCCACCTCCACGCGTGGTGTGACAACAAAAATACAGAATATATCACTTTCAGGCAAGTGTATGTGATGATGCCTTGCAGGTTTAATAGATTATCCTGATAACATCATACATGTGAAACTGTGGTGTATTAAAATAAGCAGAGATGAAGATTTCAGGTTCAGAGAGTACAAATCCAAACCAAGATTTTGTTTCAGCCAACCAGTTGAGTACTCTGTGACCGTGACTCTTTATACTCAACTGGTTGATTGAAACAAAATGGTCTGGATTTGTACTCTCTGGACCTGAAATCTCCATCTCTGATGATAAGCAATACGATAAGCATTTAGATAAGGATTTTGCTGTATTCGGGGAAGTTTAATGAAAAATATGGGAATATGAATCGGTGGGGTGAGAGTTGTTTCCTCTGCCCTGCTTTCCCTCTGACGTGTCTTCTGGACGCACTGCTTCTCTTGACGGCCACCTAAGTGGATTATCATTCCACGATAAGAGGGCCTTTTTCATCTTATTAAAACCAATATTTATTTTCATTATTCCAGAATTGTCTCCATGATTATGTTTTATGCTTCCTGGACAGGAGCGAAGTTCACCCAACCCGGCAATCTCATTAGTAGGGGCTCCTGATGGATCGCAGCCTCGTGACTGGATGAAGATGGAAAGTGTACTAAATGTCACTGTGCTGTGTATACTTTTCCCTATTAAGTCTGGAACTTTCAATCTACCTTTATGGGCTGAGGGCATAGTGGAAGTCAAGTGAGCTTATGAACTGTGCGCAGCCATTGTTCGAGGCTATCTATCATTGTTCGAGGCTATCATTCTATCAAGCATTACTTAGCATAGAGCCCTTCACAGTGGGGGTTACAGGTTACACCACATATGCAATTAGCTCACAATTAAAAGCAAAAGCAATTTAAAAAAAAAAAAGATTTATTTGGTTGGTTTTCAATCACATACAGATAGAAGCAGTGTGTTAGGTCTGACACTACATTCCAGATGTTTGTACAGCTTTCAATACCAGATGTTAATTCTGGGGGCGGAGGAATGAGGAATGAAGGAAACTGACATGCAACACTACCGAGTGCTAATTGTTGTTAGAATCGTAGTAATTTTAGGTGTAAATTCACAAGCAAGTTACTGTTACAATACCAGTGTCGATGCTTCTGCATGCCAACGAAAGCTGTTGTATGTCCAGTGTGAGGATTAACAACGGTGCCACATGCGTCTGTCACGTCTGTGATAATCGGCCCATCAAAGAAAACCCACACTGTGTTAAGGGAAGGCTTGCATGCTGGTTCAAAATGCCCCCTCCCCCACACTAATGACCTGATTCAGTTTGACAGCATTTCAATCACGTAAAAGGAAAATAATGAAAATTAGGTCAATTTTTATGGTGTGCTTGTGTGTGTTATTGATAGATAATTACTGCATTGTTTTACCCTGGCAGACAAGCAAAGACAATCTCATCCCCAATCCTCCCTGCCTCCCAGGCTGTCTACCCCTCCTGCTCTACCTATCTACACCCTCTACGCTCTGTAAGCATCATCTGCTCACTTCATCTTTTTCCACCTGCCCAGTTTGTGCAGCATTGCATCATCCATTATTTCTATTTGTAGTGTATAAGCTATTCAATAATATATACTTCCACAATTCTGTATCTCACTCTATTACTTCTATTATTATTATTATTATTATTATTATTATTATTATTATTATTATTATTATTATTATTATTATTGCTACATTGTTACTACATGTGGGGCAGCATGGTGGTGCAGTGGTTGGCACGGTTGCCTCACACCTCTGAGACCAGTGTTAGTGTGCTCTGTGATGGACTGGCTTGTTCCCTGCCTTGTGTCCATAGCCTCCGGTATAGGCTCCAGACCCACTGTGACCCTGAACAGGATAACAGGTTGTAGAAAATGGATGGATGAATGGATATTACTACATGATTACATGCAATGTAGTAATGCATATATGCATTTCATTGTATATTTGCATTGTAAATTATTATACAGCCATTCCGTGAATCACCACCTTATTGTAGTGGAGAGGTTTGTGTGCCTTCGTGATCCTATGAGCTATGCTGTCAGGGACCATTGCCCCTGGTAGGGTCTCCCAAGGCAAATTGGTCCTAGGTGAGCAGCCAGACAAAGTACAATTCACAAAGACCCCATATGGAAATTAAGAATTAGGACTGTGTGATCCAACCTAGACTGGGGAGACTGGGGCCTTGCCCTTGAGTCACACCTATGGGGGTTCGTAGGTAAATGCCTGGTGTCCAGGCCTCTACCCAGCAGGCCCAGCCAGGCATAGCCCAAAATAATTACATGGGTCCTCCCTCCTGTGAGCCCACCACCAGAAGTGGGAGCCATGGGAGTCAGTCAATTGCAGGGGCCTTGGCAGACCGATCGTTGGCTACCAAGTCTGGCTCTAGAAACATGGAATGTAACTTCTCTGGTGGGAAAGGAGCCTGAGTTCGAGCGGGAAGTAGAGAGATACTCACTACATATTCAGACGTGGACAAATTTGTTGGCACCCTTACAGGTCATTGAAACAATGCTTCATTTCTCCTGAAAAGTGATTTAATTAAAACTAGTTGTTTAATGTATACCTGCATGCCCTTAGTATGTGACAGAGTAAACAAGTAGAATTGTGAAAAGAAATTATTTGTTATTTATTTCATAAAGATATGTTAAAACAGTATGGACTGATTTGTTGGTACCCCTAAAGAGACTACTTATCCTTTCATTATAGTCATGAGTCAAACTAACTGTTTAACCTTAATTGGTATCACAGATGCCTTCAAGCTTTTCATGAGCCATACAGCCTATTTAAAGGGAAAGAACATGGTACTGTGTTGTTAGGTATTATTGTGTCACCACACTGAACATGGACCAGAGAAAGCAAGGGATAGAGCTGTCTGAGGAACTCAGGAGGAAGATTATAGAAAACCATGTTAAAGATAAAGGCTATAAGAACATCTCCAAGTGGCTTCATGTTCCTGTGACCACAGTTGTCGATATTGTTAAAAAGTTTAAGGTTCATCTGACTGTAGCCAACCTCCCAGGACGTGGACACAAGAGGAAATGCGACCCCAGGCTGATCAGAAGGATAGTGCGGATGGTAGAAAAAGAGCCAAGGAAATCATCCAAAACCATTCAAGCTGAGCTCCAAGGTCAAGGTACGTTCTGACCGCACCATCCGTCACATTTTGAAAAATAATGGGCTCCCTGGAAGATGACCCAGGAGGGCTCCACTATTAATGGAAAAACATTTAAAAAATGCATGCTGACAAGCCCTAAAGTTTCTGGGAGAATGTCCTTTGGACTGATGAGACAAAACTGGAGCTTTTTGGCCAGTCACATCAGCTCTATGTTTACAGAAGGAAGAATGAAGCTTTAGGAGAAAGGAACACATACCTACTGTGAAACATGAAGGGGCTGAGTTTTGTTTAGGGGCTGCTTTGCTGCATCTGGCTCGGGGAACCTTGAATCTGTGCAGGACACAATGAAGTCTCAAGACTACCAAGGCATCCTGGAGCGAAACATACTGCCCAGTGTCAGAAAGCTCAGCCTCAGTGGCAGGTCATGGGTCCTCCAACAGGATCATGACCCAAAACTGCTAAAAGCACTCAGGAATGGCTGGGTGAAAAACACTGGACTATTCTTAAGGGGCTCCCCATCTGCGCAGAGCTTAATCCTACTGAACATGTATGGAAAGATCTGAAAATTGCAGTGTGGAGATGCCATCCTTCAAGCCTGAGACAGCTTGTGCAGTTTGCTCAGGAAGATTGGGCCAAACTACCTGTTAGCAAATGCAGATGTCTAATTGTGAAGTACAGAAATCGCTCGTTGGCAGTGATTACTGCATGAATCCCACTAACATGCCTTCCTTGGAGGAAGTAGAGCTGGATGTCTTAGAGGAGGACTTACCCATCCTGGGGGCTGAGGTCATTGAAGGAGTCAAAAACTCTTTAGTGATAGGGCTCCGGCAGGGGAGATTCGCCCTGAGTTCCTGAAACCTCTTGATGTTGCTGCGTTGTCTTGGCTAACACACCTCTTCAACATTGCATGGAGGTTGGGGACAGAACCTTTGGATTGGCAAACTGGGGTAGTTTTTTATTTAAGAAAAGGGACTGGGGGATGTGTTCCAGCTTCTGGGGGATAACAATCCTCAAATATCCTGAGAAGGTCTGTGCCAGGGTACTAAAGAAGAGGGTCCGGTCCGTCCATTGGTCCAACCTCGGATCCAGGAGGAACAATATGGATTCCATCCTGGTTCATGGGAGTTTGCCAAAGCAGTTTACAAGTGTTTTGTGGACTTGGAAAAGGCATGGGGGGTCCTGTGGGGGGTGCTTTGGGAGTATGAGGTAGAGGGTCCATTGTTACGGGCTATAAGGTCCCTGTAAAACCGGAGTAAGAGTTTGGTTTGCGTTGCAAGAAGTTAGTCTGACTCATTCCTGCTGGGGGCTGGACTCCACCAGCACTGCCCTTTATCACAGATTCTATTTGTAACCTTTATGGATAGAATTTCTAGGTGTAGCTAAGGGGCGGAGCGGGTCCGGTTCGGTGGTCTCAGGATTGCATCCTTGCTTTTTGTAGATGATTGGTCCTGTTGGCTTCATTGTGCAGTGACCTGCAGCATGCACTGCAGCTGAGTGTGAAGTGGCCAGGATGAGGATCAGCACCTCCAAATCTGAGGTCATGGTTCTCAACCAGAAAAGGGTGGATTGTCTTCTCCTGGTGGGGGATGAGTTACTGCCTTAAGCAAAGGAGTTTAAATATCATGACTGAGGGAAGAAGGGAGCGAGAGATTGACAGGAGGATCGATGCAGCGTCGGCAGTAATGCGGACGCTGTACCATTCCATTGTGGTGAAGAGAGAGCTGAGCCGGAAGGCAAAGCTATTGATTTACTGGTTGATCAACTTTCCTACCCTCACCTATGTGCTTTGGGTAGTGACCGAAAGAATGAGACTGAGGATTGGCAGAAATGAGTTTCCTCTGCAGGGTGTTTGCCCTCAGCCTTATGGTGAGGAACACGATCATTTGAGGAGCCACTGCTCCTCTACATCGAAAGGAACCAGTTGAGGTGGTTCAGTCATCGATTTAGGATGCCTCCCTGGGGAGGCGTTTCAGGCATGTTCAACAAGATAGAGACCCTGGGGCAAACCCAAGACATAATGGCGAGAATATATCTCTCTGCTGGCCTAGTAACGCCTTGGTATTCTGCTGGAGGAGCTGGAGGAGGTGGCTGGTGAGAGGGAGGTCTGGTCATCCCTGCTTAGACTGCCGCCCCCGTGACCTAACCCCTGGATATGCAGCAGTGAATGAATGAATGAAATTAATGAAGTACTATACAGTGTTTCACAATGTTTTATGTCTTGCACTATTATTACTATCATGACTATGATGTTGATGCTGATTTTTATTATTATTAGTAGTAGTAGCAGTAGTAGTAGTAGAAATAATGATAATAATAATAATTCATTTTAAGAAACAGCCTCTATGTGTTGATCCTGTATTGTGCTCCATGTTCACTATTTATCCCTTATTCTCCGATGTAAGGGCCTTTGGGTCCGTGAGAAGCACTATACAAATAAAATGTATTATGTTTTTGTTCTCTTACAAATGCCACCAGCAGAGGCAGGAGAACAAGTGAGAAGGAGTCATTTGTGCACCAGCCTCTGGCACATAGTCCCTGCTGCTACAAGCCCTCGTTAAAGGGGAAATAAGTCATTTCATGAATAGAAATGCAACTGTAAGCAGTTGCTGCAAATATTACTCAGATGGATTTAATGCCCCTCACAACTCCTGGAGGTGGGTCATTTAATATGAAACTCCAAAGATGTATGACAGGGGGCCTTGCTTCTTTGAATCTTCCCTGTGTGTTTTGGCGGCGTTTCAGTGCTCTGTGCTATCTCCCAGTGCTATCTCCCTTGCCGTGCTGGGCTGAGGAGAGGTCCGCTCTGCTGATGTTTGTCATCTGAGTAAGCTTGTTAAAAAGCCCAAATCAGGGAGTCCCTACACACACTGGAGGTGGTGACATAGGAAAACATGAGGTCAAAAGTCATAACCATTACAAACAATGACACTCATCCTCTCTGTGATGTGCTTCCCTGAAACACCCTCGGCCAGAAACTCCCGCCATGGGCCACTGAGAAGCCTTTCTGAGGATCAGTCCAGCCAGCTTCAGTGATCTGGCCCAGAAATGGCTCCATATTTTCTTCACTGTAATAGCTTTTTATTGTTTATGTTTGCTGAATGTTTTTGTTTGTGTTTCTTTGGTAATGTATATCATTTGTCTTGCATTTCTCTGTCTCCAAGGTTATTACAAGGATCTTACAAGGATTAGACATCAGGGGCTTGCCCAGAGACCTGATCTGTCCAAGGCTCATCTTATTAGGGCTCTTTTCCATCGCACCAGGTACCATACTTTCGGTACTTCCATAAAGTATCAAAAGTATAGTACTTCTTTTGTGTCGGTTTTCCACTGGTGTAAAAACTGGTACCGGTGCCAAATGACATCATCAGTGACCGCTCCTGACTGACATCATCACAAAGCGCAGCTTAAATCATAATTAAATAAAGAAACAGCCCAAAATTAAAACTAACAGTTTAGGCTGCAAAATGCGGTTTATTGTTATGTCATGTTATGTCAGCTTCTATCACAGTATA
>JAODLD010000045.1:7811183-7823315 GCA_026781065.1 Mormyrops boulengeri | reverse complement strand
GCTGGTACTGTGTAGGTTTACCTAATACAGTGCTGTATATAACTGACCAAAGAGGGCCATAGCTGGTACTGTGTAGGTTTACCTAATACAGTGCTGTATATAACTGACCAAAGAGGGCCATAGCTGGTACTGTGTAGGTTTACCTAATACAGTGCTGTATATAACTGACCAAAGAGGGCCATAGCTGGTACTGTGTAGGTTTACCTAATACAGTGCTGTATATAACTGACCAAAGAGGGCCATAGCTGGTACTGTGTAGGGTTACCTGATACAGTGCTGTATATAACTGACCAAAGAGGGCCATAGCTGGTACTGTGTAGGGTTACCTAATACAGTGCTGTCTATAACTGCCTATAAAATAAGTTCACTTTGAAGCGTAATGTAAAAATGCAGTCTGCTATTACAGTCCCCCTTCCTCCTAGTCTTTTTGAAGATCACACTCCTTATATATAGGGTGTAGGGTATGACCCTCCAACGACTATATTCAGTGACATATTTTACCAGATTACATAGAAACATTAAATTTATACATGAAGTTAACCACAATATCACACTCCGGACCCCCCGTGACCCTGAATAGGACAAGCGGTTGCGGAAAATGGATGAATGGATATAACCACACATACACACACATATATTCAATTTATTTAGATGTCAAAGAAAATTTTTTTGATTTTTGGGAATAATTATTTCAAGAATATCATTAATAAAAATAACGGTAAATTACCCCTGACATCACTTCCTGGACCTTCTTCTTTGACTGAGCGCTTCATGGAAGGGACAAATGAACAGAGCTTCCAGTAAATCTCCAGCTCATAAGTGTCAATTGAGCCAAATTACACACATCTGCTTTAAGTCCTTATCTCTGATAGTGCTGGTACCATCTCATGAGTCATACACATTTATCTGTCTGAAAAACAGGGAGTGCTTCCCTCAATCTAAGCGCTCTGGACCCACAAACCCGGCCCCCACCTCCAATCATGCTCTGGGGGGGATCCAGGCCTGATCCTGTTACCGGAGACCAGGGAGCCTCCTGCTCGTTTTGGCCGTTTCACAGCGCCGCCCTAGTGGACACTGCGGAATAGATGACTTCCGACTTTCAGCCACAAATTAAGGCCCCAGAGTTACATAGCCTTCATGGTATGAACATAAGCATTTTAACTGCAGGTCTCTCCCCAGGGCTGCTGATTCACCTCTCAGAAACGCAGCACATACGTAGTTTTCTTCCTTTGAGTCATTATATGGTACGTTTTAACCATTAGAGTCCAACTTATTAAGAGAAAAGTCTAATCTGCCAAATAGCTCAACCACTTCTGACGGCCAAATATACATTTTCAGCAGCCCGGATATGATTCTTAGCAATTCTTAAAGAGATTTAACGATTTACTAACCTAGCATAACGGCAATGAGCTTTAACAAAATTTAGAGAGTAGCTGAAGTAATTGAAATGCCCACTGCCAATGTTCTTAGTTATTCTTACAGATAATTACAGGTTTTAGCTATTGCACATAATACTGCTGCCTCTGTCTGTAAGAGAGCAGAAATCGTAATGCGGCCAAAGACAGACACTCTGCCACAGCAGCAACTGTTAACTTTCATTTAACTGGGCTAATGCCAACACATTGCAATGTTCTCACAATGGTTCTGTCATTTTGTGGAAAGTACAGTAAAATTCTACTGAAAAGTAATGCCATAATGGTAACTGATCTGTTTATATTTGTAATATATCACAAATTCATCTATTGTTTTTCTAACAGCTTTTAATGAGAGCTGCATGGTGGCTCAATGGGTAGTTGTTAGGAGTTTCTCCAACCCTCCCAGCAGAGTGATGTTAACCAGTGTTCATTTCATTGGCGAAAATTATCCTCCAACAAAGATTTTTCATTGACGAAAACGAGACGGTAATGAAATAAAAACGAACCTCTGATGCAACAAACTATGACAAAATATACTGAGACTTTCGTCAATAAAAACAAGACAAAAATGCCAGGGAGAAACAAATTTGGAATTGATCCAATCATAAGAAGTATCTTAGAATCATAGTTAGTGCTGAATGTAGCACATCATTGGATAATTCCAATCGAATTATCCAACCGACTGTAAGTGCATAAACCAAGCGAAGACTGTTGTGCCATTAGTCGACTTCAGGTAGGAAAGGGCATGTGGATGCATGCAAGAAGACAAGATGAATCAGTGTAAACCGTGTGGTGGGGCAATGGCAGGTCAAAATACCACAAATCTGAAGTGCCAGGCTTTCCTGAAATTCTTGCCATTCGTTAAGTTGTTTTACTACAACGTAGCGCTATTTTATCAGGTTATGTGAGTTATTGGAGTGTTTATGTAGAACGTAAAACACAGCAGAAGGGACTCCCATAGCCTTGGGTGGTGTCTCATTTCTGTCCAAACAATATTCCGTGGTATGTGATATTTTTGATGTCTTTTTAAAAAGCAATGTTATTCTGTAATTTTGTAATCTTGTTAATAAAATTCAGCTAATTTTATTGTGGAAGAACACCCCCCAGCCCAAAAGCTAATTTTGTATTACTGTAATGCTACCAAGCTCTTAGTAGGAATTTCAATTTATATATATATATAAAAAAATATATATATTTTCAACTACTGTTGAATTGAACGTAGGTTATTACATCAACATGTCAATGTTAGCGAGAAATAACATGGCGGAGAGGAGTAGGAATTTACTGTAGAGATAATTTGCAAGTGTGTGTGTGTGTGCGTGTGAGGGAAAGAGAGAGAGAGGGAGTGAGAGAGAGCTAAAGCGGGATCCCCCCCTTTGATCCAGACACGACCACTGACTAGGTGGGACCAGTGAATTAAAAAAAACACAAAAGGTACAAAAGTGATTCTAAAGAGCAACAAACCAAGGAGAAAGCCGTAGCAAGGTGGTTTGGGCAGACAGGATTACCGGGCAGGACTTTGTACAAATGGTGGAGACAGTGTCAGTTGACTTTTCCAATGAAGTCCAATAAGTCATCTGATTGATCAGTATTGTGAAGATGAAAGACAGAACTTCCAAAAGAACCTGGCTGCTATTTTGAGAGTACCGGTAGGCCTTCTAAAAAAAAGGGCAGACGGCTACATTCCTTGCAATAAGTACAACACTCTTGTGCTGAAGAAGGTGAGTATGGAGACGTACTGCTGGCTCTTCAAGCAGCCCACCCACACATTACACACTCAGGCAAGGCATGTGTGGACAAATGTTTGAAAGAGAAGGTCCTTGCAGTAATAACTGATAATGGGAACAGAATGGTTGTAGTGTTTAAACAGACAACACTCAAAGCACAGGCCGGCACTGAAGAAGATTCCACGATGGAAAATGACTTTGCATCTCAGAGAGATGAAGTCCAGCAGGGAGCCATATATATTTTTTATTTGTCCTCTTACATGACAGGCAATTAGCTGATCATATGTAGCCCTGTAGCTGTGCATCCTTGATTTTTCATTAACGTAAACATAGATACATTATAAAAAATTTTGAGGGTGAAAAGTGAAACTAAATTTAATGCCAGTTTTTCTGTGTTCCGCTTATGTGCGATCATCATGGACAGGCATGGATGCTGTACTTACTGCATACATTTTATCTTGTGCTCCGTAGAGTGCAGAAAGAGGCAAGTGTTAAAAGAGTCCTTGATATAGCAAGGTCGGTGCTTTGTGGAGGATGTTACACCGGTGCAGCCTTGTTATAAATGACTGCTCCACTCGCCGGTCAAGCACGTTCAACACGGTCGCAGGACTCCTCAAGGTGAGACACTCTCTGCCAAATCACAGATGACATGGGATGGGATACTTTGCTGGCTAGTGAGTGGAAGAATCTAAAGTCCAGTCATGGTTAACTGCTGCATGTCTCCGAACACTGAGACCCCGCAGACTTGACACCATGTTCCTGCTGCTACCGGCCCTATTTGACCTACTTAGTCACTGTTACAGTGTTGGGCAAGCTACTTGTAAAGTGAGATCAGTGCAAAATGACAATCAGTAACTACTGGAAAGTTATTTGATTCAGAAATCAGAGACATACAGGCAAGCTACTAGAAAATGTAGTTAAACTAATAGCTTCACTACATGTAGCGGCGCTACCGCCCATCACTGCACTGTTATGACCACAAGTATATTTTTTTTACTGTTTGGGTGTTTGTGCTGGTGGTGGGATGGGTGTGTCTTCCCCGTGCAGGCCCTGCTTACTGCCACATGTCCTGCCTCCCAGTGGATGATCACTGTATTGGTCTGGCCTCCTGGTTGGCTGTACATAGGCCTCGTCCGACGACCCTTTGTGGGAGACCTGTTCTGTTGTTGTTTGTGCCTTGCTGTGTGACTTAATTACCTCTGTGTGTGAATTAACTGATTCTCTGTGAATGACTTTCTGCCTGGCTTAGACTATGTGTGTGTTTCCCCGCTATGTATTACCTCTTTGTAAATAAGACTTGTACCCATGGTTAATAGGAAATCGGTGCCGTTTATGTTTATCTGTTTTTCTCCTGGTTTTGGGTTAGATAGCGAGTGAGGGTAGATGGTCTATATTTCTTTTCTTTTCTTTGGATTAGGTAAGTCAGTCTATTTGTTAATAGGTAGAGGGAGTTTTGTTTATTATTTTGGCCTTGCCGGCTTCTGAAGATTTTGTCCACTTGGGACACAAAGAGCACTAATTAAATATACAGTAAACTTATCTTTGGTCTCATCCTCCTTTGTATGTTGCAGCCCGACCTAGACTGGCTCGTAACAGCCACCTAAGTGAGTTTGAATAGATCCCTACCTACCAAGGTGACCTACCTTGCTAATCTTGCTCAAAAAAATGATGGGCAATGTTAACCAAAGCTTCACATGCCTTTTGGATCCAACTGATGAGAAATTTTCTCCAGTTGTAGCTTCTTTCCTAATCAAACTGAAGTGGCGGATGAAAAAAAACAAGGGGGGCTGGCTGAAGCAGGCAGAGGAGCATTGGCTGAAGTCTGCCATGCCATATACCGAAGAGGATCAGCTTGGGGATGCTGCAGAGGGGAAGAGGACTGAGAAACCACAAGCGACATTCTTAACCCGGGGACTGCCTGTGTTTTGAAGCCTTTTGTATTGGATCTATTGGCCGTGCCAGCCTGTCAGTCTTTGCCAGAAGAGTGGTTAGTGTCACAGGTAACCTCACAAGAGGCTGGGGAAAAAGAGCAAGGTTCATACTGGAGTGTTTTTGGAAAGGCCATAATGCTGGCCTGTAAACAAAGAAGAGGATGATGGGTAATAAGGTAATGGATTTTTCCAAGTAAGGGGAGGTTGGAGATCCCCATGACAAATTTTGCTTGTCCACAAACTCGTCAGCCCACCAGAAAAATGCCTGGGACACCAGATGGCCAGGCCCACACTGCTCCAAAGGCGAACCTGAAGACCCCAGACCCTAGACAGGACTCTCTCTCTCTCTCTCTCTCTCTCCCTCCCTCTCTCTCTCTCTCTGGCCGCCAGGAGTCAACTAATAATAACATGCATTGTCTGCAGGTTGCCTTTGAGTTCATTGCCTGTGACCGACAGAGATTACCTACCCACCCCCACCCCCGCCCTCAAATATTCCCTTATGGGTGATTTTGTTTATTCAGGTTATGTCCCGAAATACTCATTTCAGCCACCGGGTGCGGAGCCACTGACAAAAAAAGGCAATTTATTGCCGGCCCCATTGACGATGGTGAAGCCTGATAGTGTCAGGAAGAGGAATGAAGACCAGGGTGTAAGGAAACCATGCTTTTCACCTATGGAATATACTGTAAAAATAAGCCCCTGTTTTCATTTACTGGCACATGGTGACGCTGAAGCGAAGGCTTTTACCTCAGCTCTGTCCTGTGGGCTCTCCATAGGCTTGCATACAGATGTGATTGCTTGTCTGCCCTGTGCACATATTTAAAGGTGATGGTGTAGCCTTTATGCTGCCGGATGTTATGTAGTAAACAACAGAAAGTAGCAGCGTGTGTCCGCCCCTCTTTGGCCTTAAGATGGAATGTTCCCTGTCGCATTTTATGGGCTGGAAATTTACGCCCAACCGCAGTTATTTCGTTTCTCAAAGCAATAATATTAACATTATTGTGTTTCACTTCCTATTGCTCGGATTGCTGCCTATAACATCGTGCAATTCCCGTTGTTTCATGAACATTTACACTAAGATTTACAATGTTATATCAGCCAGAATTCATAGAGAATGGACATAAACAGGAAAATTAGGGCAATCTCATCTTATGTAGAAGTGGTAATATTAGAATTTTAATATGAAAATTAAAACTTAAACACATCAGTATGACACTACAAAAAAGACACAAGACATTAAAATCTGAAAATTACTATAGATTAGCACAAAGCCAGATATTATACTCTCAGCAAATTTCTAAGGCAAACTATAATACAAATGAGATCTCATGGTCTGTGCATTACAGTTTCTTTGTCGAGCAATAAACAAAATGAATGCATTATTATTTTTTTATTGAATTTTCCTTTAATGACTGCCTCAATGGGTCACAGAAGGCCGTCTCAATATTCACCACAAAAAGTAGTTTTATGCTTCTGTCCTTCTTTGACGCATTGCTAATCTCTGCTAAATAGCTCCACCCTGGTTCAGTGCTGTGCTGGTCACCACAGTGGTCTCGTGATTTTCTCTGCAGTTCAGTAGTTATACAGTGTGCACTCAGAGCCCATGACTCTCCTTCTCCTTCAGCATCACTTCACAATGGACGCATCTCCACTCTAGCTCTGAGGGTAAACCGTGACGAGAAGGGAGCTATATAGAAATGAAATTGAACCAGAATGAAATTACCATAGGATCGCTTTGTCTGATCCTATTGTTGTTGAGATTGCGATTACATCAAACCAAATAAAGGCTACATTATGGTCATTGGATGCATTTTCATAGTGCTGTATTAACTCTTGCTGCAATCGCATTGGCCGTTGTTCGGAGTTCTGTAGAACTCTGGCAAACCCATGAAGGGACACAGTGGTGTCCTAAAACCTTTGTCCTGGTCCATTCACTCTAGCTGTCTTTGAGGGTTTGTCCTATGAAGCAGTGGACACTGGCAAAGGTGGCCTGTAGAGAAATGTACTGCTATTCTGCCAAAGTGTCTCTGACAGGACCAATCTTGGCCCTTCTGTGAGATGACAGTGTGTTTTGTACATCTAGGTTTAGCCTCGCTAATAGCATAAAACCCTTCAGCAGGGTAATTTACTCTAATTGCCCGAGTAAACATCCTGTGCTATAAACAGACCACATCAGTGCCCCCCCCAAATACAGCTTCCTCTGGGTCTTCCCTTCTCTGGTTTCTGTCTGCTTCTCAAGCAGCCAAGTTTTTAATACGCTTTCGCTTTTGAATGTGTTATAGGGAATATAGTCATTATTCACACAGAATGCAATCTTCTCCCATAATGGAAATAAAAATGTGACTCTACGTAACACAGTTGTCGCATAAAACACATCACAACTTGGAGTAAATAGATCTACTTTTCAAAGTGATATGTCATTTTATACTATTCCATCCATCCATCTGGTCAGGGTTATTGAGGTCTGGAGCCTGTCCCAGCTACAGCTGCACCCTATGGCAGTGTTTCCCAATCCAGTCCTTGGGGATACACAGACTGTCCACCTTTTTGCTCCCTCCCAGCTTGTGGTAGGGAGCAAAAATGTGGACTGTCAGCAGGGAGCTCGGAGGAAAGAAACACATGGACCGTCTGTGTGTCCCCAAGGACTGGCTTGGGAAACACTGCCCCGTGGGGATGCCAACCCATTGCAGGGCACAGACTGCATGTCTTGGGGTTGCAAGGGGAAATCTGCATGATTCGAAACTCCAGCCCTGGAGGAATGAAGCAGAAGCATCATCCACTGTGGCACCATGTCGCCAGGATGTTATTCATGCTTAAAAATCAATGCATGGCTGGACAAGAAAAACTGACAAGGACCCCAGTCTGAGTCAGCAAACGGTGTGCAGGTGTCTGAAAGAGGATAAGAAGAAGCTGTGCTACAGACTTCAGTTTGATGCTTAGCATAGCTACATAAATATCTCCTCAATAGAGCCACTATTAGCAGGAGTCATATATTACACTGCTTGGTGCATTTTCTTACCAGATGTTTTAAGCTGCTGATTTTAAGGTTGTCTTGGTTATGCCTTTCCCATGCAGGACTTGAACCTGGGACCTTTGGATGATAAAGCCAGCTGCTTAATTAACGTTCCACACAGATCCTGCTGCCATTCTTTCTGTAGTTATTATTTTCATTATTAGCATGACCCACTGTGGCCTCACTGCTTTGCCAGATGCATTCGTCTGGTCAATTTGCAGTTCATTTCAGGCCAGGCCATCATGCCGTCATGCTCATTCCCATATATGATGATAACAGCAGAACTCGGTCGTTACGGGAGATTAATGACCCGCCCTGTGTCTTTCCTTCTTTCTCAGGCAGGCGGTAGAACTGGCTGCCTGTCATTTAATGACCTCAGATTGCCATTAGATGCCTCAGACAGGGGGCGGGGCCTTTTAGAGCAGCGATATGGCCAGGCTGACCTCTGTTCTGTGTGTTCTTGTTAATAAACCAGTAAAGCCACAGCACAAAGAACTCACTCAGTGATGATGACATGCTCAAGTACACCCGGACAACCCTGCTTTTAATGTCATAATGCATCATCTGGGCATTTAGTGGTTAAATGGAAGAAAGAACAGTTCAAATGTCAAGAGAGGAGCTGTACTCTGTAAGTGACTGCTGACAGAAAGATGCTACACATTGATAGAGAAATGGAAAAGTGAAAATGAGTGGAAAAAAACTGGTGCCACTAACTGTTTGCATAGTCTAAGCACTCCAACACATTTCATTGTGGATAAAAGCCCCAGCAAAGTACCTGAGCGACAGGATATTCTCACCAGCTGACCCACTCACCTTCTGCATGACTTCTGCAAAGATGCATGCTTTGTCTAATTCAATGCCTCCAGTAACCCGAAGGATACATGATAAAATATGAAAAATATTTATTCACTTGATCAGTGCAAAGTGCAAAGCTCTGACAATGTGGAGCAAAACCACTATGGTTATTTACCAACATCATTTAATGAGCTCGCAGATATAAATAAATAAATAAATTCATTCCTCTGGTATCTGATCTAAAAATAAAATAGGTCAAAAAAACATAATTACTCTGGTGATTATATTCATCTGATCTGGGCTGACGATATTCTGTTTGCTCACCGCAGAGTAAATAACTTCAAAGTTCTTCTCGCTGTATTATGTATGTAATTGTAAATTATGTGTATTCAAAATTTACGTCAATGTAAAACCATAATTGCCCACAAACCCAAGATCAGATTACTAAACTTCTCTTCTACAATAAATAAAAAAAAACTGCTTCAAGACGTGCAACAAGATTTTTTACAGTGTGTCTATTTAAAAAAAATTAAAAACCAGTTTCTGGACTAGAAGTCTATATTTCGATCTATGCTTCAGCCTACAGTACCTTAGTACTTCAGTATACTTCAGACTATGTGTCAATACTTACTAACGTGATACATATATATATGGCGTATGTATATGGCATGATGTCATCAGCATAATGGTCTATTTTATTTTATTAAACCATACAGTTTGAGATGCTTCAATGGAAAGTATAAATAGTATCATGCATATTTCGGAATGCCTAATCAGTCATTGAGTGTAAATGAGTCTATCATTTCAGCCGTGTAGCCTGATTAGCACCCCTATGTCTGTCTCTGCCTGTTTCCTCTCTTCACAGAAGCGTCCTGCTGCCTGTGTTATGGCCCCATCCCTCGCATACTGCACAGGTAATTAGACCATCCTGGCAATGACATCACACCTATGTTACGGCCCCATCTCTAGCGTACAGCACAGGTAATTAGACCATCCTGGCAATGACATCACACCTACGTTATGGCCCCATCCCTCACGTACTGCACAGGTAAAGACCATCCTGGCGATGACATCACACCTATGTTATGGCCCCATCCCTCGCGTACTGCACAGGTAATTAGACCATCCTGGCAATGACATCACACCCATGTTACGGCCCCATCTCTCGCGCACTGCACAGGTAATTAGACCATCCTGGCAATGACATCACACCTATGTTACGGCCCCATCCCTCGCGTACTGCACAGGTAATTAGACCATCCTGGCAATGACATTACACCTACATCCTGCTGATGACATCATGCCTATGTTACGGGCCTATCCCTCATATTGCATGCAGGTACTGGACCCTTCTGCCGATGACATCACACCTATGTTACGCCCCCATCCCTCGCATTGCATGCAGGTACTAGACCCTTCTGCCGATGACATCACACCTATGTTACGCCCCCATCCCTCGCATTGCATGCAGGTACTAGACCCTTCTGCCGATGACATCACACCTATGTTACGCCCCCATCCCTCGCATTGCATACAGGTACTTAGACCATTCTGCCAATGACATCATACCTCATCAGCTCCCGGCCAGATCCATCACACCACGGGTGTCAAGTGGGCCGGAGCACGGTGCCTGGCGGTTCCGGAGACACACCAAGGGCATCACGTGGGCTGGAGTGCGGTGCCTGCTGGTTCCAGAGACACACCAAGGGCGTCACTTGGGCCGGAGCGCGGTGCCTGCCGGTTCCGGAGACACTCCATTAAGGCAGAGGCCAACAGAGTGGCAGCAGCATGACTCAGTGCCTGGCAACCAAAAGGAGACGGATTAACAAAAAAAAAAAACACACCAGAATAGGATTTTATTGATCCCACAATTTGATGGTCTGATACAGCTGGTGCCAGGAAGTGATCCACGTCTCCTGCTGCGTTTTCTCCACAGATTAAATAAACCGCATAGGAAACTGAATCTCTATAAGAGCAATGTATATGAACTACTGGTTAATAGTAATTAGCATTAGCGTAGCAGTCATGCTATGGTTTATTAGTCAATGTGAGCTCTGTGACGTAATTCCCTGTAATGGCCCCGCCAGCTGAAAAAAGGGAGGAAGGGAGGAGTTTTATTTGCAGTTTTGACTAGCTATGAATATAATGTCAAAGTGGAGACTTTACTCTTTCATACAGCACAGTGAGTCTGGTTTGCTCCAGTGTCCGAAAAGGTCAGATGAAAAGGTGATAAGATCATTCCTAGCATTGGGCGTGAATAGAGTGGCCTTCGCTTTAACGCGCAGTCAGTGAGAGGCGCCGGATTGGAGGAGCTCTCCGTCACCCTTACGGCACACCATCAGTCAGGCCCCCCATCCGTGCCTGCTCCTGTTCCCGGCACAGACAGCATCACTGGGCCTACCTCTGCGCACACGCTCACTTATACACATCCCTATTTATATCCTTACATCTTCATGCCTGCGCTTGTGCTCACTCCCCTTATGAATTTAGACAGCCTCAGTGTCAGCGCTACCCGCAGATCGGACGTGAGTAAGTCACGGCGAGCCGATCGCCGATGTGTGCTAACCGGAGTGTGAAAATCTAATTTTGAATAATCTTCTTGCCATGTCTCTTTGTCAGGCGGTAGGGAGACAAGAGGGCAGGGGGGCTGGTGGCTAAAGGAATAGATGAAATCAGCACCTCCACAGCCACCCGCCTCTGCCCTGGCCTGGCATGCTAGACCATTATGACTCCCCATTACAGCAAATCACAAGGCCTCACTCATCCTTTACTGCTGTCAGGTAATGACTCCTTGGATGTAATTTTAGCCTTAAATCAAGTACACAGCAGAAGGGTTTATTTCCATGATAACATAGATGCCATAAGCAGAGCTAAAGCTCACACACACACATACACACACACAGGTTTGTAATTATATCTTTGTGGGGACTCTCCATTCATTTCTATGGGTAAAACGCTAATCACAACATGACGACCTTAACCCCCATCGAACCTTAAGTTTAATAATAAATAACCAAACAAAATACGAGACTTTTGGCATTTTTACTTTTTTAATTGCATTCACAGATCTTTGTGGGGACCTGAAAAACGGCCCTTACAACGTCAAAAAAACAGGTTTTTATTACATTGTGGGGGACATTTGGTACCCAAAATATAATATCCTAATCCACTCACTCACAGACACACACACATAGAGAGTAAGACTAATTTGACCCAGTCTTCTCTGCCCACAATCCATGTCGAACAGGGGT
>JAODLD010000045.1:7791524-7805230 GCA_026781065.1 Mormyrops boulengeri | reverse complement strand
GGCCCGGGCCACTCTGCGCCTCAAAGCGTCTCCCTATGGAGGAGCACACTGAAAGCTAGTGGAACAGACGGCCACGGCAGACATGAGGACAGCCGAACTGCCCAAGACAAAAATCACAGATTCTGACAGTTTTTTTCCCTAATAAACAAATTATGCAGGGCTACCATTCTGCGAGGAGCAAGCTTTTTTCATATTCTCCAATTTGTTTATTTGTTCTAATTACCACTTATTCAAGACTGTCAGACTGTTATGTATGGCCCTGTTTTCCTGCGGCATGAAAGGAGAAATGCTAAACAGTCGCTAATGAGCGTGAGCGAGTGAATCATTAACACATTCACACGCGAGCTCGAATGTGGGCATTAGAGATAAAGAGCGTGCTTTTTCATGCGAGGAAGACCAGCAATCGGTAACGTCTGCATTGTGTGCCGAGGTGGGCCACCGATGGACTGATCCATGTGCGCTCAGAAGGCGGGGGGAGGAGGGGGGGAGCTTAGTGTGAAAAACAGGCAGCATAGCACAGGCAACAGCAGTGCCTCGCTCCAGTGAAGGAAATACAATTTAGGAGACCAGTGGTCCTTAACACAAGAAGAACGGCGGGACAGGAACCTTCAACAGAACATCAGACGGAACACAGTGCTGCATCAACACCTCCGTAAATCCAAGCCGCGGTGGGAGCAGCTAGTGTCAGGCACTTAAGGTGGAATGCACAATTATTATATTAGTCTCTTAATAGAGGTACAGCACAGAGACAGAACCCCAGAGATCTCCCATGAAGGGAAGACCTTCCATTCACCAGTATTCTTTATTATTATGTTCTTTTATTATACTTTGTGACACAAGTGAGAACTGGGTTTGATACATTGTGCCAAAGTATGAAAAACGCTCATTTCCATTTAAATTTCATGAAAACCTATTGTGCATTTCAAAAACTGCCCAATTCTCCACTCATACCGAAATAATGAACAAAAAAAAAAGATCAGAAATGACAGCCAGTGAGCCGGGAATTATTCAGCTATCCTTACTGTTACCGGAATTTTCTCTTTGAGCCTGAATCTAGTGCATTTTCCTGTCATCTGCATGGTGCTGAAATTGAGGAGGAGGGTAGCCCATAAACAAGGCAGGGTGAGCTTTGGCACCTGGAGGTTTTGTTTGTGTAGGTTTTCAGATGGGGAGGGGCGAGATTGTGGGTTTGACTGGGACAGCCAATCAGGAGTCTTCATAAGCACGTGTGCATTTTCGTGTGCTTATCAGCTGGACCTAAGACGACCGCAAAAGAAGACCTGCCCTGCAGTAGTGCCACCTCTGCCCACGTGTGAGTCGCCGGCAAGCAGGTCCAAACCTCGATTTTCCTCACCCTTCTCCATATTTGGTCTGCTTTGGATGGCATTGCGCCTGCATCCTCCAGACGACACGCATTTGCATTTATCTCGGCTCTGCTCTCGGGCCTTTTCTGGACATCGGCAATTGGATAAAGAGTCCTGTGGCAGCAGACAAATGGCGGGATTAGCGGTTATCTTGTCGGCCGCCTCTTTTGTAACAGGTTTAATGAAATCCTTCCAAATCTAATTAAAAAGTGAATGGGGAGGAGAGAGAGAAGTCAGTGTGATGGAAGGAGCTGCTCCGTGGCGGTCCTGTCAACAATTAAGCCTCTGAAGACTTTGGCCAGGGCGAGGGAGCAGACCAGGGTTGACAGGAAGGCTGCGTGTGGCTCAGCAGAGCTCTTAGGGCGCACCAGACTGAGGACGGTCTGCCGTCTAATAAAAAAGCAAGTGTGAAGGGAGCAGAGAGCTACTAACAGCAGAATAAGCAGGAAGAACCAGGAGGACCGTGGCTGACGAAAACCAAAGTGTCTAACGAGCAGAAGTGTAGCCAAGCAGAAGGTATAACACCCAGCTGTGTGACTGAGCAACGTAAATACTTGCTGATTAAAAGCTAAGGCACTTCATAGTAATAAAGCAGGGAATATATACATGAAAAGAAAGAGAACATTGTATATTGCTGGGCTGTGAATACCACACTAACCTGATGACAAGACCCCCGGCGATGTGGCACAATGCTGCACCGTTGCTAATGTGCTGTCATTGTCGCAGTGACCTCTGCCCCCACGCTGGCCCCCATTCAGCAGATGGGAGGCTGAGCCCCCTCAGAGAAACCCCCCCACCACCACCACCACCACCGCCCATACAGCAACACAGACCCACAGTAAAAGTCCTGGGACAAAGGGTGCAAGGGGCAGGACGCTGGGCTGGCGGGAGGCACCGTGCCTGAAGTGTCGCCTTTGTGGAGCGAGAGCAGATGAGGCGCCGGCAGCAGCCGGCCTCGTTCCCATCCGCAGGCCACGCCCACCCCGCTAATGCATATGCGCGCACACACGCGTGCACAGTCACGCACACACACATTCTCTCTGCCTTTGACACGGATACCACGCCAATAAACGTGTTTATGATGACACCCAACTGCATTATTGGCTTATGCATGGAATCCTAAACCCACCTCAATAAAAGTGAAAAATATATAAACTAATAATAATGAAAATGAACTGTATTACTCTTGTACTACATTTCATTTAATTAATAAAAGGATTTCTTTTTGTTTAATGAAACCTCACAAACATACTCCTTTAAAGACCCCACGAATATACTCAGTGCTGGGGCCCGACAAACATACTAACGTGAAGGCCCCTCGAATGTTCTCAGTGTGGGACCTCATAAACATACTCGCTTATTAAAGGCCCCACAAATATACTGGGGCCCATACTGACTCAAAGGCACTGTAAATGTACTCAGAGGGGGCTGCATAAACATATTCACTCAGAGGCACCGTGAATGTACTCAAATGAGGGGCCCCATAAATATAAAGGCCCTGTAAATATACCCATAGACACTCTCATTCAGGGACACTGTAAAGGAACTGATGCTGAATCAGGGCCCATGGGATTGAGCTCAGCCAGAGTGGAAAAATCATAACCTACAGAAAGTCCTGCATAAACAGGAGGTACCATGACCCCATGTGGCTTTTCCCTTATAATATATTAGAATATAAATAAACGAAATTATTACTATTGATGTAACAACTATTTGCTGTAAGTTTAAATATAGCTCCCAGAATATACCTAGTGATTGAATATTGCTATAAATGGTACAGATTTATACGTTTTGCTGTGGAGCGCTGCGTTATGGACGCAGGCTGGGGGGGCAGGAGGGGCTGTCCAGATCACGCCCCTACAGCTGATGGGATGGGGGGGCCTAGCCCGAGGCCGAGCCCCCGTCCTCAGTCCGCAGTGCCTCGGCGGTCCCCCGCCATCTGCCGCGGCCCCTCCCTCTCCACACGGGGGCCCAGTGCACGGCAGTAATTGTGGCCTCTCCACGACTCCGGCTGCTTTCGGGTCCCCCCTTTCAGGATGTGCTGAGCCCCATCTGTTATTCCTGGTGTCTGGCATATGAGTCCTCTTTCACTGAGGGCTCAGACACACCCTCATCTCCCACTTCCACCAAAAGCAAAGTCCCGTCCCATCCCCCCCCCACCCCCTCCCCAGCCCAAGCAAATATTAGGCTTTTGTGAGGGATTCTTATTAGAAAGCTGGCCCTCGACCCCCAGGGGTTAACCCCGCCCACGGAAAAAAAATCCTGAAAGGCGAACCGTGTTTGCACAATCAAAATAAAGATAAAGGGAGCCTTATGCCCCCCCACCCAAGTCCCGTTACCTCTCACCCAGAAGGAATTAGTGTCGTGTGTCACCAGTAGATCTGGAGCTGCTGTTGTTGATGGTCCTTCTGCAGACTCCTGGCTTCCTTTTAACATTCTGCTCCACACTCGCCCCCAGAACACGTACACCCGGTGGTTCACTCCTATCTTTATTCAGATCTCTCTCTCTCTGTTCTTATTCCTAATAAATAAGAGGAATAATTTATTCCTCATTTTATACTTAGTGCCAATGTGCTTCAGCTTTGCAGAAGAACATCTAAGACTATGGGTTTTACTTTGCTGTGGGCTCTGGCACACTTTAGCAATACAATGTCTGGTGCAGAGCTGTAATTTTTCACCATAATGAAGGTTATATTACCCAGCCTTATACTTAACTGAAGGTAATTTCATGTATAAATTTTCAAAAGGATAGACTGACTCTCGGAGGCTGCCTTTAATGTGAGTTGGCTCTTGGAACTCGGTCTTTAGACATCTAATAAACATGTGCAAGTGATTATTGATATGTGAAAGAAAACTGACTGCTGAATGGATTTCCCTCGAATTCAGGATTCCCCAAAGAAATGTACGAAAACATCCAGGGAGACCCTGGAGTAAAACCTTCACCCCGAAATGACAGAAGCTGCACTCTGAAGGCACGGATGGAATCGCTGTTTCGCTAACGGCTAGCTGAGGTGCACTCAAGAGTTAAACTGCAGCTGGCACAGGCTATCGCTGTAGGCGACAGACTCGTGCCAATGCTGTGCCTGTGCCGGCCAAGGCAATCCTCTCTCTGGCAGACTCCTGTCATGTACCAGATAACACAAAATGACTTAGCTCCGTTTTCCGAAATTGGACAGATCTTGACCACGCAGAGGCTAATTGTGGCCAGCATATTTCCCAGCTGTTGGACACAGATATAATTGTCAAGGCTGAGTCAGACACAACTGTGGACATTTTTATATCGTTATAATTAACGCTGTTGACATTTTATAAATAAAGGCCCTTCTTCATTTATTACCCGCTGCCGTGTAATACAACTGTACGCTATCAGAATGTGCCAAACGGCGCATTAGCACTAGAGCAACGCATACAGTTTCAGGATCAAAAGTGTTCCTTTTATACTGTCTAAGTGCATTTGCTGTTTGAAATCTGTTCATCTCGGTGCCTGTAAGACTCCTTGCTGGTTTTCAAAGTTAGTACAAGCCTGGAAAAACAAAACTCTTCACACATGCGCCAATCAGCGGTGCGGCGCTAAGCTTAGCTGGCCATTCAACTCCATTCGAAGCAGCCGTGCCAAAGCCACATGGGGTAATGGCACGGGGAAGGGCGACTTTAGCAGGCAACTTTCTTGTTCATTTCTTCAAGAAGCTGGGCAGCACTGCCTCCGTTACAACAGGAAAAGCGTTGAACTCGTACCCGTGGCTTTGCGTGAGATGTTGGCGCAATGTCGCAAGTCTCTGGAAACTACCGCGGATGCCACATTACAGCTTTTCGACTGATTTGTTTAATTTCACTGCGCAAGAACACGTCCTTTAATCCTACACAACGGTTTGCACAGCCGTGTGGAGAGATCTCAGCCGCCACGGTGACCGTTAGAGCGTTACTGAAATTTAATCACGAAAACATATGTAGCGTGGTTGATCTAGTTTAAAAATTAAGAACATTAGAGGTCTGAGTGCTTAGTCATGAAATGTGTAACAAGATTAACAGAGTCCCATACCCATATCTCCTTCTGAATTTTATTAAACCACGTGCCGCTGAATATATATTTTCCGATTTTGGTGCATCGGTTTAACAATTAATGAAGCCCTGTGATAGCAGTAAGTAATAGAGGGTGCCAGTTTGGTCTGTTTGTCGTTTCTGCATTAGTTATGAGAACATTGTGTTCAACAAACGTCAGTGTGCCAGAATCTACTTACACATATTTAATCAGCCATCTGCAATTCAGCTATCGGTTTCCAATATGTCTGAATCGTCTCAAAAATTCCATTCTACTTTTTATTGAATTATTTCCTTATTGGAATCAGCGTGTGGGTTCAATCTCGATATACCTTGACCTAAATGAGTCTTGAGCACCCTTCTTATGTGTTGAAAACCTGAGGGGAATGTAATCTGTGACATTTCCATGTTTCCATTTGCATTTGTATTTCCTTGCATTGTCACAGAAAACTCCTAAGAAACACTTCACTCTTTCCTTTGGACTGTATAGTGCCCCGACACTTTGTAAATCCTTTTTTTTCCCCAAATCTGCCACCTAGTAAGGTAATCTCTTTTTCTGACAGACAAAAAGACTGCTGGTAATCCTTGAAAATTAATTAATTATTCATGCATGCACCTCTGGCTTCCTGTGGAGTGTGCCTCGCACAGATTCCCACTGATATATGAGGGTGAGGCATCCAAACCTCTTTCTTTTGGGCGGTATGCGGGGTCCATGTCTGGGTGCCAGGGTGCGTCACCATCACGCGGAACGGCAGCCGACCAGGCGTCCTAAATCACAGACACAGGACCCTAACCCTGCCTGTGTCATCTCGAAATGTGAGGCATAGAGATAAATAACCTTGACGCCCAACTCCTGAGAAAAGGAGGAGGAAAAAAAGAATGAATCAGAGTCAACTGTGACAGTTATCATCATTAATTATTCAATTAGCATTCGGTGTGTGGCTGACATACGACTCTTGGCCGCAGTTGGAGGGATTAGCGGGGTGGTGGTGGTGGTGGGGGGGGTGTCTTCCGCAACACACGGCAGCCAAACCCGTCTCCATATTCCTGAGAGTCTTTAAACATCGCATTAAGGGTGGATTCATCTACCGAGGGGCACCGGAGCAGCTGCGACCATTTGATCTCCAAGAGAAAGTTCCGCCTGCAAAACCCCACTCTGTGTGGCTCCCGTCTTTCTCCGGAGCTGTATTTGTTTTTCCTAAAAAACCCTTCTCACCTCATCAAACATTCATCCGATCGTGCTCAGACGGTCATGTCACTTGGGTTTCTGAAAATATTATAATCCTTTCTGAGTGTTAGTTATAATTCGCCCTGGGAGAACATCGCTTTGACTGACCCATCCCACTGGACATTTCAGTCTATATTATATGCCTGTATTCTGGGGGCACTGTTCCTTTTCCAAGGTGGAGAGAGGAATTCAGGTTACACTTATTTTGTAATATTTTTTATGCAATATATAATACAATGTACAGGCTAGCTATTCACATTGCTATAAAATCTTAGTTTGCTTTTTTAAAGGAGATAGTATAGTTTGTAAGGTTAAAGTAACGTTAATTCATATTTACGAATCCCTCCAGCTGTCCTTCTTGCATTGTTGTTTAAGTAATTGCTTAAATATGTATAGAACTGTTCTCAATAATATGAATAAAGGTATTTATGGGAATCAGGGTTACACCAAGTATATACAGTTGTACAAAAATGACATTTCCCCTTACATTTACCTTACCCTATTTCGTTATTTGTTTAGCAGGAAATTTTGTCCAAAATGACATGGAAATGAGGTTGATAATATATGACAAGCACACAGCTGTCAAGGAGCCAACTTTGGTACCAGTGCTGCTACGCTGAGCTTTCAAAGAGTGACCAGCAACAAATCTGAGCTGTATAAAACATTATAGAACCTAATGGGAGAAAAGCTACTCAAATAACTGCAGTAGAAACTAAGACTGAGTGCAAGAGACAGGAGCACTGTGTCCAGTAGTGACCCCATTGCAAGCAGACAGTGAGAGGCCAGGGGGTGTAGGACAGGGATAGCTGAGCCGGTTCCCACCGCCATGCTCAATAAGAACGTGGTCGAGGGAGGAAGAACAAAGTTGTGCTTCATTAGAACCATTCAGGAAACCATGTACCTGAGAAGCGATGACATGGCCAAAAATGCAGGGCTGCTGAAGTACTAATCTAAGGCCATAGCTTACAAATAACATTGAAATACCAAAAGCGATCAAAAAACCATTGAGGAAATGCACAAAAGTCCACTAAATTTAGACGGTTGATTAAAACTGGCCTACCTGGCTCATTCTCTGAGTTCACAAAGCATTGGATTTTTATTTGACAAATGATGTATTGAGCTATAGTGGTATGGAAAATGAGAATTCTTGCAGAGAAGAGTTTACACTTCTATAGACTGCAAACACAGATCACTTTTTGCATGCAGTTGTACGTCCCATTGTATAAACTGCTTGTCAGATACGAATGACTGAACTTAGTTAATTAGTTATTTAAGCCTGTATTGTTTGGGTTTTACCATCGCCATACCGTGTTTAGCCAATCAGAAGAATGCCATCCAAAGCGCCCAGCCTGAAAGCAGGCTCTGGGCATGGTGATTCCTGGTGGGGGGTGGGCATTGCTGGGAATTTTCATGGTGGGTGACATAAGAGATGGTGATGGGAGGACAAGCCTTCGTGGCACGTCCTAGCATGGCCTGTGTGCCCCCCCACCCGGGAACGCCTGTCTTAATGTACTCTAACTAGTCATCCAGGATGACTCATCTAGGATTTAAACAGCATGCATCGCAGATCAACCATATTCATTTAATGAATGAATGAATGAATGAATGACCATTTTCTGTATAATCCAAAACTGCCAATCTACTTGGCCTGCTAAACCCCAGTGGGAAAATGCATTCAGAGAGCAGGATTCATCCCCGGCTCATGCCTTCAGTACAGAGGCATTAATTGCCGGACACATTGGGTTTGGGACGTGTCAGGGTTGATTGCCTGTGCTCCGTCAGGGAGCCGACCTCATTTAAGCAGGCGCTCGTAGCCTGAGCACCAGTGCCGCCCGCCTTATTGCTTACCCATACACCCCGGGACACGCGAGAGCCCCATGGAGGGCAAACAGACCAGGGTACTCTTCATTTCCTCGCAATATCTTGCTCTCCATTTGTCTTCGTTCTAAGCTCTGTCGCATCTGAGCGAGACTGATACAGATTCAAGAAGCGGCAGGTCCAAAGGATAATGCCATAATCACCGCCTTGTTGTAAGCTATAGCTCTGCACTGTATGGATCACTGTAATACTATCCAGTGCAAAGGCTTCAATGTGTCCTTCCCCTCTTTAAAACAGGATACGGAGGAGGCATTGTAATAAAAGATGACATCATGAATACAAACTCTGAACATAATATAATAAGAACCATAGCAGTTTCCACCATAAATTGGAAATGATTTCATAAGATTAATGGCACCGGGCAGACAGGGGGGCAGCGTGACATCACACAGTATCTTCTCCTTTGAGCTCCCCTACCCTCCCTGCCCGAAATTCAGATTCTTATTAAATAACACTCACAATGATGCTCGCGTGACCTGGAGATTCCACATTTCTTGGTATATGGATCCCTGTTTGAGCCGCTTTGGTTGTTGTGGCCAGCAGAAGCGTTTGGGACAGGTGTGGGCAGCTGAGTTTGTACAGTATTAAGGGGGATTCTGTATCGTGACCAAAAAGGTATGAATTGAAACACACACTGCGCGCATGCACAAAAACACACAGAAAAAGCAAGTCATTTCAGTAGGTGGGAAAGTAAAAACTAAAATAATAATAACGATAACAATAATAAATTAGCTCGGATGGGTGTGTTGTGCACGAAAGAAATCAGTCACATGCTAGCACTCTGAATAGAATCATGCTCCAGGGTAAAAATTCAGATCCAGCCAATGTATATAAATTGCATAATGAAGGACAGACACCGCTAATGAGCTAAGCTTATTACATTACTGGGAGAATGTAAAAAAGGAATGAAATACCTGATCTTTTTTCAAAATGCATAAGGTCAAATCTATGCTGAATATTTCAGCAATAAGCGATTGTCCTATTTAACAACTCCAGTGTTGTTCCTAACATATGTACATCTCACGCTGCCCTAGGGCTTGCCGTGTAATCGAATAGTATGGCCGGACCCGCCCTCTCATTTCCTGTGACATCACAGGAGGTACAGAGGACGGGCAGCAGCGTCTCAAAGGCAAAGCAACCCCTGAGATATATAATCTAACAAATGACGCCCCAGGTAGCTCATTTATTGCGCCTGTGTCGCGATGTGCTGAGTGCAGTGTTATCCAGCTGGGGTCACTTTCCCTGTTTATTTATTTATTTATTTTTTTACTGAGATTCAGCAAAAGTTTATGGGGAAAACAAAGCCCACCGTGGGGCTTTTCCCAGCTGGGCACCGCCGGCGTGGAGATGCATCTCCGCCGTGACACCCTTTACTTCCCCATGATCGGCCCGGAGTGGTCAGACGCCACCTCGCGCTGGAAAGTCTGAGAGTCAGACCCATATTTATTGCCGTGACTTTACCTCTGAACTAGCATAATTCCTGAACGATTAAATTATTCATAAGGACATATTGATGAGCTATTTACTGTATATACATATTAATCCAGCCTTCCATCTGAAATATTATTGCACCGCAGCGATATAAGTCCGCAAGCTTACACTGGTGCTGCATTCTTCCAAAGAACCCTTATAATTAATTTCAAACACTTTCTGCTCGATACAGGAGTTTTGATTTACACAGGATGCATCCTGTGTGAATGGGAAAGCCATCTCTAATTACAAATTGCTCAGCAGATAGACGTCCTGTCCTTAAAGGGGCCTTAATTGATTTTCTCAGTTTCCTTTTTTTACATATGGATTTTGTTTTAGATATTTGCTCACCTACTGCCGGAATGAGTTAAATTTCACATCATTAGCTTGTCATGTAGCAGGAAGCATGGAGACATTAGTAGAGCCGGGGTGTGGTTTACAGAGGGGTCAATGCGGCCTCACGCGTGTGCAGGGAGACATATACCTGTTTGGGGACCTATTTACCCCTTTCCCATGGACAGGCTGGCTATAACATAGACTCTACAGCGGGAAATGGCTTTTTAATACACTCTCTTCTGCAATACAATGTCTTTAATATAAATTACTTCTCTTTTAGCCTTATTCACTTTTAGGAGACAGTGTGCAAGCATGTACTTAATATCTCCACCTGAACCTAACCTGAACCTTCTACACTGTGTTATGCAGGTTCATTGCAAGCCCCCCCCGACTCCCATAGCAATGCAAAAACGCAGTACTGCCAATATGTAAGTATATGCCTGTAGATACTTTCCATGTGTAGATGGTTACCTTAGTGCCAGTTGTTAAATGGGGTCAGTATGGGGATTTGGACTCATTGTGCCTGTGGTCAGAAGGTTGTCAGTTTAAGTCCCATGGCAGGCAAAATGGTTTCACCTTGAGCTAAGTGCTTAACACCCAGCTGCCCAAGGGACCGGCTGACCCCGCTTTCTCACGTGTATGTCACTCTCCGTCAAAGCATCTGTTAAATAAATAAATTGCAATTTAAATGGCATCATAAAAAAACACAAGTCACCTGAGCACAATCCGTTATGAACCCCTGTCCGTGGATCATTTTCAGGTCCCCTGGCAGGAACAGAGATGAAGGCTTTGGACCAGACAGCAGAAAGTTTCTCTCCCAGACTGTGTAGCATTGCCAAGAGATGATCGGGGTCTTACTGAACACACGCACATGCATACAAAAACACACGCGCATGCATACAAAAACACAAGTGCGTGCATCGCCTCACGGAAACACTTACAGGCACATACAGCCTGCATTTTTGCAAATAGTAAATTAATGCCCTGAAATTCACACAGAATTCATTTGGAAAGCTAATTTAAGGATAAGAAAACGCACAAGAATAAGAGAGACCAACCAACCAAAAATAATCGCACTCTTAGAGATAAAACTAAATATTAGTGTTAAAAAGGAAACAGATAGTACCTATGGACAAGAAACTAATGTGCCTGGAGTCACCTGCTGCTGGTGCTCACCCCATGTCCCTGGTTAGTACGTTCCATTAAAGTGGCCAGTAAATCTAAAGGACTGAACCATGGCCCTGATGTATTGACACGGGGGGAGCAATGCCTGAACAGATGAATATGTTAGCCAGACAGTCATCTATTGTCACCTCCAGGCTAATGTCCAAAGTCAAGGTTCCCTGTTTGTGCTTTGATATACATTACACTCCCCCCACCTCGTCTCCCCAAGGGGTTCTATACACTGAAATCCATATTTCAGTGGGCAATCTACAATATGCAGAGTGCTTGAGGCCTTCTACTAACACGTAAATGACTATAAATTTGGGGATCAATGAGTACAAGTGGTATAACAATCAAGCTCAAGACCTCAGATGCTCCCAACCTGAAAGATTCCTTTACAAGCCTATTTTCATTATACACGCAGCGGTAGTTGTGGGAAAGTTCAGTCAGATAGCAGAAAATAACATCCAGGGCAGCCTTCTTTCCTTTACGAAGAAGGTGATTTTCACTGATGAAAGCCAGGAGCTGGCTTTGTGTTACTCAGTTTGTACTTATACACACCCCGGGGCCAGAGAGTGATGAGCGGGAGAGAATGACTCCACCCATAAACCCGAGATGATTTATGAAGAATAAGATGAGATATCGTACACTTGCATCGGTGTGCAGGTCCTCACGGAAACATGAAAACGTCAATGTGACCCTAGTGTGTTGCCCATTACCGTCCTTGTTTTCCTCCAACCACCATGCTACTTGAGGCCGTCCATCTGCTTACTGCCTATACACTCAGCTACACCTTCATGGCTGAAACAAGTCCAGGGCCCCCACCCTCACTGGGACTCCTGTAAATCTTATTAAATGCAAAAAAACAAAAGGACGGAACAAGGAGCCAACAGTCTATGGTTCCTTAGAGACTAAACTGCAACCTTGATTTACTCTTGCTTATTAAGACGACGGATCGAATGCTACATGTAATCAAAAACAGCGAATGTCTGTGACAATTAGCGTAAGTGTGCTGTTCTGAAATGCTGTTTTCATTTATGGAGGAAGTGATGTGGTTTTTTCACTGCGAGCGGCATTAAGCGACGCCCCCGTGCCGATATCTAAATTAAGCAAGGACATTAACGTGTCCTCCAGCCGTATGTCTGGTGCCTTTAACACATCTCCCCTTGGCCTAATGATACTGTACATGTCCACTTAGCCCATAATGAATTCTAGACAGCAGAGTCGCCTCTCCTATATTAAATCAATTATAGCAGACAAATCCCATTGTTCTCCAGTTAATCAAATTAGTCGAGCTGTAGAATGTTTAGGGAATGTAGTGCCTGACTTCCATTCTGATGGTCCTCTCATGCCCTCTATTATGTCAGTGGTACTATCTATCTATCTATCTATCTATCTATCTATCTGTCTGTCTGTCTGTCTGTCTGTCCATCAGTCCATCCATCCACCTTTCATAACAAGTTATCCTGCACAAGGCCAAAGTGATCCTGGACCTCAACCCAAAAGACAGCACAAGGCAATGGATGCACACAATCACGCACTAAGGGCTATTTAGAGGCACCAATATCCCCAAACCACATGCTCTGGAGCTGCAGGGCAACAGGCTGTTTGCTAGCAGAAAAAACCGCATGGGCATGGGGAGAACAAGCCCAGAGGTGGGGTGGATTTTTTTAAATGTGTGTTTTAAATGTCTTTCGAAGCGTGTGATCGGTGATCAATGATATTTTATGGGTCGTCTTTAAGCCGCGTGCAGAAGTCCCGTAAAAGTCTGACTTTATCCTCATAGCTGACTCGGACTTTTCAGGCTGGGAAACAATTTGCTGAAATGGGCTCTGAAGTTAGACTGCACTCCACCCGGAAAGCCGCAGCAGCGAACCGATACGGGCGGAGAGCTCTTAGCTATTTAAAGACGCACTCAGGGCTGCCGAGCTTCTGCCAATATTTCTCGCTGTCAGAAAGGCACGAATCGCCTTCTCTTTCGAGCTGTGTGACACGGCCTGGGGGCTGCTCCGCTCTGCTCTGATTGGGGCTATTATTTCAATCAGACTGTTTGTAGTTGGAGATCAGCGCAGCCCATCGGGGGAGAGGGGGATGGATCGGCAGCCGGGTATCTTTCAGGGGGATGGCCCGAGCCATCAGAGTCATCCCACTGACCTCATAAATGCTTGATGGCTGTGCGGGAGGCTCTCCAACTGAAACACCGAGGGGGTGGGGGGCACAAATAAAGC
>JAODLD010000045.1:7729172-7789083 GCA_026781065.1 Mormyrops boulengeri | reverse complement strand
AGGTTCTCCCCAAACGAGCTTGATGGGCCGAATGGCCTCCTCTCGTTTGTAAATTTCTTATGTTCTTATGTTCTAAGACAGCAATCATTTCTTGCAGGTGACAAGTGTCAAAGACTTCAGCTCCGGACTCTGATTCCTGTATGAAACATGGAAAGTAAAGGAAGGTTTCATTACTCTGATATCTGCCCTGCTCCTCTCACAATGCATTATCCCTAGGGCTAGGGTTTTTTTTTTTGTTATAGCCAAAATATTTTCATAAGTTTTGGATAAATGAAGAAATACCTTTATGAAGATTATTTAAGAAAGTACAATATCAACAAGATAATAATTCCATGAGTTCTGTTAAGTATATACACTTTATCAATAACATTCCTGTACTTACATATCTAAAAAATGAATATGACATTATTTCAGTTATAAATAGCGGAATTATCCAGCCAAAACAGCTCATTAATGAGACACATACGACTCACTGCAGTGCGAAGGATACGAATGAAGCAGGGGCGGCACCACTGTCACACCGGGGTGGTAAAATCAATTAAAAATGCTTATAAGTCACTCGGTTAGCTGGTGAAGTAAAGAGGATTGGAGGAAAAGATAAAGGCCGGACAGAATGTGACCCAGCCTTTAGAGTCGAGCTTGTCCTTGAATACTATCTCCATGTCAGTGAGTATGGTCAGACAGCACCTTTACTGAGCTAAGAACCATAAATTCAATGAGATACAGAAACCATTAAGATGCCATTTATGATTCTTGACAAGGAGACATTTAGGAAACCCTTGGCCCTCTGGCCATGAATGCGGACCTGGGGGCTGTTTGCCCCCTTCTTTTTCTGTCATTTATTCCTGCATGTAATAGCAGACAGTGGCAGGGACGCCTCTCAGTGGGGCTGGGTTTTCAGCAGGTCACACATATAAAAGCTCCCTAGCCGGGTTTGCAGACACGATGGGACGTTCACCTTTATTACTTGGCCGCCTTTTGAAAAGAGTTTCCTTTTTTTCTAATAAAAAAATCTAATTTTTATATAGAATCTCCAGCAACATCCTTGATGCAGAGCGCTGGGCCCTGCAGGGTGACTTCTGCCTATGATTACATATTACTGGGAAACCTCAAAACAAAACGATAATGACACTTCCTCTTAAGAACAGATTCAGCTTGATTTTAACTTAATTATTGGCTTACCTTTTCTCTTTGCTTGGCTCTGTATGTTTCTTACTTTTTTCTTTTTTTTTTACTGAATATATAACATTTTTAGGTGAACAATTGCTTCGGGATTCAAAATCGCTGTGCTTTTGGCAAAACCTTTCAGTCAGATACAGAGCTCACAGAAAGTCTTGGGATGTTTGCTAACTTCTGTAAAATGGTGCAGATGTTGGTTTCATAGCAAATGTGCATTGAAAAGCAATGTTCGACATATCTCCACATATTCTCTGCACAGATATTTTCTTTTTATTAAGTGTTGCAATTTTTTTGACTGACACATTCAGTTCATTTCTTGCCATTTTGCTATTAATTGCAATTGTAGTCTTTGGCTCCCAAAGGGATACTGAACACAAATACTGTTATTTTATGTTATTGTAAAGGTGTTAAGTTAAAGCATCCAATGAGAGTACTTCTCAACTAACGTTTTAGCTCAGAACAGCTCTTTCAGAACTATAATAATATTTTTGTGAATAAATGATTAAAGTAATGATTTTTTTTATGAAACCCATAAATGTGCAGTATATTTTCTGAATTCAGCAAGCGTCCCAGTACTTTCTGTGAGCACTGGTTATCAAATTCAAATGCCCATGCATTAGATGGCCGACAACTAAATGCGTACTATTGTATTGCTATTGCTGCTGCTTAGCTATTGTTTCAATGAAGCCATTTACGATGTTGCACATTTGTATATCTGTTAATGTTCTGGGCACCTACTCCCAGCCCCGGCACCAAGACACTTAATTAATTACTTAAAAACTATCAGGGATGGCGGGTATACTGAGTCTGTTGAATTACATCGCCACACGCACACAAAAGGCACAGAGAGCCCAGGACGGCCTGTGAAGGAAGCAGGGAATCATGGGAAGGCAGCACACAAAGTTGTTCCTGCATGCTAAACGGCTTGAGCTGATGAGGCGATGTATAAACATATTGGGCCCCTCTGCTGAAGAGGAATGCGGCAGCCATTCATAGCTGCACAGCTGGGGGTGACCCCCCCATCATCCTCTAGCTGAATTGTGACCCGGGGCCATTGTTTGGTCACCCTTTTGTCCCTTAGACAGCAGGTCATCCTTTGAGGCCAGCCAGAGAAGCTGTCGGCATGAGGGAGGGGCGGTGCTGGCCGGCTTATTCAGAACAGCTGGCTGTCTGGCGTGGTGCTGGATTTCGGCCCCGGTACCAGCCATGTGTCAGGGCACTTTCATCATTCACAGGGGCACTGACTGTGTCGCACGAGCCCCCATGTGACGTGCATACGCTCCATAGAATCACCAGCCAGCTCTTATTTCTCATTATTAAATATCTCTCTGGCCAAAGTGGCAGACCATTAATGAGGCAAAAATAAAAGTGACAGAAAAACAAAAGAACTGTGTAAGACAAACTAATTCACCCACAAAATGAGTCAAACACACCTTGCAAAATTACACGTAAAACAGCAGATCTGTCCATGGTCTTTTTAAAATATTTTGAGCAGTGTCGTCAGCCTGCAGAAAGATTGATGAAACCTCGGCAACTGGAGGAAATTCCCAATTCAGGCCAACACCTCCGATTCACAATAAGCCTTCTACCATCCGAATGAACTCAATATTTAATGCATAAATTGCTGGTCTATTCATGGTGCAGTTTAGAGGGGTGAGGGATTGTGGGTCGGGAGGTAAGATTGGTTAAAGCGGCATGCTCTTTTAGATAAAGGATCACTCTGGCTCTGATGTGCCGGCGTTTTGTGTCGTATCATTCCCAATAGCTACCGAAATAGTAAGCAAACATCTAGGGTTTTCAGGTGAAACAGATGAGAGATCCAACACTGAATACAACCATTATTAATATACGAGTAGTAATAGGCCAGCGATACTTTGTATAAAAAAGGTTCATGGTGAAACATGTAGTCAACAGGAAGCAGATCAGAATAAGAATCGACAAAAATATTACACAGTTGCTCAACTCAAACTGAGGACCAGACTTCATCTTAAGCCGAAATCATACCATTACACTAGTGACATTAAGAAAACAACAGAACTGTGTTTATTGTGAGGGATGCTGTAATATTAGCGCTCCATATGTATGCAAAGCCATGCTGAATTTGCAGCCTCTGATTCTGCATGGTGCTGATGGCCTGCTGTGTGATGTGGTTACTACCAGTGATTTGCACTGGTAATCAGCTGTCAAATAAATACACTGCAAGTGTGCATTTTTAAATAATATTTTCACGGTGGGTGGGCTGGTGCATTCAAGTCTTAAAACCTTTCAAGTTGTGATCGTATGAATTTCTTCCTTTTGAACAAACAGGCTAATCACAAATATATGGTGCCTATTCTGGAGAACACCATCCATCCATCTATCCATCCATCCATTTTCTGCCTCTTATCTGGGGTCGGGTCACGTGAGCGGCAGTCTAAGCAGGGAACCCATTTCTGCCATTATGACCTTTGCATGATTAAATTTGCACGATTTGCTAACATTACTGTACAGAAACTAAATCTGGTTTGAATGAACATTTTTTTTTACCTGGGTTATCCAACACATTTTACCAGCTCGATTGTACAGGATGCCAAAGAAGATGGTATCTCTTGTTGTTAAATGAAACCCCTTGAATGATGGGATTACACTGGGTGAAACTTAAATAAAATTATGTGGGTGGGGGGTGTGGTCCTTATTCATCTCGGGGGCGGTGGGTAAGGTGACCAGGGATAATCCTGTTCATTAATTCTTAATTCTTGTTCTCTTAAAATGTATAAAATGGTGTATCTTGATTTTTTTTTTCGTGATACAGTCCTAAAGGATTGGTTGGGTGATTTTTGGTCTCCTTTATTGCCAATTCTGACACCTGACGTTTTTTGGTTTTGTGTTTGTTTGTTTGTTTTGCTTGTTTTATTCCTTTCCCATGTTATCATTTGTACTTTTTATCGCTGAACCCGTCCCACCTCCCACTTTGTTACTTGATCCCATATCACATGTTCACTGCCCCACCCAGAGGAATTCTCACAAATATGTTCATATATTATCCATCCTGATGGCCTCCATGTCGTTAAGGGATGGGGTTGAGTGATTCCATTTGTCCTTAAATTTGATTTTGCACGAGTCGGTTCAAGTGGTCTTTAATAGCTTCAACAATTTCGGCATGCGCGTTCTCACGACTCAAAATTAAATCATGGAAACCAGTTTCAACACAGATAAACACACAGTGATATATGTCAGTGTTACGGGAAAAAACAGCCTTAGTGAATAATGCTAGTGCTATTCAGGTACAATGCTGTAAATCATAAATTTAAATTATGTTGTATGCAACACTGCTATCCAGCACTGGGGGCGTCATTACAAAGTTCATTATTGGGTAGCTTGTCATCGGCCAGACATTTGTCTATTAGGTTGTAGCAACTTTGTCATACAGTGGTACCTCAACCCACGAACAGTCCTGTTCACGAACAAATCGGGTTACGAACCAGATGTTTGAAAATTTTTTGCACCAGTTCATGAACCGGGTTTCAGGCTGCGAACACACAAACATCCCCCAAAAGGGGCCTAGCCTAACCCCTGAAAAACAATCCCATACCATTATCCCATCTCCACCAAACTTTACAGACTCGTCCATCTGACTGCCAAACAAAAAAGCATGATTCATCCCAGCACAAAGCACGTTTCCACTGCTCCAGAGTCCAGTGGCAGTGTGCTTTACACCACTCCATCCGACTCTTGGCATTGCGCTTGGTGATGTGAGGTTTGCAGGCAGCTGCTTGGCCATGGAAGCCCATTGCATGTAGCTCCTGGTGCACAGTTTTGTGCTGGAGATAATGCCAGAGGAAGTTTGGAACTCTGCAGTTATTGAGTCAACAAAGCGGCGACTCCCACTTCATGGCTGAGTTTCTGCTGTTCCTAAATGCTTCCGCTTTGTAATAATCCCACTTACTGTTGACTGTGGAATATCTAACATGGAAGAAATTACACAAACCGTCTTATTTCAAAGGTGGCATGTTGTACGGGTACCACGCTTGAATTCACTGAGCTCTTCAGAAGGACCTATTCGTTCAAACCTGACTGCATGACTTGGTGCTTGATTTTATACATCTGTCGCAATGGGTCTGAATGTAACACCTGAATTCAATGATTAAGAGCTGTGTCCCAATACTTTTGCCCATATAGTGTACCTATCTTTTCTGAAGCAAGCTGGACTGTTCTGAGCTGTTTAGCCTTTATGACTTTTGATTCTAACATCTGGTCTGGACTCGGCAAAATCCAAACCAAGGGTCAGTCCCATGATGTGTTTTTAATCGCAAGACCACTCCGTCCACCCAGGTCACACTCTCCTATTTGCTTGCCTCTGCCTCTGTAGTATACAATTAACCATTACTTTTGCTCTGTTAATTCCGCCTCCCACTCAGGGGGGTCACTTGGCCCCAAGCTTCAAAACTGACCGTAAAGTGCATTATGACAACTTGATTGCAAAAACGAATGACGGTAAATAAAATCTGATTGATGGATTAATCTGTTCATTAGTTCAGTCGGCTGTGAAAGCACGGGCCATGACTCCCTAGACCACAGCCGGCTGCCTCTTCCTCCTTTGTGATAATGGCCTCTCCAGCTTTCTTTTCATATCTCACAACTGGGAACGGCATGGGGAGATGTGCTTCTGCGGCCTGGCTGCAGCATGACAAAGCCCCCCGGAGCATGAGCGGAAACGTGAGGGTGGAGAATGTGTGGGGGCTTTGCGTGGGGGGGGGGGCGACGGGAGGCTCAGATAAGAGCTGCCAGCTTCCATGCCACTCATGCGGGCACTAACTTGGCACCAGGCTGCAAGGTCCATTGTTCACCCACCAGGAGAAGAATGTCTGTGCAGAGGAAACGGGCCTCATGGTCGCTTCTTTACTTTTCATAGCTCTGCTTGATATAAATCACAATTTCCAAGGACAATTACCATCAAAACTATATATCACCGAATCCTAACAACATTTCCTGTATTTAAATGTGTGCAATTGAGTTTAAGACGATCAAACTATTGCTGGATTTGTGAGAAAGTGAACAGTGTATTGATTTTGGTGTTTTCTCCTGCTTGTTTTAACCTGAAAGAACAAGCATGTCTCTCTTTGATTGTCTCCTGGCTGTACAGTATGGTGTATTCGTACTCAGGGAGTTGGAGGCTGTGCTCCTCATTTAGAGAAATGATGAGTCTTGAGGATGCTTGAGAAATAGCGAATGGAGGCTGATTTATGGAAACGATCCGTGCATCATGTTGGGCTCATCGATGATATAATCTGGCTGTGATCTCAGGCATTACGTCAGTGAGAAAACAACCTAAAAACTTCGAAACGGATTCAGCGATTGACTGAACCCTACACATGTGGTTCATGTTGGATGCTGTCTTGCATATTTTTTTGCTTTGTTTTCAAATATGGAGTCAACAAAATGTCTCCCCAGCTATTCGAAATACATTGTTCCATGCATAGCATAGGGAATGATATGTTGACAGTAAATGTTATGGTTTTTCTTATTACTGTGTTGAAAATAAATAAGGGTTAGTAGAGTTAGCAGTAGATGTCTGCTAACGGTCATAACCAAACATTGCATTTAATCATTAAACAGTAACAGAAGTCATTAAAAACAGAACATATATGTGGACTTCAGTGGCAGGTCTTCACCCTGTGTTTACTTTGAACTTGTCCTTAAGGGGATTTTAAAGACACACGCTCATGGTAGTCATTAGAGCATGAATTCAGCCTGCAAAGATCCAGTTCTGTTATTGACTTGATCTCCCTGCATGTGCTCCGCGGTTTTCTATGCTTCGAAAAACTCAAATCGGTGTTTGTTCTGTCGTTCGCTCGATTTCCCTGGGCTGCTGTAATGATCTGGTTTGGCCAGATATGTTTTGATGAATATTGTGTTATTTCAAGTTTAACAAATTTCAAATATATGTATGTCTTATCAGGCACAAACAGGCCCCCTGTCAGATATCTGCTGATCTAAATGGAAGAAAGCTAGGATAACTATGGATTTGGCTAAATAACAACAAACCTGCTTTCCTGCAGGTAGTCCTAATAGTCATTTGCTTGCAGAAAGATCCCCCAAATTTGTTAGGAAACAAGCCTTTGCAAAAACTGAACATGTCAGGCCTAAGACATTTTGGTTATGCTCAGATTCCTTTGCTGTATAAAACTTGTGTGATTCCTTTTTGTACTTCAGGCAAACAGGCATAAATACCGTAAGCTAATCATCATCAAAAGCATCATAATTCATGGCTTTGTGCACCAGTATGTTCTGCTCCTTTTCAGTGGGGCAGCAGGCAGGAAAATGGCCAACAACCTGAACCATTGACCCAAATGCTGCAGGTCCAAATCAAACAAACGTAATTATACTTGTACCTTCAGGCAAGACTGCTTAATAAATATTTCACTCAGTAAAATGGGGGAAATGAGATGGCCGGTAAAGAAAAGACAGTGTACTTACTTACTTTTTAATTAATATAAATCCAAGCAAGTTAATCTTTGTTTTAGTAAAGGGAGAGAGAGATTTTACTGCTGCAAGACTGGAATTATGTTCACCAGTGATGAGTGTAATTCTCCTTTATTAAGGTCCCCTAAGAATCTTGCGTTTATGATAGCACATCACTGGCTTTCATGATCTGTGGAAGATGCTGGTCCCACTTACAGAACCTCTGCTGAAATCCAGGCCTGGGCTTTTCTGAGAGCCTAATACCGAGGTGACCCAACATTGTCCTTTCAGTGGGAACCTGAGCAGCGGTGGATTACCTCTAAGCAGCGTTTTGCAAATGAATGCACTCCGGTCGAGTGGACAGGCTGCGCTCGCAAACCCTCTGAACATGCCACGTTAGGCCCTTACCATCAGTGGGACTCTGTCACCCGTCCCCCTAATAATTACTGCTGTTAAGGACAATGCTGCCACGTTCTGAGGCCTTTTGTTATGGGCTTTTCATCCCCATAGTACCTAAGGGGGTCCCCCATTTGCACATGAAGACAGTAACACTTTTTTGAGTTGGTAATTATCATCGGAACCATTTCAGCGAAGCATGGAACAGAAATCCCTGGATTATTCCATGGACAGAGTTTGGGGGAAAACAATCTATCAGCTGGTAACAATACGATAATTAATTTAAATTACAGCCATAACTGTGGGTCAGTCGTATTATAAGTAAACTCAAATTAATCACATTATGATTAAAAAGAAACTCAGAAACATGCACATACAAAAACATCATTCTTTCATTCACATATAAAATATTTTGTTTACGTAAAAATGAAAAAAAATGTAATAATAAATGCTTGGAACATCAAATATCAAATAATACAATGTTAATAGTCGCAGTAGTATGGCTACAATGGATCATGAATAAAGAATAGACATCATAGCACTGGTTTTTCAGAAAAATAATATTGTGGTGAAGAATTTATGTAGCACCATGTTTCACAACCCAGTCCTCAGGAACCCACTGACAGTCCACATTTTTGCTCTCTCCCAGCTCCCACCGCACCAGTACCAGGTATTTGCCATTTTTGAGGTATCCTGGAAACTGAGAAACACTGATGCAGTGGATCTGAGTAACTGTTCTCCTTTGTGTAGAAGCAATGACCTGAAATTAACAAAGACATCACTGTGACTTGTATGCATCGATTAAATGTACATGAGATTTAGTGTATGAACTTAGGGACTGGGTTAGCACTGTGTATTCTGTTAGCAGATGAACTTCACCCTCATTGGTCAGGTCCTAAGTGTTCCTCCCACCAGAGAGATGATTGACAGGTGCCTATTCTATATTTGGCCTACCTCCTCCCAATTTGTCAGCTATAGGTTTGGTGCTTGACATTTCAACTGCATCCTGCAGTTGGGATTTAGTCTTTATACCTCATCCTTTCCAGGCTCGGATAACAAACTCGACTGGGAGAAAGCCTCAAAGAAACATAGGGAAATGTTTAAGTAGCTAGCAAAGTCCTCTCACCCTCTTTCACAGTCACTCTGCTAAATATCCCTGAATCAGATGGAGAGCCTCAAGTGCAGACAAGAGTAAGACCATCCAGCAAGCCATTAACCAGCCCGCTCTCTCTCGCTATCGCTCAATGGCACCGCCCAGTATGCGTCGCTGGAGTAGTAGTTATGGGGCTGGATGTGTCCTGATACTGATCCCTTGAGAGTTCCTGCTATTACACCCCTTAATCAGGTACTTAGGCCAGACTGCTCCGGGAAAGCACTATTTTATCTCTGCTCCAGCAGCACGCATCGGATAATGGTTAGGTAGCTACACTGCATCAAATTTGCATTTATTTGGCATATGCTTTTGTCCAAATCAACCGAGCTAGCATGGTACACAGATAAAATTATAGTTCACGTAAATTGTCTTGGGTATTATGCTGATATATTATCGATGCAGAGCAGGAGACGGGCTAAGGAAATGGACAATGTCTCCACAGGAAGTGTGCAAATCCACAGGAAATGTACATGACAGTGCCACCTTTCTCCCAGGCTGCTGTAGATGTTAATGATGTGCCTGGATAGTAATTTGGTAATAATTCACATAACTGAAGCTAACAGTAATATTCTCTGGAATTTTACGTATAAATTGTTAGAAACACTCACTATAATCCTTGTGTTAGTTTGCGCTTGATTTTTAATATTCTCTCCTAATCAGATTAAACAGAGCTGCACTGAATATATTTCAGTCGGTGGTATTTCACCTATAATGGAAAATATATCGCATGCTCCTGTCTGACAACGGTATAAAATGTTTCTCTGTGTTTTTCAGCATTATAGTAGTAGAATTTCTAGCCTCGTTATTTATTTTTGTCCATTCTGTAAATGTTGACACTTCCTGCAACATGGATTTTTACTCATCACTCATAATCACTTTAAATTCCTCAAAAGCCTTTTTTTTAGCAGAATTAACTGGCAAGCCAGCAAAGGATTTCCACTCTGCGGATTTAATTGCCTCTTCTGATTTTACAGCACTTCTAATTGCAACATGTTAGTAACACTAATGTGCTGGAGATTGGAGAAGATTGAAAACAGGCCCAAGTACACAAGTAAGTATGCAAAATGGGCAGGGTGATCAGCCCACAAGAGGAGTTACAGCATCTTGGACTGTGGAGAGACAGCTTTTCAGAAGAGCATAACGATAAGGACTTCTGAGTCTATATCTGTTAATGGTAGTAATTATGTCTTATGTCTCATGCGGAAGTAATTTTCACAAACAGATTTACTTGCCAGTCTAGGAGTTTAATGAAGTTTTTGGCCTAAGTAACCATAGGTACAACAGTAAGGCACATTCCAGACAACCTTCAGCTCTTTAACCTGCCAGCACAACTGAACATCCTGTGTTAGACCCTCTCACAATCTGCAGAATACAGAATGTGCCTAAATGCCCCACCGACAGCAGCATACCCCTCTCTGGGGGGACAGCTGGCAGAGTCCAAGGGCTAACAACCTCCCCCACCACTTTTTCCGCTGCCATCAGGACTTTGGTGTTCAGAAGGCTGTTAATCCCAAACCGAAGCCAGGATTCCCGCTAGATGCCATTGTCAGATTAGTGGCGGCACCTGAGTCAGTATGTCTCAGGCCTTGTCCTGCGCTTCACCTGGAGCTGAGACGGTCCTATTACAGCACCCAGGGGGTGTCCTAATGCCCAATACGTGCACTACCAACCAAGGTTATAATAGTTTTGGATTTTTCATTATAGTTTAGTTTTATTTAGTTTTGACCTTTTTTCCCTCTAATTTAGTTAGTTTTAATTGGTTTTTAGAGCAAGTTTGCTAGTTTTAGTTAGTTTAAATTTTTTCTAAATGCTTAGTTTTAGTTTAGTTTTTATTAGTTTTAGTATTAGTTTTCGTTTTTTCATACTTTGGGTTATTTGTCAGGTGCAGGATTCAAAAAGATCAGTAAGTATTGTGTAATCAAACTCAACAAAGGATACCATTTTAAAAAATGTATTCAGTTACCTTTGAAGAACCAACCATCCACAACAACCAACAGTCTACAAGACAGCAGCTTAAGTGCAAAATGTGTGAAATACTGCTTCTGATGTTGGATACAGGTAGTGTGTCTGGTACAAATCAAAATAGCCAATAGACTAAAGACACACATGAACATAAGAATATAAACCCATTTACGAGGCACACGTCACATTTCTTGACAGCCAGCAGTCTCAAGGAGCTCAATCTGAGAAAAACATTAACAAACTCAAAAACCACTGCACAACAGGATTGATTCTTTTTTTTTTTTTTACCAAAATTACCTACTCAGAAACAAAATGTCTTCTCAGTACTAGATCAGGTGCAGCTTTTTGACACATCAGTGCAGCAGACAATAGTAACAGTAACAGACTAACAATACAGTACCTTGCATCTTGTACTGTATTTAACATCATAAAGTGAACACAGTGAATGTTTTAGACTCTTAAAATGCACATTTATCTGGCAGTGCACAGAGCCAGGCAGCTGTAAAGATACTTTTCCACCTCAGCTTGATGCTGATGTACTTTGCTTTTCTATGTTAACCTTATGTCCAATATCGTAAACAAAAAGGAAATGAAGTCTGTGCATATGAGGGAATCAGCTGTCTGAAATACAGCTTTTCAAGATTGTTATTTCTTGGTTCTACATCTAGCTCTGGCATCTGGTATCTCCTAACTTTTGTCGTCGCCATTTTTCCAGGCAACGCGGTGAGCACAAGCCGACTGTAAACAAGAAGTGACGGACAGAGAGGTGCCGTACGGCGCCGCCAGCTCACGTAAAACTGCTAGAGCGAAATAAATCGATTTCATATCAATCCAAAAGGCTTATAAATAAATTGACAAAGACGAAAACGAAGGACATTTCATCTATAATTTCAGTACGTTTTAGTTAGTTTTGTCAACGCACAATACAGTTTCAGTTAGTTATCGTTTTTTCTTTTAATTGTCGTTTTTATTTATTTCAGTTAACGAAAATGTTTTTTCAATTCTAGTTTTCGTTACTTCGTTCGTTTTCGTTGACGATAATAACCTTGCTACCAACCAGAACAAAATGCAGGCAGAAGAATACTTTATACAGGCAATACATATGCATTTATTTTTGCTGCTTTTTTAACACTTATTACAAGTATTACTCAATGTAATGTGAACCGTTTTAATTTCCTCTTATTACATTTCCTGATTTGAAACACACTCTCCCCCAAAAAAATGTTAAATGACACTTTTCAATATCAACTAATTTTGTTATGTCAAAACAGTGACACCGCGGCAAAGCCCATTGTTACCAATCAGGAGGCAGCTCAGGCCGGGCAGACCGCTGAAAAGCATCTAGCTGCCGTCTTGTTATCTATGCTGTCTCGAACCTCAAAGGGCTGTTCAAAGCCCTCAGTGTTTTCATTAAAATCGGGAAGCGAAATGCCATCCTTCTGTAAATCAATCCACCGGACTCGCGACGACAGAGTCGACTGCCTTTAACGAGCATTTTACAGTTTTATGCCTTAAAATACGCTGACTGCCGATGGATGTAAAATTTCAGGTCCCTTGCTTGGTATCTGTTAAAGATTAAAGGGATATTTATGTAAATAATACCAAGTACATGCAAATTGCACCAATAGTTAGAGACTGATTGCCAATATCGCGGTTGGCCATAATGCATCTACCCCCTAATAAATACACAGTATCAGGCTCCACACAGGGGAACAGTCTTTGCTTTAGTGCCTGGCTCCTTCTGTGCCAGAGTTTATCATATGGTCACAGATCCTGTGCCATCTGCTTTCAGTTCCCGCTCATACGCCTCCATGCCAGTGAAGAAGTCAGTCAATTAAGACGGCCCAGACACTTAACAATCGAGGAACGGAGCCAATCGACCAGGGGGCTAAAGCCAAACGTTGATAAAATGTAAAAAGTTTGGGGTTTCCATCTCCTGGCTAATCTCCTGAAGGGGCCGGGGCTGGGGCTGTGGCGGGGGCCGATAAGGTGCCTTGTCTGTCATATGTGAGGGTCGCTATTGATTGTCGAAGATGTGAGGAGAGGGTGGGGCAGCTTTTCTACAGGCCATGTCAGAGTCCACAGCGCTCGCTGCTTTTGGTAAAAACATCATGAAACTGATGTGGTGCTAAATGAGTGCATTTTATTATGATCTCTCCTGCAGAAGTATGAAGTTTCTATGTTTTTTTTCCTATATTCTATGGTTTATTTTATAATGAAATCAAGAGGTGAGGGATGAATTCAGCATTTTGCCGTCTATGTGTAATATAAAAGTTGGCCCAATCCTGTGATGTCACCTGCATTGTGACTCAATTCAGTAGATCCTTTGTGTAATCCTGCACATGTATTTACCTGATACTGCCTTTATGTCCATAGAAAAAAAACATTTTGTTTTAAAGATATATTGTTTCCTAGTATTTTCTCACTGTTTTATAAATAAAAGTGACAATTATTATTATTATCAGAATCTCCAAATAGCCATAAAGCCTTCAAATCAAAGGCACGCGCACAAATACACCTTTTTCAAACATTAACATAATAAATCTGAATGAGCAAAAGTTAATGGCATGTTAAACTATTCGAAATTACAAAAGGTAATATTACTGTAAAAAAAGAAAAACAACTTAATGGATGACCTCCAAAGTCATCTTAGAGATTCTATCCGGTGCTCAGACATATCTGATCCACGCATTCCCTCTGATCTTGATCATCAGCACATGTGTTTTTGAAGGAAATGTCTGGCTTCCTCCCTTTTCTCCCGCCAGGAAATGTTTCTGACATGTTTATTTGAATTATTATTGTGCATGGCATAGTGGCCTAACCTAGGGCGAGACTAGATTGGAATTTTGGCCCTCGCTCTGGTAATCAAAAGACAAAAAGTCTGCAAATGGCACATTACGCAATGCCAGTCATCATCCTCTCCCCACGTGTATGTAAAGCAGACACCAGAGTCAGGGCCTGTTAATATGTGTGTGTGTGTGTGTGCGCGTGTGGATTATGTTCCCACAATGTAATAAAACTTGTTATTTTGATGTTGTGGGGACCATTTTTAAGGTCAGAGAGAGAGTGTGTGTGTGTGTGTGAGAGAGAGAGAGAGAGTGTGTGTGTGAGAGAGAGTGTGTGTGACTGTGTGAGTGTGTGTGAGTGTGTGTGTAAGTGTAAGCACGCGTAGACCCTTGTCAGCGAATATAATTTGTTTCTGAACATTGCACAGCTGACTGCTTCCATAGCTTTACGGATAAACTGAATTCCAGTGACTGTAACTCAATACCAAATTAAACTAAACAGCACACTGCAAATCTTGCTAAAATTACGCCTAAAATCACAACAGCCCCACAGCCATTAACTTACTGTGTAAGATGCCTCCATTTTACTGTGATGTTTTAACTCTGTATAATACTGGTCATGTATTCTGTGTTGTGATACATTGCTAGCTCTTATTGTTTGAACAGTGAACGGATGAAATGTATTTTTTAGCTAAACTACAATGCATGTTATGCTAATGATAGCACACTATAATTACATTAGGTAGGTATATTGGCATTCTGTTGACCTGCATGGGACGATTCTACTGCACCCTGTAGTTATGATGGCTGGCTGATGCACCTGCATCTGCCCATCATGAAGGATGGAGACCTGCGGCAGATGGTGCTTTGTCCAGTGGAGAAAGCACAGTGTGGACGGCTGGCAGCATAACCGAAAAAGGGCTTTGTTCTCTTGTATTACTTGGTCACTGATGACCAACATGATAATGACTTTATTTACAATACTTACAAATATTCACAAATGCCAATGGCGAAAGACGACATACAAAATGATGAACTGTCACTCTAGGTTGAACCGAAATGCTTTTGTGCCCCTGCATGCAACAAAATGAATGAACCTTGTCAGCCAACTCCACAGACAGCATGTGAATCTTGTCAGCCGCGAGCATTAATGTTACTGGTAGTTTATCTTGTCTTGTCGAGGCATCTCCCAATCACCATGCAGAGAAGCCTGGCTTCCAAGCAAGTCTAAAATATGTATCTGCCCAGTCAATGTCGCCTAAGCAAAAACTATGTATGAACGTCTCATAGACTGTGTCTGAATTCAGGGGCTGCCTCCTCCTAAGGCCGCATTGGAAGACTGAACGTGCCACAGCGGTGTGACTCAGCTGTCCCATGTCGAAGGCTTCATCAAATGCGATCTAGAAATGGCTCTTTCTTTCACCGAATTGTGAAGAATCCACCCGATGGGTCCTTCTCAGCCCAACATATCCCAAGATGCATTTGTGCAGAGATAAAATGGGTGTGTCCCAGCTAGGCGATATGAGCGGTGCTCCGTGGTCACACAAATAGGAAATTACCTGTAGGCCAAACCGTCCCATCTGACAGAACTTTTTCATGATGTAGCCCCTGAATGTGGACACAGCCAAAGACTCCCAGTGAAACACAACATGCGGGTGAGCTCCGAAAACATGTAATCAAAGTATATTCATCAATAAGCTTTCATCTATTCTCTATTTAGACAAAGTGTACATGAATTTTCCATAGACTTCCAGTGAAGGACAGCATCAATGGGTGTCTATGGGCTGTTTTTGTCCTGGTTTCAAAGGGAAAATTATATGTTGTAGAAAGCAATTCCCATGAAATGATCAATGCTGTGGTTCAATTAGTAAGATAGATTACACTTTCAATCGGAAATAAAATGAATTTACAGTGTTACATTGATAAACTCAATTCTTTTGGCTATTTTATGGAGGAAGCCGTACTTTCTGTGTAGTCTTAGAATAGCGGTACCGTGCCTCAAAAATCTTCCCTGACAGGATCTCGCGACACGCTGTCCTGCCCACGCGACCGTCAAGCCCTAAAAGGCAGCAGAATCGGCCCGCAGACTTTCTCCCACACAGGCAGCATGACAGACGCCCTCTGTGGACGGCCCAGGTTTAACGAAAGCTTCGCAGCTCCATCTGAATGTCGTTTAATGGGCCAGAGTGAACTTTTTTTTCAACTTCCCATAAACAGCTCCATCCTCTGCACACAGATACCTTACTCAACCCCGACAGAAGGGAATGGAAACATGATTTAAAGTCTTAACTGGCAGCAACTGGGTTCCATTTGATGTTCTTTTTTCCCTCCAGAGTAAGTTTTTTAACAGTCTAAAACTTAAGTGTAGTTTAACCTTTTCACATGAAGTTGTACCCTGAGTAACTTGCAACATCTGAGGATAGCGGTATCTGCTGGCTCTCCCCCGACCCTGTCGACAGCTGCTTTTTGGGAGCGTAACTCAGCACCCGTCCCCCTCCACAGGAATGCACATGGGCCGCTTCAGGGAGGGGGATGCAAGCAGAGCGCCTGAAGATACTCCACCTGCGACACGGTTTCGTATGGGAAGTACACTCCCTGAAAAGTAGGCATGCCCAAGCATCACAAACCACATTTAAGCAGAGAACGCTGCAGGTTTCGAGGAAATACAAATAGCACTAAATCATCTGCTTTTTGTTTGTAAGCTGTCGCCCACTTTTCCACAACCTTGTCCAGATTACACTCATCGACGTTCATTCAAGCTGAATGCCATCACTTACATCTTCTTATGAAACGGCACTTTTTCAATTGTCGAATCTGATTGGTCAGAAGTATCGCTAGGCAGTACTAACTCAATGTGCGATTATAATCTTTAATTCTAAACACAATTTGAAATTAACAGAGACTCATTGGTGGAAGGAATTAGTTCAACTGATAAATGCATTTGTGGCTTGTAAATGTGAAAATGGCATATTTAAGTGCAAATGTATAAGCCAATTGTGTAGAAGTATAAAAAAACACAGCTTGTCCTGCAACAACCCATAAGCCTATGAGAAGCATGAGAAAGCATGTACTCCCCTCTCACAGTTCCGGCATGTTCTCCCCAGCCACTTGAGCCACCCTGGTCCTGTGTACGCATTTCCAAGGGAACGTTATCAGCACTAACATTAGGCAGGGTGCCTATATATCTCTGATGGACACACTGTTGTGCCCTCTGCTCCTGGGCTCACAGATGGCTCGCTATCAGGTTCTCCTGTAGGTGTTCCGCATATGTCTCACCCGGCACGCTATCAGGTTCTCCTGTAGGTGTTCCGCATATGTCTCCCCGAGCATGCTATCAAATTCTCCTGTAGGTGTTCAGCATATGTCTCCCCCGGCATGCTATCAGGTTCTCCTCCTGTGGGTTTTCTGCATATATCTCCCCCGGCATGCTATCAGGTTCTCCTGCAAGTGTTCTGCATATGTCTCCCCCAGCCTGCTATCAGGTTCTCCTGTAGGCGTTCTGCATGTGTCCCCTGGGTGCTATCAGGTTCTCTTCCTGTAGGTGTTCCGCATCTGTGTTCCCCGGCATGCTATCAGGTTCTCCTGTAGGTGTTCCGCGTATGTCTCCCCCGGCCTACTATCAGGCTCTCCTGTAGGTGTTCCGCATATGTCTCACCCGGCATGCTATCAGGTTCTCCTGTAGGTGTTCCGCATATGTCTCACCCGCCATGCTATCAGGTTCTCCTGTAGGTGTTCTGCATATGCCTTCCCCAGCATGCTATCAAATTCTCCTGTAGGTGTTCAGCATATGTCTCCTCCAGCATGCTATCAAGTTCTCCTCCTGTAGGTTTTCTGCATATATCACCCCCAGCCTACTATCAGGTTCTCCTGCAAGCGTTATGCATATGTCTCCCCCAGCCTGCTATGAGGTTCTCCTGTAGGCGTTCTGCATGTGTCCCCCGGGTGCTATCAGGTTCTCTTTCTATAGGTGTTCTGCATATGTCTCCCCCGGCACGCTATCAGGTTCTCCTGTAGGTGTTCCGCATATGTCTCCCCCGGCATGCTATCAGGTTCTCCTGTAGGTGTTCCACATTTGTCTCCCCCAGCATGCTATCAGGTTCTCCTGTAGGTGTTCTGCATATGTCTCCCCCAGCATGCTGTCAGGTTCTGCTGTAGGTGTTCTGCATATGTCTCCCCTGGCCAGCTATCATGTTCTCCTCCTGTAGGTTTTCTGCATATATCTCCCCCAGCATGCTATCAGGTTCTCTTGTTGCTAGACAGCTGTGCGCCCCTCCCCAGCCACCCTGCCCGCCCAACCCTTGTGAACCGCCCTGCGAGAAGCATGACAAAGAGGCTTAGAGTCCTTTCTAAATCTAGGTCTCTGGGTAGTCGGCCAGCGCGCCCCGCAATGTGCATTCTCTGGGTGATGAATGCCGGATTGGCAGCTACGGTCACACGGCCCGTTCCTTTAGGTCATGCTCACTCTCTTTGCAGCCTCCTCTGGCCGTCTCGCCAACAGAGGCTCCTCCTGGCTGATGTATTCACACGGGCACAATGCCGCTGACATTTCAGATGTTTAGCGCCCTGACGCAGCGTCGTCAGGCTACAGGAGTCCAAGAAATCTGAAAAATGGACCATCTTGTTGCCTCTTTACTGCACCAGCTCTTTCTGCATGCGTCCTTCTTGCCTCCTTTTTAACATATTTAACCAACACAGCCATGGTCACTAGAGCCTGTAAGAAGCAGCCTGGCACCAGCAAAGACAATCAATTGGTCACACTCTATAAATCATCACCCATGTCCCCCAAGCCACGGACGGAAAGGGGGGGAGGAGAAATATTGGCGGGGAGCTGGAAAGAGAGGGTAGGAGTTGGAAAGAAAAGGAACAACTGGCTGATATTCTGGTATTCTAGTGAGGGAAACTGGAGAGTTACCCAGTGTCAGCAGCTGGAAGCACTCATCACCATTCCAGAAGCAAAATAAAACTGAAGGAAGGAGGATGGTAGCCCAATCACGTACCTGCTCGTGTAATTATTCATATCTTTTATATTGCCTGATTATTAGTGCTGCAGCTTTATGTATACCATAATGTTTGCCATTTTGCCATGGATTTACTTTCGTTTTGCTTTAAACTGCATTTTCATTCACATGATGCTGTCTGGCTTCCTTATTAAGCTGTTCCAGGGCCTACGGTGAGTACGTATCCCACAATGCCCTGAGGTCGGCATTTCGAAGCCACAGGTACTAGCCACTTACGTGACAAATGGGGCAGCAAACATCTGCACAGGCTTGAAGCTAATGGCTCCTACTCCACTGGGGGAAGTAATTATTTCAGGTATAAGAAATAAATACAACTTGACTGTGCAACTGAGCATTGCAGGTATTGCCCACAGTTATAAATATGAAGTACTGCAGAGTCACCATATGTCGTGTGTTATACGCTCCTTTTAGATGCAATTCTATATACGGGAGCTAAACTACAGTCCAGTGGCCTGACGCCCTGAGAATGTGTGCGTGCGCAGCCTCATGGAGCTCAGAGGGAAACATGCTTTCCACTGAGCCGCAGCCATAAAGAGCCAGGGTGGGTGTCTCTAGCATTACCGCTTGTCAGCCAGGCTGGCCGTCTACACCGTGAGTTTTTTTTTTTTGGGGGGGGGGGGACTGGAAAATGACATTAGAAGAACAACTTCAATGTCGTGATCTGGGACTTGGCAGGATGGGCCGATAAGAGTGGCCAACAAGAGCAGGCTGAGGGACTGGCTCGGCGGGGGGGGCCTCAGTCCAGCAGCCCCCACTGAGCGCAGAGGGTCGCCTCAACTGCAGGCGGCACCAGGCAAGTTTCGCAGCATTACCAGTGTTACTACTAACCCCCCCACCCGCAAGGCACCCAGGCCATCTGACCATTACGTGGCATGCGAAAGACGCCGATGACAGGGGCTATGGGGGGGGGGTGCTGTTCTCTTGGAAAGCATTAAAGGGAAAACCTCTGTTTCTTTTAAGGCATCTGGTACAGATAGGAACTACATATTTAGCCCAAATCAGCTCTGTCATTAATACCGAACACAGAAAAGGACCCACAAGAGAAGCCAAGGCTTTGATTTAATGCGCTTGTATTATAATATGCAGATCCCGTTTAAGATGATTTATTGTAGATGCTTTTTTCCTGCTTCTCTTTGAGTTGTCCCGAATCCTTAGTGGTGCTAAGAAGCTGCCTTGCCACTTTGATTCTGCTTGGAACACTTTCAGGAGCAGCAGTTTAATTTTTCCTGTTGGCACGGCGCCTCCAGCAGTAACCCCGATGCCTGAGGGGCGCTGGAGCCCTAAAGCTCTCGTCCTCTTGGCAGGCAGAACGGCGGACGTCAGCCCCACGATGAGGATACAAGGAGTCAACTCCGCCGCTCTCTCTCGTCTGAGTCTTGGCACGGCTGACGTTATGAAGGCTTTCCTTCCGTGAAACAGTCAGATTTGAAAAATTAATGCCGAAATGCTTTGCATCCACTTGTCGGGAACGGCGATGCTCTCCGTCTCTGTTTGCTGTCATGGCAGCTGTAACACTTATGACCGGGTTACGGGTGCAGGCATCGTCTCAGCTGTGCTAGCAGGTGCCGCTTGCACATCATGAACGTAGGAATGTCGTCCTCTCTCTTCCATTCCCCACTTGCCGGTGATGTAAGTGAGGCAGTATTCCGCTAACCAGGCTGCCGTGTAATGACACCTGACGGCTGCGTAGCCTCAGAGAGATTAAAATTAAGGCATGGATGATCAGAATTGATTTCTGGTTCAGTGGCACTGGGAGAGAGACACATATCCAGAGAGGAGTGTCTGTGTTTAGGTTAAGCTCTGAAGTTTGTCGAGACCTCTAACCAGCCACCTAATATTCCCTATCAACATGAATCATCAACATGGCCATCAGGGTTTTGCATTATACCCAAATTAAATGTGCATGTAGTATTTTGAATGCTTTAAACTAAAACTTCCAAACATTTCTAAAGTAAGCCATTATTTTACAAATTATATGCATATATGGCCTTTCTTACTTTAAAAAAGTGCTTTTTTACAATTCTGCTTAAAAGACCGTAATTGAAATGCCATTTGTTATTACATCAAGAGACCTTTATATCACAGAGACCTTTACAAATGGATCTAACCATCTTTTATAAGCATCTCATTAAAGAATATTGCACTTTCTATAACTGAGCCATAATTAGGAGTATTGTGGAATAATTACAATTATGTGGTGAATTGATTTAATGTGTAATTTTTCTTATTCTGCCTATATTGTTATTTTAGCGCTGTGACTGTGTGACCATTGGAACTCCCCCATGCTGATTTGCTGTTGGTATATTCCACTATTGTTGTTGTCTTTTGGGAAAAAGGAGAATAAGCTGAAGGCAGAGAGCAATGCAGTCTTTGATCGAGACTATGATTTTTGTCATCGTGATTTTCCTTTTTGCTTTGTTTATATTGTAAATAAAGATAAAACGCTTTTAGAAGTCTTGCATCGGTTATTTACTACTACATAAACAAACTGAAATTTTGAACGGCAAACTGCACTTACAAGGCCCATCTCCCATTTTATAAAATCTATTAATTAACCTGTAGTTTAAAAACCAACCCCAGTAAGGTATGCAGTAATTCAATAATGTAACGTCTTCTGTATTTTTCCAGGCAGTCGTACAATCTGTGTGGAGAGGAATGTTTAGTCCTGTTGTTCTCTTTGCCCAAACCTACAGCATGCGGCCTTCATTATACGTGTAAGTGACATATGAGTACAGCTATAAATCACAAGTCATATATTCTGTATTGACATACACTAAATATTTTCCTTAAGCTAAGTAGCTGCCTGGGCTGTTAGAGATTAATTTAAAGGGTGTTGGGTGCCGCTTCATGTGAGCTAAGCGTGATTAAATGGAGGATGGTACCCAGCCATTGACGTCCATGCTTGTCAGGATGAGAATGAGAGCTGATGTCTGATATCTCAGGTTTCCTGACACACTGCCTGCTCAGTGCCTCCAGCCCAGAGGCAGCATTATCGTTTGGCACAAGCCAAACTCCTCCAGACAGGCCCCAACACGCAGAAGGAAGATCTTCCCGTCTTATGAAAGAGGTTATCTCTGCTCTACCTATAATTACTCCACTACTTGCTGCAGTTACATTTGTCGTCAGCGGCTGTGCGCGTGCTGATCGTGGTGTGAGAGGGCGGGATCCTGTCAACTTGGGGTTTATTGCCAGAGATGAAATGGCATTCGGATCGGCTAATGAGTCCCTTCAGCCGAAACTGGCAGCTACATAAAAAAAATACAAATAAATGTATAAAATAATCTGAACAGCCAAACATGTAAAACAGACAGATGTAAAAATGCGGTAATTCAGAGAGACGAAAAAGCAACAGGAAACCCGCCTTGGTATACCTTCTGGGGAAAATCAAAGCAGGGAAAACAAACACTCCCCAGGTTACGATGGGGTTACGTTCCAGTAAACCTATTATAAGGCAAAAATATCGGAAGGCGAAAAGGCATTTTAATACAGTATCCTTAACCCAACCTACATCATAGCCGACCCTAACCTACCTTAAAAACACTAACATTAGCCTACAGTTGGGCAAAGTTATTAACACAAAGCCTATTTTATAATAAAGTGTTGAATATCTCACGGAATTTATTGAATAATGTACTTAAAGTGGAAAACAAAATGGCCATGGTAAAGTCGAAATATCGTAACAGAGACCATCGTAACCCAGGGAGCGTCTGTACTCCCATAAGGCTCTCAACAAGAAGGAGTGCTGATCTTCAATATCCCTCCATGAGCCCCCACTGGTTCTCAAATTATAGTGCAGCCCCATCTGGGAATACATTTTACCAGCACAATCGAGACCTTTGACCTCGTGGCCACTGCCGTTTTTCCCCATAGAACGTCGGGGTGGATATCAGATCTTGATTAGTTGATTCTTTTCTTTCTGCTGTCCTAAATAACGGGTCATTCGAATGGAAGGTAAAACACAAGGGGGCCTTAACTGAACCGTGAGGCACAAAGGAAGGGAAACAGATGACTCTCTGTAACTCCGCCCAACATTACAAACTGTGAGTGATTCCTGATCATCCATCCTGTCTATTAGCATTCTGTTGTGGTGCAGAGGGACCAGCAAGAGCCAATTCCCCAGACTAGGTGCACATTAGCTGCTTTCCAGGCTGTTCCAATGTTTGATGTGCTTGGTTGAATATAATTGTTTTTTTGTGTGTGAGTCTCAGAAAAAAAAAAAAAACATGTAATATTAATCCACATGCAATATGAAGTAATTATACTTTTTTCCATTTCTTTTCCCTATAGTTTGTCTGAGAAATTAAACAGGAATTAAACTTATTTGAAATAGTAACATTTGACAGCAAAACTGTGGCTTGTGCATATTCATGCACAGCAATATTCAGTGTGATTCATATGGAACGCAAGCATTGTGGCATCGACCACAAAGAAAATCAGAGCAGCCACACCGCAGAGGGCCAAACAGCTCTAATGGTTTAGGGATTTGTGCCAAATGTCCCACATTGTAGTGTCATATACTTTGCAATCGCGCTGAAATTATTGTCTTATCATACTGCAATTTACAAGCATTTACAAGCAACACATGAGAGTGGTTTCATATTTATGCATGTGACCCCCTTGTCACCTTTTCCCTGCTGGTGGTAAGATGGGGGGAAGTTCACTTTCTAATGTGTTTCATGCTGCAGAACCCTGAAAGCCAAGAATCCCAGAAGTGAGCTCCCTAGCATCCAGAGTAGGGTTCCCTCCCGTCTCTCAACAGGATGCTCTCCTTGAAGACAGCTTTGTAATTGGGGCTGTGGGCAATTCTGTGGGTTACAACTCCAATCTCTTTATCGGAAGGTTATTGGTTCAAGCCTCGAGGCAGGCAGAGTTGGGCCTTTGATCGAGGCCCTTAACCCCGAGTCACTTGAGCAACTGGCTGACCTGCTTTCTCAACTGTCAAAAGTCACTTCGGATGAAAGCTTACGCTAAATAAATAAATGTAATGTAATGGATGCAGTAGGACTCTCCATTCATTTTAATGAGCAAAACTCTAATCCCAACATGATGACCTTAACCCCTACCCAGCCCTAACCTAAACCACAAGTAACCAAACAAAATAGGAGACTAGGAGGCATTTTTAGATTACATTCACAAATCTTTGTGGGGTCCTGAAAAATGATTCCTACATTGTCAAAATAACAGGTTTTTATCACATTGTGGGGGTCATTTGGTCCCCATAATGTAATATAAACATAAAAATACACACACACACACACACTCACACAGTGAAGATGCCAGTTCACCTAACTGCATGTCTTGGGAACTGAATTTCCCGGAGGAACCATCCCGAGGGATAAATAAAGTTTACCTACCTACTACCTACCTACCTACCTATGTCATCTGCATAGCAGGAGGAAACTGGAAGCTCCAGTGGAAACAACGCATCATTGGGAGAAGGTGCACCCTCAAACCCCCGACCCGAGATGTGTGAGGCGGCAGTGTCAGTCACTCGCCGCTCATTGTCACCGTCACTGACTCGCCAGTTTCTTACAATAAGAGGGCCGATAAGGGGGTCGCCTCTCCTCCCGGCGTCCGTCATGCAGATCCCGATCACATTCAGGAGCAGAGCCGTGAAAAGATGAGCAAAGGAAGAATAGTTCAGATTGTTATTTTCTTTGAAATGGGCCAGAAAGATGCCACCAATCACCATCTCCCCGCGATAAAATCACCACCAGTAAGGGCCCGGTTTCGAAGCGCAATCTCAAAGGAACGCAATAAGTAATAACAGGTCTGAAAAAATGAAGTGGTAGATTTAAGCTGAGATATTCCCTAAGCTGTGACTTCTATTTTTTCTGTGTAGAAATGTAATAAAAATATAGACTGAAATTCATGCTGAGATCTAAATTAAAGTACCTGTTGCTTCACATGTATTTTTCTTTAGAAACACTTTCCCTTATGGATGCTGTAATTGTGGATTTTTAAGGCCAGTTTAAAATGACATAATTACATTCAGTGTAACCTTTTTCTGTCATTTAGGCAGAATTTTGAAACTCCGGAGAGAGCAGGCTTTACTTATTTCATTTTTCTAAAGTAAAACAGTACATTCAGGATATATATGCTAAAACTTTATCCATTAATATGAATGGATTATAATTCGATATACCTATTTTTGTATGTTTTTGTGCTAGCATTGAGCATGCAAACACAGCTTCAGCTCATAATATATATGTATACAAACGCACACAGACATACACACACACTCACACACACACGCAGACTGAGTAACCCACACACACACACACTCACAGACACAGACGCACGCACACACATACTCACACATGCGCACACACACACGCACATTCAGACTGAGTAACCCACACACACATGCAGACTGAATAACCCACACACACACAGACACACACACACACACACACTCACACACATTGATTGTGCTGCTGAACATTATCTGTGCGTTTTTATTCAGGCAGGATTATATTGCTGCTTCAGGGCTTGTTCGGTGCTTATTGATGTCCTGATTTTTTTTCTTTCATATTTTCCAGTACTTAGCACATGCAAATTTGGTCACTGAGATCTGCTTACACACCTGGCTAATAGCATTCTATCATGTGGACTTTCTTGAAGTACTTGTTTCTGCCATTGACTTTTGTTTTGTTTGTTGTTGCCTTTAAGCTGGCCTGCACTCTGCATTACTGCTCCAGCCGCCTCGCATGCGAATGCCCTGCCGTGGCGCGTTAGACCCAGCGGTCGCTGTCTGGGAACGCTCCTCGCTACCTGTCCATGTCGCTGCCCCGGGCGGTCGCATTTGTTCTCACAAACACACGGCTTATTGTCCGCCAGGAAGAGAGGTGTGTCAGGTATTTGCTCCATCTGTCTCTGACGAAGCGAAGGGCCAGGAGGTCAGGGCGGGAGAGGCCGGCTGCGGCTCGCTTCCAATGATCTGTCGAGGCACGGGGCGCTTTCATGTAATTGGACTAACTCGCTGCTGAGTGCATAAAACTGCTACTGCAACTGTATAATTGGTCTCAAATGTGCCACTTCAGGACAATAAACAGATGATTTGTATGCAGTTTTCTAATTGTACCGAAGACTAATATATGGCTATATATATCAAAACATCTGATCAAAGCTTCCGAAGCCTCATATAATTCATGAGCCTTTGCTCCCAGTGTGAATTTGTTATTACCGTTACATTAGCTAATGCGACGATATATTACAGTGTCCCTGTTAATTGTTGCACACCTGCAAACGATTGTGATTATGGCCGTAGCCTGCAAGTGACTCACACCCTTCACGTTTTTCTTGCCTTCAAACAGAAGTATTTATTTTGGCTGTATAGTTGACACGGTGTGGCAGAATGAGACATTTGGAAGTGCTACATTTTAATGATTGTACACGTTTATCAGTGACCGACGTGTCATTGTGAGCAATGTCTGTTGGCTCCCAGTGGTTAGCAGAATCCAAAATGGCACGGGACTGGAATGCAAAGTATACAACTAATGACTATATAACAAGCCAATACCACTGGCGATATATAACTCTTCTGGTCACATCTAAAAAGAAAATCTGTGAAAAATCTCTTTATATGACTACTATGAAAAATACATGAAACACACACTCCTGGTATTATATAAAATTCCAGTATTACCAACCACAAATTACTGAAGTATACTTGACATGTGTATGAGTGGCCACAATCATACATTAAAAAGCAGGCATAATAATTCTATATAAAATGATATATTACCTAGAAAACCATTATCAGAACACTTCTTTTCCATGTGAGATGGATGTGTGGAAGCTATATTTATCAAAATACCTTAGCAGAAAGACAGGATCGAGGTTGTGGCATGTAATTTGGGATCTTACAACAAATAGCAAATTCCTGGGCAGGACTAACTGGAGGGTAGCGGATTGCGGGGGGGATCATGGATCACTTTCCAGTCCGTCTGGGGGGGTGGGGCTACTGGCTGGCGTATTTGGCATTGCATTGTTCCAGACTCTGCCTTCAAAGAAATATGTCAGACTGGTTATTACAAGCACAATGCCCCTACATAGGGGCTGGGGACCAGGTCAGGTGTGGCTGAGGCCATGTTGGAGTGGAAACCCCTGTTTTTGGATATGGTTTTTCCTCTGCCCATGTTTTCTATATGATGTGGTGGAAACCAGCGTGGAAAGGTGCAGTAATGCTTGATTACTCCAGAGCACAAAGCCTGCTGTGGAGAGAGATAGGAGGTGGGCACCTTCTGAAGTTTCAACCCACCCAGCTGTCCTCCACTGACACTCAAACAACTGATGGAAGCTTTGTTGTTTGAAAGCAACGTTTTACAACTTAAAATGTTGTGCCTAAAATCCCAAGTACAATATAAATGTTACAGAAAGCTTGAATATTTCATTCCGTATTATTTCCAACATTGCAGTGAATGTATACAAAGGAGGATCTCGTGGTTACCTTATTCTGAAAAAAGTTGAGAAAAATACGTTTCCAGTCTCAGGTGACATACTGCGATCAGCTGTTGTCTTCTTTAGTGGTAATAATTGGTCTAATTGGTTTTCTGACTCTTTACTTATATGCCGGCATTTTTGTACCCCTAAATTTATTACTTGCATATAACACACAAAGGGCTCTTAAGGGTACGGTTTGCAACCAACCTAACGTGAATATTTAGCTATTGAAAGCAGATGTGTATGCCCCGATCCAGTTTTCAAGCCCTGTAACCCTCAGTGATAAAAAATACTCTGGGTCATTAGGTTGTTAAATGCTGCCGTACTCGCGTCAAATGGACTTGTTATGCAAACACGTAAACAGCCTCTGCTCTTGGTGTTTAAGATGATTAGAAGTGCTCAGGCCAATTCTGTTTTTGCAAAAAAAACTGCTGTTAGAAAACATCTGCTCTGCCAGAAAAGCTCTCACATGTTTTGAGTTACGAACGACAGGAAACAGGCAAATAGCTATTGGGAAGCTCAGCCTTGTTCAAATAAATTGTTCCATATGGTTGATAGGCTGCACTGTGCATGGGGATAGACAGGGATATCGATGTCACTACAGTATTCGCTTCTTTAAGTAAGCTTTCACTCAACATCACTCACATATCATTACAATTTGGCTGTTTTCTTTCTTTTACCACTGGGTATAAGTGCCCAGCTCTGGGGTATGACAGGCAAACATGCAGTCATTCATCACAGTGTGCGCGCTCTTGACAACCAGCTAAAATAATCTTCATTTATCATACAACGTTTTAATTGCTCAGCTGCTGAAATTCTAACAAAGATGAGATCAGTCTTATAAGCTTATAAACACACGCTGCGACCATGTTCATTAAATTTAAAATTTCATAAATCAAATAGCTGATGTTTCCGTGAGATTACCCGCAAACTCGGAAATCGGTGCAACGTTGTTGAGTCACCTGACTGAGATGATATCAAACCGATACTGTATTTGCAAGTCAATGATCAAGCTGGATCTTAACAGATTTCTTTCTTAGAGCAGGAGGTCTATGAATAGATTTGTAAGATAAAGAGAGCGACGTTTAGGAGTGGGGGTGGATTGTGGCCGAGTCGGATTGTGGTACACGCCAGAAAGTGTGAAATAATGACTACAGCCGTGGGGTAAAAATGTGGTAAAGACACACAAAAGGGCGATAAGGACCTTTCATACGGGAGGGTGGAAAATACCAGTCCACATGTGCATATTTAATGTTCAGGATAAAATAAATTCTCAAAGCTATGTTGAATTTCAACATTTTTCAGTGGAGATGGTCTAATTTCTCTATATAGTCTATTATTGTCTACACATACTTTCCATAGCGGACAGGGCCATGAACACACATAGTAGTGTAGATTTAGGTTCTGTTGACACAGAATTTCTGAGTATATCTTGAGATTCCCCTATTCTTTTTGTTGACAGTCAGTCAACTGCTAAAGGTATATTCAGCTTTTGAATAATATAACCTGTCTTGAAATATGGCACTCGACTAGTGACGGTTAAACTCATTTCACATTGTAAGCGAATAGATGTACATGTTGTGTTTTATTACTACATGGCTAAAAGTGTCATATTAGCCTTTTAGCACGAAAGTGCACAAATGTACAGCTTTTGACTGACACAGAAAGAATAAATGAGCAGCCAACTCAGCAACAACTAATAATGGCAAGAACTCAGTGACCTTCAATTCCCAGAAGTGTGAGGCCCCGGCGTGGACGTCTGAGAGCCATGAGGTTGAAAATGGCTAAACTTTGGTGGTTCTCTTCATGACGAGGTCGGGCAGCTACGTTGCCGTGAGACGCCACCCTGCAAAATGAGCCCAGGAAAACCCCGAGTGCTGATCTCTCTGGAGACAAATGCAGGATTTCACCTCTCCCTACAAATGTTTCCGGGATGGTGAATGAGTGGAGAAACTCTGACATTAGCCCAAATGCAAATGCTCATCCTGGAGTAAATTTTACAGCTTGTCAGCAGCTCATACGTAATATTAATACACATCAAGTTATTACAGTACAAGCTGCTTTCAGATGAAATTTTAAGTACAGTAGTCCCCCTGCATCCACGGTATCAGTTTCTACGGTTTCAGATATCCTTAGTTTACTGTGGTCTGAAAACAAACTATAAAATGTGTAACAGTATGTTTTTTCATTGTTCCTTCGTCCTTTGAGGGGTATAAAAAGCAAGTGACTCACACCCTTCATGTTTTTCTTGCCTTCAAACAGAAGTATTTATTTTGGCTGTATAGTAAATACGGTGTGGCAGAATGCTCTGTAATCCCTTGATGAATGATATTTATTCATTGCTCTATTGTCTCTTAAAAATTAGGCTAAAACGTCAGAATCCCTTTCACTCAAAAGAGTACAGTACCATATACTAATGTATGAGGCACTTTATTATTGCACACTGTCTTACTGTGTGTAATTTATCAGTTACCAAATGTGAGTACACAAAAATCACATTATACATGGGGTCCATGGATGGTTCGCTGTTATCCATGGTTTTGGCTATCAACGGTGAATTTTGGAAGGTACCACCCGTTGGCATAAGGGACGACTGTAAGGTGTCAGCGACAATTTGCTTGTAAAATTAAGATATAAATAAAATAAAAATAACTGAACATGTAAGGCATTTTTGAAAGAATTTATCTATTACTGATGGGACATCTTAACCAACTGGGCAAGACATACATTTTAGTCTTAGTTAATATTGACCTGTATGAAGTACGTGTTACACAGAATACCTTAGGAATTATACCAATAAGTGCTAAGACATCATACTAATGAGTGTGGACACATCCCTCCTCCCCCAGCATACATCGCTAATCCTGTTTCTCTGCAAAGTGAAGTGATCCTGCTTTTTCTTGAAGACCTTCCTGCATAAATGCACTCAAGTCTCAGTGAACTAAACTGACAGACAAAGGCCAGATGGGTGTGTTTTCATAGGTAATGAAAGAGGCACGGAGCTAAGGGTTTCTGCTTTACATGTTTTGGGGGTGAACCAAGCCTTTTAACTCCTCTGTGCTTTATCCCTTCAGAGGAACGTGTTTATTTCTGGAAAAGATCTGACAGAACATTAATGAAATGTCACGTCAACAAGTCTGAATATGTGGTGGGCAGTTTCAAAGCAACAGCGGCTATATGGCGTACTTTCTGTGCCTTTAGCGCAGATAATGAAGCGATTATTCCTGCTAGCGCGTAGGCTAAGTGAGGGCGATTCTATTGGTCTGCGGGCAGCTCCCAGACATGCAAAAATGTTACCTGCAGGCCCTCCAAACAAGACTGCAGTCCCCACAGTTCTGACATGCTGTGTTTGTCATGCTTTAGTTGGGTACTCTCCAGGCTCCAGGTAATTAACTGGAATGTCAACATAAGATAGACTGGGTTTAAATAATAGCGTCTTTTATCTTCAAGTCATGATCATTATCTCTGGGTTTTTTCCTTCCCCTCTGTCGGTCGCTCCCTCCTTTTCTCTCTCTCTCTGCCATTGTCTTCTTTGTTCATAATTGATTATATCCTCTACTTACCTTTAAATTAGTCTGCCCCCAGGATGGAGGGCTCCAAGGAGACTTGCAGGAGAACTTCAGTTTCGAGTAGCTGCAAGCAATTTGTGACCAAGAACCAGTGACTTGTCTTTGCTCTACCTACAGCGACATTCGTAGAGGAACTCAACAGTGGCTCGCAGCAAGAAAATATATGATGAGACAGAGATGCGATAATTTTAATAATTATCAAGTCAGAAGTCATTTCTCAGCTGGCGAATCTGAAATGTTTTTTTTTCATTCATTCATTCATTCGTTTGTTTATTAATCATTTTGCGTTTTTCAGTTCTCTTGATATGAGGGTCTGTAATCTCTAAGCTATAAAGTATTAACTCTTGTAATACCGTAAAGATAACATGTATTTATTGCCATCATTGACAGCACAGAGGATGATGCAGAATGCTACCAGAAATCAGCTCTTATTGAGATGTTTAGAAGTGCTAATTGATGTGTGTAGATCAATTGTTTCAAGCCCTTAAATTTCAGGTTGTACATTTTAGCAAACGCTGAACAAGACCTCTGTGTGCTAAGACCCGGAACCAGCAAAACATCGGGACTTTAGAGAAAAACATTTGAAAGTGATGAAACACACAGGAGGCTCCTTTAGCCTGTGCTTAAAAATAACACCAATCAGTCTTCTGTTCATAGCAAAGCACCTCCAGACATGTAATTCACACAACACAGCTGAAGCAAAATAAAAAGAATAAATACACAGTCCATCCAGATTTTTATGCAGTACAGGGTTCTAGGGGGAGGGGGGGCATGCCAGATCACTGCAGGACACACACGCATTATGGGCAATTTAGTGACACAAGTTCACCTAAGTGCATGTTTTTGGATTGCAGGAGGAAACCAGGGTGCCTGGAGGAAATGCACACAGCAGGTAGAGAACATGCATGGCATGGGGGAATATGCAAACCGCACACACATGACAGGGGGAGAACATGCAAACGGCACACACAGTAGGGGGAGAACATGCAAACCGCATACATGCAGTGGGAGAACATGCAAACCAGACAAATGAAGCAGGGGGAGAACATGCAAACCACGCACACAGCAGGGGGAAAACATGCAAACCTCATACATGCAGTGGGAGGACATGCAAAGCACACAAATGAAGCAGGGGGAGAACATGCAAACCACACACATAGCAGGGGGAGAACATGCGAACCGCATACATGCAGTGGGAAAACATGCGAACCACACAAATGAAGCAGGGGGAGAACATGCAAACCGCACACACAGCAGGGGGAGAACATGCAAACCGCATACATGCAGTGGGAGAACATGCAAACCACACACAAATGGTAGGGGAAGGATTCAAACTGCCAGCGGCAGAGGGGTGAGGCCACAGTGCTACCCACTGATTCACTGTGGCACATAGAAATGCACTGCTGCTGTTAATGATATCGAAAAATCTTGAAATGTTAAATCAATTTTAAGAATAACAGTTTTACTACAGTGTCTATTGGGAGAACCAACTATTTGACTCCTATTTGTGAACTAATTTTATGTGTCAAGTAGTTTTGTCCAAAATTTTAAGCAGAATTTCAACAAACCTCATAAACAATAAAGTTTGTCTAAATTAAGGCATGATTTGGTCTGGCTTTATAAATTAGTTAAATAAAATCGATCTTTTTTCAAGAATCCTGGTATTTTTTCTATTTTTTACTGGTATCAATGAGAAGGTAGCAGAAATAGCATGGTTGCTGGTGATGATAGATTGCAACAGGCTGCCTCTGATAGCCTATATGCATAAAACATGCAGCCACGACGTAGTATCAGCATGAGAAATCAATACTGATAGAGATCCTGTATGGACACAAACAGCACCTTCTGGACTCCCGCAAACCGCCAGGCCGAGAGCAGCCTCTGGGGCAGCGCTGTCAATCAAAGCTAGGCCCTTTGACTAAGCTTGCTTTCATCAGACAGGGTCAGAGGCCCCAGAGCTCTCCTTTCTACATCTGTTCTGTACCCAGACAGGGAGGTAAACACAGTAAACCTTGTTACCAAAGCCTGGCTATGTACCTTAAGATCTCCGCACAGGCAACGGTATAGACGTACCTGCAGGTCAGCCTGTCCTCGGACATCCTCTATCACGCCACTGTGCTGAAGGGTGACCTCGTCTTTTAAACGCCACCAGCCTAGCGGTCGTGCCATTCAGCACCCGGGGAGCTTGTCGCCAGCGACAAATCTCAGGGGCCCCATCTCCGTGGCACATGGATTCCCTCCACTTCCAGCAGAATTCCGGTTCACAGTTGCTTCTAAACAGGTTCTAAAGGACAGGCAAGATGGCCGATTTCCTTACATAGCAGTGGGTGTAGCGGCCCAGAATTTCAAACTAGTTCCACGGCTACCAACTGTGAGATTTTCAAATTGAGAGACGTTTGCATATTCATCTATGTATGTAACAGTTTTATTACCATATAAGTAGTCTGTTTGAAGTTTGCAAACTACCCCAACACTTTTGATGTTCAGATGTCCAAAACCCCATTTGAAAGCTACTGATACGAGCCATTGTTCTCAAGTTGAAATGAAGATTATTGCACAGTCATCAGCTGCAAAGCTAGCAGGGCTGGCCTTCACTGCACATTAAAAAACACCCACACACAGACACAGACACACACACACACACACACACAAAGGATAAAGAGGGTCACTTGGGGAGGGTGGGGGCATGGCAGAGAGATTTACAGCCTCCGCTGTGTGCACATGACATGTGGTAAACATACCAGCGAGTGTGAAGTGTCAACTGTTTACACTGACAGCGGGGCTCTCGGGCTTTGAGTGTCCGCTAAGTGTCAGGCCCCCGATGGGAAGGGGGCCCCAGCCATGTCAGGGCCTGTTTACACCGTCAGCGGTCACATCCGGTCACATCGCCATGACAGCCAAGTCCTTAAATCATCCGCTGCAACTCTCAGTGCAAAAGCTCAATGACACCTCGTATCAAAGAGCATCACAACATACACCTCCCCAAAGGGCCAGGAAAGGGAGAAACTCAGGCCCAGTCTATTCACCACGCCACCCCAACATTCAGCAAAGCTTACCCTGCACAACATATCGATGAAATTATTCTCTCTTCAGGCAAAGCATAGAACCTATTTTGAAGGGTAAAAAACACAGCTGATAAAAGGCAGTAACGTGAGAAGTCATCATTCACGCTAATGAAAGAAAATAGTCATTTATTCCAAATAATACAAAGCTCTGCAGAGTATAGGCTGTCAACCATGGTAATGTAAAAGGGGTAAAGAAGCCACATTTTTTACATTGTACAAAAGAAACATGAAGTGTTTGCTACATATAATGGAATTTGCTTTTGTTATGAAAATGTTTACCTATTTCTGGAAAATAATTAGCCGCTAGAATTCCTGCTGTGATTTCCCAGTATTTCAAACCCTGTTTGCAATTTAAATGCAGTGATGTGGACCTCTGTGGATTAGTTGCTTGTTTTCTCTCTGTACCAAAGTATGGGCTTTGTTTGAACTGATGTCCATCAGTTTGTCAGAATGCATACAAGCTTCATATTAACCGATGCTGAAGTGACACTTCTTAATTTTCTCATTTCATAAAAGGAAAGCAGCAGCAATCTTATAACACAATAATGGGTCACTATTGCAAAATGTAGCTCCTACTTGCTGATGTTGAAGTTTCCTTCATATTTGCATATTGCACTTCATAATATACCCCATAAAGTGATGATAGATAGATAGATACTTTATTAAACCCAAAGCAAATTGCAGGTTTAAAGTAGCTGAATATATACATTATAATTGTAAAAGGACATTCAGACATTAGCAGACAGTAAAAATAACTAAGAAAATATGACACAGTGTGTCTACTCCATGCATCTGTCAGCCTCTGGCACGCCCCAAAAGCAGCCAGTCACGTGACATACACTTCGCTCAGCGAGGTCCTGCAGAGACTGCCCACCCGCGCGTCCTCTGCTCTCCAGGCAGAGTGTGATAAAGCAATCACAGCTGCCCTTGATTAGATAGCCATACGTGGGAGCGCGGAGTTCACGTCTGCGGCTCGGGGAGTCCGTTGCGCTGCCCGGCCCCTGACCCACACCCACTCGCGTGCTCCGGAGCCACACACCTGCTGAGCCGTTAACCTCGTTTAACACACGAGCGCTTGCCGGCCCATTTCAGGCACGCATTCACATGTCACTCCACTTTATTCTCATCTTCATATTTATCTAACAAGAGTCACCAAAGCCACTCGCAGCTTATATACTGAGCATCCAGATATCCTACTCAAAAGTTTAAGGTTAAACATTTTGTTTCAATGTTCAGTGGCAGCACAGTATTTCCTGAGCATTTATCCAGTACGCAAAGGTTGCAGAGTTGCAAAGAAATGTCAGACAGACGAAGGAGAAATGGCACCTTTCTCTGACATTTTATTATACTTTTCCTTTTTAAAGCTTAATTCACATGTGCTTTTTTGTTTTGGTCTTGCCCGCTACATGCTCATATTGTGTCATACAGAGATTGTGTCCTTCCTGGGGAGGCTTCTGGGCAGCATGCGGAGTTAAAGCTGACTGTGCGCGCACTTGTGCTCTCTTCTGGCGGCTATTCTTCAGACTGCGCCTTATTTCAAAAGGAAGTCCGTGTAAATCACAGAAAATGTTCACGCTATAGTGTTGACACTGGAGGGAAATGCCAACTTATGAGACATGGTAGGAGCCTTCATTTTAGTAAGCAGTCCTTTGGGTATTGGGAATATCCAGACATCCATTGTCTATACCTGCTTGTCCTATGCAAGGTTGCGGGGGGTCCAGAGCCTATCCTGGAAGCTAAAGGCACAAGGCCGGGAACAATCCAGGATGGGGTGCCAACCCATGGCACTGCACACATATATGTATTGGGAATATTCAAACAAAAATGATTCTTTTTTATTTTTTGCATGTTACTCTTCAGTTTGTCACAGAGTAGGCTCCTGGAACATATATCACACAGAGAACAGGGATTTAAGGCAAAACTACATGCATAACAACAAGCTTACACTGCATATTCATTAAACAGATATGTCTGCGGCAAAGCTAGATTGTATTTTTTTGGGAATGACAGACACTAGAGCATGCCAGATCTGATTAGAGAGTTTTGGCTTGGGGTGGGTGTGATAATGACTTTTACTCACATCTCAGCCGAACGGGGGCCTGCCTTTCCCCCACTTTCTGCCTCCCGTGCCGAAGACCAGAAAGCCAGTCGGTCTGTTACCAGTATCACTTAACAGAACTCTATGGGAAAAGCAGGGGTGGTAACCTGCGGGGGGGAGGGTGGATTCCACAAGCTCATGGATAGCCCTCTCTATGGGTGAAACAACAGGAAGCCTTATCAGACGTCTGCACAGAGCTGGCAATGGGCCAGGGCCGGTATAGAGACTGGTAATGGAGGAGGTCTGCTGTGCTTGACACAGCAGTCTCTGCAGCTCCATCTGTGCCACACGAGGAAGATCACGCCCTACCTTAAGATTATTGCTGGTTCTTGTCACCTAATCACCTACTATCACAGATTATGTTACCAAGTGGGGTGTTCATTTACGGAAATGCTCTCTCTCTCTATATATATATATGTGTGTGTGTGTGTGTGAGAGAGAGAGAGAGAGAGAGAGAGAGAGTGTGTGTGTGAAAACCAAAAACCAAAAAAGCATTTCGGTAGCTGGACTACCAAACTACACTATACAGGTACGTCCAACAAATGATCATTAGGGTGTGTGTCTTCTGAAACGCTAAGGGCAATGATACATTAAAGCACATGCGATTGCAGGCTCTGATCTGTTTAACACACTTTAGGTGTGAAATTCCAAATTGTATGTAATCTACCGTAATTTCAGACTTCCCAGTAGGAGTACGTACATGTTTATATCGGGTTATACGCTGCATTCTTATGAAATGCCAGAAATTCAAAGTTCAACAGTATGCAATGAAAATGTGCAATAATTCAGCAGCAATTTTATTTAGAACGACTGTGAGAGCGATTTAGAACATTAGACGACGGTCGTATCGCTTTCAGTGTCCAAGCGCCACCTTCAGTCCGGTGATTACAGTCCCGGTTCGCAAACGCTGCGGCTATTCTTACAAGAAATTTCGCTACTCCACCAAGACATGCCGATGTTGTTTTTACCTGAATTGAAAATAAAACGAAATTGAAAAACTTGTGTTTCTTGCGTGAAATCTAGCTGTCTGTTTTTCACGAAGAAAGCTATCAGTCCACGCACAGAAAAATGTGAATAGTCAACACGCCTGTCTCGCAGAGGCAGTGCAGACGATTTTGAAGAATGCTCCGCCCACAAATTTTATGTCCAATAAAACAGCTGACAGAAGGCGGACCGAAGGGGTAAGGGCGCCGGGTGGGCGGAGTGAGAAGATTTGATTGGGTAATTATAAATGACGCAATCAATATGAAAACGCTAATAACTTGTTAAGGAGGTAGTCTGCAACTTCGGAAAGATTGCAGACTGAGCTTCAGCTACAGATAGTCTTGGTAGGGGAAAGTGTTGTTTTGTGGACTGTTAAAACCGCATAAGCTTCCGTGGAGCCTACAAGTGGGACCATGGTGCAACAAACAGAACATTGCGAGACGGAAGGTACCACGTCCAGGGAAACTACTGACAACGAAGAAAACGACCTGATGGCTTGCAGCTCTGTGTCGGTGAAAGCCGACTGGTGCAAAACTGCAACCGGTCACATCAAGCGACCGATGAATGCATTTATGGTTTGGTCTAAAATTGAGAGGAGAAAAATCATGGAACAGTCCCCAGACATGCATAATGCAGAAATCTCCAAAAGACTGGGAAAGCGCTGGAAAATGTTGAAGGATAGCGAAAAGATCCCTTTCATCAGGGAAGCCGAAAGGCTCCGGCTTAAACACATGGCTGATTATCCGGACTACAAGTATAGACCTAAGAAAAAACCAAAGCTCGATAGTTCGTCAAAATCAACGTTGCCATCACCCGAGAAATCGGGTAGCAAAACTGCCAAGACTCCCGGTAAAAAATGTTCTAAGTTAAAGACCGGTAAGGCGGTTTCGCGACCATCTGCGGTCTACAGTTACCCTGAAAAGACTGAGAAGACTATTAAACGCGAACTGAGCGACGATGAAGACGATGAGGAATACGAAGATGATCTACCCATCCGGATTAAACAGGAGGAAGATGAGGAACAAATACGGCTATATAATGTGGCCAAAGTCCCCGCTAGTCCAACCTTGAGTTCTGCTGAGTCGGAGGGTGCGAGCATGTATGATGAAGTGAGAAACGCATCATCAACCAGACTTTTCTACAATTTCAAGAACATTACAAAGCAGGGCAGCACATACACGCCTTCCGTGTCACCAGCTTCATCGTCTAGGTCTGTGTCTACCTCGTCCAGTGCCAGTGAAGACGTGGACGACCTGCTTGTGGACTTTAGTTTAAATTTCGCATCTAGTGCCCAGGGATCGGAGCTAGGGAACACAAATGCGGGCAATCTCTCGCTTTCCTTTGTGGATAAGGATCTAGACTCCTTCAGCGAGGGCAGCTTGGGCTCTCACTTTGAATTTCCAGACTATTGCACCCCCGAGCTTAGTGAAATGATTGCTGGGGACTGGCTAGAGGCGAACTTTTCTGACCTGGTGTTCACATACTAGTTTGTGGGGAAAGAGAACAGACGGAAAAACTAGTAATAACTATAAGAGGAATAAGAATATGACCTGTCCAGATCGTTCCAAGCTCTGCTTGCCTGTGGTTTATTTTTGGGTAGGAAAAGGAGGTGTGACGACTTAGAACTCCAGATGCAAAAGAAGGTTTTGTGGCAAGTCTGCCGATTTGTTTTAGCCGTCCGCTTTAACAGGGTTTTGTGGATTTTTTTTTTTTTCTGCGGGTCTGCAGTCAAAACTGTACAGCTGCACTGGACCACAACGGGAAAACAAATCTGAACCTCTATGCATCATAAACTCCTTTTTTTTCCTAACTGCAGGGAGTTGGAGGGCGTGAGACTGGAGTGATCTGTGGACTAACGCGTTTCAGGATATAATGAACTTTCTAAGGGTTTTATGTAATTTCTATATGCCGCAAACCGTTTTGTTTTTGTACCCGGTTCAGTTTACCTCCTTGTCTGAGAATAGAGGCTAAGCCGCTATGTTGTACAGCTATGGGGGGAACATTTTGATACATGACATACCTCATCTTTTTAAAAGAAAAGTGAAATATTTTCAGGCATATTTTTGTACAGTCTAAAAGGGAATGTTCTTATCGTGCTTTCAGTGAGTTTTCAGGCACTTCTTCTACCCTGTGGGTTACTTTTTTCTTTTAGCATGCAAGAGTCTCAGTTTTTTTTATTTTTATTTTTTATTTTGTAACGATTGAACGTTAAATTAAAACTTGCATCTAAATGCCTTGTGTTTTTAAGATAGGGTTTGTACAGTTGTAGATCAGATTTGGTGCGTATCTGTAGGAAGGCGTAAATGGAATTGAGGATTTGATAGATTCCTCCGCTGGTACTAGTTAAGATTGTATGTACTGTAATATAGTAAAGTTAGCAGTCTATGTATATTAATGTGGATGGGTCCCAAATAGCAGGTGTAAAACTGGATTTTCTTTGTTCTTAATTTTTTTTAATGGCACATACTGATTTGTTTCCTATTTTGTGCAATATATTCAACACACCATCTGCATTTTGTAGCAAAAGACAAACCTTAAATGTCGTGATGCTGAAGTCTGTATCTTGACAAAAATGAATAAATCAGCTGGAACTGATGCAAAGTTACATTCGTTTTGTTGCGCTTTTAGGACTAACACGGAGCATTGCATGTAACTGCATTTTTTTTTTGCAGGCGCAACTTAAACCCATCCCAAGCATTTTTTTAATTGATCGTTGCTTTGTGTGCCTGTATGTCAACGGTAAGTAATGTTCGTGCGCATTTAAAAAACATATAATGGCATATCACTAACGAGTTTTAACGGTTTATTACGTGGCAAATTTAATTGTTTGTTTATTAACTCGGAAAATGAAAAACATTGCACAAGGATCTGACTACTCTTGCATACACCTTCACTCCGTTCTCCTTCAATCTGCTGGCCTGAGAGACGCTGCGCCTTTAAGAAATCGAATCGCGCGCCTATCTACATGATGCAATGTGATTGGTGAAGATGTAAGCCCAAATCCCCAGCATCATCCGGTCGTTTATTAATGTTTACCCTTAACAAAGTGTGTGTGTGTGTGTGTGTGTGTGTGTATAAAATATATATATATTTTTTAAGCCACAGATTTAAAAGTTATGCTACTACTAAATTAATTCCTACGCTTTTCAACTTTGTTCTCTTGTAAGGTCATCGTTTCCCTTCGATCATTTTCCTTTTGGGTATTGCCAATCTAAATGTATCTTCAGCTTCCGTTACCCTTTTCATGGTTATTTGATCATATGATCTCCCCTCTTCGTGAGACAATTTACAAATTCCAGGCAATAGCATTTCAGTGATGGCTGCACGTAGTGGTGCAAATAACACGGTCACTCCCTATTCATCTGGACCACACTGGCTAAGAAGCGCAATCTAGTGATACATTGTGGCTACAATAGGGCATGAGGCCAACTGTGCCACTATGGGATTTTCACCCACTGAAACAATTTCTTCTAATCTTTTCTGCAACTGGGTCATGCCAAAATGCAACTCTGGAGAGGAATGCACACACAAGACAAGCTGGTTATGTAGAGAATAGCTGTGGAGCAAATGATGAATCGCAGCAATTAGACAGGATCAGACAATATACACAAGAAGAAAGGACATGTATATAAAAATCGCAATGTATTGCATACAGACAACAAAATAGCAGCCGAACTCTAACACCTGGGCTTGTACTGTACAAAGTGAAGTTAGGTGGTTCAGTGTGAGGAGACAGGGCATATAGCAGTAATCCTAATGACAATAACAAAAATAATAATTAGTAGTAGTAATAATAATGCAAATAGTGCCACAATGCAGGGATGCTGGGGCTGCCTCTACAGTCCCAGTGTATGTGCAAGTGTAAGCTGGTGATTGCTCTTGTAAAGTCTGCTGCAGGACCAAAGACTTACAGCACCTCTCTAGGGCAGCGCTGGTGGAGCAGCCTGTAGCTAAAGGAGCTGCCTAGGGCACACAGGGGCTCATGCAGGGGGTGGGAGAATTTGACCAAGTTGTCCTGGAACTTGGCCACCATCCTCCTCTCATTCACCACCTCCAAGGTGTCCAGCCCCCCCCCCAGCACAGGTCCAGCCCTGCTGATCATTTGTTCAGACCACGTAGGGGATGGCTGATGGCACAACTGCATCATGGAGTGACTTCAGATGTGGTCCCTTTATGTCAAAGGACCTGGAGTCAACTCTGGCTCTTCCTGTTGTCTGTCCAGTGCAGCTTATTCTTGACATGAACACCCTAGATATCTATAGGACTGGCCACCCCATCTCCATCCCCTGGATACTCACTAGACTGACTGATGGCAGCTTTGCCCTGTGAGAGTCCACCACCAGCACCCTGGTCTTTTTAGCATAACGAACATATCTTGAGCTGGAGCCAGTTTCGCTGGCACCACTCTGCCATGTCATTGGTGAGTCCCCTGTATTCGCGCTGATCACAACCAGCGATACGGCTTACAATCGCTGTGTCACCTGAGAATTTTTGGATGTGAAAATTGTCTGTCTTGTGTGCAAAGTCTGCAGTGTATAAGGTGAACAGAACACACAGTTGATCTGCACAGGCCTCGATGACTGGAGTTGATGCCATCTGGTCCAGCTGCCTTCCTCACCCTGGTGTTCCTCAGCTCTCTTCTCAGCTGGTTAGTTGAAATGACAGGAAGGGGGAGGGAGGTGAGTTAGTCAATTGATTTATTGGTACGTAGTCAGTACAGGATGTGATAACTTCCTTGCTAAAAAATTTTGGGGAGATGCTTGGACGATTTAGGCTACTGCATAATTAATAACGGTTTTAGTTTTTTACTGAAAGACTTCTAGAACCTGGTGTCCAAGGCGTTATGAATGGGGCTCAGTTATTTGGGCTGTCTCTATGGTCACCAGAAGTCGACATTAACTTCAAGGCACCTAATAATATTACATTAATTTAACAGACTGAGTCTGCTTACATGGCTATAACATTGCTTGACAGCCCCCATACCATTCTGGGGTCTGATTCTGAAACACTCGTTCCATTTTCTCAGCCACACTGCAGGCTCAGCGCATGTATACACGGTGTATGATTTGTGTACTTTCATTAGAGAAATGGCAGGAAGTTTCCCACAGGGACAGTAATTATGTGACTTGGAATAGAATGCCTCAGTGCCTAAAAGCCATTTGGAGCTGACCGTACCTCTGCCTCTGAGCCATTTCTGACAAGCCTGCAGAGAATACGACTACCTCACTCTCCTGAAACAGCAACAGACCCCTAGATGGAAATGAACTTCCCAAGGTGAAAATGAGTGCAGTCTTCATTCTTATAGTGTACTTTTTCTTATATGATGTCATGTCTCTCAATCTGTCATATATGTATATTTACATTTTCATCCAAATTTATTATTCTTTCTAAAAATTAAAATCTAAATTGACCCGTTAAATGCATATGTTCTGATAAATCACTATGTACAGGTTACTTTAATCCAGAAATAACATATTAGAAAAATTCATGTAGATATGCTCTTAAATGGATTTTTAAATAAACCTCAAAATCAAAAAAGTACACATTTGCCAGACATTATAACACATTAGGGACATTTTCACTATATGTCATGTGCTTTCATCAGTTTCATTCTTTTAATTCGCTATATTTAGCTTGCTTGTGAGGATCCTGAGAAGGATTACATTTACCAAGCTAGGCCTCGAAACGACATTTACCAAAATGTTTCCTAGTGGAGCCCCCCCTTTAAAATAAGACAGAGCACACACACTTTCATGCCTGATCTGGAAGGTTCTTCAGAATCTATCATCACAGCTTCCGAACATCCACAGCTCCTTTTGTTTTATTTAGGTGCAAATTTTAGGTGGGTAAACCTGGGTGCTTGTTCCAAAATAGTCTAACTTGTAGAATTTGGTTCCTTTGGTTGTCCACATGGGTGATATACAAAAAACAGTCAAGCTGTTTGTGTTGCACGAGATGTAGCACGTCTCCTTGGCTTATATGGTGTGTAATATAAGGAGCTGAGCTGTGCCCTGGATTTGCCAGACCTCAGGCAATTTGTGCCAGTTGATGACTGTCCATTTGTTGCTCTCAGGAAACAGGAGGCTAAAGTGAGGCCCCGGTCTCGTTGGTTACAGGGTGCAGGCTGTGTCCCTCTGCATTTGTGGAATGGAAGCAGGAAGTCTTGATTATCCCTGTAGCACTACGCCTCAGTGAGCCAGGTTTGGCCCAAACGGGGGTTAAAGGCAATTTGACCTGACGGACAGAGAGACGTAGCTAAAAGTACCCATGCTTGGTACAACGTCTTTGATTTGTCAGCCAGCTCGGTGCAGCTGCGAGATGCTGTACTTTTAAAGTTGAGATGCAGATGGATGAGCTTTCAGAATCTTAGGCTTTGAGTGAGAGAGATAAAAGTGGGGCATTGTTAAGGCCTCACAGTTGTTTTGTCATTCATGAGGCTCTGTAGCTAAGCAGCTAAGACATCTCTTAACACATAAAAAGCTGTGCAGATAGCCTTAAGCGACTGCACCGCAAACAATGTGTTTTATTGTGGAGGGCAATTCGCGGTCATTTAAATATGTGTAAAGACTGGTCAGAGGTTTGCATATGCTCTGTCTTGGTAAGCAACCAATCACTGGTGCAGAGGCTGTGAATGAAGAACTTTTATCGCACAAGGGAATGCTCTTCGGTGTAATTTACATTTCTGGAGTTTCTTTTATTTAATATTTTGTTCCCATGTGTTCCCTTAAGTCATGTTTAATGTAGAGTTTCTTTACATGTTTGTACTTACAGGAAGCACGCAAGTTGTAGCGAATGTAAGTATTATTTTCTGGTTTAAGGTCTGTGTGTATAGAACAGGAATTATATGTGTGCTATAGCAGATTAACATACACATACATCTCATCCAGGTATATTGTTTGAAAAATGGAGGTGTTTATCATCTGGCATTTGTTATCTTTGGTTCTGAGGTATACTGTATCATTGCTCTTGTTTTTATTTATTTATTTTTAAAAATATCCTAGCATTTTTGGCTGACCTGTAGAGACATGGGGAAAAAGAGATACCTAAAAGATATGGATAGTGGTGAAAGTAGTATACAGACTTGCTCTGTCTCCTTGTTTGTTTATCTGAGAGAGGGAAGTTGTTATCTAGCCATTAGCTGTAGAGGCAAACGGCTTTGATATCATACTTATAGGGGGAGAAATGGCAGGAATTACACCATAAAAGTAATATCACTGGCTCCATGAGGGTCTAGATAGCTTATAAGATATATAATATTGTAATTATACTAACTCATCTGTGTTAGCGGGTTTGAAAATGGATTGATAGATTGATAGGAGATGTTCACCTTCGAGATATGCGGTTTATGACCAACAGGCTTTGGGTGATATATATTGTTCTTAAACACTTTGTTTCGGGTTCTTGTGCTATACAACACATTTCAGCTTAGCTAACCCATCAGCATCTTCATGGCAGTAAATACTATACTAGCTTCACACTATGGCAATCTTGAAAGCCGCTTAGCCTAATAGCAGCCCCAACTGGTTCTCAGGTTACCTCAACAAAGACAACAAGTCCCTCCCTATCTACTGCAGTACTGGATCTAATTTTATAGCCAATCTGCTGTGTGCTTCTGTAAATAATTAGCCTGTGGAACTTGGGGACTGAAGAAGTTAATTATGATGAATGTGGGTTAAAGGTTTTGTCTGTTTTGGGCGGAGAGCGCGGTTCAGCCAGTCCAGTGCACCATTCAGTTTGCATGTCGTGTTCAGGTTTAGAAATGGGAAAATGTAGAACAGATAATTCACTGTTTTTCGCAAGGCAATTCATCAAATGGCGAGTTATCCAGAGGGATGGTCAGGAGTCCATGAAGCGAACAGGCATTTTAGGCCACTTTGATCTTATGCTCATGTTTGTGAGAGTAGTGTCTGCTATTTTACAGTACTAAATGAAAGGCATGAATATAAAAAACATAGCTTTTGAAAATGTTGCCAGGAGAAATAAGGAAGACAAACATGGAAAATGGCATTTGTTTTTTTTTTTTTGCACTGTGCCATTTATATGATTTTGTTATATCATTCTGAGTAATTAAGGAAATATTCAGCCAAAAGATGACCATGTCACTGTTGATTGTCTTTCACCGATCCCCCCTCCCCAAATATGTGTTTTTTTCCATCTTCACACAAAAAATGAATGGCAGAATGAAAAATGATTGATTCAGAGAGATAGCCAATCAGATTGTAGAGGAGGTGGGTCCAAGCAACTAGAGGAGGCGTGACCAAGACATCTGATCCGTTGGTCCCACCTCCTCTAGTTGCTTGGTCCCACCTCTACAGTCTGATTGGTTATCTCTCTGAATCAATCACTTTTCATTCTGCCCTCAGATAATTCTTTTGTAAATTAAACTCCCTTCAGTGACATGATAGAGGAAATGAACTGTGTATGTACCACTACAAAAGGAGGCTATATGCTAATTTAGGGAAACCAGTGCGCTGCCGTTTGGGTTGTGACGGCTCAGTCTTTCACAGTCGAGGTGACTCCTCGTTCACACCAGACGTGTCGCACTCTCCTTTGTTCCCCTCCTGTGTGAATGTCCCTTTAGAGCACCTGAGCATCAGCTGATCACAGGTCAAGGGAAACTGGAACCGCTAGAGAACTTGACGTTGTTAGGAGGAGAGGATTGGCCTCGCTCTCTCTGGCAAGCTCCGGACCAAGCGGCCCGTCACAAAAACATAGGCTATCTGCTTGCACACATGGGCTTTGCCAGCTACACATCCAGTGTCTCTTTGCTGCTAGGTCACCTTTGTTTCAAGCCTCAGCAGCTCAGGCGGAAAACACACACACACACAAATCAGCCAAAATTCATATTATCTTTTAATGACTTACCCCCATCATGGTATAAAAGCATTTTACTTGAGACCTTGTAAATGAACTTCCATTCAACCAGAACTTGCCGAAGCATAATGGTGATGTTCTCATGCTTGTACAGTATGTTTCCCAATCTTGTTGTTTTACTACGTGTTAGTGTATGTCATTTTGTGTTTTTAATGTGTAGTTGTTTGCCCCATATTTGCAATGCAGAAGCACATCCCTGCTGTACTGGAGGAGGTCTGTGGCCTGTGCCTCCTGGAATTTGAACCAGTAACCTTCTGGCAACGGGGTGCAGATTTAGATCACCAAGCTCTGTATCTTTCCGGTCATGGTTTGTACTTCAAGGTTTTCACAGAACAAAGGATGTCTTTTTGGGATTAGCAGTATTAGCGGATAGGCAATGCATTTCTTCTGTAAGACCTGGGAAGTCAGCTGTTTGTGTTTTGCTTTTTTTCTGTCTTTCATCGTATATGGCCTGCTGCCAACTCTGTGCTTTATATGCTCTATTTCTCTGCAATGCTTGCTTTACTTGTCTACTATACTTTTGCAGCAAGATACACTACTGAGATGTATCAGTGCTCAGTTCCAAAATCCTGCTTACTCTCCCTGGGCTTTCAGTAGAAGCCTGACCAGTCTCTAAGTGCAAAAGCACACTGATCTGCCTTGACATGAGACACTATATTTTACCCCAAAATGTGACCAACTCACTGGCATTTGAATTCCATCTCTGTGTTCCTCATTTATATAACCAAAGGATGTCAACAAACTTTACTTGACACTGCAGCATGGAAAAAAACCTCAACAAATAAATGTGTTCCAGACCCTCAACTCATATGCACTTGGTATGGAGGGGTAGTTTTTTATTTTAAAGACACATTAAGAAGCAGTTACCATCACAGACCTACAGTATTAAGCCAGTAAATCACGTTTCCTAATTAGATATGTTAATCCACTAATTAATGTCGGACTGTCGACTAGGTACGGAATGTAAGCCTTTCCTGGCTAAAAGGAATAGATTTATAAGACTCTTCACACTATTAATCCCTTTACAAGGGTGTTAAAACAGACAATATACTTTCCTCATCCTATAAGTATTGACCTAGCTGCTAATTGCTGTGAATTCAAAGCGATTGGGAATGTTGCAGCAAAGACATGGGATGCTAATGAGAGCTGAAAATGAGCTTATGCACTATTCGCTTTTTTGCAGATTTCGCACGCGGAGAAGGGCTGTCGACTTCTCCGAGCTGCAAGCATGCGCTAATGCTGTACGACTTTCCCTAAATGTGGCGCTAGGCTAAGCTCTTTCATAAGAACGCCATATGCACCGTCACAGCCTTCCATCGGGAACCACATTTCAGATTAGTCTGTTGTCCAAGTATGGGGGAAAGGCTGGACTTAAGTGCAGAGCTCTCACACTGGGTGACCAATGAGCTTGCCAACAAACGAATCGGGAAACACTCTGAATGGGCGAGCACAGCAAGCCATCCCCAGGCCTGGCGAATCACGTTGCCCCGAGTCTTTCTGTGATTCAGCAGCATGCCGATATTATACGTTATGGTCTCAAAGTGGCTTGACATTTTCTTCAGCAGTCTTTGGAGGAATCGATACTTCGATGTCTGCAGTGAGAGGGCTGGTCAAGGAAGAGAAGGGTGGGGAATGGATTGATTTTTATGGAAAACTAGGTTAGGTGACATGTTTATTTATCTACTGCATTTACGGAATCTTATTTGCTATATATTATCAAATAACATCTGTTTTTTTTGTCTGTCAGTGTATTTGCTGTGTCCCTAAAATATTACGCACAACAATTTCATCAAGGTATAGCATTTTGGTATATGGTAAATATTTTAGGTGAATATTGGTACGAGACTATGTGTGGTATATACCAATGCTGAGGCATATAGAGGCTTTTTTTATATTAAAAGTGCTTCTTTCAAGATTGAGTTTATTGAGACATGACTCTCTCTGTTCTCTCCATGTGTCATTTCCTGCCCCGGGAGGGGGACCCTGACATGTGACCTGGTGTGTCGCTTCCTGGTGAGAAATGGCACCTTCGCCCGCTTCTGAGCTGACTGTTCTGCCTCCAGCTTCTGATGCTAATTTGGGCGCATTACCTGGGCGGCATACGGGAGCACAGACCCCGCCCCCTGCAGGCGGATCGAGTGCCCGCTCTGAGGCAGGCTGCGGGACCTGTTCGGGATGGCGAGGAGCTTCCTGTGCCCCCCTCAGGAGGCTTAACCGGCAGCTCGCTGGGTGTTATCCCGTTAGTGGTGAGGGGGTCACCTGTTCTCAACGCTGACCGCTTTGAAGAGGCTGGGGACCTGCTGGCCCTCTCACCGCCCACTGTCATCCCCTGAGTTTGGCAGTGCATCCGAAACCATGACATTATCGAGGACTTAACACTGAGAGAGTAAGATATGTAATGTTCATGGCAGGGGGGCCGCAGTGTCTCTGTTGCCTCACACCTTCAAGGTGGCAGGTTCGATCCGCGTCTGTGGGGTTTGCATGTTTGCCCAGCTTTCCTCCAGGTTCTTCGGTTTCCTCCCACAGTCCAAAAAGCATGCAGTTAGGTGAGCTGCCATTTCTGCCTTGCCCATGGAGTGTGAATGTGTGTCCAGGTATGTGCGTGTGCCCAGTAACAAACTGCCATCCCATCCATCACGTCCCCCGCCCTGTGCTTCCTGGGCTGGTTATGAAACATGGATTAATAATATCCTACCTATTGCACAATGATATATGGTGTTACCATTGTATCTGGCGTGGTTTGGCAATATGGAGTAGCCTATGCTGACTGCATTCGAACAGATAGAAGGTCAACAAACAGAAATGTTTGTTTCTTTTGGCTGAAACGGGATTTAGGGCAAAATCATCCCTCTGACGGTTGGGAGGCCGTAAAGTTGGATTTCTGCCGAAGGGCATGTGTTTCATAGGGGCGTTTAAACACTTTCCTGTCTTCTTTGCACAACATCAGGCCCCACAGTGTGAATGGGCATGTGAGCCCCTTTCCTGCAGTGTATGCTGGGAAAAGCTGTTACATCAAGCAGTCTGTGTCCGTTCCCGCTACGGATATTTAGCTCTGTTCCCTGGATGCTTCATTTTTTGTTAGCCTAGCAACATGCACGTTATCTGTGCTTTCTTTTATAGAGCCCGATGCTAACATGAACAAAGCAGTCAGATTTTGTCCCCTATTATGCGTCAGCTGACCTGTTTTTTGCAGCGAAAAATGATATATCTGCTTATTGCTGCTGGGGAAATGGTGCTGAATAGATCTCTGTGCATCCTGGGCTTAAAGGCAGCTTCTGTCATATCCGGAGCGATGCAGGCGCGCTCACACTGCACGCTCCGTGCCGTACTGCCAATCGTGCAGCCCGCTTGGCGTTCTCATCCGTCAGGATCCTGATGAGCTCAGCAACACTTCCCAGCATCGCGGTAGCGCTGCCAGGCCCAGGGCCGTGAACACAGATAAGACCGTGTTCCTGTTACCTTCACCCCCCCAGAGTAAGTAGAGATGTGTAGCAAAGATTCAGAGTGCTGTTCTGCCTGCTTGGGACTTACCCTGTGGTTTTCACTTTAGATGCAAAAGACTAAACTACTGCACTTGATGCAGGCAAAAGTACATGCCCAGACGTCTCAGCAAATTCCCCACATCTTCAAAAACATTGCAATGTCATTATTATAAGATCTAAGGTCTACACAACCCTCTAAGGGAACTTAAAATTCTCCTATGTAAGATTTCATTGTTTTTTTTGTTGTTGTTGTTAATCCCACATACATAAGAATTCTGTAGTTTTCACACATTCCATATTTCGCTTCTGTGAGACACACGTATGGAGCAGAACCTATGGTCAGCCATTTATTCAGGCTTTTTTTAGAGCACATTTCTGGGCCTTTATCAAGGGCCCACCAGTGATTTTATCACTCTGCCAGCCATGGGACTCAAACCGGCAACCATCTGACCACAGGCACCGGGTCCTAACCTGCAGAGCTGCACGCTGCCCCTATAGGCTAAAATGAAATCACAGGTGATAGTGTCAGAGAGTTGTCACCGTCAGAGCCGGATTGCTGGATCCAGATTATCATCTCTGACACTGTCAGCTTGATTGTTAAAACCTGTATTCCCAAACAAAAATATTATGATAAGAATGATGTTGAATGCACCAATATCCCTTTAAAGGAGACTGTGTTGGATGCTGGGGTGTCACAGACATTTAGCTTTGGCCTGCCTTTGAGTCACAGTCTCGCTGCCTGACGAACTGCATGATGGGAAACTCGTTTCTATGAAAATGTGTGTCTTTCTTACTTTTGTGTTTATGAGGCTTTGGTATGCTGAGCTGGAAACTCAAATATGTGGAAAAGAAACTATTTGAATAATCTGTCAGAAGTCGTGCTTTTATTTAGTTTAACGAAGGCGGACATCTTTGGGGTGTATTTGAAGGCTCTTAAATTTTCCCTGTAGACGCTTCCACCCCGGCGTACCGTCGTCCTCCAGGCCGGGATCTGTTTGTGCTCACTTGATGAATTCGACGTGTTTATGCTTTTGTTTATATTGCCCCGCATACACCCACTGAGTATAACTGTCATCGACATAAAGAGCGTTTCATACTCTACTGCATTTGCCTTTCCTCAGGCCACAGCCTGACAACTTAATTGAAACAGTTGATGATTCTGCTGTTTGCCACCGTCTCAGACGCCCATATTGGAGATATTAGCTGGCACAGTACTTTTCCTGTTTGTAGGGGATGCACAGACCTCTCTGCAACATAGAGCCAATTAGCCCTGCTCTCAGCGCAACCTGTGCTTATATGGTTTCACTTGTAAGACAGTCACGTGACCTGCTCTATGGCTAAACGCAGGCTAACTGGTTAAGCACCGATCTTTGTTATCTCTCAGGTTCTGATCATCTCCCCTTTCTTCAAGACACCACAGCGCTACCTGTGGTTTTCATGCCTGTACATCTGTATGTGACTTAGGGAAAGGTCAGGGTCAGCATTTGCTTGGACGTATGCCACAATACTGGCGAGGTTTTGATTTAGGACTTGGAATGAACTTCCTGTATAAAACCTGGTTTAGGTCTTTTCTGCTGTGTTCATGTGCACTAGAAGTTCCTAAACATGGCCCTGCTGGCTTCCCAGGGTGTGTTTCAGAACCTCTTGTTCCCTTAAGCCTCTCCAGTGTCTCTTGGGCTGAAGGCCGAGGTCCTGCTGGTGGCTGGCCGTCCATGTAAACCCTCCATCTTCACATAGGTGCTTCTCTTTCTCTGTTTTTTTTCTCTCCTCAAAGGTGTGCCACTCCCAGCCTGCTCTTCAGGTGTGTGTCAGGTATGATATTGAATCTGATCGCTAGTGTCAGGAAACATTGACATAGTCATTCCACATGGAGAACTTCGCTAATCTTGTGGCTGGTAAATATGATATAATCAGCCACCTTCTACTGCACTGATCCCCCTTCTAGATTAGTTCTGTAGCCTTGTGTGTGTCTATGTGTGTGTGTGCGTGTGTGTGTGTGTGCGTGTGTGTGTGTGTCTATGTGTGTGTGTGTGTGTGCGTGTGTGTGTGTGTGCGTGTGTGTGTGTGTGTGTGTGTGTGTGTGTCCATGTGTGTGTGTCTGTGTCTATTATATAATAATGCAATGTCATGAAGTCAAATGTCATGACTGTCATGTATGGGAGGCAGAAATGTGACGTGCGGGGGGCCATGTGACATATTTGGAGTGTGGGGGGGTGGGGTGTTTACGCACTGTTAGTGCGCTGTCATCTGCTCCGCCAACCTCCCTTTGCCCCGGAGCCTGGCTGGGTCCCAGCAGTGAGGATGCTGAAGCTGGCTGAAGCTGAAGCCCCAAACCTCCGGTGCTGTCAGGCTCCACAGCAATTAAAGCATACCGGGGCGCCGGGGGGAGGGGGGGGGGGGGGCTCTATCCCTGCTAGATCCCTGTTTGTTTCTCAAATTAATGCACACCCTGTGCCACATTCTCCCCACAGCCTGTTTTTATGCGGGAGACACTGCTAATTGGCATGTTTGGGGGGCAGTTTCCTTTTAACGAAAGGAGCTGCCTGCATGTCTAAATGCTCCACTTTCTCCACTGTCCATATATACCTTGACGCTGATTTTAAAAAATCCCAAAAATTTGAATGTGCTTTTTGCGGCCAATTGTTCCCAAGATAGTACATTTTTAGCAGTAATGGGGGAGGGGCAGGGCTATGGATCCTCTGCCCACCCGACATACCCATGTATCCAGCCCAGGATGGCTTTCTGGGAGCGCCACTGGGAAGGGGCTGCTGGAATTATGAGGCCGGTCTGCGCAGAGTGCTTCTGCTGCCACGGAAGATGATGTGGGTATACGGCACGCCCCGTGTTTTTGTGCTTTTGACGTGGTCTTTGTGATTGGCATCTGTTGTGTGGCTCCGTCATTTAGGCCTCTGTGCTGGTGATCAGTAGGTTGTCGGTTCAAGCCTTGATCTAGACCCTTAACCCCAAGGGTGTTGAATAGATGGACTGACATAGTGCTCTCAGTTAATCTTTGCTGTCACCTGTATATATGTGTGTCTCTTAATAAGTGTAGCAGTATAGTACATGTAAAAAAAAAGCCTTCTTACATAGGTGTGCTTGTGCCCCTGAAACACAGAGTATGACTTCCCTTCCTCATCACTGAAGCTGCCTGCCCCCTTGCCTCTCCTTCCCCATACAGGTGGCACCCCCATCTCTCCCCTCTTCCTGCTTAACTCGCCCCCCGCTCTCTTTCAGTATGTCGCTGCCGCCGCGCCTTCTCTCGTCCGCCCGCATAGCTTCACGAATCAAGCTCATGGGTCTAACTTTGCCAAATGACAGTTTTGCTGCTGTGTATGTGTCGCCCAAAAGGACCCTTCCATAGGGAGGAAGGGTTGTGCTTCTCCTGCTCTGGAGTCACCGAAAGGGGCCATAGACTCAATGTTTTTCCCTAGCGATTTAACACGATTTAAAATACTTTAGGTGCATCAGCAAAATGAATTTGGTCACATAAATATTCTTTGCTTTAATAATAACAGCACATACATCAGGTGACATGGATGTGCACAAAGGCACGGCAAACGAAGGTTAACACATCTGACCTGTTCACATGTATGTACCGTGTAGAGGAATGTTCAAAGGAAACTCACACATGGTCCAGGGCACAGTGAAAACGACCTCTTGCTGATTTTGTTATACACTCATCTTGTATCTGGTTCAAATTAACGCTTTATTAATTTACTTCATACGGATTTGCATTAAGAGGAAGGTGTTTTTAATTAATAGCTGTTAAGCAGTTAAAAGATTATTAAGTTTGTTAAAATAACTTCCATCCGTCCATAATCAGCAGACAATTAGGATTTTAATGGCAGCTGTATTGCATGAAACGCAAACTGACTGAGATGAATGAGATAGGTGAATGTGTGTGTCTGCGTGTGTGTGTGTGCAGGGCTGTGTGTGTGTGTGTGTGTGTGTGTGTGTGTGTGTGTGCGGGCGTGCGTCATATTGACGTCACTTGCAAATGATGTGCAAACGTTTTAACCCTGACAGTGTTTTCAGTGTCCCTTCGCTGCAACTCCCTCTCCCTGCCCTGGCATCTAGCGGTGCTTAAAAAATAAACCACAAGGAATAACAAGACGTACGTGATTGCGCTCATAAATGTCTGCTGTGGTGAGGGTTTGTTACATGTAGGCCTCAGCTATCTGGCTGTTTACAGGAACCCCTGTGTTACGATATTATCACTGGTAAAACCAAGGGGAGAAACAAGCCCAGGCCACAGAGACAACGAAAGAGTCTTATTTATGTAGAGTCTGAAAATGTAAGTAGTACATAACACATCGCATGTGTTGTATGTCATGTACTATATGTACATGTATGTTGTCTGTATTGTGCCTGCATCAACTTTCTGCATTGCACTGCTTGAATTATTGACTTGAACTATTGTATAGATCATCTTGTATTTGTTCCTCTCTGTGTCCGGTATTTAATGTCTGTCTGTGTTATGCCCTAATTCAGTGGTAGGAAATCCTGGAGTGCTGGAATCTAGCAGCTTTTCCATCCTACCTGGTCTCTGATGAACCACACCTGATCTCAGGCAGATAGTAACTCATCAGGTAGGATGGAAAACCTGCTGGATACCAGCACTCCCAGATTAGGATTGCTTACCCTTATCCTAATTGTTAGCTGCTTAATTGACACTCTGTCTCCAGTAATAGCAAGCTGTGCCAATTGTGCAAGATTCTGATTCTAATAAAAATAACATTTACTGTAGTTTAAAAAGCCTCTGATTTTTACAGATATACAGTCTGATTGAAGTCCTTCTTTTGCATCATTAGCATGTGATGTTTCAGTAATGCTGCACTATTTGTAAGATGCTCCTTTTCCACAGGTAATACCCAAGATGGTGCAGGACCAAGGTTTGTCTCTACAAAAGTAATGTGAAATAAAATGATGAAATCTTTGGCTCCACAGGTCCACATTAGCGCTTAATTGTTCAAAATTCATTCCCAGCATATCAAAGCTGATGAAAAGCAGCACCATCCCAGAATGCCCTGTTTTGGGAGAGATACCATGGGAGCACAGGAGAGGTGAAGCACAGCTATAGAAGCATTTTAGGCAAGCTGACAAAAAAGCGTAAACTGTTTATGTTGAGCTGAGTTAAACGCGCATTACTCATGCTTTCCTGGACTACATGCTGGCAGCCGGAGGTACTGAACCTGCAGGTATCGCGTTGGGATTCCTCGGCGATAAACGCCCTCACAGGCTCACGCCTCATACCCCGCTCCAGTTGGTCGACCGCATAATAGAATTCATTGCAATCACAGATTTACCTGAGACTCAAATGTGCAAAATAAAAAATGCATATTTCCAGGTGCTTCTGAACCAAAAATAATTTGCAGCTGAGTCAGGATGTATAGCAGAGGAATTGGAGCTAGACTTGGTGTGAATCACATTGCCCTCGCATGCCTAATACCACCCTTCCCTACACCGTTACTAATGGTTCCTGTGGCTTCACCCCAGGTGACCCCATCTCGCCTCCAACTGAACAGCAATGCTAACATCCACCACCATGGTTCAGGAGCCAGATAACCTCTTAGAAGCCTCTATCTTTCATAGAGTTATAAAAAAATCCTAGGCTTGAAGAACTTCTGCATAAATAATCCTAAACTATAAAATTTAAGCATAAACAATAAAACTAAGTAGAGCCTGTTTTCCTGGCTGAAACATGACTGAATGAAATGACTAACTGGATGGCTAAAGCAAGTCTGTTTGTGTTGCATTGAACGGGATGGAGGAGAACTCAGTACATCTTTTGTATGTCTTTGTGTCAAGCTGCTATACACATTGTCTGTGGCAAGGGTCATGTAAGCTGGGTCCGGCGCCATGCAGCACACTGCATTCCAGGCATATTTGCTGTTATTTCAGTTGCAAGCAGACATTCTGGTCCGCATTAAAGATCCCAGTGTCAGATGGAATGCCATAAAAATATATTTTGATTTTATATGAGGTGTGAAGTGAGAAAGGCCAGGCTTGTTTGGGTATAATTGTTCATGACCTCCATTTAATGATCGCTTATACCCAGCATCCAAGGATTATGCAAGCCACATGTATGGGCACCTTAAAAGGGGAATTATGTAGTGATTGCACTTCTAGTTAACAAGCTCAGGAGACCCCTCACAGCAGTTTGCCTCCACTAAGAGTCTCATCATCTCTTTTCATCTTCCCGCCGCTTTTCTGCTGAGGGCTGCGGTGGCAGCATGCAGAGCATCTCGGATCACACCACTTTTTCCATGGCCACAGACTCTAGCTCAGGCTGAAGGATCCCCCAGACATTCCCAAGCCAACTGGGAGATACACTCCCTCCAGCATATCCGGGGGTCTCCCCGGGACCTCCGCCCCAGTGGGACATGCTCAAAGGGCTCCCATAGAAGCTAACCAGCTGGCATCCTTATTAGAGGCCTGAAGCACCTCAGCTGACTCCTCTCCATCAGATGGATCAGTGACTCTGTTTCAAGGTCCCTCTGGATCACTGAACTCTTCACCCTGTCATAATTAGCCCAACAACTCTATAGAGAAATCTCATTTTGGTCCATGCTACTTGTGACCTTGATTTTTTTTTGGTCATTACCCCCAGCTCATTACCGTAGGTGAGGATAGGGACATGATATTGACCAGCAAACTGCAAGCCCCTCTTCACCACTGTGGGTGTCCTCTGTGCTCAAAAACTACAGCTGCCAAACAAATCTGCCCATCAGTCTTACATTTCCTCATACCATCACTCATGTACAACTTCCCAAGGTACTTAAATTTCTCCATTAAGGGAAATCCACTTTTCTAAACGAGCGTCATAGCTGCGGATTTGGAGGTGCCAGTTCTCGTGCCCGCCTCTACAGACTTGAAGTATCAAATTCCTCAAGTACCTTCTTGAGAGTTTAACCAGATGATGCCAAAAACATCAATATAATGTACAAATAGCATGGGTGGCACTTCCAGCCCCTCATAATGGGCCAACCTTTCAGCCACACCATGAAATTGGCTTGGATGGTATTACGGCAATGCGGTATGCAGCAGTATATAGGGAATGTGGCGATATTTTGGGTAAACCATGGTATTTTGAAGTCCTCCCTTGGCTTGGTGAATTTCATCACCAAAACACTAGCATAGCATCACTTTTAAAATACAGGCAGTACCCAGATTAAGAATGTCTCACATACCGACAACTAGTACATGGAAACAGACTGCCATAAAGCCTATTATATTAGAAATAGATGTTCAACATTGAAAACATTATGCTAATTGTGGCTGTGAGTTGGTTATGTTAATGCTGGTTACACTCAGTAATAATCACTGGTTTTGGAACATTTTGGTTTCCTAAGAAAGTACACCAGCAGTGTAGTTCATAAGACCAAATTATACCAAAATATATATACCAAATTATATGAAGTTATACCAAACATAGATATGTTTATGGTGCATCCAAGGTGCTAACTAGTTTGGTGTGTGTGTGCGGCCAGAGCAAGCCAGCCGCTGCAAGTTAGTCTTTCTGTGTCATTTAGGGTGCTTCTGGCAAGAAATTCAGATTGGACTAAAAATCATAATTACATATAGAGGTGTTCATCTCGACAAATATGCGATCATACATGATAGAAGAGAACACTGGATGGGAGGGATTTATTTAATTATTGGCTTACTGTTCTTAATTGTGTTTTTTGCATATTTAATTATGAATTTTAAAACAAATTCAGTTTACCCTGCTGTATCGAAATTGTATCAAACTGTGAACCAAAACTAAGGCTGTACGGAACCGTGAATTTTGTGTACTGCTACAACTGCCATCAAAAGTTGATCTGAATGAAATGATACTTCATTGATACCCGTGGGGAAATTCTCTTTTTGTTTGTATTTTAAGCACAGTAATGTTTGTTTGAAATACTATATACCACTGCTATATACCACTGTTCTTTTTTATAACTTTAATAGGCATTTCTTTTTATTTATTACTTGAAATCTACCTGCCCCTGTTGTTTTTGCATTGTTCAAATAACGGGATGTTTGTTGATATACATGGGATTTATTGATGCGTTTTTTTAATCATGGTATTGAATTGGATATCGAGAATCGTGGAATTTCACTGATATTGGTATTGACTAAATTTCTGGTATTGTGACACCCCTAGTAGTAACACCACTGTAAAGGCGCCCAAATGGCATCCCTGCACACATGTGCACCTCCACCAACAGGACCTCAATTTCAGCCCCACTAACATTCTTCTTTAACATTCTCTCGCCATTATCAAGTAGACAATTTGGGCTTTGATTCAAGCTCATTTATATGCTAATGGTATTGCTGGGGGGCGTTCCCAAAGTGGAGCTCTAAAACCATTAAGCTGCACATGAGTTCTGTACACACATTTTTTTGTGCGTACGTTCATTTTCTCTGAATCACACTTACACACTATTCAGAAATGATCTTTGGTCAAATGTAGGATAGTTTCTATGCAACTTTTTTATAAATGAGGCCCCAGACGCACATTATTCCTGGAGTCTCATCTCCGGTACACTGGAATAAGCCTCTTCCTCAGGAGGCTGAGAAGTGGGATCCCTCTATAGTTAGAAGATACCCTTTGGCCCTCTTTTTGAAAATAGGGCTCTCCACCAATGTTTGCCAATCATCGGGTACTTTACCTGCCTTCTCTGCAACATTGAAGACACATTAACCATGTCAGCCAATGCTTCAAACATCTTTGAATGAATGTCATCTACCCCTCCAGCCTTTCCCCTGAGTTTTCTCACTACCAGCACAACTTTAGCTGCAGTGATGGACTCTGATCCACAAGAATTTTCTGACAGTACCTCCTGGTGAGAAGGCATATCCATCGAGGAGTCCTTCAAAGTGTTCCACTTCCAGAAAATCAGGACTTCCCCTCTCTAGCTGAATACATCTTGAGCAAGGTCCCACCTCCCCCTTTTGATTCATTGAACCATCATCTAAAACGTCTTGGGGGCCATTCACTAGTCTGTCTCCATATTCTGCCCCAGCTCCTCCCAGGCATGACTTCTCGCTTCCATGGCTGCCTTTGTTGTAGCCTTTCTGGTCTGTTGGTACCTTTCAGCTGTTTCCGGAGACCCTGATGTAAGCATCCTCCTCAAGGCTTCCCTCCTTAGCTTGACAGATTTTCACACCACATGTGTCCACTAGCTTATCTTAGGGTTACTGCCACGGCAGACACTGACCGCCTTCTGACCAGAGCTCTTTCCAGGGAGAAGTTATTCACTTCACACTGAAGCATTAGCCAGATGTTCACTGACTTCTCGTCTGGATTATCCTGGTCCATCTGGCCCCCTTCCCACGTGCCAAATCCATTTCCCCGCAATCTGATGATTATTTGACAGTTCTTGCCCATCATCTTCAACCGAGTGTCCAAGACACAGAGCCTTGAGTCAACTGCCAAGTCAATCATTAACCTTTGCTCTGGAACCTTGTGCATTTATTAGCATCCATGTGTCCTTACAGGGTGTTTCTTATGGACAATCCATGGCTGACAAAGAAGTCCAATAAGAGTTCACCAATCAGCAGTTTTCTCTTTGTAACTCACAGCCACATAGAAGCAAATCTCTTGTCTACTGGGAAAAACTCCAGCTGCACAGCCCCATCCTGGCTTTCGTGAGCATCCCCACATCTGCTTGAGGTCTTTCACCATGGGGAACTCCAGAGTTGGAGAAAGTCCATCCCTGATCACGAGGTTTGGTTCCAGAGCCCATACTAAGCATGTATGTGAGGTGGACTCCATCTGGCTGATTCATTTCTGTGTTCCACACCAGATCAGGCTCCATCCCAGTCAGAACGGTGATATTCCACATTCTCAAAGCGAGTGTCCATTTCCATGGTCAAATCAATCTGGGTCCTTTGCGTTCAGGCCTTCCACCCAAATGGCGGTACACCTCACCTCACTTTTCACACTGTGGGTAATGAACCCACATGAATGCTCCAGGTAGCCATTTTAGACTGAACCTGGCTGGGGTATGTGGGTTGCTGGAGCCAGGTCTGGCTTCAGGGGTGGCTTCCAGGTGCCCCTCTCCCCAGCAGAGTACACAGGTTCTTCCTGGTACCTTTTACTGTGGGTCTTTAGTCTTGAGTCAAAGACAGTCTGGCTTCTCCCAACAGACCTGTTCTCCAACGGAGGCCTTATCAAGAGCTCAGGCTCCAGACAACAGAGCTCTGTGGATCATTAAAGTAAATCCCTCCACCACACGAAAAGCTCGATCCTCAGAGGGGCTCTGCTGTGGTAAAGTGAATTCCATAAGGATGGCCTCCTAAGTAAGGACCATGCTGAACGATTACTACCCCAGTAGCACAAGGAGCGACTGATAATCCAGCTTGTCAGCACATGCCCAAGGGGATATGGCTGAATATGACTGGGAGCCATTATTACCTGTATCTCGGGGGGGGGGGGGGGGGTTCATGAGAAGACCAAGCTCTGTGA
>JAODLD010000045.1:7694216-7722088 GCA_026781065.1 Mormyrops boulengeri | reverse complement strand
GGGGAACTGCAGCTGTGCTGGGATCAGCCTTAATGGGATCAGCAGTTGAGGGTTATGTGACAGGGTACAGGGGTGGGGAACTGCAGCTGTGCTGGGATCAGCCTTAATGGGATCAGCAGTTGAGGGTTATGTGACAGGGTACAGGGGTGGGGCACTGCAGCCATAGTGGGATCAGCAGTTGAGGGTTATGTGATAGGGAACAGGGTGCAGATGGGGCCATATCAGTACAGTGGTCAGCAAAAGGCTGCAGCCCCTGCGCTAGTCAGACCAGTGAGGCGTATAAACATACAGAGCAGGACCTCCCCTCTGCTGCCAGCCACCCCTTTATTTTTTAATCACACTTTTCCTCAGATTCATACTTGTTGTTTTAACCCTCCCTTATATCTTTTTTTCAAGAAAGAAGTGAAAAAATCAATATATCTGTTAATGATAATGACTGTTTAAACCCTGTAAAACAGAAAATCAGAAGGAAGGTGTCTAGAGCCAAACAACTTGTTTTTACAGACTCCTGTCCCTCTCTTGTGACCCCTCCTCCTCCCTTTTTTGGGCAGCTGCTGGAAGGTGCTAGGAGAGGCTGGGCAGGCACATCTGTGACGTGGGCTGGCGGCTCCAGAGCCCACCCCCCGCCCCCCAGCAGGGCACCAGCCTGCTTGCTTCCCCCCCAAAACCTAGCATGTCCCCCACCATGGCCATGCCGCTAACGTGCTACACGCTACACAATAATATACGTGTGATCACATCAAGCACGCCACTCCGGGGAGTCACACATACTAACCACATCCTAGTTTACCTTAAATCTTAGTTTAATTTTATTTTTGCATACATGTATATACTTGAATACTTGTATCTGTCTTGCCTTTCGTTGTTAGTGCCTCACTGTGGGGTCTGAGAGTAACATAATTTCAATCCTCCGTGTGTCCTGTACATATGGCAGAATTGACAATAAAGACTTTGACTTAGACTTTACAAAGCTTAAGCTGACATCGTACGACCAAGGCTCTGTAACCATGCCTTGTGCATCTGAATATTTACAAAGCTCCAGTTTCAGGGCAGCCTTTGCTAAGAAGTGTCAGTTTAATATCTCTGTTCCTCTCAACCAGCTCCAGACCTGCGTTTCAAATTCCACACCCTTGCTTTTTGATCTGATCTCTGCTCGAAAGGATAACCACTCCAGAATGATTATGGCGGTGATGTGTGGCTCTGTGGGTTCGGACTCACAGTCTGAGCGTCGCTGGACCAAATCTAGTGGTCAGGAGAGTAATGTCACTGCTGGGCCCTTGAGCAAAACCCTTAACTCCCAATTGCTCCAGGGCCACTGGATGCTGGCTAAGCCCCCCAAGCTTGCTGTCACCTGCATTTATGTCTGTGTGTCTCATAAAGAGCAAGACAGGATCGGAAAAAAAGAGAAATCCCCCATGGGGATCAATAAAGTATCACTATTCTGTTTCCTCGTCAGCCACTTGACAGTGCTTTAATTCAGCTCATTCCTAACAATTTAACATCTGTGTGATATTCTTGTTTCTTAATCTTACCTACACAGGATGGTTAGTTGGCGCTATGAAAACAAAATAAACCAGCCATGCAATTTGCCTGTTTATCTTATCTGCTACTGCAAGGTTCTGCCACAGGTGCCCCGTTATTTCTGATGTTTCTGCCGTGCCTTATATTTGTGCTTCGCTTTGTTCTCTATGTATCTGTTCGTGTCATGTGTGAGTCACAGCCAGGATGTCCCACATCACATTTGCACGTCACAATGGAGGCTGGAATCTGTCACATCTCTCCATGGAGCCCGGTTGTCATGGACGTTTCAATCCTCTGGCGTTTAAAAAAAAATAAATCCGTCAGCAGGGCCCAGTTGCTCGCGCTCTCCCAGAGCTGCAGATTAATGTTATTCTTCTTTTTATTATCCTGCCGGAGAGAGATCCTATCTCCGAAACGGTACGTTAGCACCGGATTGCTTTGGTGACATCACAGGCCGGCCTTGTGGCATCCCGCCTCGTCTGGCAGCTCAGTGACGCCCCCGTCCCCTCAATCTCTCATGCTGCAGTTCATGGTGTCATTTTTGGGAATAACGGGCCTCATTTTGCACGAATGCTGATGCTTCTTTCCTGAAGCTAGAGAGATCACAAAATACATTTATTTCCTGACAATTCCATATCGTCTTCATATCAGACGACATTTATTGTTTTTACCAAACACAAAAAGCTGTGTTTCACTGCAGGTAACTAAAGAAAAAAATTTAATCACCAGTAGTGAGGCCCAGAATCTAACACAGACTAACTCTGGTACCGACTTCCATTAGATATGTATGATTATGGAGCTAAAAATAAACCATATCAGTTAAATGAAAAAGAAGGTATTCTGTGATGTACTCATCTGTCAAGGGCCCATTAAAGTTTAATCTTAATAGCAAATCTAAATGTCAATTGTGATGAGATCCCTTACATCCTTTGTGGTGAATGTACAGCGAGCTCTGAGCAGAGGTGAGGAAGCCTGCTGATAAGGTGCTTCCTAACCAGAAGCAGGCTGTCTCACCTTTATGCAGCGCACTGATCAAAGCAGTGCCCCCTGCAGCACACACTGGCTCACCGCACTTCTGAGGGACCCTCGTCAGTTTTGTTTTTCGGTCCTTTGACAGTGATATGTGGTGATCTGCTTTATGAGAATGTGAAGCATATGTGGTTTTCTTTTTAATGTACATTGAAAATGTAAAAAGCGGTTGTAGCATGATGAAAACAAAGGTTCCTCCTTTCCTGAGGGTATCAGGGCAGGTTGGGGTGGGGGAGCGGAGACAATAGACTCCATTGCCGGTCTTTTCTAATGCCTCATATAAATGCAGATGGACCCCAGGCAACTGCAGTGTCAGGGTCAAAGCTGCCCCACCACACTGCTACGTCACGGTCAGGGGTGCCCAGCCACTCCGCCGCGTCACAGTTATGGCCGCCCAGCTACTCCGCCGCATCACGGTCGGGGCCATCCTACCACCCCGCCACGTCACGGTTGGGGCCGCCCCACCACTCCGCCTCGTCACAGTTGGGGCCGCCTCACCACTCTGCCTCGTCACGGTCGGGGTCGCCCAGCCACTCCGCCGCATCACTGTTGAGGACTCCCTGCCGCTCGGCCACTCCGCCTCGTCACAGTCGGGGCCACTCCACCATTCTGCCACATCACGGTCGGGGGCGCCCCACCACTCCGCCGTGTTTCCCAACCCGGTGTTCGGAGACCCTCAGACTAGCTACATTTTTGCTACCTCCCAGCTCAAGTTTCTTCCTCACCAGGGAGGTTAGGCAGGGAGCTGTGAGGAAGCAAAAACGCAGACTGTCTGCAGATGTCCAAGGAGCAGGTTGGGAAACTCTGCCGTACAGCCTTCCCGACAAACAGGCGGGCCCCTTTTCCCCCTGATCGATACATCAGGGGCTGCTGTCTCCACGGGCTTTAGTCATCATCGGGGATGGATCTGTCCACTTGATCCCCTCTGACTTCTTAAAATAAGTGCTACCCACCCATGTCCAAGAGGCAACTTGGCAATGAGTAAAATACCCAAAGTAATATATTTCACTTAATGCACTAAAATGATAAGAAACAGAATGTTACTAATATTTCATGCATAGTTTAGCATTGTTAGCATTGTCCTGATTTTATTGCATCTTTTATGTGTTTTTTATCTAAGCTTTTTATCTGTTTATATTTGAGCTTTTGAGACTGTATGTTGCATTTTGGGCTTGAATACAGAGTTAAAGCGCTTATTCTGATAGAATTGTGTGCCTATAATCCTGCAAGTCTTAGGACCCTAAAACCTCCATATCTATATTTAACTAAGAACATTGTATAGACCATATATAGTCTCATGTAAATATCTGTGAATATTACGGTCTTACACATGATCTACATATCGTGGGAATCACACATAGGAATCATCGCCTGTTAATGAAAGACTTAGTTATAAAAATCTGTTCCAGATGAGTGTTTCGTTTTGCTAAACATAAAAGGTATGTGCTACTGCTTAGCTAATCAGCAGCATCGTCTCAAAACTTTTTCAACTATTAGTGCTGATTGGTCCCTGACTGTCAATATCGTGACGTGATTGGTCCACACCAAAAAGTAGCACGCACAGCTCCCGGCAGACCCAGGTTTCTTATTGAGAGGAGGTGGGTACTTACCCCAAGGTGCCATGGTCGATCTTTTGGATGCTCAGTGCCTTGCTCCTGTTTCGCTGATGGTGTGCATTTATGTACACAGCTGCATCATTTCTAGAACCTTGTAAACTCTCCGAGTGTGCTGCAGATCATTAACTGTGCTGGAGTGCAGCTTTTAAAATGAGAGGATCGCACCTCGTGACATTGAGTGGCCTGAAGCCGCCTCGTCTCCTGCAGGGAAACACTCTGAGCAGGCCCCAGCCTTCTGCCTGGTGTATAATTCATCCTCCTCTCTCCAGACTCAATGACAGTTTGACCTTAAAAGTATGTGCACAGTCATTTTAAACATTTAGAAGCTCAGATGTGGGCTGTTAAAATTCAGAGAATGCCGTCGCTCCACCATGAAGGCGCTACCCGTCGCCTTGTCTTTAAAGGCAGGCAGAGAGAAGCCTTCAATAGCACAAAACAAAATCTTTCTGACATTTTGTGCCCGACTGTAGAGATTTACGTGAAGTCATTATGGATCCGTGTCTGGCAGCTGCGGCGGGATCAATTTCTCCGATCAATCGTACTTTTAAGAGGACAGCGCAGTTCACGGGGATCTAGGCAACGTTAGCAAAGGCCTATGGTGTTTAGACCAGGCCTCCAAGCAGGCACAGAAGGCTTGAGGTGCCCCCACCCAAACTGAAGAATCAGTCTTTCAATGCTTTATTAAACCCTTCATTCACAACCCTCTCCCACTAAAGTTTCCCTGCCCATATATAGTTAGTTGTTTGAAAAGTATTTTTCATTTTTTTTTTCCACTAAGTTTTATGATAAGAGTAGAAGCTATTCAAAATGTCTGCAGCAGAAAAATCATGATTGGAATGTAGATTTGCAGTAGCTGAGAGCAGCCCAAACAATCCGATGGAAAAAAGGCATGCCAGCATAGAAATCATCGTCCGAATGAAGAGCGGATGGATGGAAAACACCACACAAATATTTACTAAATTCTCCAGGGGAACTCATATAAGGTAAGTGTGCTTCCTTTTAACTTTATCCATGAATATCATCAGCATGCATGCCAGACGAAGGGGGACTGCCATTTGCTTTATGGCAGGGTTTGAGAACTGGGAAGCAGTTGGTCATGTGATATTAGACGCTCGAGATAAGAGCATGGCTAATGAGAGCAGGACCCTGTATAAGGCCCAGTGTCAGTGTCACATGACCGCCTGTGTCCACCCAAAACAATTAGCACATTGTGTACAAGTGACGTGTGTTTTGCATTCTGTGACAACTTTTACTCCCCCATGGCATCCTGGTAACACCAGTGCCCCCCCACTTCTGCACTCCCTACCCACCCAACTGCCTATGAAAAGCTTGGAAGCAGCCACCGGATTAATTTGACCACTGAGACTTACTGTATAAGGGCACCTAAAGCATAGCACCAACAGGCTGCACACGTGGGCCGGCCGGTGACCTCTGACCTCTGAGTGAGGTCACACATGGGTCTGAAACCAGGAACGAAAAGCAGTGGCAGATTCAACCCATCACATTTCCCCTACACCTGGAAAACACTAACAGACAAGATAGATTGGTGATGAGAACCCAGGAAGTACAAAGACTAGTGTGCTGCACCTACCTACCGAATCTGACGCTTTGCTGCCAGGAAACTCTGAACACATCAGTTCAATCAGCAGCAGGAAAATAATCACGAACACCCTTTAGATGCAAATTAACAGCAAAACAGATTCGACTGTGATTTGATATTCTCTGTTATCTTCCTTTTTAACTTCTCCTACTTAAAAAATCCACTATATTCATGAACCCTAAATCTGACATTTTTACTCTTAATGAGACTCATGTGTTAATAAATCATTAGTCCTAATGCAGAAAGGAAATCATGTGACATACAAATATATAAACTGTATTATCTGACAGGAGCTCGTCGCTGTGAGCGGTGCCTTGTCCCCTCCCTCTGATGTAAATACGCCCCGGCCAGGACACTGCTGCTGTCACGGGACGGCCTGCTTTGCCGCGCTTACATTTTCAAGCATGTTAATGAAGGACAGAAATGACTCTGCCATATGTTTTCCTATATGACTCCCATCTGCACGGCGACGGACCGGTTAATAGCGCCATGTGCTCCGTTGTGGCTGTGACGTTTTCTCGCCAGCGCCTCTGCTTGCTGTAAAACAAGGCCCCCGTCCACCCACTTGACTTCTGTCTACCCCTTATCTGGCTCAAGGTCACAATGAGCCGATGATCCTGGGAAGCACTGGGCAGGGCTCACCCTGGACATGAGGCTGGCTTCTTACATACAGCAGAGCTAATTATAAGGTATACATGCTGTATATTATGGCTTTTATTATGTCATGATGTCATTCTGGTTGCCAGGTGGTGAAACATGCACCATTTGTTTTCAATAGCTGCTTATCCCAGGATGTGTGGTGAGTAAGGCAGGGTCAGACTCTAGCTGAACTCCAGGCTGCTCCCACACATTGGCAGGGGAATCTTGGGAAGACACATAGTCCAGGAGTAATGTTCCACCTCCTCCTACTGGAAGGCAGGCCCTGTGATGTGTGCTGCTACCCTCTGAGTCGCCTGGGTCTCTATATTTACTGTATATCTCTATGTGTGATGGAAGTTATTTGCTTCAAAGGTGCAATTTTGCAAGTTATGTAATCATTACGTCTGGGTATTAGCCACTCTGTTTTTATGCCTCTTTGTTGGGTGGAGTTAGGCTCTGAGGCTATGGATCTGTGGCAACAACTGGAAGGTTGCTGGTTCAAATCCTGTGCATGCCAGGAGTGATCCTACTCCATTGGTTCCTTAACCTGCAATTGCTTTGTCCTGGATGTGACGTTAATCTACATCCAGCGCTGTAAGGAGGTCCTCCAACTTACATGGAAAATTTGGGGATTGGTACTGGAAAATCTTGCACTGTTCCATTTGGACTAGTGTGGTGCTGAGGTACCACCCAGTGCATGGCTGCACTCAGGTTCTCATCCCTGAGGTAGTTTGTCATGTGTTGGGCACAGCAACATGCTGTAATCAGCTCATGCACTTTACCTCTCTCTCCTGGGTAGAGCACCACCCACGTTTGGCAACAGGGCATGCAATTTTATAGTCAGATCCAACCACTCGTATTGGTGACGGTTATGCCACCTATACTTCAGATTAGGTAATTCACTTGAAGCTAAGCAGGTTTGGGCCTGGTCAGTGCTTGGATGGGAGACCAATAAGGAAAGCTGGGTTGCTGCTGGAAGAGGTGTTGGTGTGGCCAATCAGATTGCTCATCCTCTGGTCTGTGCGGATCCCAATGCTCTGGTGCCAGGGACGCTGGACTGTAAAAATGGTGCTGTCCTTCAAAAAAGATGTAGAAATGAGGTCCTGATTCTCTGAGGTCATTAAAAATCCCTCTGCTCAAGGTTTTATTTCAAGACCACTCATCCAAACACTTCAATATTTATCACAACGGCTTAATATTCACGTGTTTGTTAACCCTGAGAACCCCTGATTTTTGTTCCCATTAACATCGGGCTTTGGGTAGGTATTACATACAGACATGAATCACATACCTTCGCAATCGAGAGAACTCGATCCGGTCATCCAAGGCGCAGTGTTGTGCCCTAAAATATTCCAGAGTAAGCAGCCCTGCTCTCCCCATTGACATAGAACGGCTCAAAAATTTCTCCACCTGCCGTGTGGACAGAGCCTTAGGCTCTCTTAGCACTCTTTGTAGGAGTAACACTGTGTTCCTCACTGAGCCAGGTGTGATCCTGATGTAGAGCACTCTTTGTAGGAGTAACACTGTGTTCCTCACTGAGACAGGTGTGATCCTGATGTAGAGCACTCTTTGCAGGTGCATGGCCATGTTTCTCACTGTGAGACGGGTGTGATCGTGATGTAGAGCACTCTTTGCAGGTCTACAGCTGCGTTTCTCATGACTCTGCAGGACACTAGTGATCCTTCAGTTGCTTTTTTTTGACCCTGCATTACGTTTGGTCACCTTGAACGGAGCTGCTCCAACGGTCTGCAGGACATCATTTTGTCACAAAAAGCCCCTGATGATTACGTTGGACATGTGCATGTCTTCGAACCCCCGACCAGCTGAGACAGGGTGCAGCGCCGCAGGCTGCCACGTCCCTGCCTGGTGGAGAGATCTTCACAAGAAACACAAAGCAGTCTGCGGGCAGGTCAGGCGAGGCCATCTGTCTACTTCACGGACCCCTCCCACAACACCCACTGCATCCTGATCCCTAACAGACAGCCTCCTGCACTCCCTTTCCCAGCACTGTATCAGTGGTGGTGTCCTGGCGCGTGGGTCCCTGAGTGTTGCAAATCTTTCTCATGCGCGTCCTGGAATAGCACGTAGTTCTTGCATAACGAGGCATTAAAATATTTTCCAGCTGCATGCGGCGTTCACTTGCTGATTAACACGCTGGCTAGATATTTGCCATGGTGCCTTTAACAGTGTGCTTCCACACAGGGAATAGAAGCTAAATAGCCAGAGCCCAGCAGGGACTCCTGGGTAAGTGACCTCTAGCCATAGAAATGAGCTGCTGTTGTGCTATATTTTTAAATTATGGTCTTATGCTACCTTGCAGAAATTAATCCCCCTATCTGAGCAGTTGCTTGAGATTCATTATGCCCTATACTCTGTAATTTATTTCACTACAATATTTTAAAATATCCCTTAAAAATGCACTGCTGCTATAGGTACCTAATTTTGGGTGAACCTCCCTGCGATTGGCTCTTGGGTCAGGTGATCCAGCTCATCCAATCATAAGTAAGAAACATTCACACCAACTGAGGTTTTCTTTTCTTTTTTTTTAACCCTGAAAATAATGTGAATGAACCTAGTGTTAATAGTAAAATCATACTATGTCCATTTCATGAATCTTTCTGGGGAAAATATTCCGGTAAAAAAAACAGCTGTGTGGACGAGGGCCGTCAGTAGCGCGCATTCGGCCATGTAACACGAGTGTGTGCACTGCCAGCCATGGGGCCCGCATGAGTCATCACCCTGGTCCTGAATGAAGGATTACATTTGACCAGCCCCTGATTTTTCTCTTCTTTTTGCTCTCTGCGATTTTTGCTATTTATTTTCCCTCTGATTTTGACGGCCCACCCCTCCAATTACTGTACCACAAGTGCCCGACCCAGGGCCTGGTCATTAGTGGCGACTCACAATTCCATAAATCTTCCCACTGCAGGCCATAAATCTGCCCGTGCTTAGCACGCTTTTTCTCTTGCCCCCACTGCCCCCCTCCGAAAGCCAAGCCTGTCCGGCCGTGAGAGCCATGAGTGGCCAAGTGGTGCGGTGATCATGTTTCTCAGAACAGTGACCCGTAGGGTGGTGTGCCTAGACCTTCCGTGACCCCCCCCCCTTCCCCCCATCTATCGTCATGTGTCTTGATTACACGGAGCAGTCTGCACCCCAAATTGTTTACATAGTTCCCTTCCACAGTGGTGCAGTGCTTCGGTTGAAACTGCGACTCTCCCCTTTCAGACTGCACACGGAGCGCTGAGATAACAGTGGCAGGCCCCAGTCACGGTCCGCCGTCCCGGAGATTGAACGCAAGACTGCTCTGAAATTCTCACTTTGCCTCCATTGCCTCCTTCCCGCATCCTGTAAGAATAAAACAACCCATATCTGAGTATGAACTGAACAGTTTGGGTCTATGAGGAAACCAAGTCCAGCCTTCCCAGCAGCCCTCCCCGAAACGCAATCATCCCTGGGTGCATTCACACGTGTCGATGCGGCGGGAGAATCTGAAGAACAAATCCAGGCTGATGGCTTGCTTCTGGTCTAGAAGCACTTTGAAGCAGAGCTTCAGGCAGTGTGGTTTACCATGTTTTTTGTTTGAGAGGTCTAGCTATGATTTATCTCTTTCGAGTTCTGGTTGGCCTAAGCAATCAAAGTCTCATGCTTAATGGGAGAAAGGCAGCTGATTTCCTGTAGGCAAGGAGACTCCAGTTTAGTCTGGGGCATGTTTTCCTTTCAGAGGGGCCACCATGTAAAGCCACTCACCTGCCTCCAACAGCTGTCAAGAGAGAAATTAAACACAGGAGTGATGTTCTCCTCGGAGCGTCGGGGACCCAGACTGACTGGATCGGACGGAGGAGAGCACTCCCAAGATGGGCGGTGAGGCCCTCAGGGACATTAGGCATGAGTCATTCGCAGGTCAGCACCGCTGGCTATGGTTGGGGAGGCACTGACCCAGCTGACTGTGAGAGTCTCTTCCGCTTCTCAGACCCAGACCTGTGGCCAGTATCTCTGTGGCCAGCATCCCGAAGGTGTCAATTCTCTCCTTAATGAAGATAAGTCTGGCTACTCTGTCTTCAGCATCCCGTCGGACGTCTGAATAACTGCAGGCTTTTCTTGGCTGTGGTCTCTCCACAGCCGTCGGTTTATGATCATCACCCTCTATCCGTCAGGGGAGTAATGGGCACTGGCATTGGGGCGCAATGCAACATTAAATGATTAATTTGTTACAGCCGGTCAAATGCAGGGCGCGGATTGGTGCACATATTGACCAATGAGCACCAGCTGTACTGATTACAGAGTCCCTCTCCCTGTAGCTTTAAGCACAGCTGTCATGTTGATAGATGACTCTCTCTCTCTCTCTCTCTCCCTCTTTCTCTGTACCTTACCCATTCAATCTGTGTTTTTGCTAACCTTGTCTTTGCTAAAAAAAATAAAAATAAAATCCTATGAATGATGCCCTAGAGCAGCTGGATCGTATCGCATGACTGGCATTTCCAACAATTAGTGATTTTCATTTCACGCTGTTATTTAAACAGAGAATGACTTTATGGCTCCATCTACTGCTTCCTCTGTACCCCAAACCACACTCTGAACTCTGTAGCATGCAAAGCTTCTCCCTGAATGGACTCACCTTTCAGTGTTTTCGACCTTTGACCCCGGGCCTCTGTCCATGATGTAACGATGGCCTGTTCTGTTAGCGAGAGCCTTGCCGGGGGACCGGGTGACCATGGCCCCGGCTAATTAGCCCCGGTTTGTCGTGCGTGGCCTTGGGTTCCCAGCGGAGCCCGCAGTGCTTCCTAGTGACAGATGAGCTCACAGGTGAGTCTGAGGAGGGTGACACAGACACACAGCAGTTTGTCCTCTGCGTCGTCTGGGCCAAGCAGACCTGCCCTTAGCCATATCTTTAAGTTGTCTTGTTAAAATGGGATCTACCACATCCATTTATTTTGCCTTCTGTAAAGCGGCATTCACAATGTGCTTCACCTGCTCCTTAATTTGCACTGAAATGCTGGCCAAAGAGCCAATGGCCAGCTGCCCCGGAATGCAGCGTCGCTGCTGACATCATACACCAGAGGCTCAAGGTGCTTAAGGACGACATGAGATCGCATCCAGGATGCGATGACTGCAAGCTGCACGTCTGCACTTGAGCAGCGTCCCTGCGATTTCCATTTCCTGAAAGTGGAGCCGGTTGGCCGGACGCGGCGATAGTGTGATTATCCGTCTCTTGTTTGTTGCTGTTGAATATAATCTCTGTTCTGCTCCCTTGGCTGGCCCCTGCAGACGGTGCGTCACTATCTCTGGCCGTGATATTCTCCCCCGAGGAGATTCTTCTGTTATATCAGAACGGCCTCTTCTTTTCCTAGACCTGCGGAAGGAGACCCTGACCGTCATCTGCAAGAGAAACCCATGTATTTCATTTCATCCAGGGCCTTAAATGGGACAGTTAATCTGATTGATCATTAGGCTAAACTAATATTATTGACTTTGCAATTAGGGTCAAAAATATGTAGGATTCCTTTTTAACCTTATATTTCCTGTTTTTGTTGACCCTGTTATTCTGAATAATACACACATCATAGTGTGTTATTACACATGTGCCATGCTAAGCATAGTCATCACCTTCCTGTCAATAGCACACGGCTCCAACAGATTCATAAAGATAGCACAGATTCCCTTCTGTAGCTTCACAAGCAGCAGTCGGTCCCTAAGGATGCATGGTTGCATGCTTTATTTTACTGATATCTGCTAACTGAATGTCCTATGATTGCCAGTCATTGTTTTTCTTTCCAGTCCCATGTCTATCTGTGTGTCTCTGTGGGAGAATCAGCTCTCTGTCCTCTTTAGGCCAATCTAATGGTGTGCTGCAGCTTTAAGAGCTGCAAGCACCTCGAGAGTGCCCCCCATGCCCCCACCTTCCTGCCCACCTCCTCAGGACACCACCTCTGGCAGCCAGCCGGGGGGCTGTTTCATCACAGCCAGCTGGCCGAGCCCGAACGTGGGAGGGATGTGGCTAAAGCAGGCACAAGGCAGGCCGCCGCATGGGCTGCGTGGGCCTAGCGGTGCCCCTCCCATCTGTTCTGTGGCCGTGGCGCTGGGTCGGCGCTCAGATGGGCCTCCGAGGGTAATCATTCACTGTCCGAATCAACGACGCGAAGACAAACACGAGTATGACAATGTCATTCATTCATTGATCCATATCAAAAGTCTGGTTCAAAGAACCCAAAAGCGTGTTTGTTTGTTTTTTCTCTTAAAAGAAAAAAAGTACAACAATACCATTCATTCATTCATTCATTCATTCATATTAAAAGTTGGCTCAATGGGAGTCTATTTCTCTTAGGAGTAATGAACTACAACAATGTCATTCATTCATTCATTCATGCATACATACCTACACACATACATATGTATGTACATATCAAGAATTTGCCTGTTTTGTTTCCATGATTACTAAGGACTCATAAATATCTGATGAGAGAACCTTGTCAAAATTCAGCATGTTCTCAAAGATCTGAATATCTTTTTAGGTTCTGTGTGTACTGAGAGAAAATGCATCTCTGTCAAAACCCCCGTGCTTAGCTGATTCAGCACGTTTTTCTGGGTAAAAATATTTGTTTTTACTTTTGTCACAATTATTACCCAACAGTGCCATTCGGTGATGAAGAAATAAACCAATATATTGAGCTGGGATACAAGAAAACTCCATAGCAAACGAACGTGAAGAAGGAGTGCGGCCCACACAGCTGGTGCAGCTTTAGCATACGCTCTGAATGGTGGCTAGGCCTTCACCGTGACCAGGCCGTGTGCCCCAGCTGCCTGCTCAGGACACAGAGAGCGGGAGGAACCGCCTGCTTGGGAATGGGGGAGCGGGAGGAGCCGCCTGCTTGGGACACGGAGAGCGGGAGGAGCCGCCTGCTTGGGATACAGAGAGCGGGAGGAGCCGCCTGCTTGGGACGCGGAGAGCGGGAGGAGCTGCCTGCTTGGGACTGGGGGAGCGGGAGGAGCCGCCTGCTTCGGACACCGAGAGCAGGAGGAGCCGCCTACTTGGGATACGGAGAGCGGGAGGAGCCGCCTGCTTGGGACACAGGGAGTGGGAGAAGCCGCTTGGTTGGGATACGGGGAGCGGGAGGAGCCGCCTGCTTGGGACACAGGGAGTGGGAGGAGCCGCTTGCTTGGGATATGGGGAGCGGGAGGAGCCGCCTGCTTGGGAAACAGAGAGCGGGAGGAGCTGCCTGCTTGGGACACAGGGAGCGGGAGGAGCCGCCTGCATGGGAAACAGGGAGCGGGAGGAGCCGCCTGCTTGGGACACAGGGAGTGGGAGGAGCCGCCTGCTTGGGACACGGAGAGTGGGAGGAGCCGGCTACTCTGGGCAAAGAAAGTAGGAGTAGCCGCCTGCTTGGGACACGGAGAGCAGGAGTAGCCTCCCACCTGGGACACAGAGAGTGGGAGGAGCAACTTGCTAAGGGCACAGAGAGCAGGAGGAGCCGCCCGCCCAGGACACGGAAAGCAGGAGGAGCCGCCTGCTTGGAGCACAGATATCAGGAGTCGCCCGCTTGGGACATGGAGAGCAGGAGGAGCTGCCTGCTTGGAGCACAGATATTATGAGTCGCCTGCTTGGGTCATGGAGAGCAGGAGGAGCTGCCTGCTTGGGACACTGAGAGCAGGAGGAGGCCCCAGCTCAGGGCAAAGAGAGCAGGAGAAGCTGCCTGCTTGGGACATGGAGAGCAGGAGGAGCCCCCAGCCTAGGGCACGGAGAGCAGGAGGAGCTGCCTGCTTGCTGCATCCTGCTTATCATTCACAGAGATGAGCAGATCTGCACTGATAACCGTAAAGGTCAGCATCAGACACAGAAATGCATCAAATAGCAAATGTCTGGCCTGGCCCTCCGGGGCCCTTCACTTCCCATTTAATTTAAAGGAATGGGTACCAGGTCGCTCGGGGACACTAGCAGAGGGGAGTCTCCTGCTTTGAGACGCTGCCTCTGTCCTGATGTGCTTTGATGTGCTTCTCTGATGTTGTCCCTATGATGTCATTAGAGAAAGTCAGCATTAGTTACCGCCTCCCATCACAAACACAGCCTACGCTGAGGATGTATGGTCCATCATATCAATGTGTCTGAGGTTCAGAACCTTAAAGGCTACCGAAAGTAGCACCAAACCATTTGGACCATAAAGAAACATCACGCAGGACCTGGAGCCCATGGGACAGGTCTCTCTCTCCAGCCCTGATTCTTCATCTTCTTGTATTGCTTCTGCTTCCTGATCCTTCATGCATTTTGTATGTGGCCTCTTGTGAGTCTTTTGTCCAATCCTGGCTGGATTCACCGCAGCTAATTGGATCTGCTTTCACCTTTAATTGACAGTTTTCCAATACCTGGATATATTCACGTGGTATTGAGGGGCTCCCTGGTTTTCTCTGCTGTGTTTCATACAGATTCTGTAGAATCACTATGCCAAAAGCCTCTGAAACTTCTCCATCATATTCAACACACTCATTAATCTACAAGTCAAACAGCTAACAACTATTTATATTGTCAGTCACTGGTACTTACCCTATTGTGCTAATTTAATATTAATTAAAAAAATTTAAATAACAGAATCCATGATATATGGAATGCATGCATTATGTAGTTCACATTTTTGGATATGGGCATTTATTGTATTTTTGAGCAAGCAAATAAGATTAACGCTGTTACAAAACCTCCTTTGAACTAATTTCATTAGAGGCGTTTGAGAGCTGCCCTCCTGCAGAATAACAACAACTGACAGTAAATGAAAAACTTTTTTTCTTTCTTTCTTTCTTTCTTTCTTTTCTTCAATCACTTCAGCAGAGCGGCAGTCTGCTTTTTAGTTTTTCGCTTATTTTCCTACACTGTATAGTCAGTCAGTCAATATAGTCAGTCAGGTGTGTTTCAGCTTACAGCCACACATGTCAGATTTTATTGTGAAAATCATTCAAAGAACATATATGGTAATGTGATCTAATAACACTAATAATGCCAATGATAGATTTTTGGGGTTTTTTGGCGCCAAAAATGGCCAGGAAATTAATCATTTTGTATTATCACACGTCAAACATTTGGATGTTAAACATTTGCTAAAAAGATGAGGGGAAGATGTTTCAGATCTTTGTTTTCTGTGTTCATCATCATCATCGTCATCATCATTGTTATAATAATAATAATAATTATTGTTATTATTATTAGTAGTATTACTACATGGATATAGTTGCTGAATAACTGAGCCAGTGTTGCTTAGCTTGCCTGTTTAGCTTAGCTGTTCATTCCAGTCGCCTCCTCTCCCCTAAGTTCACAGGGAGTGATACCGCCCCCTTAGCTCCCCTAACGGGGCGCCTCACCGGCCCCGGCGTGCTGCCGCATCACCGTCCGCTCCGGTGCCTCCGTATCCCACAGCCGTGCCCCTCCTTGAGATCTGGCCTTCCCATAGGCCTCTTACGAGGCCCCTGTCCCCAGGAGAAAGCCCAGCCCTCCAATCTGGCGTCAGTGACTGTCTGGCTGCTTAACGAGGTGCCTCAGCTGCAGCCCTCGCTCCCAGGCGGCCTGTGCGCCGGCTTGTCAGCCATGCAAATGAGAAGGGCGTGCCTCCCTCGCCTGTCCCTCCTCTGATAAAATATTAACGGCCAGCCTTCCTTTGCTGTTTGTTTTCGTCCTGCTTGGGGACGCCACTGAAAATGACTTCAGTGAGAATCAGAGCACAGCTCAGTCAGAAGATATGGACTCCAGCTTCCTCATTCAACACTTAGAATTATACATACGAATATGTAAAATACATCGGACCCTGCGCTATCCCTCGCTGCAAGCTCTTATGTCATAACCAAATATGCACTATTCCCAGTGTATTGTGCAGAAACCGCTTGGGGTGTGAACATTGATGAGTTGAGCTTTTCAGGAGTTTTTTCCTAGTCTAACTTACATGTAAGTTTCTATTAGGTGTACTGCGTATATTAGACTTACACATATGTGTAGGGGAATACAGTAGGTTTTCTGTTAGATAGGTATAAATGTACAGTGATTTGATTTAATTTAGTTGTCTATTTTCTGATTCATAAAACACCATTATGGCCGGGGAACTTGAACTTCAAATACCCCCACAATGTGGTAAATCCTTTTACTTTTATTTTTTAGCTTGTGGGGACAATATGAAAATATGTGAATGGAATCAAACTAAAATATCCAAAAGTCTTGTATTGTGGTTATCATAATTAGGATTAAGGTTATGCCCATCAAAATGAATGCAGTGTCCTCACATTGATAGGAATATATTAACAGTGCATATGTATGTCATTTTGAGCCACCTCGTGTGTGTGTGTCATTTTGAGCAACCATTTGTCTGTGTGTCGCTTTGAGTGAACACGTGTGTGCGTCATTTTGAGCGACCGCTTGTGTCTGTGTCTTGTCTTGAGCGACTACACGCATTGCTTTTAGCTACTGTGTATGTGTTGTTTTGAGTGACCGCGCGTGTGTGTGTGTGTGTTGTATTGAGCGACATCCTGTGCCATTTTTGAGCAACCACTTATGTCTGTGTGTTGTCTGGAGCGATTGCGTGTTTTTTTCAGCTACTGTGTGAGTGTTTGTCATTTTGAGTGACCATGTGTGTGTTTGTCATTTTGAGTGACCGTGTGTGTTTGTCATTTTGAGTGACCATGTGTGTGTGTTTGTCATTTTGAGTGACCATGTGTGTGTTTGTCATTTTGAGTGACCATGTGTGTGTGTTTGTCATTTTGAGTGACCACATGTGTTTGTCATTTTGAGTGACCATGTGTGTGTTTGTCATTTTGAGTGACCATGTGTATGTGTTTGTCATTTTGAGTGACCATGTGTGTGTTTGTCATTTTGAGTGACCATGTGTGTGTTTGTCATTTTGAGTGACCATGTGTATGTATTTGTCATTTTGAGTGACCACGTGTGTTTGTTGCTTTGAGCGACTGTGCGTGTGCGTGTGCGTGTCTCATTTTTAGCGAGGGTGTCTGTGGTGTGTCGTTTTGAGCGTCCGCGTGTGTCTCCCATGAGTGTCTGAGTAGCGGGGGGGACAAGCAGGCCCTCGCCGCCCTCTTTCCTCTCACACGGGGCTGAAAGGAAGCGAGGAAGAAAGAAAAAAGAGAGAATGAGTGAAAGAAATAAAAGACAGGCATTTGTTTGGGTTTCACGCGATTTAAATGCAGCTGGGGAGCAGCGATGCCCCTTGCCGGGCCCAGGACAGCAGACGGGAGGCTGGGGGAGGAGTCGCATGGGCCGAAGGTCTGCAGCACTCAAAGAGTAGGGTGATGACGTAGCTGTCAGTCAGGACCCCAGCCGGCGGGCCCTGGCAGTCTGCTCCTGGGTAAGTCTCTGTCGAAATACGACAGGCCAGTACATATACAATCCTGCTTTTGTATAGTCTTTTTTTGTGATATCAGGTTTCAAGTATATTTAGCTTAACTTCTCACATGTGGTGCAGGAGCACTGTGGCTTTTTACTATTACAGCCCTTCACAGGCCTGCCTGGACACATTCACAAACAGGCTGTCCACTCGCTGCCTGCTCCTTTCTGTCAGCTCACACTCCTCTCCTTGTGGTCCATCTCGGGCCGGATTTCAGTGTGGCTGTGGTACTGACAGTCGCCCCCTTCCCCTTAAGAGGAGCAGGTGCCAGTCTGTCCCACCGGAGCCCATCCAGCTCGCTTCCATCACCCAGCCCTCGGTCCCACACGGCCCCACGAGCCAGCGCGTTACCCACCCCATGTGGGGGTGACTAAACTGGCCGCACCTGCCTCCATCAGGTGGAGCCGTTCAGTGCAGAGACGACCCCCTGCCAAACAGTGGCATGCTGACCAACGAACGCTGCGTATGACCAAATGGCAGTGATTCTCAGAGTCTGTTTTGGGGCCTTATCTTCAGCGTAGTTACAATCAGCCTTCTGCGGCCCTGACCGAAATGATAAGATAAGATAAGATAAGATAAGATAAGACACACTGGGTGTTGATATTCACCGTCAAGATTGGCAGTCACTTTACCCTCAGTGTACAAAGTATTAAAACAGCTAAACTTAAAAAAACATAAATAATAATAATAATAATTATTATTATTATCATTGTACTGCCAAACTACACTGGGCCTAGTTGGACCATCATTGCTGCTAATGCAAAATAGCCTCTAAACACCTGAGAGCAGGGCACCGTAAGGTGGGGGGGGGTGGAGTTTTGATGATTCCAAGGGCCCCTAGGTGATAGGGGGTCTAGAAAATTTGGAGAATAACTTGGTTGGTCTGGACTGGGGGGCCCAATGTGATATACGTACATGGGGCCCAAAATCTCTAGCAACACCCCTACGTGAGAGAGACATTAGCAGTGTTTCTCGGGGAACTCCTTCAAATGGCAGCGCAGCGCGTTCTAAAAGCTTTTCTGGGATTTATCTCCCTGCACAGAGACAGGCCGGTGAGGGGCGGGGCTGTTTGTAACCTTTCTGTGAATTAAAATGCAATCCCCCTTCAAATGGCAGGACTGAGCAGGTGACGATCTGGTGAAAAGGCGTGACGTGGCCCCCGGCTGCTATTCACCCCAGGAGGAGGCGGGGGCGTCAGGGTGCCCGCAAGTCCACAGCAGCTGTGGGGCGTTCACTTTTATCCGCCCACCCCGGAGCTGATTGGACAGTGAGGCGGGGGGGGGGGGGGGTATTGTTCCCGACTACATGTCAGGCTGCATGTCAGGCCGCTTCTGTCGCAGGTCTCAGATACAGACACGTGGCCCAGAGGCATTCTGGGTAAGTCAATGCCAGCCCGGAGACTCCACAGAGTGCTTCACTGCCCAGACTGTCTAGACTGGATTAAAAAAAAACACAAACAAACAGCATGGCTCTCACGGTCTGAACTCACCATCTAGATATTGTTTTAAACACAGAAAAGGAAAGAGTTATTCTTTCCTAATTTACTATTAGCTATAAGTATGTGTAAAATGAGCCGTTTTCTCACAGGATCTCCCTGAGCTGCGCTCAGCTGCGTCACTGTTGCCTCGGTCTCCTCCGGGTCTGATGCGGGGTGGGAATACAAAGCAGGAGGCAGAGGGGGGAAAAATAATAAAAACTGCGAATTGAGTGCAGTTTTCCTCTAGCCGAATCCCATTATCGAGAGCAGACCTGGGGGAGACTGTCGATACCTGCATGACAGTTATTAGAATTTGTTGACCTGCAGGATGTGAGTCACTGCGATCTATTTATACTAATGTCACGCTGCCTGTTCTGGGATGCACTGCACACATGTTTCGTCTGAGGTAAAGGGCTTTTGGCCTTTTTTATGTGGGAGGGGGGCTCTGTTTTTGGGGGGGCCATTTTTCTGAAGGGCCATAAATTCCAGGAGGACACGTCTGGATGAGTCTGGCAATTATTCTTATGCATCGTGGTGTGATTTGGAGGAAAAGGTACCACAAGCAGCCAGACCTGCTTCATTGCCCACCCCCCCTGGGCCCCGCCCACATCCCATGTGACCCACCGCTCACTGTAATTTGTTTTTGAACGCTGTAGCTTCCCAGCATCTGAGAGAAAAGCTGTGCTTTGGATCTGGTCGCGCCGCGGGCGCCTCACAGTGGATAAAGGGCCCTCACAGACAGGCAGGAAGTGGACGGCCCCCCAAGATGGCTCAGCTAGCCTGGTCCTGCATGTCAGAAGTGGTGACGGGGGGGGGGGGTCTCCCCCAGTTGGCCCAGTCCGCCAGTCCCTGCGCCTCTAACCCTAACAGCCGCTCTTTAAGCTGATCTCCCCCAAACCCCAGAGCTCACCACGCCGTGTACGCCACTTATTACAGCATCACACCTGACAGGCCACAGAGTCCCCGGCAGGCCAAGGGGGCACGCTGACACCCATAAGAATGGGTTCATGCTTTTGAGGAGCAGCTCGAGCAGCACGTAGATGGTGGGGGGGGGGGGGCGGGGGCTGAGGACCAGCTGTTGGGCTGGAGTCCGAATCCAGCACGGCTGCTTAGGCTGCCTCCTGCCAGTCACAGACGGGACGCCCCTTTGCCAGTCACAGACGGGACGCCTCTTTGCCAGTCACAGACGGGACGCTTCCAGCCAGTCACAGACGGGACGCCTCTTTGCCACTCACAGACGGGACGCCTCTTTGCCAGTCACAGAGGGGGCGCTCCCTGCCAGTCACAGACGGGACGCCTCTTTGCCAGTCACAGACGGGACGCCTCTTTGCCAGTCACAGACAGGACGCCTCTTTGTCAGTCACAGACGGGACGCCTGTTTGCCAGTCACAGACGGGATGCTTCCTGCCAGTCACAGTCGGGACGGCTCTTTGCCAGTCTTACCCTAGGACCATCTGTAACTGCCTGAAATGCTGTACAAACTCCGCTATTGTGCCTGCTAATCCATCCATCCATCCATCCATTCACCCATCCCTCCATCCATTCATCCACCCATCCATCCATCTACCCTACCATCCATCCATCCTCCCATCTATGCATCTGTTGATTTTCTGCAATTGGTTATTCAGGGTCGTGGGACGTCCAGAGTCTATTCCAGAGGCTACAGGTGCAAGGCAGGGAATGACCCAGGGTGGGGTGCCAACCCATCCTGCCTGCTAATGTTAACCTGAAAAGGCCCCCTTTGGTTCATTAAGATGCCGGTGACCCTAAGAGCAGGTGAAAGTGGTGGGTGTTTTAAGCTTGGGGGTTCTGAGGTGTCGCACAGAGCTCACAGAACATATTTTGCTATTTCAACATCTTTTTCATTTTCTTTTACCTTGAGGAAGCTGACGCTTGTCTTGTCAGTTACAAAATATTCAGCCATATTGTGTATTTATGAGAATGAGAAGCGTTTTAAAAGCTACCTAACTACCAAAAAGGACCAGATGGGGTCACATGTATACATACATATAAGTGTTTACATGCCTTAAGTCTCTAGAAAAGATAATTGGTACGAATCATAAAAGCCCTTAATGATGGTGCTATTAATTATTGTCGTTATTGTCATTATGTTGTATATGTTGTATACTTCTTTAGACAGAAATGGTATGATAGCTATCATTACCCTGCAGGATGATCAGTGTCACTGTGGAAACCCTGTGAAGACTGTACACAGCAAGAAAACGGAGAAGGAAAACTTCTGTTATGGACAGGAACGGAAAAGAAAACCAGGGAAGCTCCAATGCGACCACACATGTGGTGAGGGTAGGGTATCACCCAGGTAACCAGAGCAGGCCAATCCGTACACACAGCAGGGGGAGTGAGGCCGGTGGGACCAATCAGCACTGCAAACCCTGGTCACCTGACTCTCCTTGCCCAGATCTTCCACACCCCGTCATACTGATTGGTTGAGGGAAATGCGTCGTCACATCTGACAGGAGTAAAGCTATCTGAATACAGACCTTTAACCATCTCATAAAAAATCACAGAATGGTATAAATTCATAAACTATGTTATTCTGAGAAGTTTTTCATATTTTTAGCTGCCGTCCAACAGTATGGTGACTTGGTGGGTTTGAGTCCTGCCTCTGATACATCCTGTCAGTGTCATGCCGCTCTCCTCCCACAGTCCAAAGACATGCAGTAAGGCTAATCGGTGTGTCTAAATTGCCTGTCCCGTGTGTGTGTGAGCAGGCACCCTGTCCAGGCTGTACCCCAGCCTGCTACCCTGTGCTGTATAGGATAACATCCAGGTTCTCTGTAACGCTACTCAGGGCTGGAAAATGATGGAATGTCTTTTGATTGATATATATTGGTAGACAGCCATATGAGCGGAATTAGCAAATGCTTATAGATGAGGTTTGTAGCATGATGCTCAGTTGCCATACACATCGACCCTAAGAGAGCCCCCAGTTTAATAAAATAGGCCTTGTTTTCAGTTTTCCCAGGTAGTCTGTTTAATAATTACCGATTCTGAAGAAGCTTCACACCCGGCTCACAGGTAAAGGAAGGCTGGAAAATCAGCAGTGCTGGGCCCTTGAGGACCGTGATTGGAATAGCCCTGCTTTAGAGAACCAGTCTTTCACCAATCCTATCTTGCTCTCCATGACACACTCGGACAGGTGAGCGTACGTTTGGGGGTCACAGCGCGGGGTCAGCGCGCATACTGAGCCACTGATACAATTGGGGATTACTTGCCTTATGCAGGGGCCCAATGGTAGCATCGGCTGACCAAGCCTGAGATTCAAACTAGCAACATTCTGATCACAGGGACCTGCTGAGCACACGGCACCCCCTAGAAGCTGTGACTCCCCCAAGTGGGACTCAAACCGACATTCGCTTAGGAAGCCAATGCCTTACCTGTTAGGCCACTGAGGCAGCTTGCCCTCATTGGCTGAGATAGGATCCACCTGTATTTCCCGCTGATAGGGACTTGCGCTGTCTTTGGCTCCCAGAGCCTATTTTTGGTTTTGGTTCCCTTTACTCACAGTTCATAAACTTGCTATAAGCAGGGATGCAAGTACGCATTCGGCCTACAAAGCGATACGCAGTTCCTTGTCATAACAGTGCAAATGCACATAAAATAAGTACAGGCTTGCGGACAACTCGTACTTACAAACGGACTGACATAGAACCTATTATGTAAAAAATATGGGTTAAATACGATGGTTCGTAATTACGAGCACACTAGTTTGTGATGCTAGTGAAGATATTGTGCAGCATCAGAGGTCCGTTGACTTAAGGTACAGTATAGTTCCATATGTAGTGATTATTACTGTATAATAATAATAATAATAATAATTATTATTATTTATTTAATTATGTACTGTATTATTATTTTTTCAACTTACCTTCAAATTCAACTTAAACGCAGACTCGGGGAATGGATCTCGTTCGTTATCTGGGGACTGCCTGTACACATCTATGCTGTTACGACAAGAAATTGCCGCATGTATGGCTTTATATGCCGAATGCGTCTGAGTTAAGTGCATCCCTGGCTATAGGCAGTGGCTGCATGGTGTGACACCATAAGCATTATATGAACCGAAGGGGCAGCCAGCATTTTCAAGCAGATTTGTTTAACACGATTAACGCTGCAGAACAACATTTGTCAGTCTTGGGGGGACATTAGTGTAAAATAACAATTTGTTTAATCATGTATGTGATACGGGATTGTTCAGCATGTAAAGGTTTGCAGCTCGCGTTTTGCCGTTAACCAGCTCGGTGAAAAATAAGGTATTCCTCACTCGAGCCCAAGGAGAGGCTCACAGTCATCTGTTCCGGGTTTTTGGGGTGAAAGGAGTCATAACTTCAGCTCTAAACATTGTCAAAAATATCTTTAGGATGACTGACTGTGTTTGCAGGTGTCCCCTCCTGTAGAGTGCTTTTCATTATCTGCAAACGAATATGTGAAGTCAGCTTTGATGGCCGCGGGCCGTCCACCCCAGAGAATGATAAAGCGACCCGGTCAGGGAGTCCTGTGCGTTTCTGTACCGGTTGCGGGCTCACAGCCTAACCCAGGGCAGTGCGGTCGACTCTTTTGGATGGAAATTATAGCAGGAAGGAAGGGAACGTGGCTTGTGACCTCGGCAAAAGGATTTCTGTGGAGGCGTGGGTCTCGTCTGCATCGCGTGCCAGTGAGCGGGAAAGTGAGCATGCATGTGTTTCTGATCGGGCCGTCTTACGGACTGCCTGCGCCGTGCGATCTTCTCAAGCAGTTTTTTTTTTCCTTTTTCACATCGCTCCAGGTTTACTCAGCTGGCTCTTGACTCCTCCGGTATCGTCATTAACATTTGGCCAGGTCCGAAAACGCGCTCACCTTCCAGGACCTTCCACGCCCCCCCCCCCCGCCCCTCCCCCAACAGCAGATGTCCCAGGTGGCCTCTTCAAACACACGGCTGCAGACCACCACGCGGTGCCACTGACCTTTTCGGCCCTCTAATGTCGGGCTTGAAAGGAAAATTGGGTCGCAATTTGACGTGTATAAGTGGCACTACACCTGCGCTCCGCCACGGCGGGACGTGCCCTCGGTGGCGCAATTTTGAGACCGCCGGCGAATGCTCCGTGCCGCCTGGATCGCTGTGTTCCACCATACCCCATTAGCGACAAGGACAACCCTCCAGGCAAAAACGGAAATGAGTTTTTTGAAACATAAACGAATAGAATTTTTCATCACAGGACATTAGAAACCCGCCTTTTGTCCTGCACTTGAACGTTCACTTTATTTTTTGTTATTATTTTATTTCATTTTTTTAATGTCTTTCTTTCAGAGCGGGCGACATGAATGCAGAATCAACTGGAAGGAAGGACTGAAGATAGAGTGGTGCGGCTCTGAGATGGAGAAAAAAAAAATAATGGGGTTATTTTGGCAGCAGCCCCCACACACAGCACCAACAGAGCCCCCCGCCATTCAGGGTAACATTAAACAAAACACAGCAGAAAATCACTGAGGAATTCTCCACAGAGCCTCGCCTAGGATGCCGGCCTTCAACCACTACGGATCTGCCGGGATTTACCCCGAGCACCCATAGGCCATCCCCTGTCCCTCTATCCACTGTTCCTTCATTTCATGTGAGGAGAGTACACCCGAAATCACCCTCCCCCCCCCAAGATCAAAGAGGACAGGAGTGGAAACGGGACAGTGAGTTTCTTTGAAGGAGGGGTCACTCGCTTTGGTTGGCAGAGTGTGTAAACAGAGGTGGGCCTTTGGCACGTTCATGGTAACTGTGCAAGTAGGTGCCCCCACCTGAGTTTCTGTACCCTCCTCCAGGGTCAAGAGTGGGGCACCGGGTGAGGATGATGCGGCGCCTGAACCGTGGATCATCCAGAGGCTTGGAGAGACGAGGCAGGCGCAATCAGCGAGTCTCAAAATGGCCGACAGACCGATTTCGGGCCCTCTTGTTCCCCTCCTCATCCTGTATTGTGCTTGGCTCTCCTGGAGCAGAGGCAGCTCGCCCTCCAAGCAATCCTACAAGCGGAGGATCATGTTGGGAACATCTGCGCATCGGCGCGGCCTCCTGGTTATATGGAAGCGCTTCATCACACCTGTGACTGCCTGGATTTGGACGCCGACAGAGCCACACCACAGTCTTCCCCCCGCCCCGAAAGTGATCCCTCCCTCCCGGCATCTGCCGGCCAAGGTCATATTTCCATGGGCCACTCGAGTCTAAACAGTGGACAGCGAAGAGCCGCAGGCTTCCTCTTTCCATTTCCTCCTTGGCTCCGATGCTGAATGGCAAAGCGGTCCCTGCGCTCACTGGGTGATCCTTTGCCTCCCCCCTGCCTTGCCGTGTCTCTTCTCTCAGCATCATCTCCTCTATTAATCAGGAAAGGGCACATAACACCCACGCAGCGGTGGCAACACACCAAGGAAACCAAAAAGTACGACCAAAACAAACCGGCCATCTCATGGACACTGTGTGCAAAATACTACCATGTGACAAAGACAAGTATTTACGTTTTCCTTTGCTGAGCCATTCTAGGTCAATCCGTTTTCTCCATAACTACTTTTTACATGACAAATTGTGATACCTCTGATTATGCATGAAGATTTTGGCCCTGTTTCAGTCTCCAGGGCTTGGAACCGTATTCAGCTGTGCTGGTCTGTGGCAGGTTTGACGATCCATCATCATCTTCAGGACAATAGCGTTCCCTCACTTTTGTAGCAGGAAAATGATACAGCCTTAAAAAGTGCAGTTGTTTATCCGTGTTTTGGCAGGGGGTTTATCCTGCGGGATTGAATCGTCAGTCCAAAACGAGCAGCGTTTGGTGTTTGCAGCATACAGCTCTTTCTATGCTTACATCTAAGTGAAAATCAACCTCAAATGCATTTTTTAACTGACAGTAAACGGATGTGAGTATCGGTACAGATGCTAATTCTGTAGCTAGGCTAACACCGAGACTATTGTTGTCAGCACCTGACCTTATTATAAAGGTATAAACAAATGCAGACTGCTCTGTCCAGCCTCTTCGGTTCGCACGTCAGCACGGTATTCTGTCTGCTATAATTCAGTGTATATATGTGATTGTAATCAGCTTATAGCCTGCCATTTTCCATAGCTATTTCGCCTACCACTTCACCTCTCTTTTCCCCCCTTTTTTATCTCTCTTTTTTGCCTCCCTATCTGACCATCTTTGTGAATGGCTCCTTACTCTCAGCTCCTGCTAATGAGGGATACTAACTGCTATGGAAATTTATGTCTGAAGTGATCCAGGGGGTCATCTCAGCCCGGCAGACCACCCAGACCGCTCACCCGCCCCGAGCATTGTAGGCTAAAAGAGAGGAATGGGATCCCTGTGCCATTAAGGTCAGACATAGTGAAGTTTGCTCAGTGGCCAGACTCAACTCAATTCAATGCACATTCGCATGTCTGCCTATAAAACTGTTACGGGGGACTGTTGTCACTCGTTGTTCGCTTTCCTCTGTGCTGTTGATGGTGTTTCATTTTCATTTCATCATTTCATTTGTGTCAGGATTTCTAGAAAGTTCCTGTAAGGCACTTGGTGCTTATGCCTCTGAGACAGTATTAAACATTCAGTCTGGTCATTACTCATGTACTATAAATCTATGTGCAAATCATTTTCTTTTAAAATACAACATGCAGTATAAGTGTGTTCAAAATGTATTCTGAGAACTACAGAAGTGATTCTCTTATTTTCTTTTAGAGCACCTGGCTAATATTTCCGTAAGCTGTTAAGGTCATATCATGCTCCAGTGTTTACCCAGTCATTTTAATGGATTCCAGTCCCTGATGTAACATGTAATGGCACACAGCTGTATGACGTTGTCACACGTCCAAAATTAAATATGGAAATGTCTATAGTTTTTGTTAATCAGACCGACTTTACTGGGTAGAGTTCATTTTGGTTTTTAATAGCGGGTGTCAGGGTACAGTACTCAGACAGTCATCTCTCCACCTACAGTCTCTTTCCATCTTTTTCTCTTTAGTACAGATTAATAAGATTATTCACTGTCGGGTGGCATTCATTATGTTTATATTTGGAAATGTAAAAATGCAGTTATGTATTTAAAAAAAAAAAATCGGACTTCAAAATTTGAAGTGTGACACGTCAAATTATTTCTGCTATGACTTGGAACATCTCTGACGAATCATGCGTGAAATTAGCCACATGTCATGAGAGAATCTGCAGTTTGCAGTCCTGCTCTTTTCTTTCTTACATGCTGCCATATCCTCTTCAGAGCAGCACAGTCGCTGGTCAACCGTCAGCGCTGCTACCGGCTAACACTAAAAGCAGATAATGTGCTACAGGCGTCTGAAAGGACCGCTCACGTGTGTCTCTCTCTGCTTTATTCAGAGCACCTCTTGAGGTTTTTTTGTGCATTTGGGAGTGTGGTCTAAGCCAGTCATTCTGAATGAGGAGGGTTTTTTTTGGGTAGTTGCTAGGAGATGGGGTCTCGGGCTGGAGTTATCGCTAATTGACAGCTGGCTGCCCTGAGGGGCTTACCCTAACCCCTCGACCCCTGGTGTATCGCGAGGGCAGGGCAATGTCTCCCCAGAGTCTGAGTTAGTGTGAGAGTCTGTTGTTGCGGGACACTGAGTCTATTACGGGGAGTCACACCACGTCTTTCTG
>JAODLD010000045.1:7659271-7681953 GCA_026781065.1 Mormyrops boulengeri | reverse complement strand
TCTCTCTCTCTCTCTCTCTCTCTCTCTCTCTCACACACACACACACACACACACACACACACACACACACACACAGACTGGCAGATACACCTGACCCCAAAAGCATTATACTATGAAATTACATCCCATACTATGAAATTTTATTGACCATTTTAAAGGGGCAGCTGTGTGTTGAAAGTGCTCATAGTGACACAGCTGCATGCATAAAGTTGAAGATGCAGGTAGGTTTCTCCTTATAAAATAATTTTAACGACGACCTTTAGCTCGCAGGGTCTTTTGTAGCTATAAACCGCCCACTGTCCTTTTCCAGGGCCTCCCCTGTCGGGTTCATTTTCCCTGGCCTAGAGGCAGCCACACACACTTAACGGTAATGTTCCCAAAACACTGGATCGATGCGCAATGGCTAATGCTATCATAGGATGCTGACGTGCCTCGGAAGGCAGAGGAGAGGAGAGCCGCAGAGAGCATTCCCACGGTGTCGTGTTGCCGGTCACTCCATGTCAATGAGAGCATTCTGTTACCACCGGACGCAGGCCCACTGCTGGAGCACGGGCACGGCGCCACATTTGCCGTTTGGTTTGAGCCAGACTTAGCTGGGCTGACTTGTCACCCAGAGAGCGACCCTCTACGACCTTCACGTCCAGGGTTGCCAGCTCTCAGTATCTGGCGTGAACTCACGCTGATGCAAGAAATCTTATGGCAAATCAATTTTATTCCATTATAAACCTAAAATTAGCTACATTTAAAGTGTTGTGATAGTTTTCAAACCCTACAGGCTATTTATAAGGTAATAAAACTGTTACATACATGTAAATGCGTGTGCAGACTTGTCTCGAATTGAAAATCTCACGACAGATAGCTGAACAAAGCTGGCAACCCTGCACATCTGACTTAGTAATTTTTTATATTTTTTGTTTCTTTCTGTGCCCTAATCATACACTAGGAAAGACAGAGTGGAAGCATCTGCCAGATTTATTGATCTTTCATTTATATAATAAAATTATGACATATAATATAGCGAGTTTGCATGTTCTCCCCATGTCGTCGTGGGGTTTCCTACAGGTACTCCATCCTGGGTTGTTCCCCACCTCTTGCCTGTAGCTTCCGGCATAGGCTCTGGACCCCCCGTGACCCAGAAGGATAAGTGGTTTGGAAAATGGATGGATGGCTAGTGTGTTGGGTGGAATGATGGTCCTGTGGTAAGTATTGTAGTTCCACAGCTTCAGGGACACGGGTTCGATTCGTGCCCCCAGCTCTATGTGGCGTTTGCACCTCTCCTCATCTCCATTTTGGTTTCCAATACATTCACCAATTTTCTCTTACAGTGTAAAAACATGAGGGTATGTATATCAGCCTCTTTAAGTGGCTGACATGGTGGATGTGGCCTGTGATTGGCTGGCATCCCATCCGGGGTGCTCCATGCCGCAGGGTCACACTCCAGAGTTACACTGACCCTTGGTTGGTAAGCACTACCGGCCGTATAACAATTCAACATAAGACTAAATACAGAAGAAGCCGTGGATATAGTTGAATTTGTTAAAATAAATTAAATTACACAGAATTTGTAATCTTTAAATCGGATCTTATCTTTATTGGTAAACTCTTTCTACAGTTTGCATTGTAGATATGTTTGAAAGGTTTGGTACGTTCAGCAGTAGTTAAATGGCTTTCTGAAATGCTGATTAACATCATCCACGTGCTGCATAGTTCATAGCTCCATTCTTTGTAGTTCTTGATTCTAATTCCATCCAAGCATATTGTAAATAATAATAAATGGTCAGTTATTTCTCCAGTGCACCGGGAGCATTTTGAGGGGGAGAGCTAAGATGTGATCACAGGGATGTAAGTACCCTGTCAAGGATAAAATTCAAACTAGCAACCTTCCAATCACAAGCACCAAGGGTAAACCCACCGATCCAATGCCATTCGAGGCAGTAAACGTTACCCTTTTTCTGATCTAAATACTAGCCTCCCACTAGTATTCATTTGTGTTCTTGAACCGATACGAAGAGGAGAGTAGTTTTTATCTACACTTTTTAGGATTTCATGCTCTCTGAAAGTTGCCCCTTATCGCTGCCTTAATTTAACACTAAAGTCATTCATTTATTTAGAGCTTCTAACTGGCCCTTTTATGGAAGCCTTCGAGTACTGCTAAGGGCAGGGACGGGGCTTTATGCTTCCACAGCAGTCAGCATGAGCCTTTGTGCAGCAAGCCCCACCAGAGGGCTGCCCATCAAGGCGCCTGCGCCCAAACTGCTGGACGCGAGCCAGGATTGGCTCCCGCCAGCTCCTTTCTAAAGCAACAATGCATAATGAGCACCCAGAGGGCAGAAACAGTAGGCTGCTGCACCCTGAGACCTCGGGAATATCACACACCAAATTGGATGATTCTGAAACCAATTTGGGGAAAAGCGTTTGGCATATAAAGTAAGTTTCGGCAAAGTCTCAAATTGGGTGTGTTGACATAAACAGCTGCTCATAAAAGAATTTCTTAAGAACCTTTATCCTTCTCAGAACTCGTTTTGTATTTGAGTGTGCCCTCAAAATGATTGCATTCTCATGTAATCTGTGCTTAAATTTAATTGCTAAATTTGGAAATTATGTGGCAATATTGCATTTTATTACCCTCGCTTGTGAGCCCAGGGTTGCAGCTACAGTATAAGCTACTTAACCTGAAGTGCCCTAGTGTGTCAGTGAATAAAGTCTAAAAATGTAAACTGTCAAACTGAATGAAAGTGTACAATGAACAGGTGAATGATGTGCTTTGGGCTTAGCAGATAAAGCCAGGTTAACCTTGAGAATTTGAGACAATATTTCAAGGACGTGTCTGGCTAACAAAGTTCGCATTCTTTATTTTATTCCCAGAGTGAACCTTATTTTCATTCCATTCTGATTACGGTACACCTCTTTGTATTCCAAGTCTGGCTCTATTTTGACATTTTATACATTTTGTAAATGTATCGAGTTATAAATGATGCTCTAGTTGCATTATATGTGGGAAAGGTAACAAAAGCATTTTTTTCCTGTCACATCTATCACGCCTGATTGGAGAATCACTGTCACCTGGCTGTGGGGGTTGGCCACAGTTTGAGAAATGTGGCTGTTAATATTTCAGCCGGCTCGACAATTATTGGCGCCCTTCACGAAAATAAGCAGAAATCATTGTACGGAACAAACAACACACATAATTATGCAAATGTTCCGCTGAAGCGTATGCGAAATCCTTCCATTTGAACATAATTAAAAGCAAAAACATTTTATTGGGAGGTGCATTTTTTTCTGCAAACCATCAGTTAAAAATCAGTTTTAAATGTATTAGCACCCCTACATTGAATAATTGCTCCTGGAAAGGGTTAAGTGCACTAAGTCTGTTCCGGTAAAGCATGACAAGGACACTGAAGGACACTTTTGGAAGCATCTTGAATCACTCCTCTATGCAGAAAATGATCCTTGATAGTTATTGGTTTGTGCCTGTGGACTGTCCTCTTCAAATCAGACCACAGGTTTTCAATAAGATTCAAGTCCGGAGGCTGAGGTGGCCATTTCAGACCTATTGTGTGCAAACCTAATTTTCTCTTCCCGCAACCATTTGATTCTGATTGTAATGTATGTTTGGGGTCATTGTCTTATTGAAAGGTTTATCTACAGCCTTAACTTCCGGACATAGTCAATTGGGATTTGGTCTAAAATAGGCTGGTACTTCGTAGAATTCATTAAGTCATTGGTCTTAACAAGAGCCTCTAGACCACTATCAACAAAACCAGCTCAAGCATCAATGATCCACCACTATGTTTGTCTTTGGGAATCAGGGGCTCTTCCTTGTATGGTCTTTAGATGCCAAAATGCCAAAGAGTTCAAATGAGTATAACATACATTTCCAACTGTAGTTCCTATGTTGTAACCCTTCCAAATAGCTTGTTGACATGGGGGTGGTGCATCAGTATAGGTATATTTTGTATAGGTCAGTGGGTTAAGCATCTGCATTTATGTCCAGAAGGTCATGGGTTCAACGAAGAACAATCCTAGCACCTCTGGGCCATTGAGCTATGGCTCAGGAGATGCTGCCTGATCCGCACTTGTGTGTTGCCTTGGAGGGGAGGGGAGCATCTGCTGAATAAATAAATGTGATTTTGAAACTTGATAACCCCAAGACTCTACTAAACTGTGCAGTCCAGAAACCGATCCTTGGACTCTTCATCGCTTCCCTTACCATCCTTCTAAGTCTGTGCGGGGGCAATATGCATTCTCTGCTTGGCAAGCTGCATCTGTTCTGAAACAGTCTCCATTATTGCCTTGGCAGCACTCATTGGTATCTTCAGCTGTTAATGTGTTCTTTTATATATCTGTTACTGTGTAGGTCAACAAATGTGTCTTTTCAGCTAAGGGCTCTTTGCTTTTCCTCATGCTAATAGATGACAAAGGGAGTTTACAACCTCATATTTATACCCCAGGGACACCGGAACTAGTGAAAGGCAGCAATACAGTTCCTGGAGACCAACTAAAAAAATTTCATAACCAAGGCCACTTTGGTATTATTTTACACATTTTTCAGGGGTGCTCATAATTTTGGAATATTTTGTAGAAAAAAAGTACCACTTGATGAATTGTTTTTCTGTTTGAAATGGTCCTGTGTTAAAAAAAAAGTCCAAGGCCTTCTCCAACGCTTGAGCAGAACATTTTCATTATTGCGTGTGCTGCTTGTTTTGCACAGACATATTTATGAAGGCTGCAGGTAATTCTGGAGCTGACCATATCCCTCATGCTACCCGGTACTGTTGTGTTTCTCTCTTGCCATCCTGACTCCACTTGTTGCATCATTCCTGCCAATGGCCCTGTACATTTAGGTGGGAGTGGAGGGTGAACATGTTTAGTCACTCCGGCAAAACTCGCAGGCACTGAGAAGTGGCATCGATCTGAGCTCCTGTCGAAAAATCAGTCCAGCACACTGATCTCACTGACATCGTTCGTTCATTTTAACTGTATAAAATTGATAATTGGGTCGATACATCACAGCTGCCGACCATGCAGCACCTGCCGCATTTATTCTGGTCAGAGTCGTGGGACCTGGGAGATCCTTGACGTGAGAATCCAAGCCATGTTCCAGCCATGGTGCTATGTTTCCATTCAGGTGCTGTTTTTAAATATGCAGATCAGCATGAAATTTTACTTTTGGTGACTTGGTATTCTCTGGGCGTCTCTCGAGGCACAGTCAGTGTGATGTGGATCATTTTGATTTGATTTGCCCCACTTCATTTTCATAACACCAATAAAGCAGACACTGGTAGATCAGCACCACGATGTTTGTATTTACTTATGCCCCAGCCTGTTCCCTGTCTATCACTATGAGCGTTAAGCTGTGTCACCTGCTTCCGTTGGCTGCCCCGCAGTTATCTCCCTGTATGATGTTTTTTGATGATATCACAAGTCACACCGTAATCAAGCACAGAGGAGGAATGTGTTTGAGTGCAAAGCGATGGGCGGACAGAAGCTATCCCATGAAAGGTTTGGATTCAACACAAAGGAAGAGAGGCGGAAGCCTCTTTTTGAGTTGGTGTAAAACTGAATACCTTCTGACGTGCCTGTTTGATGGTGATGGGTCTGAGGAACCCTGCGCTGCAACATTAATTCAGATAAAATGCTAATATGTGAAATTATAACTACTTAACCAAACTCATGGCTCAGTATCTCAGCATTCACCTCCGCCCTGTGTACACCGCGCGTGTGTGTGTGTGTGTGTGGATTATGTTTATATTGCATTATGGGGACCAAATGTTCCCCATAATGGAATATAAACCTGTTATTTTGACGTTGTGGGGACCATTTTTCAGGTCCCCACAAAGATCTGTGAATGCAATTAAAAAAGTAAAAATGCCAAAAGTATTGTATTTTGTTTGGTTACTTCTGGTTAAGGATAGGGCTGAGTCGGAGTTAAGGTCGTCATGTTGGGACTAGAGTTTTCCCCATAGAGATGAATGGAGAGTCTCCACAAAGAAATAATTACAAACCTGTGTGTGTGGGTGTGTGCAACACTGTGTGTTGGTCCTAAGAGAGGGAACAGTTATTGGTCAGTTAAAGTGCTCTTTTGCCCTTTAAAATCTGTCAGTACATCATTCGGTAACACTGCACTTGACCGCCTCATCATGATGCTTTCATTATAGTGTCATAAACATTTATGTCACAAATAGAATAGCATATCGCAAAAAGTCATGGCTGAAACAACAGCTGTCAAAGGCTACATACAATCCAACAAGGCAAACTACAATCAAAGCATTTACTATCTGCTATGATTCTTACAACTGCTGTCATAAGCTGTCGCGACTGATTATAAAGTGTAATATTTTGTTATGAACAAAATACACTTTTAGTGTCAGATAAGGTATAATCATATAATAATATCGATAATTATAGCAGAGATATATTCTGCTGATATTCACGTGTTAAATTCGAAAGTGGTGTGATTTTTAAGATAAAAATTCTTTACGTTGATCTAAGTTATGTGGAAAATGTCACAGTACATGACTCATATTTGTTCATTTGACTAATGTGGAATTGCATATCTCAACTTAATGTAATAATAAGAATTAAAAATAAATATATAAACATTGCCAAGTCAAGGCCTAGTTCAGAAACTTTGTGCCTCGGGATAATTTTTATATTATCACTGATGTGTTTGTGCGTTCAAATGTCACTTAATGTCATTTTCTTCTTGGTGTGCGATTATTTTGGCTTCCAGTTCAATTTTTTTTCTTGAGGCTATTTTTTGCAGTCCAGTTATGGTTAATTTTGCCATTGGTCCTCAGACAGAAAAGTCATTCCTCTCACTCATGCTTTCAATCATAATGTTCTCTACAGCTAATTTCATACACAGTGATGCTTGGAACTAATTACTTGATTCTCAATGCAGTTTGGGACCGAGGCATCCTGAAATTCCAGGCTCAATTGTGAACTAATTTGGAGAATCAAGTGTATTTTTCAGTATATCCTAAGGGTGTACACAGTAGCTCTGCAGGAAAAGATTTTCCTTTTCAAACATTTTTATGTTCTTTCCATTTATCTCCCTTGCAAGCTGAAATTGAAATTGCAATAATTTTTACATTGAGATTTTTTATTATTAATGCATCATTATATTGGGGTGCGAGATACGTGTGTAAAAGCATTTGAAGAACACAGGCGAATGTGTTTGTTTTAAAGACCAGGGCACACATGCTATGTGCACATTAAAATTAGCTTTCACATTTAAGTAAGATTCTTTAAAGATGCAGATATATTTTTCAAAAGCAATTGCCCATAGAAAATGTACACATGGAATTAGACAAGTTCAGACAGCTATTGAATTCACACAATGTGACATATTACAGATATGGCGCGTGTGTGTGTGTGTCTGTGTCTGTGTGTGTGTCTGTGTGTGTGTGTGGGGAGGGGTGTCTGTGTGTCTGTGGGGAGGGGTGTCTGTAGATGCCCCCAACCAATCACCCCCACAGCTCCCCATTAAGGCTCAGCCTGTCAGGCATGCTTGCCTGTCCGCTGAGTGCGATTACAGCATCCTGATGTAATGTCTGACCAATCAGAGAGCTCCTGCTCATACACCTTGAAGGATGCTAGAGCTCAATGGCTCTGTCTCCATGATAGCAAGGAGAGAGAGTCAGAGAAAGAGCAGCACTTTCTGCACGTCTTTGAAAGACTCTGTACGCTGTATGGTTAGGTCTTAGCCACCTCTCAGAGATTCATTAATACAAATGGTCCCCTTTTTCTGTAGAAATGATAAGGTCATTATGTTAGTGATGACAGGTCGCAGTCTATGAGGTCACTAAGTTGACGACTTGCACAGCGCTGCGTGGTCACACTGCACTGTAATACAAAAGGGGGACAAAAGAGAAGATATGTCACAGACGTGGGATGTCTGCATGATGTGAAGGGTCAGTTTGGCAACCTGAGTCGAAAGTTTGAGGCGCCGAGTACCTTCTAATGTTTAAGGGGACGTGCAAATGGAAACACACACATATACACACTGACCAGGCCCAGAGCTGTATATGAACCATAATAGATGCCAGCCAGAATGTGACAATAACTTAAAAAAAGATATCTATCCTGGCAGTTTGTACTGCGCAACAGAGAGAAAGTGGACTGGAGGATTCTTCACTGAATCCTCCAGTCGGGATAAAATATTGCGCAGTGGGTATTGGAGTTTAGACACAACTGCAGACGCACACAGGGACGGTAACAGTGCAGAACAAAACAATGCAATTCTCCTGCAAGACTCCTCTTCTTTCACAAGCCAGACAGAGCGTGCTGATTGTTATATAAAGCAAGGGTGTTCAATGCGAGAGGCCCTGCGAAAGCAGATTTAGCTACAGCTGATAATTAGGTCAGATTGAGATCCTAAATAAGTACTCGATTGGACTTTATTAATTGCTATATTTTATTATTATTATTATTATATAATTATATAATGATAATTGTATAAATATTTAATGATGTTTATAATAATAAATATAAATTATATAATGATAATAATAATAATTAATTACAGCTATTTGACTATAGTTTTATTTTAAATATGAAAGCATTATTTTTAGCGCAGGTAAGCAGCCCTTCATCCTAATCACCGCAGCGGGCGCCGCCGTGGCTCCTCGCCAGTCGGGCGTATTGTACATCAGTGCGCATCCGCGTCTGGGCGGTGACACATGCTACGAGGGGCGATTCTCATTAGGAGTATATCCACGTACAGCCGGCGACAGCCGACAGGCTTCAGCCACACCGGTCCCGTCTAGAAAGACCTGTCTGTGAACCGGGGAGAGACGAATGCAAATCCGACAACGCAGCAGCAGGTTAATATGCCCTCACCCGCCATACGTCTCACTCATCCTTCAGAGGCAGCCAGGCAGCGCGTCTGACGGCGAAACGCCGTCTTATATCCGCGCTTGCTCTCTTCTTTCTTTTTTTTTTTTCCGTCAGACTCCTCTCAGGCGGTTATTGTCACCTTCCCTCCCATCACGGGAAATCAACACTTGTTTCACCAGCCATTTTAATGAATTCTTCATGGATGCAGCACATAATTACACCTTCGCCTTGCAATTAAAAAAAAATAAAACTGTGAATGTCATTTATTTTATACTTATATGCCTTTTTTTTTTAAAGCATGGAGTGTTTCTTGTTTCATATGCCTAAGTGTTCTTCATTTTGAAATCTTCTACTATGATGCAATATCGGTATAATATAATGTTTTGATGGTAGCATAACTCATTGGTTAAGACACAGCAACATGCAGATCTAGTTGTAGTGAGCTTCTATGACATACCCGTTTGCAAAATCAACACCGGTATATTATCTTTTAATATCAAATCTGTTGCATTAACCTACAGCCTTGAAATTTCTCATCATGCACACAAATCATCTTATCGATATCATTTTCTCATGTGAGTTGTGTTGTTATTATCATTAATAACAGTCTGGGGAAGCATACTCTGTGAAACATAGTTAGTTGGTCCCCCCCCCCCCTGGAAGAGTGGGTGGAAATCCTGCTTTAATTTGTTTTTTGAAAGCTAGTGGGGGCAGCAAGCTTCTGAGAATGTATGGCACCAAGGTCCTGGGTTAGCTGGTGAGAACTATACACAGCTAGGTGGTGGTGGTAGTGTTGCTGTTGTGATTGCTTTTGCTATTATTATTATTATTATTATTATTATTATTATTATTATTATTATTATTATTATTATAGTAGTACTGAACTACACAACAATGAATAACAGGCATAGTCTTTTATTCTCAGATTTGGCTATTGCAATCAAACATATTTACGATTCATGGAGACATGACGCCTTTCATAGGAGATTACAGAGTGGAAAACATCCTAGGGCGAGGTGTAACAATTAGGCGACATGGGATTTGCAGGAGGATCGAGCCCGTCACTGGAGAGTGCCGAAATTCAGCCCTGCAAGCGTGAAGCGTGATTGGTGCACGGCTATAATTAATGTAGACACTCGTTTCGGCTATTCGAGCGAGTGTCCTTAAACAGGGCTCCTGCCTGACGATGTGGTCCTACAGGTCATGATGGAGACGTCTTCTTAAAAAACGTCGTTGTTGCATTTGACACAAATATTGACACAAAAAAATACTGACACAAAATTTATTTAGTTCCAAGTTTGGCCTTTCAGTCAGTCAGGGGCTACTGTTTTGACAAATTCTATCAACAGAAACAGATGTAATTTCAGTATTTGGGAATATGTGTACATGTATTCTGTGTGCCTGCGCCGAGATGCTGTTTTGCACTTTGTTGGGAGCTGAATAAACAGCAGGAAACAGGGGGCTTATTCAGTGGGTTGCTGCTTTCAAAATATGATTAAAACTGCAAATTTTGCTAATGCAGGGCTGCCTACAGATTTTGGAATACGTTTAAATTAACACCTGTTTGTCCACCTAGGATGCAAGGCGAGGCAACTTTCTTTCTAATTATTGCAACCACAGTGCATTGTGGCTTCTAATCACCAGGACTCGGTAATGGTAATCTTTAAGATTTATGAAAACAAACAACCTTCTTATTTTCTTTTTTCTTTCTTTCTTTCTTTCTTTCTTTCTTTCTTTCCTTTTCAATTTTGAACAATGTTCAGGTTTTTTTTCTCTGGAATGGGGTGTTCACGTTGCTTAAAATGTCAGCAGGCAATAATTCAGAGTGTCTGAAACAGCGCAGATCAACAGCAAAAATTAATGTGAAAAGCTATTCATAATCAGCTTGAGGAAAAGCCAGAATCAGCCATCAATATACAGAGTACCCTTTGAATGAATTAAGATGTTTGTGTCCTCTTTGTATCTCCTAGATGGGTTTGGTAAACTCAAACAGACCTCGATCAAATATGCAAAAATGAAAAAATAGAAATGTTTTAAAATGACTGCTGCAGAGTTAAAGGTACAAAGTGAAGGTGAAAGACCAAATGTATTTTGTTTGCCCGCAAGGCATGTAAGCTCACCCCTTGAAATGTTGCCTCTCTAATGTAGCGCAGCCGGGCCTGTTGGAATTAATTGACAGCATTTGGGGACTGTGGGAATGATGTTGAAGCTGAGCAGTGAGACCCAGAATATGCCAGAAACAGACTGAGGTCACGTCTCACTTTTACCATCTATCCATTTTTTCTCAGACTCTCTCCTCAGATGAAGGACAGAGCTGACTCTCAGCACTCATGAAGATGCTTGTTGACTCCTTCCTTGCCGACCCCTCTTCACACACTTCCATCTTCATTTGCTGTCAATCACCTCCTAAAAACCCACCGTTTATCCACTGGGTCCTGCAACTAACCCCTCCTTTTAAGGATCAGGGAAACAAAAGTTACGAGACAACTGTGGGCCACGGCCGTATCTCGCACTCGACGCCAGTGCCCTGGAACTCCTCTCTGTGTTTTTAACTGGACCTCAAAGCCGCGGGTTAGATATTACTGCCCGCAGGCTTCAGATGGAACCGCTAATGCTGGATGCCGCAGCATGGCAACACAAATATTCTCCCTAATATTAGAATTATTTAAGCTTTGAATTATTTAATTGCTACTTTGCCTTCAAAATGCTTAAATCCTACACAGCTCAATGAATACTTACACAGCTTATCCTTCTCCACAGAAGGAACCGGAAGGCGAAAACTCCACACATAATCTCAACCTCAAAAGTCTGCCCTCATACTCAATGTTCCAGTAAACATGCCTTCCTGGCAGTTGGTCACAATAACATATACGTTTTTAAAGAGGGCTGGGAAGGGCATTTGCAGTGTCTCTGTTTCCTCAAAGGACCGTTGGTCAAAGAAACGACAAACTGAAGACACTGACTTGATTTGCTCTGTCGATAAAACCCGTCCGGAGTGATTCTGTATCCAAAGAGGGTTGCTGGGAATGAGGACACCCATACGGACTGTGCTGGCCTTTGATATGAACATGCGTCCCGGGGGGGGCTCTTAGACACCTTCCTCAGATAATGACATATATGTGTGTGAGATATATTCACAAAATTAGCATTTCACACACAAAGACCTGACAATCGCCGCCCTTGTTGACCAGCCCTTTCATTATTCATTGTTCATTATTTTCTTCTTTCAGTGAAAGAATCAGTGGATTTGTTAGTCACTGCTTCTGAATTTGAGTAGGTAAGAGTTCAGCCTTAATTAGTGAGTGGTCTTAATCATCTGAGATGCCTAATGCTCATTGCCATGCTTTTGTGGCCTGCTTTGTTTCACCTCCCAAAGTTCTTAGCAGTGAGGTTGTTGCTAAATGTAGTTTTTAATTTTTTTTACAATCACCCGGTTGAGGTAGGTCTTTGTATCTCATTTAATGAGCTTTTCCTCTCTATGAATTGTTGAAGTAAAACCAGTTGAAAAAGGTGGTGTTTCATAATCGGAGCTATCTGTGATAAGGGAGTGCTGAAATGAGTTCACATACGATGGTAGGAATTTCAGATGAGAAGAAATTAAGTTATGAATTAAGAAGGCCATAACCTTTGCTCGAATCGGGTTTTACTCTCCTAGCACGTTGCCTCGAAATGGACTCAAAGTTCATGTTTTACTGATAGAAGCAAGCAAAGGACAGATGTTCTTTTACTGATTTAGTTTCCATTGGAAATTAGAATTAGGTCTCAAGCTAGGAGTTTTGGTCTGAGGTCCATAGATGCAGAAGCAGTTGTAGAAATCACCACTAAAATCCCGTTACGCCTGGAGAAAGCGGATGCCCATTTGCCCATGACAGACAGGAAATGATCTGCTGCCAGATACCTTCATGATAACTTGACATTTTATATGCATATATATCATATACACGTGGGAAAAATATACTGCTGTACTTTTATTTACAGTGACAATGACAATGAATTGAGGCGGAATTGAGATCTTGGACAGATACAACACAGAGATACAAGATCGATGGAGGTCAGTAAAGGAAGCAGTTCATTTCAAAATGTCCTGAGTGTCCTGAGGTGCATTTCTGTGAAAGAAAAAAACCAATGTGAACAGTTTCATATTTTTATTGTAGAAATACAGATGCCCCTCTACTTACGAACGTTCAACTTACGAACTTTCAGACATACGAACGAAAAGGACTGTAAGTCCAAATTGTGTTCACTAGGCTATTTCCTGTCCGCAACATCAATTTCTTTTTTCTGTGCTCCATTTCCGCCTAGTACGACTTCTGGCCGCTACTCCCGCCGCGCAGCAGCGTAGCGTGCGTACTCCCAGCATCCAAGTTCTTTGTACTTGCATATACCCTTAAAATGATGTTGAATAATGACGCACATTTCAAGTTACGAACGGCCGTTCGGAATGTATCTCGTTCGTGAGTAGAGGAGCGTCTGTATATCTATGAGAGAGAGAGAGCTACACCTACAGGAACTTTGATGACAGCCCATTCTAAATCCATCGTCAGTATGGAGTTGTTGGTCCGCCCTTTGCAGCTAAAACAGCTGCCACTCTTCTGGGAAGACTTTCCACAACATTTTGGAGTGTGTCTGTGGTGATCTTTGTCCATTCATCCAGAAGAGCATTTGTGAGGTCAGAACTGATGTTGGACGTGAAGGTCTGGCTCACAATCTCCATTCTAGTTCATCCCAAAGGTGTTCGATGGGGTGGAGGTCAGGTCTCTGTGGGCCAGTCAAGTTCTTCCACACAAAACTCACCAAACCATGTCTTTATGGGCCTTAGTATGCATATCAAGACATTTTGGACAATTTTATGCTTCCACTTTTGTGGGAACAGTTTGGAGAAGGCCCTTTTCTGTTCCAGCATGACTGTGCCCCAGTGCAAAAGGAAATAACTAGTCAGCTGTCATCAGGCCAATTCACCTGACCATCCACTCAGGTGTTACCACTTAAGACCAATTGGCTATGAAAGTAAGGTTGCAAATAAGATGATTTGGAGGACATCTCTACTTTGATCTTCTAAGGATAATTTGCTTTTTTCTGTTTCTTATTGATTTCCTTAGTTATGGCCCAAGTAACAGGCCATCCTGTTCTGCAGTTCCTTATGGCTGATGATGACAGATCAAATACCAGTATACACAGATGACATATGCACACATAACAGTACAGCTCACTTGAAATAATATTGTGGAGCTGAATGGTTGCAGATTCAGTCATCAGGAGCCCGCTGTTCCTGCATATTCTTGGCAAATTATGGTGTAGATGCGTAAAGCACATTTTAACAGAACGACTTTTTACAGCTACAGTAAAAGTTTTTGACAGCGTGGAAAAAAGCTCTTAATAAGAAGACTGCTGACTCCATTGAGCACAGATGCTCTCCTGTTTCAAGTTCAAAGGAGCTATTTCTCCCGTAATAATAGCAGTCTGTTTAAATGTGAAAGCATTCTATAGAGCAGCACTCATGAAGGAGCAGAGCCTGGGTCCATGTGATCTGTGTTCACCAGGATAGAAGTAGCAACTGGCTGAAACACAACCTACTCAGCTAAAAAAATTCTTATACCTGTTGCACATTCAAAGAGATGAAGACATTAAGTATGATGTTAGGATTTCTCAGCGAAGCATTATGGACTTCAGTGTAGCACATGCGTAAAAACTGAACAATATGAGTCTGTTTCCCAGAAACAGTTGAAGTGTTGAAGCATCAACACGGCGCTCACTTGCCCTCCAGAGTGGATGCTGCAGCCCACAGAAGCCCTTCAAACTCTGATCTTACCTGCCGCATTGCTATTGTTTGACCCCCTCTCACTCATCCATCATACTTTTGGACGAGCAGGCTAGCCATGCCTTTCGGATTTCCACCAATCAGAACCAAGGACCACGAGTCATCGCTCCCACCCCCCCCATTGAATGTTGACACTGTTAATTCTGGACTTTCTGGAATTCACGTCTGCAGAATCTTATTAGGTTTGCATTGACACACCCCATAAGCTAATCCAATTTCCATTGTGTTTCGTAAACTAATTTTGGTTTAATGGAGAATTGCGGTAGTTCATCTTTCACGCTGGAGCTTATTGGAGGAGACAGTAAAAAGGGTTAAGATCCCTATATGCTTTTAAAGGAATTCTATGTGCATCTTCCAAAGAACGTGATTGCTCCACATCTTCTATTAATTTAGGGGCTGCATATTTTAATATACACTAAATTTTTATACAAAGCTTGCATTGACCTGCCGGCTGACTGCCATTAAGTTCTTGTTTGACTACATCATCCTTGCTTGACCCGATGGCTCTGTGCTCCCACTCTCCTGGTTTGAGACGGCCGTTAAAACAGGGCCCACAGACAGAGGTAAATAATTCATCAGATTGACAGCATTCACACAGAACTTAATGTGGACCTTAAGTACAAACAAATAAGACAGAGAGATGTGACTGGGTGCATTTTTCCTATTATCTACAAGCGTGTTGTTATAAGTAGATCGACTGCTGATATCTTCCTGGAGCCAAAAAGAAAATCAGTCTGATCTTAGATATCGCAACGTTCCACGTAACATAGTTCTGAGTAACTTGTTTATTTTTTTCCCCCCGTTATTTATTTGAAGATCGAAACATTGATAAATCACCGTCCTAAGTAGCCAAATGAATTAAAAGGGAATTTATATGGTATCACGCACCAATTTAATATCGCTGAGCCTTATCGCTCCCCGTTCCAATGTCAATTGAAACAGATGTTGTGTTTTGGAACATGCGGAATCTACAGCAATCGTCAAACAAGCGGTGTTTATTTTTTTTCCTATTTTTAACAAGATGGGGATGTAGATATGCCAGAGAGACCTGCACAATGTCTCTCAGCAGGCATGCGGTCATGGTCCGGTCATCTGGGGTCTCCTGTGAATGTTACTCAGGAAAACCGCTCGGTCCGATCGCGTGCTCGTGCGAACGGTTCAGGCCCCGTGATCCTAATTGACTAGCGTGCTCGAAATGACAGTGTTGTGGCTGAGAGTAATTTAATGACGGCATGTGAAGCCTAGGGCACAGAGCAAGTGCAGGGAATACGTGTTCAGAGACATCAGGTGTCGCAGTCCGAACGCACACACATACATAAATATGGCTGCAAATAAACACAAATAGTCATACAGATGCTTGTGTGCAGAGATATGTATGAACAAGGCCATGCACACCCTTTGCAGAAACTTCCGGAAGCCTGCGGCCTGTTGCACTAGTGCTGATTGGCCTGCAGTCGACTTGAGGGTTCTGGTGCCACACGGTTCACGGCGGGTACAAGCGGTCACAACCCTGCCATCCGTCAGCACCGGTGTCTGTTTGTCAGACGGCCCGGGAGCGATAGGGGGCAAGCAGGAGGCGTGGAGGCAGGCTAGGGCAGGCCGGGGCAGGGCCGCGGAGAGCACACGCCGCGGTTAACTCCTGACACCTCTGAGGCTCCCCCATCTCACAAAAAGCCTGTTTGTCTAGGCCCTGTGATAAATATTCCTGCTCTGTTTACACTGATCTGCCGTGTCTCTTTTGCCTCTGTCTCCCACCTGTGTTTGATCTCAGATCAATCTTGGTGTGGCTACGTGTCCTGGCCACTGTAACGCCCCCAGCCTGCCACCTCTACATCACCTTCCAAAGCCACGTCCACCTCTGGGATCCACAGGCTACAGGCCTCGCTCTGTTGGAACGCTAAGAGATTCTCACCTGTAATTCATCTGGAGCAGCTCATTCATTTCTGTCAATGACAGATTTTTAATTATAGCCCCCTATTTTTTCTTAAATGCCTGTACCCCGTAGCCGATATCTTTGATCTGTTTTAACCTCTGGAGTCGTTTGCATATTTTAAGCACAAAGCTGTGAAAATAAACAGTTTCCTTATCTCCACAACGGCTATGGAAAACTTCACAGGCTGCGTGTCCCAAGAACGGCAGCTGCCGTGCATCCTGGAGTGGGAGATGGCGGTGCACGTAAGGGTGCGAGTGGGCGTGCACGACCAGACGGTCGGCCGAATATCAAAGAGAAGTGATGAACTCAGAAAACAGCTTCTCCACCGTACTGGACAGAAGAACAGGCCTCACAGAAACACGCTGGAGATCAGAGGATCTTTGACCCCTTTTCAAGAACATCCAAATGTACCAGCTATACTGCACATTCACTGACAATGCAAAATACTGTTGGTTACATTTTCTATGCATGCCCTGTCTATAAGAATCTATGAAAAGATGCAGCAGGGGGGCAGTGTGTGGCAAAAAAGTCCTTTTGCCTATGATCTGGTGGTCAACAGTTTGAGCCCAGCCTTAGCCCATCTGTGGATTTTTGAGCAAGGCCCTTAACCCCCAGCTCCCTGGCTGTTATGGGTGGCTGCCCTTCACAGCCAGCTTGCTCTCACCTCCACAGAGCAAGTTGGGGGAGGTATAAAGAGAATTTTCCCTCAGGGATCAATAAAGTATCTGTTACTATTATAATGCATTCATAAAGCATTATAAACACGGCTATAAATATTTATAAAAAAGCATAACACATTATCTCCATGTTTATTATGCATTATGAATGCTTTATGAAGCTCTCATCTATAATGCGCTATAGATACCTTCATAATGCAGTACAAAGTATCCTTGATGCTTATACTGACCATTATAATGCATTATGAAGACATCTATAGTGTATTATAGATGAAAGCTTAAGTGAAGCTTATGAAGTATTATAATCAACAATATAATGCCTTATGACTGTCAATAGAAGATGCTGTAATACTTTATAAATTGTTATACTGACCATTATAATGTATAATCCATAGTGCATCATAAATGACAGCTTTAAGTAAAAGGTTACCATAAACTGTATATATTTTATGTATTTGTATTTTATTTGTCCTTACTGTTTTGTTATTTATATTGGTTATTTATTGTCATTTATCATTATATGTTGTTTAAATCTGCACGGAGTTATACAAGCAAGTATTTCATTGTACTTGTACAATGGACTATGTGAAACCTTTGAGTGCTTAAGTTACAGAGAGTGTATTAGCCCATCATTTTAGTGCTATTTCACTGAATATAGCATAGAGAGCATAAAAATGATAAAATTACAAGCGACGTAAACCTAAGCTAGCACCTGAAGCAGCTGACAATACTTCTTAGTTTTCCATGGAGTGCACATCTAGCAATCTGTGGATGCACAGATTATATGCAGAGTGTAGCACCCTTTACCCTGACTACAGCCAACTCGCACAGAGGATGGTCAAACTTACACTTATAACCGACTCCAGAACCGACCTTTTCCCGGTAAACAGCTCTTATCTGCCACAGTATCAGTTATTGGTCCTGTAGGTTATCAAGATCAACTGAAAATTTAATTTTACAGTTTATTCCTTTGCAGATGGAAAAATGGCTAGGAATTGCTGACTACAATTGTTCAAGTTAACTGTTCTCAGAATTTTATCATTCCATTAAGCTCAGTTTATTTGTAGGAACATATTCTGGTTTGCACAAGCAAAGTGTTCCATATCACCATTCGGACTCGAAAACAACTTTTGGGGTTTGGTACATCTGTAGAAGGTACGCAACAGCTGTTTGTATTTTACATGTGAGGGAGTCAAAATCTCTGCTGCTGACCAGAATCCATAGAATGTGGATGTAGATTTTAGTTTGCTGTTAAGAGTAAGTGATCCAACAGCTGCTCTCATGCATTCCAGAGGACAGGCCGCTCCGTGGTACTTAGAGACCAGCCATAAATAAAACCTGACACCACACCTAGATCAGAGCAGCAGGGGAGATTTAACAACAAAAAAAAATGAAGAAAAGAGCAGAGCCAACACCAGTACCTGTGAACATAAATATCCAGGCAGGAGTGAAACAGGAACAGAGAGACGAGCACGGAGAGCCTTTTAATTATTCATCTGCATCTGAATGGGTGAGCCGCAGACACATCCCGACGTGCTGCCCGGTGAGGACGAGGACCTTGGACGGGGCACCCGTGTGGCAGCCGGGATGCGCGGCGAGAACCGGGTCACACCAGACACTGTCACACGATCAAAGTTAGCAGCAGAGACCCCGTCGGGATGATGCCGGCAGCTAGCGGTCTCCCCGGGGCCCCACATGGACCTGCGAGCGCTGCTAATTACACCCAGACGAAACGGGCAACCTCTGCAGGCTGCTAGCTACTGCCGCTTCTGAGAACCAGGGTTCCAGCTCAATAATTCCCCTTTGAAAGAGGAGGCGAGACACCCCCGCGTGCGGCCCGAGCGGGGCAGAGAGAGCACTTGGCACCTGAGTCGAGACAGCAGCCCACCCTCCCACGTTCGTGTTGCCTCGCCGGTCCTGTGATGCTGTCCAGGGAGTCTGGCTTCGCAGACACTCAGACCTCTTTCAGCACTTCCCGGTTAGCTGGCCGAGGTCGCTGACAAGCGCAAAGCGTCCCCCAGAGGCAGATCCCACGCTCTGTGGCCATCACCCGCCAGGTTCACGCATCCAACTCAGAAAGGTACTTTAAGTCAGATGGGACAATTACTGAGCTGAGAGAGACAAACATGTATCCCTGTGGTGAAACAGTGTTTTTACTGTAAAAGGATAACCACCACCAGGTACTGGATAACTGGTTATGACAATGGATGGATGGATGGATGGATGGATGGATGGATTTTAGATACATGTATCATCTAACACTTGATATGTGTATCAGAAGCATTGTAGTCTGGGTTTGGTGGACAATGATGAGATGTGCGTCATGTGGAGTGAAACGTGGCATGTGATTGGACACTGAGAGCACAGCGAACATGATAGCTGACATGCAGCCAAAAGCTGTGTGTGTGTGACACCTTGACTGGCCACCTTCTGGCTAGCAGTGAGATTGTGGCATCTGAGTGGAAACCGGCCACGGACAGCCGGGTTTGGGCATAGAGCCGCACACTCATGACGACCCTATATTATTCACGTTGTCCTGTTATTTCAGCCAATTGTTTGCTTTTCAGAGGGAAGGGTTTGCCGGGGGGGGGGGCTAATGTTTGGTCTAGCCTAATTGCTGTGAAATCGGTCCATAACGAGACGGTCACACTTTGTATGTATTTTGGCCGAAAAATAGATTGGTTTTTATATTGAATTACTCACTCCATTATCAAGCGGGTGATTGATTGAGAGCGCTGGCGAGCAGGCAGAATTAAAAATCCCGCCCAAGTGACATTTAGTAAACATTTTCAAATTCTCATTAATTTTCGGAATCAAAAAAACGTCATATTCCAGGAACAAAGAAAATAGTTATTGTGCTCGCGTTTGTTTTTAAAACTTCGCGGATGCTGGGAACGGAAGGCCAAGCAGTCTGTAGCTGCCCCCTGGACGAGGCGTGCCGTCGAGGGCATTACGGTTCACATCCTTTTTCAGACGATCGCACTCAAACAGCAGCTTGAAGACTGACCCTCTGAACAGGAAACGGATTACCAGAGTGCCACCTGGTGGCAGATTTAATCCTAAACTTGCATGGAGTGTCATCTGATGTAGCTTCTCACCGAGCACCCTGTCGTCGCTGCTTAGGACCTCCGTTTGCTGTCACTTGTTTTCTTCGGTGACTCCGCAAGCTCACGCTGACCGGAAACAATGAGGTGTTAAAGCGGAGGGTCTACATGAGCCTGCATGATCCCCACAGTCCTGGGTGCTCCGGCCAGTTAGACCATCATAGCTGACTCCACTTGCCCACAGAACTCCCTGCTTACATAAAGTCTCGGAATATGATCCCTGTTGAACACAGAAGGCAAATGAGCAAATCAGCGTCTCAGAAGTGTCTTATCCTGCACTGGAATTAACTACCCTATCTTTTAATTATCCCTAAACAATTAATTTCTCTCTAAGGCATGGAGTTTGTGATGTCCTCATGCAGTGATTTACACAGTGCACTTTAAACGTACACTCCAAACCAACCCGAATTATATGCAAGCCTACATTATTTGTATTTATCCATTGTGCTGATCATGCACAGGTGCAGGTCCTTTAAGTTTAATTTTTTGGCTTTAATTGCTCCAGGCTGCACTGCACCAGTGCCTGATTGTTGCAAAAGGTCAAAGGTTTCCCCTCAATATCAATCTGTTTCACAGATGTCCACAGGATTTCTCAGCCACTGATTGGCTGGTCGGATACCTACAGAATCGTGAGGAACTGATTGCCTGCCAATGACTAACCCTTGGTGGGCACCCTTGATCCTCTGCTCTGTTGACACCCATAGTAACATTAGCCCCTAGCCTGGCTCATGCACAGACGTCCAGCAACATGTCTGGGCCTGTCAACTAAATATAAACTTCAGAGGCCCGTGTGTTTGCTTGCATCTCTCAGCTGACTCAGCTCCTTTTCAAATTCAGTTCTTTCCATCGTTGCTTGAGGCATTAAACGCGAAACATCCAATACTCTAAGCTTATGTCAGCCTGCTGGCTCGTAACTTGAGACAACTGCATGAGATGTAAAGAAAAGTTCCCTGTTTCGGCTTCACTTCTCCATTTGACTGTTTCCTCTTCCCTGGCGGCAGGGAAGAGCACCGCGCTCCAGTCGCTGCTGTTCGCCTTCTTCCTGTTCTCAGGCTCCCTCCGCGAGCTAGCCATGCTAATCACTAAAGTGGCCTTGTTTTATCTGCGCCCCTGGCACCTGGCTGCACCGCTCCTGCCTGGGGGCTCAGCTCCATGTGGGGGCCATGGCAGGAAGTCATTCCTGACCCTTATCTGCAGCCTAGCAGAGCAGCCATGGCGAGGTGTCTGTCCCCGAGCTCATTACGCATGCAAGACCCAGCCCCCACCCCTAAACAAGCCTGTCAGAGGACCCGCCACCCCTTCAAAGGGCCCGTCTGCTCCCCGCTTGCATTGAAGGCCCAGCCCCCCGGGACACACGCTGCTAATACCCTGCACTCTGCTTGCTTACTGATCTCAAAAAGACACACAGCCAGCTTTTTTTGAAAAAACCTGGAGCTGTTTCACTGCTGCACTTTTTCCATACTGTCGGGCCCGATGACATCATTGTGTTTGCGCTCTGCACTTTTTCTGCACATCGGGTACCCGTGTGCTCTGTGAGGCTCACCATGGCGGGGAGACGAGCAAGACAGCTTGATTAATGGGCTCCTACGTCCTTTTTCTCCTGTGTCCGAGTCCTTCCTGTCTGAGTCCCCGAAGCCGGAGGGATACTGGGTCTCGACGGCACCTCCCAGAACTACCACTTCAGGTTGAAGCACAAAACAATAACGGCTCCACCCGGCAGTACCGCCACGAGCTAATGGCTGCGTTGAAGCATCAGATGCGCTTGGATTCGGAGTTCACCAGCTCAGTCAATAAAAGAGGCAAACGACTCGTCCACTGGCACGTCTCCACCGCTGAACTGAGCTTAACCCAGGTCGCCTTATTTCCGGAACAAAGAGGCTATAGGGAGATATGAAGACCCCATTAACTGAAATCAAGGGAGCATTACAAGTTCATTAAAAGGCCCGTCCCATTAGAGTTTTGCTGCGACACCTCACGGACCAGGCACGGCAATTGTGTTCCCCGTGCGGGAAGGCATGCCTCAGAGCGGCAGGGTACCGCGTGACCACAGGGCACAGAGAAAATGCACGTATTAAGCAGAGAGCTTTATCTTCCCGTGGTGGATTGAAGGTTTTATTGGAGGTTAAACAGTGCAGAGCCGTATGGAAAACTTTCCGCATTCAGAGCCCTGGGAGACACGGGGGGGGGGGGGGGTCACAGGGCCGCGGTAGAGTGTCCGAAAGAGGTTCCTTCCCGCTAACCGAGGTACGTTTCATGTGGACGCGCCGGGTAGCCGAGCCGAGGGCGGACTGAATCCCGTGCCCAGGCGG
>JAODLD010000045.1:7640650-7650731 GCA_026781065.1 Mormyrops boulengeri | reverse complement strand
AGAGAGAGACAGACAGACAGACATAGAGAGAGACAGACACAGACAGAGAGAGAGACAGACACAGACAGAGAGAGAGACAGACACAGACAGAGAGAGAGACAGACAGACAGACAGAGAGAGAGACAGACACAGACAGAGAGAGAGACAGACACAGACAGAGAGAGAGACAGACAGACAGACATAGAGAGAGACAGACACAGACAGAGAGAGAGACAGACACAGACAGAGAGAGAGAGTGCCCCGAAGCAGCTTAACCAACACACCCCAAGGCTGCTCCTATGCACCCAGGCCCCCACTGCCTTGGATTTGGACTCCCTCTGTTTTACCATTGGATATGATTCCCGGCCGCCGTGGGTTAAACCTCCACAAGCTTCTTGGATGTCGGCTCTGTGCCGAGAAGAAGGGGAGGGGGCATCATCACTTTGAACACAGCATCGATTCGCTACGGTGAGAAATAGGATCCGCCGCTGTCAGATGGGCCTTTGAAGACACGATAGCTACTGGAAATGTCAACACTGGCCAGAGGGTGACCATTAATAAATGACTAAGGAACTACTGCCATGTCTTTAAAAACAGAGGGGAGTGTGGAAAATGACCTTTTACTTAGCAAACATTGCAAAGAAATTTGGGTTCAATGCAGAGGAATGAGGGAAAGCTGCTATATCACACAGGTTTTATGGACATTTTATCACACGCCTTCATGATCCAGCGACCAGCGCTATCAAATGCATTTCTGTGTATGATCTTTATAGGGCGGGGAAGAGGTTTGTGGGTGAATAGCGCCGTTAACACACTGAACCTGTCCGAGATGTGTGCCAACTGCACACACAGACAAACACATCAGCTTGCATGGTGCTTAATGTCATTGCATGGTGTTACAGGTACCACTGAAAGTTAATCAATTAATGCAGCAATTTCAAGGTAATTCTAAACCAGGAACCCCCCCCCCCAAATGAAAGCAGGGACCCCCTACCACTAACATACTGTATAATCACATTAGGAAGTAGCTAAGAACTATGGACCGGGGGGTGACTTTAACATTTATTTCCCTAGGGGGAGTCCCATTTAACTATTTTTTGTTCCCACTTGGGTGGGGTCCCCCTTGGGCATTTTTTGCTCCTGTCTGTGTGGCTCTACCTTTAAGATGGAAAGACTACTCTGATTTTTGAAAAAGTACCTATTGGAGTTTACATGCTTGTAGACTGGGGGGCTGCAGTCTGGGAGAACGCATCAATCCCAGATCATCGGCAGGAGCGTGAGCCCAATTAGCGCTGCTCAATAACGAACTTAAAGCATTTGTTTTCCCATGCCCAGCAATTTGTGTCCAATAAGCCAAACTAGCATTAAATGCATTATTGATCTGTGCCTCTCACATATCTGTGGGTTTAATTGCCCTCTTACTGCATTTTTCCTCATGCACTCTGCCTGTTTTTAATTCATCGAACAAGCTGTCGATTGAGCAAAAGATGTGGCTTCGCACAAGGTTTAATCAAAAGATTGTCTCATTCACAGATTCTGTGGCAAGAGTGGACAGCACCAGGCACCTCCCTTGAAAAACAAAACGGCTATTTTAATTGGTCCCCTCCCTTCCCCAAAAAACAGTATCTGTTGTCACATATGGCCAATCGAAAGCCATAACTCACAGCAATGGGAAGCTGAGCAAAGACTCGCTAGGAAAAGTTTTACTCAGGGCTGCCAACCAAACCATAAGTGTTTAACTGATGCCCAACAGAAATCACTCTTGGGTCAGAAAGCTTAAGCAGTCAGACGTAGGAATCCACAGGGTCAAGAGATCCGGAGGTCCAGAGGTAACAAAGAACTTATGAAGCAAATCTGGCTCTCAGCTGTAACTGAAGGTCTTAACCTCATCCACCTCTTTGTATTGTCTATAAGAAACACTAGATACCTCATTTGCTCCCTTTTGTTGACTGAGTTAGTGCCCTGCAATGGACTAGCATCCCGTCCAGAGTGTTCTCCAGGGTCCCTGATAGCTGCATGGACAGACGTTGCTTGAATTATTGGATTATGACATCATAAAAGATTTTTATCGCTGTGAATTAAAGTTGGTAGCTGAGGAGAAGGTGAGAGCTTATAACAATCTGACTCTCAAAGGGGAGACCCTGTAGAGATTGTGTTCAGATCCAGTCAGGCCTCTTTGAGAAGTTCAAAGATATTTCCTCAGGTTAAAAATGCGAGGAAGGTAGTTTAATCCTCTTTTTTTGTAATGATCTCCTTTTATCGAGAAGAAATAAAACAAAAAGCCAGAGCTACTTTATCGTATAATATTTCCACTTAGCTGAGCAATCCCAGACCTAACTGAGTATTAGTAACTGAGATTATGCTGAGTATGTCATTTTTTCTGAAGGTAGTCCCATCTATCTGCCAAGATTATAGTGTACAGTGAAGGGCTTCTTCCCCAATGCAGAAACAATTAAAAGTAAAGATCATTTCCTCCTTGTTAGGTAGTCCACTTTTTGATGAAATTGGCTTTCTAACTGCAGCTAGCTAGTGTGTAAACACCTGAAATTGAACCCAGATGGTTCTGGGTTTAAGATGGAACACATTTATAGGCCCTTGTTTTCTTTAAAAGCTCCAGTGCAATTCAGTTAAAACTGGGGAGTTATACAGTAGTGGCCCACTGGAGAGAATTATTCTTAATCAGGCGGCCTTATTGTCACTCTCCTCAAAGAAGACAGACTACCTTCGGCAACTGAGCACAGCATGTGCTCTTCCGTGCCTCAAAGTGGACTTCTGAGATGAACTGACAGGAGAAAATCTCCACGAGTGCACCGTGGGATTGGGAAGACATGAAATGTCAACACTTTGTGGCGGACTGCTCCACTTGACCTAGAGGAAGATGACGGATACTGTCAGACGATATTAACTTTAAACAAGCACCACTCAACAAGCAAGTAAAGATAAGGGACTGAGAAAGAGAGAGAGAGATAGGGTGAAAGTGTGTTATATCTGTTGAGTCATAAGTCTAGTTCTTTAATCAGCTGCAACCTCAGAATAAGGTTCCCCTGGATACAGATAAGGCATCCAATATGGCCTGGTGCTAATGTGTCAGTTCAGTCATCCTCAGAGTTCTGCTTTCAATTCTCTCTGTATCTAGAATGAACATGAATGATGTCTTTACTGGCTTTATTCACCCCCTTTGATTATCTCTGTGCTGGCTTATTCACTCCCTTTGATTATCTCTGTGCTGGTTTTATTCACCCCACTTTGATTATCTCTGTGCTGGTTTTATTAACCCCCTTTGATTATCGCTGTGCTGGCTTTATTCACCCCACTTTGATTATCTCTGTGCTGACTTTATTCACCCCTTTCAATTGTCTCTGTGCTGGCTGTATTCAGCGCTCCCCCTTTGATTATCTCTGTACTAGCTTTATTCACCCCCCTTTCATTATCTCTGTGCTGGCTTTATTCACCCCCTTTGATTATTTCTGTGCTGGCTTTATTCATCCCCTTTGATTATGTCTGTGCTGGCTTTATTCACCCACTTTGATTAGCTCTGTGATGGCTTTATTCACACCCGTTGATTATCTCTGTACTGTCTTTATTCACTCCCCTTTGATTATCTCTGTACTGGCTTTATTCACTCCCTTTGATTATCTCTGTACTGGCTTTATTCACAACCGTTGATTATCTCTGTGCTGGTTTTATTCATCCCCTTTGATTATCTCTGTACTGGCTTTATTCACCCCCTTTGATTATCTCTTTGCTGGCTTTATTCACTCCCTTTGATTATCTCTGTGCTGCCTTTATTCACTCCCTTTGATTATCCCTGTGCTGGCTGTATTCACCCCCCTTTGATTATCTCTTTGCTGGCTTTATTCAGCCCCTTTGACTATGTCTGTGCCGCTTTATCCACTTTCTATGTTTAGGTCTGTGCTGGCATACTTCAGTCCCTTTGAACAGGTAAGTGATGATTTTATTCTGTCCTTATAAATATGTCAGTGCTGGCTATATTAAGCCCCTTTGATCATGCCTGTGTTGATTTTATTCAGATCCTTTGATTGTCTCTGTGTGGGCTTTATTCTTCCCCTTTGATTGTGTCTGTTTTGAATTTATTTAGCTCCTGTAATTACTTCTGTACTTCCTTTATTAAGCTCCTTTGATTATGTAGGTGCTGCCTTTATTTGTGCCTTTGACTATACCTGCACTGATACCTATCAGTTGTTTTTGCAGTGTCTCTGCTTGTTCCTGTTGACCTCTCATTACCCTTTTCAATCTCTGGCCTCCTGAATGTCCACACCCCACCAACTATAGACATAAAGACAGCGGAATAAAACCATTACAAATCTAAAAATAACAGACTAAATGAACGACTAGATGACTGTTAAACGCCTGGGAAAGCTTGCTGTAGACTCGCTTCACAGCTGTCTGTAGACCATGTCCTTCAGTAAGAATTTGAAAGGCAGTTCTGTCAGACATCTTATACCCCTTATTTAATTCTTTCCATACGGGTTAGCTGACTCTGTTAACTGTTGCAATTCCATTCTCGATACAATCTATTCGTCTGAATCTGGATCACGCTCAGTGGGAAAAGCACAGGCAGTGGCTCAGAACCAGATATCTGACAAATAAAGCAAATGCTTCCCGGTAATTAGCATGTGGCACTGCAGTCATGCAACAGTCAGTCCAAGAGAAGGGACTTGAATTGAAGCATCTATGCCAAACAAACACATTTGTCTGTTTTATAAACCTGGGCCTGTAACAGGGCTTTGGGGCCAGTTATTAGCCTTAATAACAAATCCAGCTGTAAAGAACTATACAATGAGGAGGAGAAGCAACTCAGAAAGAAAGCAGGAACAAAATAAACAGAATCTGTAAGGCTCCTAACCATGTGGAAGTGATTCCCTCACTTGGTCAATGGCTGACAGGCCTGTACTAGGGCTGTGGGAGTTTGTCACACTGTGTGCAGTTTGAGGAAAAGAGGCACTGTTGTCTGCCAACCCTGCGCTCAGCAATTCCTGTTTTCTTTTCTCCGCTGGAAGGATTTTCAATAGCATGATCCAGGAAGCGTATGTTTGTTTGCAGAGGAAGGGGAGCCTGCAGATCGTCTGCATGCATGCAATGTGGGCCAGGTCAACAGCTTAAACATATCGACGTTTCAGCCCGTTCCTCACATCCCACCTGTTGTCCATATATGGTCGCAGTCGAGGGAAAAAAAAAGTCCAATAACACAAAGCATGGTCAAAGCTCATCTACTCTGTGAAGATTTTCTAGGGCACAGAAAATCTCTCCCTCATAAAACAGCAGACACAGTATTGGTGAATTAGATTCAGTTCCCATACTATATGTCCAAATTATAATGTCTCCAAAATGCAGTTTGGAAAGAGTGACACATTTTTATGAAGGGTCATAACTCCCAAGACAGACTAACTCCAAAAGTTTTGTAAAGTTAAATGTGCTGTACATACAGCTGAGCATACAGCAATTGACAGCTGAAGCACAAAACTGCACCCCAGCAGCATGAAAATAACACAGTGGCCTGATGAGCAGGTGCAGTGGTGTGGCACACCCCCACACGGTGTCTGTGTCTGTGCAGCTAGGAGGCAGGTCTAAGAAGGTCACAGCTGGTTAATCCTGAAGAGGGGGAGAACCTGACAGACAACCGCATCACCATTCAGTACAAGACACCGGGCGGCTTTTTAGCAATAAGCCGAAACTGCACTGATGGATAGCTGCTTGAAAATAAATGGAGCTTAAAAACACAAGACACTTATAACAGTAAAATATTAAAATATGACATAAGACACTGGATAACAGACATACCTTCTGGGTTTTTTGTTTAAGCAGTGAGATCTTCTGTGGTAATGGATTTCTAAAACTGCTTATTATATTATGTAAGTGCTTCTTCTTCAGAATTTGTCTAATCTGAAATGAGATTTAGATTAGTTTCTGTAATGGCGATGCTCTTAATGTTGCACTGTCTGCTCAATTGAATCGTAGTCTCATTAGGTACTTACTTTGCTTGAATGATGTTGTATAGCTCATCAGTAGCACTGCTGACACTTCTGCGCGTTCATTGTAAGCTCAGGTCCAGCTGTACTTAAGCCTAGTTGACTCCTATTTGTACTATTGGCCTCACTTGTGTGTCACTGCGGACAAAAGCGCCGGCTAAATAAAGGAAATGTAAATGTAGTTCATATACTACTAGGTAAGTTCTAGTCAGTTCTGCAGTACATTTCATACAAGAGTTCATACCTCAATTGGTGACCATAATTCTTCCTGTAATGGAGGCTTCAACTGAAATACCTGAAAGAGAAATGTTTGCCTGCTTGTATCTGTTGAAAAGCCATAATTATTGATAAATGTCACTGCTAAATACACTCACAACACCATAACTACTTTTATATATTTAACTCTAGTAATCTTGCTTCATGAAATATCTAAATCATGTTTTTTGAAAATATCTGAAAAAGATCTTGTCATTTCCAAGCATAATTTGGAGAGGTTTGGGGGAGTTTTATACATGTAAAATGATGAACTGATATCAAGTTTCATAAAACGGTGTTAGATTTTACTTCCTGTCTAATAAATTAGCTGAATTTTTAAATAGAGGAGGTCACAGGACTGACGGTTTTCATTTTTAATACTTACTGTTAAATGAAAAGGTATTTAATTAAATTGTAGCTCAACATAATTACTGGGGCAAAAAGGACTTGTTCGTGATTTGTGCCCGTAAGGTCTGACATTGCAGGGATACCTCCCTTTATTTTTAGAGCCTGCAAAAAAGGTGGATATGGCTTTAAAGGGATGGAAGCTGAAAGGGTTAAAGGGAAGTATCTTGAAACCCACATACTGATGGCAAATGTGCTGTAGCAGCACCAGCTGGTGTTTGAAAACATCACATGATGAATCTGTAAATATATTCTAGAAAATATTTTCTACTGCATTCTGGAGTGAGGACAAGTAGATATAAATCTCTGGAAAAAATTTAAACGCTGACATTTTTCCGTAATACATTTACCAAAAACGTAATTTTGCGCCGATCCACTGTGATCATTCTGAAGGAGTAAGGTAATGCACGACTCGTTATTCCGGTGATGAAGAGCAGAGGAAACAAAGGACTCCTTCACAGGCAGGTGGTTAGCTGGCTTTTCTTAATAAAAAATGTGTCAGGTGCTACATCTCGCAGGGTTTCCGGGTTGAGCTGCTAGCCTCTCCCTCACTGTAGTAGTGATGGGGGGGGGGCGTTTATTGTCAAGTGAAATTGAACATTCAAACTGAATTGTCAAACAACGCAGAAACCCTTTTCGTGTCCATCTAAAGGCTAGTTCAATCCTTTGCATATGCACATATGCATATGCACTTTTGGGCTGCGCATGGAATCTTGAGTTCATACTATATCTGTCAGTGGAAAGAGACGGTAACGGTTGGTGCAGGCATACAGCAATGATCTTCCACCAGACCAGGGGCTTGTTTCATGAAGCAGGATTTCTTGCGGAGACAGATAACTTGTTGGATTTAAGGTAGTGTGGGCTAAATGTAAGTGAACAGAGATAAAGCCCATTTAGCCCAGACTCCCTTAAATCTGACAAGCTCTCCGGCTACGCAAGAAATCATGCTTCGTGAAACAGACTACAGGCAGGTGTATTTGCAGCAAACACAAATATAAGCAGTGTAGTGAAACGGATAAGCTTTTTATGAACAGTTTTAAAGTTATTAGGCTATGCTTGATCAGTATTAAGGTAATATAAGGTCAGGTCAGGTTGGGGTGCATGCACTGGTACATACTGGACAACATCCACACCCAAGGTGACATGCAGTCCAGTCCCACCCACCGGAAATGGCCTATGTATCTGCTACAGCGATGGTGTTACATGGATGTCCCCTTGGCCTAGTCTAGCTACTCGGGTCCTCAGCGATGAGGATCCTGCGAGCCGGATCACCCTCAGAAGATTGTGCTGCATGGCCATGGTGCTGTAAGTGATGCTCCCTCACAATGAAGGTAATATGCCTCATTCGGGACTCCCTGAGCAACCCTCGTTCGACACAAAGTCAAACCAGCAGTACCCAAGGATTCTCCGAAGAGAAACAGTAACGAATGAATCCAGTCTTCGCCTCAGGTCACTGGATAGAGTCCATGTCTCGCAGCCATACAGCAAAACAGGGAGCACCAGGACAAGATTTTGACCCTCGTCCTCTTACAAAAATATGAGGAACACCACACACCCCTTTCATGTGGCCGCATAACACCACCACCCTCCCCCCCCGCCCATGATCTCCTAATCCATCTACTGAATTCATAGGAAAAATCACCAGAGACATGAATGTCGCTGCCGAGGTAAGTGAACCTCTTGACGTTGTCGACATTCTCTCCGCAGACAGACACACTCTTGATGGCTGTGCCTGGGAGGTCATTAAAATCCTGGATCTTGGTTTTTGTCTAGGACACTTGAAAGCCCAGACACTCAGACACCTCGCTCAGTCTCCCGAGAGCCCCGATCAGAGCCTCCATTGACTCTGCGAATATTGCAGTATTGTCAAGATCTGTGAATCATTCTTCAGCAATAGATGACCCACAGCTGCTGGAGCCCACAACCCTGCCCAGCACCCAGTCCAAGGGGAACAATAGCATACTCCTGACAAAACCCAGAATCAACTGTGAACATGGCAAACGTCCACTCTGCACAGCACTCACAGTACCAGTGTACAAGCCAGTCATGATGTCCTGCAACTTTGGGGAAATCCCACAAAGTTATCCCACAGGATGTCCCACAGGCCAACTCAATCAACTGAGTTGAAAGCTTTACAAAAATCGACAAAGGCTGCAAAGTTCCTCTGCCGATATTCGTGCTTGTGCTCGATGAGAACCCTCAGTACAAGGATGCGGTCAATGGTAGACTTGTATGTATGCTAGCTGTGATAGGTGAGCAAGTAATCACGGATCCTGTTGAGGATGACCCTAGCAAGGACCTTACCCAGCACTGACAGCTGTGTTATCCCCTTGTAGTTGCCGCAGTCCAGGCAATCACCCTTCCCTTTCCAGATAGGGACAAGAAGTCCTGTTTTCAAGCTAGTTGGGATGACACCCATCTCCCAAATAGAAGCAAAGATTGCTTGCAATGCCTGGAGGACAGCCTTACCCTCAGCTTGGAGAAGTTCACCCTTGATACCACAGATCCCTGCAGCTTTCCCTACCCCCAGCCGGTTCACCACCTGTGAAATTTCTGTGAGATTGGGTGGTTCATAACTAATCAGTGGATCAGCTTCAAGAACCATGGCCCCAGAGATGTCCAACATCCTAGCCGAAGGATCAGTTTTAAACAGGTCCATTGCATCACCCTTTCTGACTGCAATTCTCTGAGGAATAGATTCAGATGTGAATAATGCTTCAATTCCTGTGTAAGCAGGAGGTGGGTTAGGGTTAGGTGGTGACTCGACCATAGATGGTGTGTCATTTGCCCACAGATTCTTCTAGCAAAGGCATCCTTATCTGCCCTCAGACCCCTCGCAGCCATCCCTCTCCTTTTCGAGTACAGACCGAAGTTGCCATCAAGCCATGCACTGTGACTCCTCTCAATAATATCCAGGGTATGCGGCAAGATGAAACATCCTTCTGATAATACCTGCAACACCAACACAACCTTCAGGGTCTTGTCAAAGAAGATCTCCCACTACAATTAGCAGTTGCACCTAAGTCTGCAAGTTCCTCACATAAATTGAATACAGAGTCATTAGAAACAGCCTGATCCTGAAGTCTGGCCAAGTCCAGCCTCATTCTCCTAGTAGGTGGTAGCCTACTAGACCTAAGCTGAATAGTAGCAACAACAAGTCCGTGGTCAGAATTCACAAACTGAGCACTTCTGTAAACCCTGCATTTCTTTGGGAGCCACAAGGATGTGATCGATCTCCTTCACCACACCAACAGTATTAGAGTATCAAGTCCAACGATCCAGCGACCCGCAGCCCCTCAATTTTGCAAAGTCAAGAAACATGGAGCCACTTTCACCACGGTCACCTGACCCATGGGAACCAACGCAATCCTACAGTTTTTCCAATTGCTAAAGCACAATTTTGACAACAAGGCTCATTGTTGCAAATCATTTAGCACAATTCACAAAACACC
>JAODLD010000045.1:7609189-7633599 GCA_026781065.1 Mormyrops boulengeri | reverse complement strand
CCCCCCCCCCCCCCCCCCCCCCCCCCCCCCCCCCCCCCCCCCCCCCCCCCCCCCCCCCCCCCCCCCCCCCCACATGATGGGAGAACTCAGTGGGACTAACACTGGGACTCGCACTGGTACTTACTGGTGGACGGAACTGGCAGCTGCATCACAGCCATGAGATCCAGTCACTCGTACGGCATGGTATTATGGAGTCTGCATGCGGGGCTATTTACAATGCTCGGTAATGAACTCAGTTTTACGATAATGAAGCAGTGAGCGCAGAAGCATATTCAACTGACAGAGGCGAACGTTGTGATCTATCTGCGGTGACACGCTAAAAGCTAACTGAAAAACAGCGGTACATAAAGGTCACGGGAAAAATAAGGCCGGGGAAATCGCTTAAGTGAAATATCCACCATTTGGATTATTTACTCCGTGTTCATTAATTGTGAGGCATTTTATATGCCAGCCATTCAATGTAAACAACACTGTTAGGAATGCGGACGTTGATTTCTGTAATATATGCGTCATTGTGTGCTCATGCAGGCATTTTAGCTGAAACAGAATCTCCTGCTTTGTCCCTAGTAATATTGATCATTTGTCAGTGATACATGCTGTTCTTGATGTTAGGACCACGTTAGCTTTTGGTATTTGCCGTTTTGGGCATTGGGTATTTGAATTGTGTCCAGAGTTGGAAGCCTCTTTATTGTTATCCATAGATTGGAGGTTTTAAACAGTGTTCATACAGTTCCTTCTCCCAGAACAATCTTGTACTTGTGCTCTAAGACTTGGCTCCTTGGCAGCTGTATGCTTGTATGAATTATCTGTCTCACTTCTAAGCCGCTTTGGATAAGTGTCTGCCAAGCAAAGAAATGCAAGTATAGATTCAGATTTGCATGTTCGTAAAAATTCTGTTTTCTCACAAAAGGGGTCTGTACGCTCTGAAGATACCAATAAAGTTAAATAGCCATCCTGTTAATGGGCTTGTAAAAGGAATAAAGAATGTAATAAATTATCGTGTGCATTAAATGCCCCAAAATTTCGCAAATGGTACAGGGAAGTCGGATTTTTCCCAAGTATTTCAGAAAAATATGGAACGTCAGCCTGCAAACGTACCGTAGGGACAGTGGTGGTGCAGAAATCCATAGCGGTTACATAAAAATGGAAATGTTGAAGCGGATGGCTGAAAGTTGGAGGGTCTTCTCCTCAGGTAGCCTGTAAATTAATAAGAAGAGGAAATGCAGAAGGAAGAAGGACATTTGGCTTATATATTTGCCTTATATGTTTACACACAGTGTGATACACTCACCTACATGTTGGAAATGATCAGGTCACCGCCAGCATATAATTAATCTTCCTTCAGCGGTCCTATAGCTCAGCCTGCACCTCCATATCTGTTATGGCCCCCGCAGTGCTCTTTGATCTAAGGCATGATGGGCAGTAAGTGATGGATTATTTTAATTATGATGGAGTAACTGGGGGAGCGATACAGTCAGGTCAGCAGTGCTGTTAGGGGAGATCTCCCTGCATGGTGTCCATCGTACGCTGTTCCATTTCTGCTGTCGTCCCAGAATGCTTTGCGTGCTCTAGTCCTGATGTCATCCCAGGCCTCTGGCTTTGAGGGCGACAGCACTAAACTGTGGTTCAGCAGGCTCAGCTTCCGTCCTAGTGAAATGTCTAATAATGGCAACTCCTAAGAAAATTCTAATCTAATATGCAGTTGTGCATGGTGCACAAATTTATATCAGTGCTTTCACAGATTGTGTCAATTTTACGTAATAAATGCGGTTCATTTATAACACATTTCTGGGTACTTTAAGGCAGCCATTTACCAAATTGGTCTGTTGGGCTGCAGCTGTAAGTAGTTAGAAGTCACATGGACAGTGGGGTGGCATTCTCTATGGACTTATGCTTGGCTTCAATGCCCACCTAAGTTTACTTGTACCCAACGTGACTTCCTACTGTTTTATTCCAAATGCGATTATGATGTCACCATCGTCATGGCAACAGCATGACCAGAGAATGCCCTGTGTAACTTGTGATACCTTGCAGGACCTTTCATGTTCCTTGTGGCCCTTGGCTGTTAGACATAACAGTTAAGTCCAGTTAAACATAATCAAAGACCAACTGATTGGGAAAACACATGCCAGACATCTATGATTTGGAAATAGCTGGAGTCTGTTATTTATAAATAATGTAGAGTAATGATATCCAGGGATGACAGGAGGGGTCCTTTCGCACCAGAAAAATCCTGGCTCTGCACCATGTCCCCATACCTGTATGAAAAATGCAGCACTTGCTCTAAGATATTCCAAAGCGTGCCATTGACTGGAAGGTCACAGGAAACACTCGCCGGTGGTGGCCTGCTGGACTCCGGGTACAGATGCATTATGTATGGACACCGGAGGCGCCTCAAAATGCCAGGCACTGCCGGTGCGTCCCGCAGCATTCATCCGATAACCCCGGGGTCTGCGGTCGCTGTCGATGCACCGGGTCGCTCATTTTACATGGGGTCACAAATGAGTTTTGGAGGGAGCTGAGGCCAGCTTTGAAAAGCGTGAGCTTTCGCTTGAAAGGGGACTTTGTGCTGCTTAGGCGGCAGGACCGCAGAGCCTTCTGTGGTCATGCGGAGTCAGAGCCCCCTTCCCCCGGCCTCATTAAGGCATCGACCCTTCAGCACTGACAGTGTTCTCTCTGCTGCCTCAGTATTGTCCGCTCACTTAGGCCTGAACTGTCCTCTGGTGTCCAAGTACTACTCCTCCATTCATATATATTACATAATAAACCAATGATCTGTAATTAATTTCACTTACCTTTTAGACCAAATCCAGGAACGCAGTAGGGGCATGGATGCTTTGATAGATTCAGGGGGCCCAGTGCTTTATAGGGGCCCCTGAATACATAAAATTATCTGCAAAATTGGGTGAGCGGGTCGGGCGAGGTAACATTTCATCAGAGAGCCAAGAGCTTTTATCTTCACCCCTGACTAAAGCAATACCACGAGGAAAAGGTTCTGTATGCTTACAGTAAATACTTTCATTTATGAATCCTTTTATGAATTTAGCTTATAAATATCCTTTCCGGTGACTGGTTTCTTCATCGATAGATAAATTACACTCTAATTGTCCTTGCAGACTCAAAACCATTTTTGAAATCCCATATCTCTGTGCTGAAATATAATTAATATATGCTCAGGCCTATATTTCCTTCCTTTAATGTTCTCCTGGTCTGGAAAATGCTCTGTGCCAGATGCTGTGGTTATGTCTGTTGTTGACTTAGCAGTAAGCTTATCAGGGGAGGACACAGAGCAGGGTCTGATATCAGAGGACGCTCTGAATTGCCGAATTGAAGGCACACCTCTCCCACACGTCCCCTGGTGCCGCTTGGAGGTGCCGAACACGCTGTAACATGTCCGTGACACGTGTCCCTGTCTGTCTGCGAGCGGCTGGTCGCTCCTTGGCAGCATATCAGGCTTTGCCATGCTCTGTGAATAGGGATCTTTTTGTGTGTGTATGTTTTTTTCCTGAAATGCACTCATTGGTAAGGTCATCTCTGTCTGTGGGGGGACCACGGCAAACCTCAGTGCAGGACTGCCACCTAGTGGCATGGCAACTCAGCAGCCACGAGGAGGGAGGGGGATGGGTGTGCGCGCAGTTTGTGTCATTTTTTTCAAGAAGAGCAGTTCCTTTGACATCCTTCGATCTGATGCCCTTGGTCTCCTCACCCAGCAGAGGGCACTGTTGTACATACATGCCACTTTACCTATTTAGCAGTGCGCCACCCTAGTGCTTAAGACGATAAATTCTTTTTAAACACCCATTTGCACTCCAGCTGGCTGGTAATTTGCCCGCGGTATTTATCCATTCTGAGGTTAACGCTGAAGAAAGATTGCCAACCAGAAAGCAAACAGCAACTAATATAATAGAACCTGATTTGAATCCCTCAAAGAAAGTTAAAAGGAGATGCCATATGTCAGAATTAACTTTCTTAATGGACCCATTGACATCCGATAGGACCAATTTTTCCAGATAGGAGCACTTCTGGCATCGCGGATAAACCTTCCATGCCGGAAGACCCGATTCTCCACGCTGAAGGGAAAGTAAATCAATTTTAGCCTGAGCAAGCTGGCTGCTAATCCATTTTCAAAGTCTTTGTTGGGCTCAGTATATTTACTGCTCCTGACAGGTCGGGAAAGGGCTTACATGGAGGACAGTAATGCTGAATCGACAGCGGTGCTCTCTGCCACAGAGCATCACTCACCCTTATGCTCAGGGCTTCCATTCTATCAAAGCAGCAACCGTTTTGTATGTATTTCCATTGATTTATATTCCATTCTGTTCATCCAGTTGAGGGTTGTGGATGCCAGCATGGCGCCGCATTTTATTGCGCCAGAATGCTGCTGAAGGACGCAACATCGGGGCCCCTCCCACAAACGAGGTCACACACCTGCCACCTTAACCGCAGTCCTACCTGGTGGACCAACAACAACAACGAACCAAAGCAAAAAGCAGGCAGAGCGTCAGCTTCTACAATTCAAAGCCAATGATTAAATCAAATATGGTGCTTTTATTAAATTAGTCCAGCGATTATGGAGCTATGCAGCCTGAAATCCCCTACCTAAAAAAAAACTCATTCTGTACAAAAAAAAAAAACACTTTTATTGGCTAAGAAGATCAAATAAAATTCCACACGTGTGTATTTGAACATGGTATTATTGACCCGCTCAACCACACCCAGTCACAGAAGTTTAGGAAAGATATATTAACATATTTAATAATGATTACACTTTGTTGATCCCCATGGGGAAACTGCCTTATCACCTACCCCATCTTGCTCTTTGCAGATGAGAGGAAGCAGCAAAGGGCAGTCACCCAGGGATAAAAGGCCTCGCTTAAGCAGCCACAGACATGCAGAGGCAGGATTCAAACCAGCAACTTTACAATCACAGGCAAAGGGACTTAGCCTACCGAACCACTCCAATGCTTTTGGCCTAAGTGACTACAGTAGTAGGAAGACACTGAGATGACATTAACTTTGGCATTTAAACATGATTTTTCAATAGTATAGCACTTTACAAAACTGTTTAGGTCCTTAAATATATAGATACCTTTTCCACTTATTTTCTGTCTTGAAACTTTATTTAAATATTTTAAATTAGAAAGTAATATTAATAAAAACTATTCGAAGTAAATGCTTACAATTAAGAAAACTATGTTGATTTACACAGGTGACACTGATGGGAGAGGCCCACAGCAGCCCTCTCCCTCGGAATCACAGAGGTGGCTGTCGCATTTCTTGAAATGAAAACCCCATATTGTACAGGTGTGAGCTGTGAAGTGACGAATCTGAAAGAAAATGTGTTAAAAAGACGAATAAAGAACATTACATGGAAGTGAGAGACAGACCGACGGAAAGGATACACATAACACAGGCCGTGATAGAGCCTCCTCACTAGAGCTTCGGCCTCTGGCTCACCTCTCCAAAAATTATTTTATATTTATTAAGTCTAAATATGTTTAGCGATTTGTCCCATATTTTGATACACATTTCACTTCCACATATTTAATCAGATTTCATCATGGGGGAGTCACCGGACATCCATGTGCAAAGCCTGAAGATGACACCTCCAGACGAGGATGTGTGTATCTCGAAAACTAGAAGCATGTTTCAGTTTTTGATTTGCTTTTCTTCTTATTTCTAGTAAAAAATTATCTAATTTTCAATTTTAAAAAGAGAAAGTGTGCAAGAAGTATTTGTGAGCCTGAAGAAACCTTTTAAATGCCTTAATACTTTTATAAGGCAGTATATATGTATTATATATTTTCTTGTGTCAAATTAGTATATATTTGACAATACCTATTTCAAGCTTCATCGAGGCATGAAAATTCATTTGTCAATATTTGCTTAAAAATGTTCTTATATAAAGTGCCGGCACGATGTCACAGTGGTTAGCACTGTTGCCTTGCCCCTCTGGGGTCTGGGTTGAAGCGTCCAAGTCCATGTGTGTGGTTCTTCCCATGTCATCATGGGGTTTATACTCCACTTCCCCCATGGTCCAAAAGCATGCTGAGGTTAGTTGGTGTGTGTGTGTGTGTGTGTGTGTGTGTGTGTGTGTGTGTGTGCGCGCGCGCGCGCACACATGCATGCCCTGTGATGGGTTGGTGTTGACCTGTTTCCCTGAATTTGCAGTACCAGTCAAAAGTTTGGACATGCTAAGCTGCCTACAAAGGAGAGTGATAGGGTCACATCACATGACTTGATTGCTGACCTAAACAGTGGAGTGAAGGAAAAGCAGCTAATGAGTGCTCTGCATATGTTTGACCTCCTTCAGGACGGCTGGAGAAACATCCCAGGAGGCCTCCGCATGAACCTGGCATAAAGGGGCAGTGGCGGCTTAATGGTTAGGGAAGTGCACTTGGTGAATGCCAGTTATGCTTCTGATTAGAAAGATTGCAGGTTCAAATCCCCAATCAGCAAGGCACCACTGAGGTACCCTAAGCAAGATACTGCCCCCAAGCACTGCTCCCTGGGTGCTGAATTAGCTGCCCCCTGCTATGTCACGACATCACATATGGGTTAATACTTTTTTGGTCAGTGCATAGTTCCATACAGTAAATGTCATTTTATAGTGTTGGTGCCTGCATAATTGTTGTAAAATGAAGACAATTTAGAGTACAAATAAACCTTTCTTTGGTTAGATGTGTCCTAACTTTTGATGTCTATATTTATTTATTTATGCAAAAATGTCAAATCCATTTTTGATGCTTAATATATCTACTAAATAGGCCTATGCGTGGCTCTGTGGGTCAGGGATTTGTGCCTTTGGTCTAAATGTTGCTGGTTCAAGAGTGATTTCACCATTGGGCCCTCGACCAAGAACCTTAATCCCCAATGGCCCTGCATTCTTACAGTAGTTGTATGTTGCTTTGGATAAAAGCTTATGCCAAAATAATAAATGTAAATAGATGTGTAACTTACCAGCTGTACAATAGCAATCATGAACTGTAGGGGGCAGTATTGTTTATTGTCAAATACCATGCTTCCCATCAGAAAATATTTTGTGTTTCATATGTAACCATTTGCATTTACACATAACAAAGATTTACATATCATTGTATCTTTTCTTGTCTATCATTAAATTATTTGTATATCGTTATGATTTAACATCTTGTTTAATTTGTCATGCAAACAATGTGTTCTGTGGTATGGGAGGCCATCCTGGCCCATATAACCTGAGCAGAGGTACCTTGCCAATTCTCACAATCCACCACTGGCTCAGTAACTATACTGATCATTCACCAGCAGCATGCAAGTACTGTAAACTACACCGTAATCTGTACGGTTGAGTGGAAATATTCACTCCTTGCACTCCAGTTTTTGGGGTGCGCTGAAGTATTCATGGGATTCAATGACTCTGTAACAACCCTAATGTGGCTGTGGTCACAAATTGTTCATATCCACTTGATTTATTCTAAACGTTGGTGCCAGAGAGAGACAGAGATGTCCATTACCTCGCCTCCTGCTTTTGGACGCACTCATTTCCCACAGAGACCAGATTGGCCCAGTCGCACAATGTTTTAGGAAGATGACACATTTTTATCCACTTCTGACCCAAAGTGAGACCTAGCCCAGCTGACGATGACTGAAATTTGGGATCTGCATTCTGATTCACTCCCAGCTAACACACAGTCTCAGTCTCAGCCACTGAGACTGCTGCAGTCAATGGGAAAAAATGATGCAGGAAACTCAATTATGTTGCCTTTTGGGAATGAATGGTATGTAAGCGTCTTCTCCCGGTCCAAAAGGAATTATCATGTAACAGTGAATTGTTTTGGATTAACAATGAAACAGCAGCAACACTTCGTGAAAATGCAGAATCTTTTAATTAGCACCAATAACTGCCTATCTAGGATGATGACTACATCCACAAAGCCAGTTAGTTAGCTAACAGTACATCGAAATACAGTAATCCCTCGTTTATCGCGGTTAATCGGTTCCCGACTCAACCCGAATTTCCGTGAAGTAGGATTCTTTATTTATAAATTGAATATTTTTGTAGTTAGAGCATAGAAAACCTGTTTACGACCTTCTACATGCGGTTTTTAACATTATTAGAGCCCTCTAGACATGAAATAACACCCTTTAGTCACCATTACACTTGTATCACCCAATATATTACCCAAAAAACGGAAACATTGAATTACTGCTATTTTTTGATGCAGATAAACTACATTTATTTGAATCATGGATCCCAGCAAAAACATCCACGGATAGAAAAGGCTCGTTTAAATTAAAAATACCGAAAATCAGTGCAAATATAGCCTTATCTTTAACGTTAACGTTTAACCTTACAGGGTTATTTTACTTTCACTTTCATGTTTCCGTGTAACGTGCTTTTTTTTAATTGCAGTTTTTGGAGTGAGGCCGCGAAAGTTAATTGAAGCGCGAAGTGGCGACTGGCGAGGGATTACTAATTACATACTGCTAACATAATGTAACTGTAACATACTGTACCTTTTAACTAATAGTGTGTGTAAAGAAGGGTCTACTGTTAAATTTCTATGCTACAAAGTTACACTGGAACATAAGGGTTTAAATCACCACTAGTTGCGTTTTTGCTAGCTTCCTATGTTTTGATTTGTTAGATCTTGAACTACCTCACGTTATTGGACAAGTTAGCTACCTATCACTATTAGCCTATGTCTGAACTGTGACAGAAGGATGTCATTTTTCCAAAAATTAATGTCTTTGTCAAGTCATTTATGTAGCACATTTAGAAACAGCCCCAGCTGATCAAAGTGCTGTACAATTTTCACAACATCAATAACATATCAAATAGAAAAAGAAACATAATGTGGCACCACAAAACAAACAAATCTGACACAGAAATGGATCACTAAAAATACATTTAAAAAGTAAATATACAAATATAAATAATATAAAAAGAACTGATAAAATATACTATGACCCAGGGATTGCTAAAGCATAAAGATATGTTTTAATTCTTGATTTACTATCTATTAATCAGGGCTCTTCCAGTCTGGCCCTCGATTCCAAATCCAGGCTGTGTTTTCAGTTTTCCCAGGTAGTTAGCTTAATAATTACTGATTCTGATTGGCCACAGGCTTCACACCTGGCTCACAGGTAAAGGAAGGCTGGGAAATCAGCAGGGCTCGGATCTTGAGGACCGTGATTTGAATAACCCTGGTATAAGGAAGCCGACCTAATAGAGAGAGGGAGACGGTTCCAAAGTTTGGGCCCGAGCTCAGAAAAGGCCCAATTCCCCTTTCTTTTCAAATGTGTTTGTGGAACAAATAAAACTGATTTATCAGCTCAAGGATCTAGTTGGAGAATAAGGGACTAACAGGCCGGAGAGGTATGCCGGGGCCAGGTCATTTGAAGCTTTGAAAACAAAATCTTGAAATTAATTCTGTAACTAACAGGAAGTCAACCATTCTGATTCGGTAGTGTCTCTACTTCTTTGATAGACTGTCGTACGGCATCTCGCTACCGTCATCAGGTGTAGGGGAATTGAAATGATGAAATGTTTCATGGTAATTGTTCGCAGAAGTTCGGCAGGGATCCACTGTGACTGGAACAATTTTCTACGTGGTTCGGGTGAATTATACCTCCTCCTGTGAAACAATGTAAATTCACATCACACACAGGGTGGTTGCAGCGCGGAGATAAACTGCAGCACCTCAGAATACTGATTCCGGAGCATGAATGCAGAATGTTCTATATGTGAGAGATGTAAGTACCGCTAGGTATTAGATATATTTATATACACTTATTTATATACACTTATTATATACAGTACTGTGTCATGTTGGTTTAAAACTATAATATTATGTCAAAGTGTTAGCTTGGCCATTTCCAAACCTCTCCTAAAATCACCCCTGGATTTGTAGCAACCATCCAATACTCCAATGTATTTTTGACCGAAACTCTACCTCACCTCGCTTAGCTACTCAGTACCTCATTGGGTTGTAAACTAATCAAGATAATTCATTATTTAAGCTGGTGGTGAAAATTAACGAAAGGGGTGTTCATCTAGCTGTCTATCAAGATATCATTAACTTCAAAAAATGGAAGAAATTCGTTATTTTTTATTCAGTTACTCTTAAGTTGCTTCATTGTTTATGTTGTGTTTTTATGCACAAATATACACTTACTACTCATATAAATAGTCTTAAACATTTTGTTTGACTGCGTAAGACTTTTGGAGAGTATTATATATACAATATAGGCAGCTAAAATGAGCCGATTGTTCCCAAGCTTGGTGAATGCTACTATTCTTGGAAAAGTCTCTTATTTCACAAATCAGAACAAATTTCCGAAGAGCTCCAGTAACCAAACTGTGAGGCTTAAACATTCTGTTGCTCCTCACTGAAGGTCTGCAGTTGAAAGTTTGGACTTTGTATAGTGTAAGGCTAAAAGAGAAGGCTCCTGGGAAAGCTTGACTTATCTTATTCAGGGAGGAGAATGTGCTGCTTTGTCACACGCAGCATGTATTTGCTATAACAATATTCTCAGTAGTATAGTAGTAGTAGTATAGTAATATAGTCAGTAGTATATTGCAGCAAACTTTGTACCCTCCTTTGACATGGACTAGGTTTTGCGTCTTGATACTGACCCCACTACCCCAAATAAAATTACCACCTGCGACAACCCCACTGGTGGGAATGAAATGCAGTGGTGCAGGATTCTGTCTGTGACCCACATTACGGCAGTCATGGATGGCTTTGTCCAGGAGAGGGCAGTACATCAGTCCTGTTTACTTTGCCACGGGGACTTGGTCTGTTTTGTTTTGTTGCTCCCATTGGCAGAGGAAACTTGGACTTGAGTCTTACCATGGACTCCCCCTGCTAAATTTCCTCTAATATTATCTAATATGATCATAACAACCTCAAAACATAAAATGACATGCCACATAATGAAATTCAGTCTACACATTTTCTGTAACTGCTTGTCCGATTCAGAATGGCTGGGGGTCTGGGGTCTATAGGTAAACTCACAGCTATAAGCAATTTGCCATTTGGACTATGGAGGAAGCATCATGCTGAAGCATGGAGCCACGCCAGAAACTCAAACCCGGATCCCCGGCGGGGGGCGCGCAACAGTGCTAACCACTGCACTACCGTGACTCCCCCAGAAGTGAACTTTTTTTTTTTTTAAATTAAGCTTCAATACTTCTTCTACCGTAGTGCTACAAGATGATACCAATGTATTGACAAATCGCACGTATGTTTTACTTAGATTTATCTTATTTTTTTCTGGGGACTAAGAAAGCAAGTACACGTACTGCTGAAAGATCATCCCGTCCGAACCATCAGCCCAGCACCTAATTTAATAAAAGGCAGCGTTGCCAGTAACGCTCCTTGGCCAAAGAGGGGCGCTCCCGGTGATATTTTATTCCCCCCCCCCCTCCTCCCAGAATAGCAAACTGGCCGATTCCTTCCAAGCCATTTCCAGCTCGTAAACTCGCACAAATGGCGTCTCTCTGTTCGCACAGCTGATCTGACTTACATACATATACACACTGCGCAGGGCTTTTTCAGCGCAGCATTTGCTATTGCATGAAATGTAACGTGTGGTAATATAACTGCAATGCCTGTGTAGCGTTAAAAAGGGACGGCGCCCAGTTGCTAGAAGAGACCCCGGGGTCTATTGTTATTTCCCGCAGAAGATCGTCTTCAAAGCCGCATGCAAAGGTAAAGTTACGTACGATGTCGATCGCTGATTCTTTCATTTCTTTTTTCCGCCCTCGAACACAATCTGCAATATATTCGCTACTGGCTGTCCTGATTGATCTAAATCTCTGTGTGGATTTATGATTTAGTTTTGGCAGAAAAAAAACGATAAAAATAGCCCGTATTTCCCCAGTGTTTAGTGTAATTTAGGACTGTTCGTCTGCAATTGCAGCGATCGCTGATCCAGTTTACGCAGTATTATGAGTCCGATGTAAGCCTCAGGTAGTACCCCGCTCCCAATTTCAGGGGGCGACTGGGGCTGTAGAAAAATTGTTTTATTTAGCTAAAGTAGGGTTTCGTAAGACCAGTATCAACAATACCGTATGCCGCGCTTAGTAACATCTTCCAGCTATTAAGGATTTGTAGTTGATTGGTTGTCGTTATTATTAGTATGTTAATTTTATTTCTTTATTTTTTAAAAACCACTGCTCAGTAATACTGCTTTAGCATTACTTAAAATGAGTTTCTCACGATTGTGAATTAAATAATACTTCAGTATCAGATAATATATTTCTGTATGTTGCTTTAATTGGTTTGTTTTAGCGGCCTGAACTTTGTATCTATTTTATTTGTTTATTAGCTAGTTTAATTGTTTGTAGGTCGTCGCAAACTTTAATTGTAAGAATTCTATCAAAATGAAATCAGACTTACTAATGGAAAGGATTTGGATAGTGTATTTGTGTACTGAATACGATCGTAACCGCATTGATATTGATGACAGGGTCCAGCTGTTGAGAGTGACTGGAGATGATTTTGTGTCGCGGCAAATCAAATAATGTGCCAAGTTAAAAGCTGTTGTATAATCTGCATGGATGGATTGATGGATGGATATATATAATAATAAATAATAATATCATTTTAAAAGCGAGTTCAAATAGTAGGAATTTGGTACTGATGCCCCCTAACCATAACCTTTTACACAAGTAGAATGTTAACCTGAATGGCGGTAACTTCAGAGTGTGAAGTTATGCCTATTAAACTAAAATTTGAAGGTAATTAATTTTAGTTTGCTGAGCTTTGTCTCTCCATTGCAGTAAAATTCTAATAAGCAACTTTAAAATGTCAGCCGATCCTTTTCTGTAAATTATACTATTGAGTTTTGACAAACATGGGTTTTCTTAATTTCTTTTGGCTTTTGTTGGTATTGATTGAAATTATTTTTGATGCTCTAGATAAGATCCACTTTTCATAGATTACAGTAGTCGGTGCAGTGCAAATCCATATTGGATTATATGGGCAAAGCATATTTTTCAGATTCATTTTTATAAACCAAATTTGCGTGGGCCTTATTAGAACCACCTGTTGAACAACAGTGTTTGGGGGAGTCTCATGTGGTCATGTGACTCTTAGTACACTGCTGATTGGTGAATGGGCTTGAGGGGCGGGTTTTTGTAACGTCCGTCAGTGTTCCATACCATTTAGGTCTGTCCAGTGCAGGGAAGGCTGGGGAATACCCTGGAGGGGATGCGAGTCCGTCATAGGGCACACGCTCGCACTTAGACACACATACACCGCGATCTATTCCACCTAACTGGTAGGACGTACAGACTTGACAGCCACAGAGCTGGGGGTGGGATTCAGGTGTGTAGCAGCGTGTGTGGAGGTGTAAAGCTAAGGTTCTGCCTGAGTTATAACGCATGTAACGCATGCAACATACATGCACGTAACGTGTACAGCTGTGGCTTTATGTGTGCTGGTGAGTCATGTGTAACTGTTTACAAATGCCGCAAGAAAAAAATTTAGATGAGCAAGCTTTTCCTAAACCTTTTTAATGTCTGGGGAATACAGTTCTGCTTTGCATTTTTATTTTGGCTTTAACTAGTTGTGGTTGCAGGAAATCTGACAGACAGCTATGCAAATTGCGGGAGGCCCCTAAAAATACCGCTACTGCCTGGGTATTTTGTTTTGCCTGTCTCCGATAATGGCTTCATTTTAACCGTAACAGTTTGGTCCTCCATCCATTAATTGCTCACCTCTAGTGGAGTTGTGGTGCATTTGAGCCTCTCCCATCATGCCCTGGAGCACAAACTGGCTTATACATTTAACAGGGAGCCTGTCGCGGGACACGTACCCACACACACATATCGACACCAGCTAAATGCATTTTAGCACAGAGGCTCTACAGATACAGAGTTGGGGCCTGATTCACGGCCGCAGTGCTTGAGGTGTGAGCCAGCCTAGGTGGAGTACCACCTCCGACTGGAACGGCTCGGGTACACATGCATATCTCTAAATGCGTAGAAGTTCCCGCCTTATATTGTCATATTTTTTAGTGTTTCTGTTCCCTAAGCTTCATTTCTGAATGTTTAAGTGACTTTCTTTAGTATACATTCTTTATCGTCATGTGTTTGTGTCAGTGGATTTTAGCATTTTGATGACTGTATGATTTTTTTTCATTTTGTTTTGGTTTGTTCTTGTTTCCTTGCAGTTGAATCCACTCTGTGCTGTCCTGTGAAATTAAATCACAGGCGCCTTTCTCGCTGCCCCTATCCTCTGTAAAAGTACCCCACCTAAAAGGATAGCTGTTAGCCAGCCTGCTTTAGGCCACCTCAGACACTGTAAGTGCCAACAGTGTCACCATCCAACATCAAGGACGAACGTCTTTTTCCTTGTGAAGCCACATGTTCGCTATAGCTTTCACCATTTATTGGCTTCAAAGATCAAAAGCTTTCTCAAATTTAAAGATCCAAATTTGTGCTCGCGGGAGTTTTACTTACACAAAAATGTTCTGAGGGCAGAAGGAAAAATTATTGGTTCAGAGAGAGAACCAATTAGATTATAAAGGAGGTCCAAGCAACTAGAGAAGACGGGACCAAGTCATCTGATTGGATGGTCCCGCCTCCACTAGTTGGTTAGACCACCAACTCAACAATCTGATTGGCTATCTCTCTGAACCAGTCATTTTTCTTTATGCCTTCAGAACATTTTTGTGTAAGTAAAACTCCCTTGAGCCAATTTTGTAGATCCAAGTCTTGAAATGGAGATGTTGTGAGTCTGCCAAGCCAAAGGGGGCACCGCACCCAACAGCCTCTCTCCTGCATCCTTCATCATATCACCCCTCTCCCCCGCATAACTCCCTCACCCCATCCTGCGGTGTCACATGACTTACAATGTTTATCTTTTGATTCAATGCCTCCGGTCTAAAAATAACTATTGTATCACCTCCAACAGCATGTCATCCTCTGCTACAAGAGCCTACCTACACGACTGAACCTTGTGGTAGATATTCCGATAAAGAGAGTGGGTCCAAGTGGGCTTGGCGTCATCGCCGCTGCTTCTTTTTGGCCCGCTCTTATCCCGCTGTTCGCCATTGCGCTACTTCTGTCCTCGGAATAGCATTCCTGATTTGTCCATATTATTTGTACCACAGTATCTGAGGGTATGCCCTGGGTTCTAGCTACTGAGATATGAAACTGTCAGTCTGAATTTTTCTCTGGCACACGGTTTCTGTTTGTGTTCCTTTCTGTTTGTTAGGAGCTCGTTTTTACGAAGAATGTTGGTGTCACACCCCTTCTGAGTCTATGAAAGCCTTTCTGCTTGTACTGATTGCTTTATTTGAATACACAGAATCCCCGGGGGCAGCCTGGCTTGTTAAAGGCAATGCTTTTTGGCAGGGGGGGGGGAACAAAAATGTTAATGGTTGAAAGGGTTATAATGGATTAAAATGACTTCAGTCTGAGCCACTCTTACGGTCTTTGGAGCGTTTGGAAGCTGTTAGAGGATAATAATTTAAAAAGGGATTGACACAAAGTTCCCTCGTTCTTTTCTTTAATAGAATAGCAGTATTTAATTTATCCCTGTGGGGAAATTGGGTAGTTTTTGCATATCCCAGCTTGCTTTTCATGTTACACATGCACATTATATAGGTGATTTCGAGCAAGTTTTGGAGTTAGAGCATAGGGTCAGTGGGGATTAAGGAGCAGTTGGACATTAGTGATTTGTTCAAGGCCCCAACAGCGATGTCTGGCTGCTATAGGATTCGAACCCACAACTCACTGGGGCACAGAGCTATAACCCTCCAAATCACACGCCACCTCAAGACGTTTAAGATTCTTAATCATAATAGGTCCTTTTTCTAAAGACTGTTCTGCCAGCACCTCATTGGCTCCCTGCCAACTGTTTAGTGTTGGTGACCACTGCTTTGGCTTCTTGGTGAGCACCCTGGTTCTTGGAGCAACGTGTGCCAGCGTTGAACTGTCTTGGCCATGTCTGACTCAGTGCAAAAGAGAGTGGGGTAATGCAGTCTGATCAGCTGGGCCAAGAGCCCCAGAATGCTGAACCATAACATGCAGGGCTTTGGAAGATGGAATGGTTCACAGACAGACCACTTCGGTGAGTTTGTCGTGCCATGTTCTGTTTTGCTGGTCTTGCTGGTCCCTTACCCCCCCCCCCGCCTCCAGTCTATCTCTCAGAGGTCTTCCTGGTTGCCTGGTGTCTGTCATCAGCGGGGAGTGTCCTCTAAGTGCGTCAGTGCACAGGAAGCCACGCCTCTTCCCAGTGGCCTGCTTCCTCTCGCTGGTTTCGTTGCTTTGTGGTCCAGGTCCTTTTTCTTCATGGTCAGAAGAAGGTGACACAGGCAGATGGAATGAGCTGGTCGAGTGCCGGAGCGCAGCTGATTCATCTCTGAAGGCTTTTTACGAGGCTCAGTGCTGTGTGTGTGTGGATCATCTGGAGTGAAGCTGCTTCAGGATTCTCCCATGAGGGTCCCTATCTGTCATAATGTGTGCAATCAAAGCAGATCTAACAAACAGTCATGATAACCCCAGATAATGAACCTTTATCACCTAGGAACTATTGTTGTGATGAGGGGTGTGGGTCCGATACCATGCTCACGTTCTCATACTCATCGTCATGGCAATGTGCCGATGCGTCTATAACTGATACCACGTAAGGACGTATCAGCAGTGCAAAATAAATGGGACAGAATGTCTGCAGTGTAGAAATACTTCAAAGTTAACAATAAAATCAAAGCATAGTGGACTGCAGACTGTGCTTTACTAAAATTTGAAGAGGAGTATGAAATTGGGTTCATGCAACACTACTACGATTTGTCTCTATATCGTTTTTTCAGGCTTTCACATTTCTTTTCGAGCAAAAAATTTAGTTCCTTTCTTGGTCCCAGCTAACAATTTTTCGTTCTAGGAACGTGTACTGAACTTTACAATTAATGTATGGAAATGTTCAAAGTGTCCAGATTTCCCAATATTCCCAGAACATTATCCCACTATTACAGCGACTACTACAATTAAAACTAATAATTTAAAAACACAAATGAAGGGCAGGACAGCAGGTAACACTGTCACTTTACATCTCAAAGGACGTGTGCTTGCAGCATACACATAGGCCTATAGCGCTTTTATAAAATAAAATTAATTCTAAAACAATATTTTTCAATATGAATGAATTGCATTAAAAGGGTATTCCTTTTAATAAACGTCTGTATAGTATGGAAAAGCTGACCCCCGGCCAAATGTTTCACCCATCATCTGAAGCCCTGGTGATTATTGATTTTACCCAACCCTAGGTACTGGTATCAGTGAGTACCAGAAAGTGAGCAATGGTACTCATACTCAGTCTGAAAAAAATGGTATTAGTGCATCCCTAGTTTTAACTGCATGGTCTCTTTGTGATGTGCTGAAATTATACATGTACACACAGTGGAAACTGCTTATAGTGATAATGGTAATAGTGATCAATCGCTTATATGGATCAAAATGCTTGGGACACAATCATTCCTGTACAGATACTGTTTGAAGAATTCACTTGTATTATTCAAGATGTCTATTTACAGTGTTCATCTTGGGGTTTTATACATCACAACATATGGAATTTAAAAAATATATATTTTTATTTACTTTACCTTTCAGTCTGCTTCTGGCTAGCTACCTGAGGCTAATGCTGCATCCACAGAAAACATGATGGGAAAAAGTCATTTTCTCTCAATGAAAAATATAGACTCAAGAAAGCTTATGATTAACTGTCAAAAAATGAGCCAACAGGATGCAGCAGCGAAACCTGTATATATATTTTTTTATACATTACTGTGTTATAGCATATTTGAGTTATACAGTTCAGTGATTTAATATGTACAGTACTGTAATTTGAAAAGCATTTTAAACAGCTGTACTGTATTTTGAAAGAGTCAGTAAAATTCAGGAAATAGATACTGTCCATTCTATTACCTTATATTCATATAATAAATATGCAACTGTCAATTACATGGAGATCTGCATGAGAAGTAGAAAGAAAAAAAAATGCTTATAATGATCATCCACTTATAGTGATCAATTTCTCCCAGACAGACGTCATCACTATAAGCGGTTTTCACTATATTTTTTTTCCTCTACCCTCAACCGTTGTGTTTTCCCATTAGTTTATCTTGCAGTTTAAGTCAACCCAGCTTCTTAATTGATGTACAAATATATGAGTATGTCTCCTCATGGTGAAATAATCTGGTTACTGAAATTAAAGTGAGCTGGTGCGATGATTCATAGTTAATGGATAGTCAAAAGATGGAGGCTGTGAGAGCTGACAGTGTAGGGGGTTTTCGAAACTTGTGGTACCAACTTGCTCCTTTCGCATCTGGTTCATAGAGGGTCTCTGTATAAAGTGGTGTATTTTTGGCGTCTTCCAGTACCCCTGTGATTCATGGCTTTATCCCGAAGAGCTTGCTGAAGAATCAGACTCCCCTCCATCTGAGTTCCATTTTGCCATTTTGAGGGCCTTATTTTTGTGCAAGAGCTTCACGTCGAAATGTCTTGGGTCCTCTGGGCAATGCCTCCTCCCCTGCTCTGACTCTCTCTCTCAGGCTGCCTCTAATTAGAGTCTTTCTGCTGGTTCTTTACTCATAATTACTTGTTCTGTTTTCAGTTGCTAATTTTTTTATTGGTCTGTAAAATACAGCTCTAGAGAAACTGGGTGAAACATTTACTATACACTTGCTCCTCGACGTGCGATGGCATTACATTCTGTGGAACATATAAGATAAAAAATATTGTATGATGAATATGAAAATGATTATGGCGCACTTGTGTGTTTAGCAGACATGCTGTGCTTGGCAAAATGTGGTTAAATACAAAAACGTCCAATCTGTTAAGTACCGTATGAGATGTTTACGCTCACTATCGCTGCAGAGACTGGAAGCATGGCCGTGTGAATGCTGCCATCGCCTGGCGTCGGTAGAAAGTATCTCACAGCATACTATTAGCCTGGGAACAGATTGAAATTCTTTGTTTGACTTCTGAAGGTGCATCACTATAGCAAAGTCATATAGCTGAACATTTGTAAAGTGAGGAGCATCACTAGTTAATAGAATAGTGATACTTTATTAATCTCCATGGAGATCCCGTCTTTTCGCCTGCCCTGTCTAATTCTCTATGAGACGCACTGAAGTTTGGGGGTTACAGCACATGGTCAATCAGCATGGAACGCCCCAGGAGCTGGGGGCTAAGGGCCATGCCCAAGGACTCAATGGTGACATCATTCTGCTGGCAACCTTCCAATCGGGGGCACGGCATCCTAACCCACTGAGCTACACATTGCCCCCACAATTGGCTTGGCCAGCCGCAGACTTGGACTTGGAAAATTTATTTAATCTTCAAAACTATTTGCCAAGGCGTCGGTATGTTTTACAAATGCTTCTCCAGATTTGTGGGGGTGGAGCCTAGTCCAGGAAGTACAGGGCACAGGGCTTGAGACGCCCAGGATGGGATGTAGGTGGTACATGTAGAGGGTTATGTAAGAGCGGAGGGACGAGGGAGCCTCTCTTGGCCTCTCCTCTCCGGCCAGCCGCACTGAGCTCCGGGGACCAAAGCAGATGGCTCTGTGTTCCTGGCACCTCGCGGAGAGCAGGTGGAGAGCTCCACGCAGTTTACATTGCGGACGTCACACCATTAGTCTGGTGTGACCCTGCCCAAGGAGCACGAGGGGACATCGGGAGCCTGAGATCCCAGGAATATCTGCTAAGAATCGTACTTTTATCCCTAGTCTGTTGTCTTTTTCCCATTTTCTTGTGGGATCTTTATTATAAGTGGAACTAGTCAATTCAAGTAGGTTTGTCTGTCATTTCAGCCATACACACAGTATATAGTGAAAGAAAACATTGTTCCTCCAGGACCAATGTGCACAAAAAACTAAAAGACAGAAACAACACGATACTACACAAGTGCAATTACAGGACAAGACGGCATACAGTGCAGTCGACAGTAGTAACCATGCTGGTTTGAATGGATATTTAAATAAACAGTATTATTGCAGATACAGTATTACGACATACACTGTATTCTAGCAGCAAGACGGCAATAAATAATAAATAAAGTGCAAACAATAGTAGCAGCAGGACAGAAAGTATGCAGTATATAATGGTATATGAAATATAGTTTGTGATTCAGTTCTGATTCAGAAGTCTGATGGCCTGAGGGAAGAAACTGTTTCCCATCCTGACTGTGGAGGCCTGTATGCTGTGGAACCTTCTGCCAAACGGAAGGAGGAGAAGATGGTGTGGGAGGGGTGTGTGGGGTCGTCCACAGTGCTAGTGCCTTTGCGGATGTAGCGTGACGTGTAAACGTCTGCGACGGGAGAGAGACATCGATGATCTTTCTGCAGTTCTCACTGTCCTCTGTAGGGTCATAGTTCACAAGAAAAAGTAGAATCTCAGTTTAAGGCTGTCAGTTGTTAATTAAATCCAATCCAAAATAATGCGATTTGTTGTGTCGTGTATAGTATATTCAGTTTTCCGTATGGAGATGACAATTGCCTTTGCTGTTAGAATTAGATTTTTTTTATTTTATTTTAAGAATTTGATCAGTGGTCATTGTTGACACACCACAGCGGGGAGCAGTGCTTGAGGATGGTACCTTACTCAGGGTACCTCAGTGGTGCCTTTGGTTGGGGATTCGAACCAGCAATCTTTGCAATTACAAGTGCACTTCCCTAACCAATAAGACACCACTGTAGTCGATTCTCACCTATTTGCATGATACTGCAGGCTGTGATATTACACAGAGTATTACATATCCGTACATAGCAAACTGATCTCATGGAACAAGTTCCTTTATGCAGGTCAGTGTGTTTCTTCACATATAACTGTAAGATTTCATTATGGCACAGTACATTGGGGTAGCAGGATGATGATGATGATGATAATGATGATGATTATGGCTTTTGGGGATGACAGTACTCTGCCTGGCATAGCAGGTTCGAATTCTGTGTCATCATGAGCATTTTCTGTCACCGTCACCCTGATTTGCAGGAGAGGTTATTGAAACGGAATTGCAGGTGATCTGTCAGCAGTGCTTAAGGTGAGGGAGGGTGTTTATGCGGTGTTTTCCCCCGCCATAGAAAAACAGCACGTTTAAGTGTCGAGCAGAAATACTGGAGCTGAAAACCATGTTTCTCGATTTACATTTCAACATGTTTATCTCTTGCAACAGTAAAATATACATGTGGGAAAAAAAGACCAACTAAATATACATTGTTGATATGGGGATTCCTGATTGACTGTCATACCAGAATGAGGAGACTGAAAAATACAAGGAAGTTTGTATCGAAGTGACAGACTTTCCAGGTGGCTCTAGGCTTGTATCATTTCAAATGAATTTGTCTCCTCTTCACCGCTGTTCACTCCTGTAAGAGCAGAGGTCAGTGGTATAAGCAGGGCATCCATCTGGTGATGGTAGAAGACTTCATGGCAGTTGTCTTGTGGCCCCTTGTGATTTTGTGCACCGGGGCCTCAGCTGTGTGCAGTATACTGTGGTCTTTCAGGCCGGTATGTGGCATGGCCACGTGTGTGTGTGTGTGTGTGAGAGAGAGAGAGAGAGAGAGAGAGAGAGAGAGAAAGGAGAGCAAAATGAAAAATGCATAAACAAAAGAATTCCAGTGTTCCTGAACTTGTGTTCTGCAAATGGCCGATAAAGCTTCAGTTCGTTTGAGAATATGCTCGTTTAACATATGCACCATCCATGATGCCTGCTGGCTGTGGGTGCTGGTGGTGAAATGTTTCTTTGAACAAATGGTTCACAAAACCACGGAAAATGGTTCCACGACTTACAGTTGAGAATCACTGCTCTGAGGGGCTCATTTTTCTGCATGACCATGTGTACTGGTGTTCTTCTGCTGAGCCACGGCAGAGAGCAGCAGCCTCACTGTTGGAATAAACGGCACAGGAGGTCTCTCTCCTGTGGCGGGATGTGTACTGGTATCCTTCAGCTGAGCCAAAGCTGTGAGAGGCAGCCATGGTGTTGGAGTAAACAGCACAGGAGGTCTCTCTCCTGTGACGGGATGTGTACTGGTGTCCTTCTGCTGAGCCGAAGCTGTGATAGGCAGCCATGATGTTGGAGTAAACAGCACAGGAGGTCTCTCTCCTGTGACGGGACATGTAGCTGTGTCTTTTTAATGCCGTTGTTGGTGTTCGCCATGTCTCACCCCAGTGCAGGATAGGCACTACTCAAAAATGCAGCCGTCTCTTTTTGTGACCGTTCGCATTAACAGAAAAGGTCAGGGCAAGGTCGCGGAAATCCCCTAGGTCAGGACGTGCTGTCTAAGTGCGGCTACTGCGGGGGCAGCCTGTACAGGTATGGGAGAGCTCCCTGTAGTGGCCGCATTGCGGGACTCTTACAGCATGACATGGAGTTGGAGAAGCTGGACAGGCATGCTGTAGAGCACCTCAGCTGTAGAACACCTAAGTATGGATTTAGTATCTGTGTGTGATTGAGATTAAGATGATGTTTGTGTCTCTCTCTTCCTGTGAGTCTGTAATTGCTTTTACATGGCTGAACACTCACCTGTACAAGTGCAGCAGTCAGTGGAAGAAGAGATTTTCTTTCAATCTGATTATTTTCAGAATTTTTTAAAAGGTATTACATTACATTTATTTCATTTAGCAGACACTTTTGTCGTAAGCGATATACGTTTGAGGCAAATGGCACATCACAGACAGAGTGAAGATTGTTATAAATAGTTACATTTACTTATATATCCAATGCCTTTATCCAAAGCAACGCACAATGGAAAAGCAGGGTCAGCGAGTCCCTGGAGTGCTTGGGGTGAGGGCCTCACTCAGGGGGCCAGTGGTGGCATCACTCTGCCAACCCTGGGATCTGACAACCTTCTCATTATGGGCATGGTGTCCTAACCTGCCCAGCCACAAACCAGCCACCTTTTATAAAGTCATGTTATAAATATATTCTAAAGTTCTGGGGATTTTTGTTAATCTGCACATACCTGATATAACATTCAGTCCTAAAAAGAATGATATTTACATTTAATAGAATTGGTAGTATTGCACATGGTCAAAACCCTTTTATGAGTCTGGGGTTATGTTCAGTTTTGGATTAGAGGCAGTGATACTGTCCTTTCACATACTAATACATTGTCTCTGTGCAAAAATGGCAAACTGATTTCATGCCTATGCAGTTCAGTTCATTATGGACCAGTATATTGGGGTAGCACTAACAGGATGAAGATGATGATGATGATGATTATGGCTTTTGGGGATGACAAAACTAGCCAACATGGCAGGTTCGAATTGTGTGTCTCCATGAGCATTTTCTTCCACTGTCACCCTGATTTGCAGGAGAGGTTGTTGAAACGGAACTGCAGGTGATCTGTCAGCAGTGCTTAAGGCTAGCTACTGACAGGGAGGGCGTTTATGCGCGATCATGTTTATTTTGTCCGTGTGACATGATTCCATCCATCTATCTTCCGGCTGTTTATAGTGGCTAGGGTGGTCTGCTGTGATATTTTTCTGAAATTCATTACTTAATTATGTTTTTATTCTCATATAGAATCCATGAGCTTGTGAACGGCTTTAGAGTAATTCGGCATGACAGCATGATTTTCGTGGCATTTGGGCTGAGCACTAATGCTGCCACTCAGTTTTCTTGCCACTCAGTGGGTGTGAGCACAGTGACATCTGCCTGCTGTGATATCATGCGCATACTCTTCGCAGTACAGGAGCATAACACCAAATAAGAGGGTGACGATCGCAAATGCAAAGTAAACTAACTACCATGTCTGCAATCTGGAAGTATTAAACGCTTGAAACAACTAGTAGCACAGCGATTTGCAATCTTTGTAAATACAGAATTTTGTGAGGTGTTTGTAGCGTTTGGTGGAAAATCTCGCTAAACAAACCGCATGCAATACTGCATATGAAAATAGCAAAATTAGCAATGGATGGTTTGGGAGTCGCTAGCTTGGGCTGTGTTGCGCGTTTGCTACAGCTTGTGATACAGGGGGGCTGCTATTCTTACAAAGATGTTGCCAGTGGGAGAAAAATTGTGGGCCATTTTTAGCATTTGACACTTGCATATCCTCATTTGGAAGATTGTAAAATGAACTGCAGATGCTTAAAACAAGATGTACAAAGTGGAACAGTACGTTATGTAAGTTTCTAGTAGCCAAATTAACAAAGCGTTTTTAGCATACATTTTTTTTCATATGAACATAAGAAATTTACAAACGAGAGGAGGCCATTCGGCCCATCACGCTCATTTGAACTATCGTAATAGCTCAGAGTTGTTAAAATCTTATCTAGCTCTGATTTAAAGGAACCCATGGTTTTAGCCCGCACTACTTGAACAGGAAGATTATTCCATATTCTAACTACACGCTGTGTAAAGAAGTGTTTTCTCAAATTCAGTTTAAAATGTTCTCCCGCTAATTTCCACCTATGGC
>JAODLD010000045.1:7585364-7607310 GCA_026781065.1 Mormyrops boulengeri | reverse complement strand
TCTGGGTTTCCCTGCTTAGACTGCTGCCCCCGCGACCCGACCTCGGATTAAGCGGGAGATAATGGATGGATGGATGGTAATCACAGAGTAAAAAAACAATCTTTGTATTGTTTACGATAAAGACAAATTACCCTTGTAAATGTACATAAAATATGGGCAAAGACAACAAAATTATAACAATTAATATTTAACCAATTAACAGCTTAGTTATGCTTTTTTGCCCCCCAAAAAACTCGCTTTCCCATAGTGGTCACCGCGCCTTCTTGAGAGTGAATTTTGAAAAGTGCCAAACATATTACATTTAATCGAAATCTTTTAAGTGAACAAAATAAACTTCCACCCGACTCATTACCAAACGTGCTTCGACATATAAACATACGGATGGCTCAATTCTGGTCCCATAAAAAGTCGAATGAGCCAGGATTCATATTTTAGCTTCTCAAACAGACACAAAAGGTCCTGTGGGGTATTCCCGGTATGCAGTGGTCAGTATCTACCAAAAGTGGTCCAAGAAAGGCCAACTGGTGAACCAGCAACAGGGTCAGTGGCGCCTAAGGCTCATTGATACACGTGGGGAGCGAAGGCCAGCCCATCTGGTCCGATCCCACAGGAGAGCTACTGTAGCACAAATTGCTGAAAAAGTTCATGTCACCTAGTTTATGTCACAAGACCACAAGGCCAGTGTAACCAATGGATACTTCACTATCCCACAAGGCCACTCCATTGGTTACACATTTTGAAATTCAGGTACCGTTCACCTACTGTCACTTTCATACTGAGGTCTGGGACGTACTGCTCACTGTACGTACTACATCTCCCCTACTACATAGCAAATAAGTAAGCAGTTTCGGATGCATACTTTGTATCTTTGTATCACTGACACATCTTTTTAAAACATTAAGCTGTTCTTTTGATGGCTGTGTAAGGAAGTTTTTATTTGTGGCGCTAAGGGTGTCTCATTACGTTATTTCAGGTTCATTTTATGAAGAAGTTTGAGGAAATGTTTTACGCTCCTGAAGTAATGGGTTTTTGGAGATTCATTTTGTTGCTCTCCAATAACAAATGTGTATCTCTGCAGGGCAGGCAGCGTGGTAGATTCCAAAGACATCCAGTTGATGTTGGTTATCTTTACTAAAGCACACTCGGTGTACTTCACCCTGTAAACTGAGATTGCATCATGAATTGAACAGGATAAGTAGATGGATGAATGGAACATGTTGTTTTAAAAATACCTTCTCCTTTGCCTCAAACTCCCCTTCTACCACTAGATGGTGCTCCTTCAGGGGAAGTCCTTTTTTCCCTCCAAATTTCATGCAGCGTAGTATATCGTTGTGAGGTTTAACACACTAAGAGAAACCATGGTTACTGTTGTGGTTCTGTTGACCCCCTATTCTACTGCAGGACCTTGTAAAGAAGCTTTGTTTTTCATTTCTAATGTCCCATTGTGTAGTAATAAGTTCTCAATCACTACAACACCAGTGGGACTTGTGCTGCTGCAGCTACATTTAAATAAATTGAATGTTTTATTCACAACTTGCCTATTCCCCCTCCTCTCCCCCCCCCCCACAATGTAATCAAATGTTTTGAATACTGTAAAACATGAATAATCTGGTATTTAACAAGCAGTCATCTTCAACTCTGGCATTAATGATGTCCTGTGTGTCTGTTGTAAAAGTTTAGAGAAGCTCAGACTCTCCCCTTATTTTTGTAAAATGTTTTAATGAATCTGTTGGCCGTGGTCTCATTGGCCACCACATTTAGTGCGTCCACCAATCGCAGTCCATCTGCTTTTTGGTGACCCCCACCATCTCAGCTGTAAAGTGTAGAATGAGTTGCTGCCTTGCTCGTTGTATTTGCATATTTTACACTCATTGAATCGTCCCGCTCTTCCAGGGTTGGCGGCTGAAATGTCACCCCTGCCCCGTGTGTTCGTGTCCTTCCTGTGCCACCCAGACCTCTTAAGTGAATCGGCAACTCTGATTTGCCCATAACTATAACTGTGTGTGGGCCCTGTGATGGACTGGTGTCCCAGTGTGTACCTCAGCCTCGCTCTCCATGCTGCCTGGGACAGCTCCTGGGCCTCCTCTGACCCCGACCAGGATAAGCGGGTGGAAGATTAATAGAAGCATGGGTGCTTTTCAATAATATCAGATAGAGTGGAATCTTGTGACAAATAGTATGTAGAAATATTCAAGCCACATTTTTGGGACTGAATGTAATGGTGCTTCACCTTCTCACTTAGGGGTTAACCTCGGTAATTGCTATAAAACCCACCACTGCTTGCCCCCCCCCCCCCCATGTTTTCCTGTGAGAAGTAATCATTCATAAAGGGTTCCATCCTTTTCGAATGAATTACAGCTTGCCTGGCAGTTACTCTTGAGCTGTGGAGATTTATCAGACCAAAGTAGTGCCTCCTTCATACCTGTCCACTCATTTTCCCTTTCCTTGGTGACACCAGTATGGCCGGAGATGACTAACGAGCATCTGACCGGCTGCCTTGCGACCGTATTTCATCAATTATGTGAAGATGAAATGCGTTTCAGGGTGTCTCATTGTCCTGGTAGCAGTAAAACATGTCCTTGACTCAGCCGGTGCTCGGAATGCTCTCTTCGTTAATGAGTGAGGTGGCATCAGCAGACCTGTGTCTGACGTGGATGGTCTTCCAGGACCCGACGCCGCTCAGCGCCATGACCCCCGCCAGGTACCGGCCCAACTGGGAGCTGTCGCTGGACCCTCTGGTGACCTGCAAGCTGTGCCTTGGAGAGTTCCCCATGGAGCAGATGACCACCATAAGCCAGTGCCAGTGTGTGTTCTGCACCCCGGTGAGTGGTTCTGTGGTAATGGGTGACCCAGAAAGAGCATCTCATAGAGGGCGTTTGCTCATGTGTGGCTGTCATAAACAGAGAAACGTTGACTACCGATATTTATACAGCAAAAAGCATGGATCAGCAACCTAACCCATTACAGTGTTTTATTTTTATCTCTATGGACAATTCTCTCCAAATGCACAAAAATGTGTCATAACTAAAGCTATAAGACGCATGGGTGGAGTATAGCCCTCCCCCAGTCGCCTGAATCGATAGGTATTATGCACCGAGTTATTTTTGTTAGTTGTTTGAATGCGGTTGTTTACCATCAAGTAAACAACTGCATTCTATAGGTAAACAAAATAGGTTATATGTGTTAACAAGGTAAAATGCATGAACATCAAATTACCCCTATGACAGCCCCTTGGTATACTGTCCTGATTCTCACACCAGCTGTCTTTGGCATAATTTTTTGGTCTCCTTTCCCATCTCTCTGTCACCTTCGTAATCACATACCCTCTTCTTCCGTCACAGGATTCACTGTCTTTTGTGTTTTACATTTTCCCATTGGAAGTGTACATGAGTAAATCGCACACTGGAGACTATGGTCTTGAATTTCAACTGATTTGATCATCTTAGCGGGTAGTTCTGCAGCTAGTTCCCACAAGGGTTTGATGTCTAGTGGTCTCCACCCCAGAAGCATGCAGGAAATGCTCCTCCTACCATATGAATGGTGGTGCACTATAGCAGACGTTCAGTTCAAACTTTCTTTTCTCATTTGAATAAGGAGATCGTTCTGTGTGGGACTCCGCTTCACCTGGGATGCACAGTGTGACAGTTTGGATTATTGTTTCTGTGTCCCTGTAGTGCCTAAAACAGTACGTGGAACTTTTGATCAAAGAGGGCCTTGAAACTGCGATTAGCTGTCCAGATTCTGCTTGTCCAAAACGAGGACGTCTTCTGGAAAATGAGGTATTTTTACCTGCTGTCACACCTGGTAGACTGGCTTGCTGATAGTGATAGTGCTATTATTATTATTATCATCATTTCTTAGATAAGGCTATGTTTCAGTGTCTTGATTTTTGTTGCAATGTTCCTGCCTGCTGCACTGCCTGTGTTTTTGCTGACATGCTCTCTCTGGCCATGCCTTGCAGATCGAACGCATGGTTCCTGCTGAAACTATGCAGCAGTTCAGGAAACTGCAGTTTGAGAGGGGTAGGTCTGTTTCTGTGGCGACCCTGTTGTCTCCAGGTCCCGTCCGGGTTGTGACCTCATGCCCTCGCAGGCTCTTTACAGACAGCTGTCACCCCGGGTGGCCCTACGGCAGGAAGGCCCGCTCGTCCCGTGTCACTTTCCAGCTTGGGGCTGTGCCTCTATGCCTCCTGACCTCATGTGTAATGGGGGCCTTCAGTCCAAACTTGCCCCGTAATCTTTCAAGCAATATGATTCAGAATTACCCAAAATGCACTGTCGTCCCTCTCGCAACCTAAGCGCGTTGACGCTACATACATACAGCACCCTCTTTGGCTAGCAGAGACTCGTACAGCAAAAAAAACGCTCTCATTAATGACAAGGTGACATTGTCCCAGCTTGGCCTGTTTTCCAGGAGAAATTCTAACTGATTTCAGCCATATTCTTCATTTCAGGTTTTGGAGTGCCTCCGTGCCTTGCAAATGATTCACAGATTATATGATTATCAAACAGGTGTTTACTCAGGAAGTAAAACGCAACCTGTTATCATACTGTATGTCAGCAATACAATGGTTTGTCTACTGTGAAAATGGCTTTAGTTGTGTTTTAAAGGGGATTGGGTGTGTTCTTATTCGTAATTCTCAGTGTAATTTTAGAACAATGTCAGTCATAAAACTCGCTGACGGGAGATGCTTGGTGCTGCTGGTGCAGGTTGGGTAGCTTTGCCTCTCTGTAGCAGGGACCATGCAACTATTAACAGTTACAGAATATATAGTTTCCCCTTTTTGGATGAGCATAGTATACAAATTCGTATTCTGGGACAAGGTGTTCACTGAATTGGTGCCTTGCCAGTTTGGGGCCAATGAGTAACGTCCATTTTTTGGGTGTTACAGAGGTTCTGCTAGATCCATGCCGGACCTGGTGCCCGTCGTCATCCTGCCAGGCGGTGTGCCACCTCACAGAGGCCCCTGGGGCGCAATCTGTCCGCTGCTCTGCCTGCAGCCTGGAGTTCTGCTCCGCGTGCCGCGCAGCCTGGCATCCAGGCCAGGCGTGCAAGGAGAACCAGCCAGTCAGCGCCTTACTGCCCGGGGAGACCAGGTGGGGGCGCTCTCGGCGCTGCTTTGAAATGACAGACCGGACCCTGACCAGGCAACATGCTTAGTGTCAGAGTGATTTTCTTAATGTCACCTGGCCATGTCGTTAAAGGGAAATTGATACAGTATCAGTCTTGCATCTTCTGCAGATGTCAGCAAAGGTCAAAGTCAAAAAAGGTCAAAGCTACCAACTGAAGATTCCAGCTCTGGGCCTTAATCCACATTATCGGGCAGTCTAAAGTATAAGGAGTGCCTTTACCTTTACACCACAGTACAGAGATCTGTTAGCATTCCCTGAAACATCCTTCCCTCGCTCTCCAGCTGGGCTGTCCTCTCGTTGGATGCATCCTCTCGTTGGCCTGCACACATGTAAGGAGGGTGACTGGCCTCTAGGTGGCAGTAAGCTACACTCAGATTTATGATGGTGCCCCCAGTCTTCACTCATCAGGGAGACAGCTCTCCTAGGGAACGTTGTGTTCCTTTTGGGGCACATTCCCTTAGAAAGTAGGGTTTTGGTTGGCCGGCCGGGGACCCATGACATGACCCTCCCCCCAGGAATGATCATGGGGTAAAGGTGGTTTATGTCTGCCACACTCATTCAACCCTCAAATACTGCCTTATATAGCTATCATCCTGAAAACTGCACACTGTCATCGTTAGTATTCCAGTTAATTTCCCTGTGTTTGTGTGCCTGTGTCACCATCCTGGCTGCCCGAGTGACTCATGTTCTGTAATGATTGATGCCAACTGACAGCACCTTGCTGAATGATAATTTAGGGAAATCAGTTTGCTGTAGGAAATGAAATTGACAGCCCCACCCCCCCGCAGCAATCCCTTTTACAAGACTGAGGAGGACACGCCCATCAAGCGCTGCCCCAGGTGCAAGGTGTATATCGAGCGCGACGAGGGCTGTGCCCAAATGATGTGCAAGAACTGCAAGCATGCCTTCTGCTGGTACTGTCTGGAATCGCTGGATGTGAGTGGCCGCGTCTCTGCTGACTGGCTGGCCAGAGCCAGGTGTCATTCTCTCTGAGCCCACTGAGAGAAGACCTTTCCGTCTATAACCTACTTACTGCATCACCTGACCAGCTATGCTGATGTGGGAGATTAAGCTAACCGTCTGAAGCACTATGGCTCAGTGGGTTGGGATGCCGTACTTGTGATCAGAAGGTCGCTAGTTTAAATCCCATGGTCAGCAGTATGATCTCACCATTTGGCCTTTAAGCAAGGCCCTTAACCCCAACTGCTCCAGGGACATTCTGACCCTGATTCCTCATAAATGTGCGTCACTTTGGCTAAAACCATCTGCCGAATACATGTAGACCGTGCCTTGTGGGTGTTGGGTCTGTTCACATCCTTCCCCCGCATGACCACCCACAGACTGACATGGTGCTTTTCTCGCCGCAGGATGACTTCCTCCTTATACACTACGACAAGGGGCCGTGTCGTAACAAGCTGGGCCATTCCCGCGCCTCGGTCATCTGGCACCGAACGCAGGTGGGTTGGGGGACGCCCCCGGAGCAGCGCCCTCTGTCTGTTTTCCAAAGGGCTGCTTGCCTGGCTCTCTTCCTCTCGCTCCTCCTCGCCCTGGAACGGTGACAGGGCCAGCCTCCCGCTGGGTCGGCCTGCTGCCCCGTTTGCCCTGGCTCGGTCCTGCGCTCTCTGTCCTACACCATTCCTGTCTGGGACGTCCACGGCGTGTTTTCCCATGAGCCATGACGGGGACCTCGTGCCTTAAGAGGGGGCCCTTCCTGTCATTCTGGGTTCCCGCCTCAGCAGTTTTGCTTCCTGTGGAAACCCACGTCTAATGAAACGCAGAGATGGCCTCACCTCTGGACGTTAAATGAGCAGTAGATAAGCAAAAACCATTTCAGTATTTCGCATAGCATTTGGATCTGTAGCAGTCATGTGATTCAGGGAAGTGTCTGTGGTTGGTGGCCCTCTGGCCTTATCGATGACTGACTGGATGTATCCAAACAGAAGCACAGATATCATTCTTGTAAAGTTTTCTGAGTCGCTGCTGCCCCCTACTGGAAGTCTCTGTGCTCTGACACAGTGTTATCTGTGCAATGAGCTTGAGCCGGTTTTGCTGACACGCATGTATGCGCTTGCATTTTTGCGTTCGTGTTTTCATTATGGTGACACTCTCTAGCCCTCAAAGGAGAACACTGCATGCTGTTCCCATCACCGGCCACGCAGTCTGCTGCTGGAGTTTTTCTGCTGCAAGCCTCTCAGGGTTTGTGCAGGTATAGAGTGGTGCAGAGGCACGCTGCAGGTGTGCAGCTCTGTGCGGCATTCGCGGCGGGGCTCTGCCCAGGTCACCTGGAGACGGAGCTCAGCAGAGACTGGCAGACCCTCGGTCCTGTGCTAATGACTAATGACTTGTTCTCTCTCTTGCTCTCTCTCGCTCTCTCTCTCTCTCCCTCTGCTCCCCCACTCTGCTTTCTTTCTCTCTCTCCCTCCTTTCAACCCACTCTGCTTTCCCTCTCTCTCCCTCCCTCTATTCCTCCTTTCCTCCTCTCTTTCCCTCTCTCTTTCTCTCCCTCCTTTCAATCCTCTCTGCTTTCCCTCTCTCTCTTCCCCTCTCTTAATTTGCTTTCTCTCTCTCTCTCTGCCCCCCCAGGTAATAGGCATTTTCGCCGGCTTCGGCCTACTTCTCCTCGTCGCATCACCCTTCCTCCTCCTCGCCACACCCTTCGTCCTCTGCTGCAAATGCAAGTGCAGCAAGGGCGACGACGACCCACTGCCCACCTAGGGCCGTGCCCATGGGGGGTCCCGTCGCGTGGCTTCTCCTGCCGCCTTTTCCATTTCCTCCTACCAGCACTCTTTGGCGGGAGGCCCGGCATGATCCAAGCCAGGTTTTTTTTTTAATCCGCCCCTCCCCTGTTATGCTGTTGGTGGGCGTGGCTAAGGAGGGTTGTGTTTGAAAGGGGCGGAGCTGCTCTGTGTCCATGGCAGAGGTCAGTGACAGTAGTGAGATGATGCAGGAAAGTATAAACTGGCTCCCTGAAGCTTGGATCTGGTGTGTTACCATGGTTCTGCTGAGTTACCATGGGCCACCTGAGCTGTAAAAGTGTGGTTCTCACTGTGCTCTAGAGGTAAATACAAGCCTGCAATGACACTGGGACTCCCAAGCACGAGTTCATCTACACTGGAGCCCAAGGACGAGTTAAGGTTCTCTCTCCATCTGCACTATGTAAAGAGGAACTGATTTACTGTTTTTTTTTTTTTTTTCCCCCTCTTATTTTTCTTCTCTCACTTTGAAGTAGTTTTTGCCATCTTTAGTTGATGTCCACTTTACGGAGGATAAATGCATTTTTTGCATTAAGGTGATTTCTCCAAGTTAAGCATACATGCTTTCATTCCCATGTCAAACTTTATAAATCGAAAGTTCTTAACTTGAAATAAATTCAGATGAGTATTTTCACCTTTGAAAGCACTTTTTCTAGAAGTTTAGGTAAAATCGTTTCCTAAAGTGGTAGAGTCTGGTCGCCCTTAAAGATACTCTGTTGTTTATATCATATACAGACTAATTTTGGTCAATATTCAATCTCTTTCTGTTGCTGTAGGGTGTACTACAAAGCAAGTTTTACATGCCCAGAGTTTACTCAACATAGCCAGGTTAACTAATCCTGACTGTTATAGTCTGCTTTAAATGGTACTATGATGGTGCTTATCGACTTGGTCAGTTTACTTAATCGGGGTGTGTGCGCATTCACACAAAAGGGGTGGTGTCGGCATTGGCACTCTTTCATAGGTACCTAATACCCCCCTTCCCCTGCTCGGCAAATTTTGTTCGTTAGCACCCCTACCTTGGTAAATTTTATCTGCCAAATATCAGCATTGGGATGAACCTTGGTACAACTTGATATCTGACTGAAAAGACATTCAGTAGTATCGGCCATCCCTACTATTTCGTGAAAGAACAGCTCTTGTTAGGTTATGTTTTATTTTTTTTGCAGAAAAGGCGGTTTGCGTATATGTTTTTGCCGAAAGGGCAAAACTTACACCTCTTTTAAACTGAAAGCCGCACTTAAATCTGCTAAACCCGCTTTGTAGTACACCCCTCAGGTTTACTTGCTATGATTATGGGGTTTTATAAATGGACACACTGAAGTAATACTTATTTGGTAATTTAACATCATAGACAGTTGTACTGGTTTCACAGTTTGACAAGAAATGTGATGTTGGCTTCTTTCGTGCCGTGAAACACGAGGTCAACAAATTCAGGGAGAGGCGAGCGGTTCTCCTCCGCTCGCTCAGGGTAAACTTGCCATGCAGCTGCCCGTCACAAGCTGTGATGCACATACATAACTGCATCCATCAGCTCCGTCGATCCTGGAGGTGGGAGGGGCACCACCACACATAGCACCTGATACACGGCAGCCAGATTTTACTTTCATCCAATCAGCTGAGCTGTAGCAGTTAGAACATATATATATTTTTCAACCGGTCGACATGGGTGTAGCAAATAAGTATGTGGCAATTACCTATGTTTTATGTGGTGTTTTTATTCCGGTCAAATTAGGACTGAATAAGTGCCCAATGATGCTCCTGACATGTTAAGTATATTTTGGAATATTTGATTGTTTTTTTTTTTTCCTTTCGTTTTTAATGCACTGTTTTTGAGCATGTTCTGCAGCTATATGCACATGTTGATGTCTCTTCACACCTGTAGCCTGGAGAGAAATGTGTAGTTGTAACTGTTTTACCACACCCTTTTTTTTTGTTTGCTTGTTTTTTTAGTAAATCTGCGAAGCATTCTGCAGGGCACATGTGAACTTAATTAAGGTTGACCCAAGGTTGCATATCTTACCTCATTTTCCTTCTTTCAACCCTGAAGTTCAGCATCCATCCATCTATCTATCCCAGGCAGTATAGAACACAATGCTGGGGTTCACCCTGGTCAGGATGCCAGTCCATTGGGCACACAAACACAATCATATACTTTTAACAGTTTGATGCCTAACTGTGCACATGTGTGCGGACACACACACACACACACACACACACACACACACACACACACACACACACACACACACATCTGTACTCATATCTTTATGGGGACTCTCCATTCATTTCTATGGACAAAACCCTAATCCCATCAATGACAACCATATCTGCTACCCAGCCCTAAGCTTAACCACAAGTAACCAAAATACAAGTTGTCTGGCATTTTTGGTGTTTTAATTGCAGTCACAGATTTTTATAAGGTTGAGTTTCCTCTTGTGGGGACCCAAAAATGTCCCCACAATGTCAAAATTGTTTTTAAATCTTTTATCACATTGTGGGGACATTTTCCCACAATGTAATATATGCATGTCCGCACACACGCGCACACACACACACACACACACACACACAGCAGAGGGAAATTCAACCCCCAGCCCTAGAGAAGCGAGGTAGGAGTGCTACCCACACGTCCTTCTCCCCCCCCAAAAGAAAAAAAAAAAAACGAATTCTACTGTATCTGTGTCATGTTGAGACGTACCACGTTCTACTCATGCTTTGGATGGGCGATCCTGCAAGGTTCCCATGGTAACACTAGGATGATGCTCTTGTGGTCGTCCTGAGATTTGGCTGGGCTCTGTGGACCCGTGGGGTGGGGGGGAGCAGCTGGGACTGATGAGCGCGCAGCCATTGTTATGCTGTGATACTTAAGCCATCCGGTTCACCACCATGGACTCTGTCATTGTCATTATGTACAGATCCTGTAATACTGCTCATTTAGATGTAAGAAAAGGTCATTGTATGCCAGCAGAACTGTGTTGCCGAATCACTCCATATTTAATTTTTATTAAAGCAGTACTCGTCCCTTTGCTTTGGGTTTTAATTTTTTTCTGTCATGTTATATCTCTGCTGATGTAGGTTTTGCCTTCACACCCTGCTTCTGTTTCATGTTACAGACCTGCGTTTATGGTTTCTACTTTTAAATTCTGTAACACACTGTCAGCATGTGAACCTGTGCATCTGAGGACTGTTGTGCGTGTTTGCCAGCAGAAGACCTCCCCCACAGAAGAGAGACATCCACAACTTCGTAGAACCCTCCAGCCCAACAATAAAAATATAAGTGCATGTTTATCCTGTGTTAAAGATACTACACAGTTAGCAAGACGCATGAGCAGAAAGAAAACCCCATACATACCTCGCGTGTCCTGAATTACAGCTATAGATCCACAGGTCATTTTTCCTTTAACCATTTCCTGGCTCAGCCGGTGTTTATAGCAGTTTGGACTACTTACTTCAGAGGCAACATCTGAATTATAAATGTTCTTTATTATACATGTAGAATTTTAGGCTTAATTTTTCTGAAATCCCAGTGTTACCATTTCTTGTTCTTAGGGTTCTGGGGACTGAAGGGAGTTTTACTTAAAAAAAAAAAAAAAAAAAAAACAATGTTCTGAGGGCAGAAAAAAAAAAGATTGGTTCAGAGAGAACCAATCAAATTGCACAGGCGGTAGGGTCAAACAACTAAAGGAGGTGGGACCAACCAGTCAGATGTCTTGGTCCTGCCTGCTCTCGTTGGGCCCACCTCCTGTGCAATCTGATTGGTTATCTCTCTGAATCAATTATTTTTCTTTCTACCCTCAGAACAGTTTTGTGTAAGGCCTCGTCCACACGGATGTTCGAAATGAACGCCCTCTGAACGCCATACGTGTTTTTCCTGCGTTTGTAGCTGCGTTCGATTGGCGTTTCACTGGTGTTCGCTTGACGCTGTTTAACACCAACCCGACGCCAAGTCTGTAGTTTCGTGTATTTACCTGTGGGGGCAGTAATTACTCTGTCCAGAGTGTTTACACGTGGGTCATCTTGGTTTATAGTTCTGCATTGAAAACATGGATCCCTATTCTTTCTTAAAACTTACATCTGACATTCTTGTTTTAAAAACCCTCCTGATACGACGCCGTAGGCAGGAGAGGAACAAACATCGCCGCCGCTACTGGGTTCACCATCTTACCGCGCAACGTCAGATCAAAGGGATGTTTTTTGTGCTTTTTGAAGACATGCAAACTAAAAACTTTAAGTTGACTTACAGTACCTGGTTTAAAGTTTACCTCTGCTGCAGTAGTGTTGCGTGTGTTCTCCAAGACGATCATAATCATTTTCATCATTGCTGTTTAAATCACTTCTAGACAGTTTTGTGAGAAATTTATTAACTCTTTTTTTTTTATATAAATACCCCGGTATTTTTTTTTCAACAAATTCACATCGCTACAGCACGCTATACGCATGCGGTCCCAGTATATTGAACAAAATATTTTTTAAATTTCTTGTCATGGCTCCACTTCTTGCACGAGCTGGGCTGGATCAATGTCTGACATTTTCCGTAAAATGTGATTTCTCGCAGTTGCCGTACACAATCATGGGACATATTCAGTCCTCCAGAATGCCAACCGAACGCCATGTAAACGCAATAGCGTCGTTTTCCTCGCATTCGTCGGGATTTTGACGCCAAGAAAACGTTGCATGCACCGTTTATTTGACGCGACCTAAACGCGTAGCCGGCTGAACGCCCGTGTGGACGCTTTGATTTGCTCCAATGCGCAGAAAAACGGTCGGCGTTCAGTCGGCGTTCACCTGGCGCCACGAACGCCTGAAAAACGCCTTACAGACGTCCGTGTGAACAAGGCCTAAAAGTCCCACAAGCTTTTTTGGGCCCTAGGCAACTGCATATTCTGCCTATAGCTGTAGCCGGCCCTGCTTCTACTGCAGTAATTAAATTGGTCTTCATCTTTTTGTCATAGATTTGTCGTTTACATAATATATCTTGAATGGTAATTACAAAATTGTTATTTATTAGCATCAAAATCAATATTAACTGTGCTGGCTAGGGTACATTCTGTGCAGTCTGGGCGTCCTACCCATAAGGCATTGCTTCACTGACAGCTGGCCAGCACAGACACATTCCCGTCTACCAGATGAGCCAGTAAGGGTGAGCCGGTTGTGTAATCGTGTATTCAGGCTGCAGCTCCCACCTGTACGCCTGCAGAGAGTCCTGCTGGGATGCTCCATGTGTCAGTCTCTCTGTGGATAGTCACAGGTCCCCTTGTCATGTTTGGCTCTGCTGGAAGGGCTCTGTGTGGCTCATTGGTTTGGCTCTGTTGCTAATTAGGCTGAGACTGTCAGGTTATACCACACATAGGCTGAGCACATGTGGTTCTGGTTCTGTAGGGCATTGTTTACATCTGAGCACATTTGCTGTGTTAAAGGTACCAAATCAAAGGATCCCTTCGGAACATGGAGTAACTTCCTGTGGTAGTTTTAATAATGTCAAATACTACTGAAATTACATTCTTGCTTCCGTAAACCTTTCACGGTTTTATTGGGTTATTTACACATGGTGTGTGAATGTTTCGTGAAAGAAAGAAAATAGTCCCCTTCTTACTTGTTTTGAAGGTTTGAGTGTCCCTGAGTCTGCCTGGATTTTATTGCGAATTCATGAGCTCTGGAGCATCTGCCCAGGGCTGTGTGTGGCCTGTCTTCTCTCCGGGTACTCCAGAGAGACATAGATGCACCCACTCACCTACACTGGGTGGAAGTAAATCAGCAAAGTAAAAGTGTCACACACGAGTCCATGTGGACAATGGCAGGCTTCCACCCCAAAGCACCATGTTATTAGAATGCTCACTATACCACATGTTTGGTTGCATCATGGGTAATGAATAGGTTTGATCCAGTAAGATGTGGAGTGCATCTTACCCCTTCTGTATTATTGATTTTGTCTTGTATTCTGGGTAGTATACTTAGCTATATCTAAACTTGGCTTTCTGCCGTGGGCCCTGCTGCCTTGGTTCAGTCCCATCCCACGGTGAGGTACCCATTACTGTTATTCCAGCCCCAGCTGCAATGTGTTGCCTTGACAACTCAGCCCCTGTGCATCCACTTAATTGCTGATTGTACGGACCTTCGCTATTCCCTTGGCAAATCCCGGGGAGTGTCAGAGGAGCACTGGCAGGCTGGTTATACGCACCGTGTGAACTGCTGTTTCAGCTGAGCCGCATCGAGAGCCGCAGCCTCCCGCAGGCGCCGCTGAGATGCCTCTCGCGCACCCGCCAGAGGACAGCCCAGGATTTTGATACATTTTTTCCACCTGTACTTGGAATTTCTTGCATCATCCTACTTTAAAGGGTACGTTAAGGGATGCTCTGCATGGTGTTGACATTTTTGTCATCTTTAAATTCGATGACAGGTCCCCAAGGACTAAGAGGGGGGCCGGATGACTCATCTCAGCTGGTTTATTAAAAATACAGAAAGAACAGATTGGACCAAACACATCACATGTGAGAGCTTCTGCATATCTCACCGTAAGACGGTCTGGTGTGTAATGTTGTCATGGGAACAGCTGGAGGGGATGATCTTTCCAAGGGCATGAATCATCAAGTTATATTATTTTATTGTATTATTTTCAGCCATCATCCTGCAGGTAACAAACTGTCCACCCCATGTCAGGTGGACAAGACTGCCACCAACAAAATATCAATGCAACTTGACTATAATGATAGATTTGGTCTGATGTCTCCAGCCTTTCATTTTCCTGCTGCTTATCTTGGACAGGTGGGCCAGCCCAGTACTGGGTACACCCTAGACAGGAGGCCAGTCCGTCACACGGCACACAGCCAACGGTATGTGGCCAATTTGGAAACACCATGTCTTCGGGCTGCGGGATGGAGCCCACAGGAGAGCATGCAAATTCCATACTTTCACAGAGCAGAGGTGGGATTTATTATCCCAACACTGGAGATGTGAGACAACAATGCTCCCCACTCAGACAGATGTTATGTCTAAAATATAAATTTTAATATGCAATGTACCTCTGGGATGAGTGTCCATGTTTGTATCTTTCTCTGGAAGGGAAGTAGGAGAGAGGGTGTCTACCGCCTGCTTCATGATGCGCCCCTCACAGCACCTCTGTCTGCTTCCATTTCCCAAGGATCCCGTGCAATTAACACACACCAGCCTTACTCTACAGAAATCTACAGAAACCTCCGGATGAAGCTTCTCCCGATCTGTAGAAAAGACGGGGATGGAGTTGAAGATAGCAAGGGAGCCTTTGTTGGGTAAACAGAAACTCTCTCTCCATGGCAACCTAAGAATCTTCTGTAGACATTAGTGGAATTGTCCCAGGCGGGAGGTTTCTGGCAAGAGAGATCAGCACTCCCTCGACACGGGTGATGTGGCGACTCCATGACCTCACACCCCCAGGGTATGGCGTCTGACTCCAGACTTTGCTGTTTGTGTGTAGAGTTTGCACATTCTCCCTCTGGCTGTGCTGGTTTTCCTCCACAGTCAAAAAGCATTTATTTAGACTAATTGGCCTTTCTACAATACCCAGTGTGTGTGTGCTCTGCGATGGACTGGCATCCCTTCTGGAGTGTACCCCAACATTCTCCCTTATGACAACTGCGATAGGTTTCCGGCTCCCTTGGTCAGCTAAATGGAGTAAGATCAATGGTTCTCAACAGAATCAGTGTATACTAAACATAAGATAAATACTACTCTAGCTTTGTTTTTCATTTTTTTAAACCTCCTATACACTCTTATTCCTCCATTGCTGTGTACTCATCCATTAGCTCTCCAAAGTAAACGTTCCTGTGAGAAGTTTTTTTACTATTAGGAATACTCCCATACAGTTATTAAATACTATCCAGCCACAGACAAGGCGAATCTGAGCGCGACTGAAACTAGCGCTTCCAGGAATGGCAGTTTTCTGGAGTTACCTGAAGGGGGTGCTGTGACATTGTTAATAGCTGATGAGTGGACACTTTTTTTTAATCCTAACTTACTTTCTATTAACTAGAACAGTTTTCCTTTGAGAGCGCAATGGCTGTAGGGTTAAAGCGTGTTGAAAAACGATCTTATTCCCCGATTAATAATCGTCCTCATACATGTCCGTGAAGGATTTGAATGAAAACGCGTTAAGTCATCCTTGATTGGCCGCTGACGGTTATCTAAGTTTCAAATGCGCATTTACATTACATATAGCTTATCTCCGGTCTTGCCCGTCTGCTGTTAGCAGGTGCCCTTGCTCGCTGTATTGCGGCTGGAAGCCACAGGCGACTTGTTCAGCAGACTGCGGATTCATGCGAGCGGCGTGCCAGCAGGGAGGAAACGCCCCCGCACCCGCGCTACACTAAAACTTTTCGGTCCCCAAGCGCTTCTTCTGTTCACTTTTATGAATTGTTTTTAGTGTGTTTGTTTTGTTTATCCTGACAGATGTTCGTTCTGTTCTGGAAATCGACATGTAGTCATTGAACTACCGTTGGCTGCACACCATAAATCAGTTCTTTCAATCCACCAAAAGAAAACAAGCTTTGTATGTTGATGGCTGTATTTTTGATGGCAACAGTTGTGAATTTTAAGGACAATGTCTGTCCCGTATAACCTGGAATATGTACTCCAGTTTATTATCGTTTTTTATAAATTAGTAAGACAACTTAATTTGTGATTTTGAGACTAACACATAGAACAAAGAAGCACTTCATTGAAACGATTATAGTATAGTATATTTCATGTTGAGAAATAAACTAATAATGATGATTATGATGCTTTGTTTTGTTTCGCACTATTGCCTTACACATCTCTGACTGTGGTGTGAGACTCCACCCAGCTCTACATGTGTGGAGTTTGCATGTTCTCCCCATGTCGTAATGGGGGTTTCCTCCAGGCACTCCAGTTTCCCCCCACAGTCCAAAAACATGCTGAGGTGAATTGGAGTTACCAAATTGTCCATAAGTGTGATTTTGTGTAAAGTGTGCCTGGGTGCAATGGCGCCCCATCCTGGGTTGTTCTCTGCCTTGTGCCCATAGCTTCCAGGATAGGCTCTGGACCCCCCACAACCCTAAATAGTACAAGTGGGTATAGAAGATTCATGGATAATTTGCTATTAGACTTTCTGAAGTTTTTTTTTTTTGTCTCTGTAAGGAATGGCATAGACACGCATGGCTATGGGCTATACATGGTCCTGGGCAAACTTCTGTATAAATCAGTATATAATTTAAACATTACAGAGTTGCCTTCTCCATAGCCCACCAACCCAGACAGCTGCTTTGAAACGGGTACTTCTCAAAGGTTCTGACAGCTGGTAGCTTTTGCTCCTGGGCATGTTTAACACGCTGAGATGTCTGCATCTGCTTGCATTTTGTTCGAATGACCGCAGCGCCAGACATCGCTGAACACAAAAGCTTTAAAGGCTCAAGGACCTGATGATTGTTTTGTTGATTTGATTTTCTAGCCAGCATGGGTTCATGGGGATGCAATTAACAAAGCCAAGAACAGCTGGTGTCCCTCCCCAGTAGAGTCGTAGTTTTGATACTGGTCCAACTGGGGCTATGGGATAGATCCTGAGGTTTCTGCTACAATTCTTTCCTCTCTTGTCTTCCTTCTCCATCTGGCTACATGCCTTACTCGCACTGACATTCTTCTTTGAATTATGGTCTGAACAGACAGCATGTAGTGTGCTGGTAAAGGGTGTGTTGGTTCAGATCCCATTAAGGTCACTATGGTTGTACCCTTGACCATAGGTGTCATTAGGGCCAATCACACGGGGCTATAGCCCCAAGTATTTTAGCACCGATGCCAGTCTTCCTTCAAAAAAGAAAAAGTCCAGACCCGGGAAAACTTGGCCCCTGATCTTTTCAGTAGCTAGAAACCATGCTCTTGAGGATACTAGCTATTTTGAATTTATATCAAGTGCTTAAACTTTGTAGAAATGGCAAAAATTGACCAAAAGATGCTTTGGGCACAGTGCCTTCATCAATCTTTTTACGTTATTATAGTGTGAATGAGAGATTTCAATTCTTTATTTTTTAATAGATTTGCCAAACGTCTTAGTTAATGTGTTGTCATTTAGTTGTTTTTGGGTATTCTGTGTCAATCAATGGCAAAAAGGTATCAGTTTGATCTACTTTGAAATGAGTCAACACAACGAAGTTTGTAAGGGAGGGTTCTGGAAACTTTCTGAAGGCACAATAAAAGTATCAGCAAAGTGAGGGAAAAAATAAATTCAGTTTTCTGTTTGGGGCAGGAGGGGATTTGTGGGTCTGGGGGTGATGGAGGAGGCGGCCGTTCCTCCTGCGGTGTGTACCTCTCACTGGGGGAATTACCCCTTGAACCCCATCACACCAGGAAGTGAAGTAAAGCCAGTAGTAGCTTGTTCTTCAAATCTGGTGGCTTTGCCAAGGAGAGAAATAATAAACGAAAATTGTTTATTCCTGGTTATGTGAGGACTGTATGAACTTGGAGATAATCTTTCTGGGGTTTTTTTTATGGGTGAGACTGAGTTTTTAATTAATGTGATTTTTCATCTCTGGTTGCAACACAGCTTTTTGCAACACCTACCTTGCAGATCCTTGCAGAGGTGGAGGGGCTGTCGTTCAGTAAGGAGAAACAGAAGTTGACTGCTGTGTGATTTCACAGGGTTAGGGGTCAGGGGGTGGTGGTGATTGGGGGGGGGGCACCTCCCAGTAACCCCCCCCCACATGTTTTCGCTGGGAAATGATCTTACTTGACTTAAATTTCACCAAAATTATTCCTGTTTAGATGTGTGTTCAAGCATGACCTCAATTTTAGAGTAGTAGTTAAAGAGATGGAGTCAAAAGTTGTTGCTGGTTTACGGCTCTGCTTTGCCATCCTTAGCATGAACTCTTCAGGTAAATAAATCCAGTTGACACAAGTGTCAGCAAACCAGCCAATGGCGTTGTTAACAGGCATTGCTAGCTACATTTTAACTGTCGTATGGTCCAGTGAGGGCTTGCAAGTCAACGTTAATTGTGGATCCGCTAAATGGATGTGCAGTAGAGAGAGGTCTGCATCACTTTTTCCCTGTAACTGATCCACTGTGACCTGGGGAGGTGATTTATGTACATTTCTGAGTGGTTTCAGGGTCCTGAAGGTACTTCTAATTGTTTCCATTAGTGCAGAATTTGTCGTTTGAATGTATTTCATACTCTAATTTGAATGGCTGTCTGTCCCTAGCTTTCTCTGTTCACCTTAAGCTGAGAGAGAGCTCTGAATGTGCACCACGCAGTGTTCTCTCTATCTGAGGATGAAGGGTGCATTGACTTTCATCTGTGCTTCAGTATCGATTCAATCGAGGATCTGAGGATAGGAATGAAGTGAGGATGTTACAACCTGAGTAATAAATTTTATCTAGTGAACATCACGGTATTCACACATCAGATTGGGCTTTACACAGTCAAGCCAGAGGAAATGGAATCCAGTGCATTTTCTTCTTTGTAATACCTGTGTGCTACTGAAGTAAACACAGAAGTTATAGAGCTACAGAGAGACATAATGGCTCTTTCATGATTTATGAACAGCAATGAAAAGTACGCTTTTTTTAATAATGCAGATTGTTCTGGGTGAATGTGATCACCTTTTTTATTGGTCATTTGTGTAATTTATAACGAGAGGAACATTTAATCACGTAATATTTGGATTTTATTTTTTAGAATATGTTTTTAATATTGGAATCGGGCAGCCAGCGACAGGCCAGGCTCAGTGTCGTTTGGCTGAGGAGAATCTTCTCTTCAAAGGCCCGACAACTCAAGTCTGCTGAGCTCGGAAGAGACAGAAGAGCCAGTCAGAACCAGCAGGCTCATATTCCCTTTTCAGGAAAAACTATAATATACATATGTTATACCTATACATATATATATATACCTATACTACATGCGCATATATATGTATATACCTATACTACCTGCACATATATGTATGTATATTCCAATACTACATGCAGGCACATACATGTATATACCTATACTACCTGCCTGGCACACGGAAGGAGTGGACGAGCGGGGCATGACACCTATACTATATATATATATATATATATATATATATACACACACACACACACCTATACTACCTGCACGCACATATATGTATACAGTCAGCCCTCGTGCATTCGCGCTTCGTGGTTCGCGAATTCACAGATCCATGAAAGTTTCATTGGAACCGAACTTATTTGCATCTGCGATTTTTTCGCACATCTGCGAAATCCTCGAAAAACCCTACAGAAGTGTTTATGTTTAATTTTTGTAGTAATTTACGTTTTCATGCTTTTAAAGTGTAAAATTGGTAAGAAAAATTTAGTTAATGAAGATTATACTGTGTTTTTGGGGCAAGTTCAAGACATACAATATAAATCAGTTTAAAAATCCCTTAAAAACATGGCTTTCTTAAGGAAACGTTCCTTTCCATGTACATACTATACTGTACCTTTACAAGATGCGAATCCCATTCGCGAAGTTTATTCTCTTTGGAACGCTAATGTTACATAAATATTAGAAAATAGTTAATTTACTATTTTGTAATAGTATGTACACATTAACGTAAATGCAACGCACAAAAATGATAAATTTCTTGAAAGGTGCTAATGTTTACATACATAGCAAATCCGTCCCGGGATTCCCTCTCGAGACGCATTTGCTATAAACACTGAAAGGGTTTGTTTACTCATTTTACCATACCGTTAATGCAGAAGAAAACGGCAGCCAATGCCGTGTTCTATGAATTAGTAGGGGTAGCATTAGTATACTGTACTGTAAATGTGCTAGTGTGAAAATGTCCGTTAGGCGATACTGTACTCTAGTTTTACATCAAACATTTGTAATGTATTAAGCTAACTTTTAAATGAAATTAAAGTGTTTTGGGAGCATGACTGGGGTCATATTTAGGGTTTAAACTATAGAAATGAGCACATATTACCATTTTTAGTGACTCTACCAAACATCCTCCTCATTCGCGACGGGTTCTGGAACCTAACCTCGCGAATGTCCGAGGTCTGACTGTATACCTATCCTACCTGCGCACACATATATGTATATACCTATACTACATGCGCACATATATGTGTATATACCTGTACTACCTGGCCATGGTGTTGGTGATCTAGTGGTCAGGACACTTGCCTTTGGACTAGGAGAACATGGGTTTGAGTCCCACTTCTGGCACTACCGTCATTGGGTCCTTGAGCAAGGCCCTTAACCCCACCTTGCTCCAGGGGGACTGTCCCTGAATTTAGAGAAATGTAAGTCGCTCTGTATAACAGTCTCTGCTAGATGCTATAAGTATATGTATGTGTATTCCTATGCTACCTGTGCACCCATATATGTATATACCTACACTACATATACAGCAGTACAGTATAGGTATGTAAATATATGTTTGTGCATGTAGTATAGACAAATTCTTATATGTATTGCAAATTCTGTACAGGGTGATTGATGTTTAACGATGTGAAGTATTATAAGTTTCCAGCTCTTAAGTTAAGTGAAATAAATTAAAATAAATATCGCAAACACATTACCAAAGCCCCCCCCCCAGCAAAGGCTCTGTGAACGAGAGGAAACGGGGGAGGTTGTGACGGTTATGCGCAGGCATGAAAAAGCGGGCAGCTAAGGAGGGTGTTGTTAATTTGTTTTCTTCGTCACCATGTATCATTTAGAAACAGGGGGGGGGGGGCTGCAAGTACAGAGATAGCTGGGTGTGTCCTCGTGGGGAGCGAGAGCGCAGCCTTCAGGTCAGTCTTGGATCTGCAGCACAGCACGCAGTCAGGGTTCAGCGGGGTGCCACCACCTCTGGTTCTGAAATGTCACCTGGTGGAGATGAGACTACCGTTTGGTAAAGGGGGGTGGGGGGGGTCTGTGCCAACACCCCAGCGCTTTCCGCGGGTGGCCCAGCGCACCAGTGCTTATGCTAATCTGACATTTAGGGGAGACGTGAAAAACAGGGGCAGGTATACAGCTGGTGCACAAACAGAAAGCCGGCCTGTCGGTGGGGGTGTGGAGACGGGTCAAGGCAATCTCCTGAACTCCAAACTGAATGTCAGAATGGGAAAGAAAGGTG
>JAODLD010000045.1:7547697-7568110 GCA_026781065.1 Mormyrops boulengeri | reverse complement strand
CCCCCCCCCCCCCCCCCCCCCCCCCCCCCCCCCCCCCCCCCCCCCCCCCCCCCCCCCCCCCCCCCCCCCGCTGCTCAAATGCGCTGACGCTGGCCTGACTGCACGGTGAGCCGCAGAGAAAGCTGTGTGTGTGTGTGTGTGTCTGGCTGAACAAGCTCATATAACCTACTGCTAGTTACTATCATAAACTTAAAAAAGGCCTTAAAAATCAGGATTAATGTCCTTCTTGTATCTAAGGTGGCTCCATCCATCCATCCATCCATCTATCCATCTGTCAGGGTAATACATATTACATGCAAATACATGTAAAATATTAATAAGTTAAACTGTGAGCCACATTACAGCAATTCCATGCAAAGGTCTGATTTATGTCGCAATCATAATACTGATGTAATGCTGTGTATTTCTAACATGTAAATGAATATATGAATAGAGGAAATGGCTGTATTCAACCTAGGAGGTCATATGAAAATATATGCAAATTGACACTAAGCTTGTACATGCTCCTTCTTGAGTCTAAATCCCATATCCATAATGCTAGAATTGTCTGCTAGATGCAATATTTAATTTAACAAAGAAAAAAAAAACAATAATACAGGATAAAACAGGCCCCAAATGAAGCCTTTGCTTTCAGATCCTCCAGTTGTGCTGTGGATGTTCCCACAAAACCATGATAAGGCTGATAAGGAAAGAAGTAAATGCCTCATCTTCTCTGGCCGGTTTAGGCATCAGGAACCAGGGCAGTGCCACCAAGGACCCTTGCATCAACAGCATCATCGATTAATCAATTTCTAATGAAAGAAGATCTCAGCCACTCAAACAAAAAGCTCTGGGAATTAAGGGGACTGAGAGATGAATTATTGAAACATTGTCTTCTGTGTGCCACACAGACCGGGGTGAGGTGAGGCCAGATTATGGGGTGGTTTATGTGTTTGGGTAAGGCTGGCCACCTGGGATGGCCTCCGCAAAGGGCAGATGACATCACAAAAAGGGACCTGGAGCGTATCCACAGCGAGGCTATGCTCCATCACCCTCGGAAGACCGTTGATGCTCACATCCGACAGCCAGGTCACTTTTTTCGCATTCTCCTTCATGTCTCTAAACCAAACCGGACCCCACGATGAGGAGATCCGGCAGGTGTTTTAAAGCACTTGGCCAATCCGAGGCCGTCATCTCGTCCCCACACTTTGAAGGCTGGTCTCCACATTAGGCAGCATACTGTGAACAATAAGTGCTCTTTACAGAGGCCCGCCATGCATTTAAAACACTATTGTGAGAAACCTGGCTGTATCCGAGATTCATTAGCCAATACCATTTACCAAGTAATAGTAACATGTCTATTATTTATGTTTATTACTTAGTGTGATATACAGATGATCCAAAGCTCGTCAGAGAGTCGGCCTGTGTGTTCTTTCTGGGTCATTATACCATAATACATGCTCATTAAATTACAGTACTCTGTAAAAGTCTTAGGCAGCCAAAGAAAATTATGTTTAAATGATTCATGTTAGCGCATAACTATGCTATTATGCCTGTCAAAGTGTGCTAGCTTAGCCATTCCAAAACCTCTGCGAAATTCACCCCAGTATTTCCCAGCAACCATCCAATACACCCATGTATATTTTTACTTGACCACTAGCATACCTCGTATGGCTAATCAATATCGAATATCAACTTTTGTTAACTAATTAAATAAATGAATTAAGTGAGCTGGTGGTGAAACGTAATAAATACATGGAATGGCTGAGGTGTTTAATTTTCCTGTTCTAACGTTCATTTGTGTTTTTCTTCTGAGCAAATGTGCACTTATTACCCAGATAAATAGCTTTAAACTTTTCTTTTGACTGCCTAAGACTTTTGCACAGTGCTGTAACTGAACTCTGAAGCAGTTGCTGTTGCATAATGGCCTATCTGGAGGATTCAGCTGCACAATGTCTCTCGGGTTCTGTGCAAACAAGGCATCATTATAGCATCCGTGTGTATTGTGATTCTCGAGCAAAGCCCGTTTTCAGGGCGATGTGTTTGCACCTGTTATGATTTTGCACATGCTGGTCCAAAAAATGTCCTGTGAAGGACTGGCATTCCATCCAGGGTGTAGCCCAGCCTAGAGTGTTATGCTGCCTGGAACAGGCTCCAGGCTTCTCTGACAGCCTGACCGGGATAACCGATTGGATGATGGATAGATGGATGATACAATGCATATAAAAGCAGACTTGGAAAGTTTCATTTGACAACAGCCTCACTGTGAACACTAAACATTTCTCTAGGTCAGTGTCTCCCAATCCGGTCCTTGGGGACCCACAGCAGTCCATGTTTTTGCTCCCTCTCAGTTCCCAGTAAGGAGCAAAAATGTGGACTCTCTGGCAGGGAGCTGGGAGGGAGCAAAAACGTGGACTGACTGTGGTCCCCAAGGACCGGATTCGGAAACACAGATCTAGGTTGCCCTGTGGAAGCCAGCATTACATGTAGGTCTGTCCCGTGCTGAACCTGACCAAGGTCTGCTTTCTCGCCGATCGTTTAGTAATACCTTTGGTGGGGTGTGTGTCATGACTGATCAAAAATCACTAGCTTAGATACCATATTATGATTCACAGGTTTCAATGAACTTGTAAATTTCCATCATTTTTTTCCCTCTAGTCTGCTATCATTACCATAACAATAGGCCAACAACTGTACAGGAGCCGGCAAAGACACGGGAAGCCAATCAACACTAATAGACACGTTTGTGTTGAAGCCGTGAGCTAATGGCAAGCTGGCGACAGGAGTCTCTGCAGAGCAGCACGCCTCACTGTTCACAGCAATGAGGCTTAATGGAAACTATAAAGACCATTCAATGTCTCCAGGTCAGCGTATCAAACTTGTCCAATAACATCAATCAAAGACATTCATGACGAACTGCACAAGATACTGCTGGATGGAATCTGAAGGGGATCAAAAGGGGGGCATCTTAGAGAATGTGGAAGAGGAAGAGGATTTAAGGAAAATGATGATGCTCTGATATTCATTTCTGGGCAGTACATTTACAGCATTTAGCAGATGCTCTTATCCAGAGCAACTTCTATTTTCTAAATTCAGGGACAATCCCCCTGGAGCAAGGTGGGGTTAAGGGTCTTGCTCAGGGACCCAATGATGCTAGCGCCAAAGGTGGAACACAAACTCATGACCTCTTAATTCAGAGGCAAGCATCCTAACCACTAGACCACCAACATCTGCGTAGTTGTGAGTAGTGTTAGTGATTGGATTTGCTGGAGACTGCCAATAATTAAAGACCTTTTTTAATGATTACCCTCATCCCGCAGTGAAGAATTTCTGTTCTGCCATTAGTGAAAATCCCCCCCCCCCCCCATTTACAGGGGACAGGAACTGCACAGTACAAATGTGAAATTCGGAATTAGACTCTGCCAACAGAGGTGTTACTTCGGAGAGAATTTCCCTGTAGCCTTTAAAATGCTGGGCAGAGGACTTGCTAGAGAAAACATCACTAAACATACACAGGCCCTGCATTCTGAATGATTGTTCACTTAAAGTCACGTTCATGTTCCATCTGGTGTACATTTATCACCAAGGACACTAAACATCAACTCTTTCCACAACTATTTTTTTAAATTGACCGTTTAATTAAGAACACTAAGATATGGGGGGGGGTTGCAGATGTTTTCCCCGATATTACATGATGTATTTTGTTTTGTCGTTGCATACTGTATGTTGTCATTTGTTTATGTCTTCCTGCTCACGTTCCACATGTTTGTGGAGGGTCCTCGTGCCGTAACAAATAGTACGTTGTACGAGTTGGTCTGGCGCTGGCCTCCCTCAGCACCAGAGGATATGGTTACCAGGCAGCGTTTCCATGGTGTCACGGTTGCGGGCGCTGGAGCACCGCCACAGGCCAAGACCGCGTTTCACAGGAGGGCGGGAGCGCCATCATTTAAATTAGCTTCTGCAATGCAAGCTAATAACGTGCTGGAGCGCTGGCCTTCCTTCCCTCGCCAGGCACAGCCTCTCTGTGGTGACCGCCTCTTCTCCATCACTGCCAGACCACATTCCGTCATAAAACATCGCTTCCCACTAGAATGGCAGGAATCTTCTCCCACACCGTGTAATGACAACCAGACGTTCAGATAATAAAAATAAATAAAAAGTTTAAGTGCTGTCGTTGCTCTCAGTTTAACACTTGAGTTGTAATGATCGAAACTAACTTTGGCTAAGGGCTTAGCTTTAGCTTAACCTTGTTGCTAAAGGTTTTCAGGGTTTGAGGCCTGGTCTACATCATTAAGTAACAAATCACATTATGAAAAACAAGCCTGACGCGAGACGTACTGTGAGCGGAACCAAACATAAATCTTACATAGCGAGTGTAGCTTGATCCAAAGCAGTGCTCAAAGTGGCCCGGTACTCACCCATACCCAGTACTGGCATCTCTTTGTTATTGTTATTCTCTTCAGAATACCAGGAACATTTCTTGGGCAAAAGTTCTGAATAACAAGGGGAGTACTGGCACCTGTTTCTTCCCACTTCAAGCACTGATCCAAAGGAACTCAAAGGAAAAGGTTAAATCATAAAGTTCAGTGTTTTCTTGTTGACTCTGAGCCAAGGTCCAGTTGTGGTGGCCTCAGCTGTAGTTATGGGTTATGAGAATGAAGAGGAGGATGAGCAGCTCAAAACGACAGGGAGGCACAAAAACAGGAACAAATAACCGCAATGAAATTCCTCCGCGAGATAAAAGACATTCCTCAAAATACGGGATACCTCAGTGCAGTGTGCATGCCCCACCTACCGCATCCACCTCGCAATATTTCGGAGAGCCTCCATCTGGACCATAGCGGGAGACATCTGCCGACTATCTCGCAGGGTTTCCTGGACATTCACGCTCCACTGAAATGTCCAAGGAAGGAGCGCGGAGCCCTAAGATTGGGCTGTACCTGGGCACGGGCTTTCAGGGGGACATGGCCGGGCGGGAACACAACACAGTCCAAGTAGTCCACCATAAAGGCACACGGGGGGTTCAGTTGGGAGGGTGCTGTGTTAGACCCGGATAATCACGGCTGCTGCTTTTTCAGTGATGAACGTGGCACCCTTGAGAATGCGGGATTATTTGTGCAGGCTTGTATAGGACCTCCTCCCCTGAGACTGTGTCTCTTGCCTTGCTGCTGGACCCAAGTGGCCAGAAAGGCGCCTGGGCTCCAAACCCCGGGATTAATGCCTCCCCTGCTTAGAAAATACACAAAATTCAGGAGTGCAAGTACTGAACATGAGACCTCCTGTTTCTGCTTCATCTTCTCTACATGAAGGTCTCTGTAAATAATTTTTTTAAACTATTAATCGCATTACATGAATTGCATTAATATAATTATAAGTTTCAGTATATATTACCAATTCATATATTAGCCTGCTTTGGTTCAGTACTCAACCTAGAACACACACACAAACTCACACACACACAGCCTTGTAATTATATCTTTGTGAGGACTCTCCATTCATTTCTATGGGTAAAACCCTAATCACAACATGACGACCTTAACCCCCAGCCAACCTTAAGCTTAATAATAAATAACCAAACAAAATATGAGACTTTTGGCATTTTTACTTTTTTGACAGATCATTGTGGGGACCTGAAAATGGTCCCCACAATGTAAAAAAAACTGGTTTTCATTACATTCTGGGGGACATTTGGTCCCCACAATGTAATATAAACCAAATCCACTCACACACACGTACTCACACTCACACACAACATTTTTCCATAAATAAGGGGAGCAAATAAGAATATGTCATTAGCAGGGCATATATGTGTGATTATAATGTATATAACTATGCATTATTTATTTTGTTCATATGAGTATAGTTAGGGAGACTGATTAGCCAGTGCGGTGACTGTTATCTGTAATATGAAAAGCAACATATTAGCTAAGCAGTTTATGATGGGCGTGTCTATAATCAACAAGCGGCTTAGTGCAACTTTTTGTATAGATCCAGACTACAGATGTTCCCTGTTCATACCACATTCTTAAAAATAATTCATAGCATGTGACTGGCAAATGTCATGCACGCAGTTGAACCAACCCACAGGCAGACATCTCTTGGGGGCTTGTGCTCCCGCACTTACTGCAGTGGCAAGTCCCCTAATTATGCCATAGCTGCCTGGGAATAGAGTTAATATGTCATCTACAACCACTCCCTGGACCCTTGAGCAAGACTCTTAACCCCCAATTGCTGCAGGGACCGTTTGCCCCTGCTCACTAAAAAATGTGTGTCCCTTTGAATTAAAGTGTCTGCCAAGTATATAAAATGTAAAATGGGTCACATCTTTAAGTCTCCAGCATAGGCAGATGACAGGCCTACTTGAGACGGCAGAACAATGCTTCCGGAGAGTTCTGTGTGTTTAACAACACAGTGCTGCCAGGTTCCCACTGCCAGCAATAAAACATTGTGGGTAAGGACTTATTCAAGTGGTGTGGGATGGAAAACTGAAGCAAAATTCATTTATAATTTTACAACTCTTACCTGACCTTTCACCTACTTTTACCTGGGAAACAAATTCTTTGCTGCCTTGTCTTAGTGTCACTAATTCCGACACACCAGGTGTGAAAGGCACACAGTGATAAGATGAAATCCTTTACGCTAATGAGAGGAGCAAGCAGAACTAAAAAACAGACAGAAATTCCAGGAAGGGGATGAAACACAAGTCACCAGTATTCAGGTTGGGGGCAAGGACCAAAATGTCAACTTCGTAACTCAAGACAGCTCTCAGATTAGCATCCGGAAAATGTGCTGTTGCTTCTTTCAGTGTTTGAAAGGCATCTTACCCAGAAGCAGGCCGATGCTAATGTTGTGTTAATAATTACTCTCCCGTGACCTCCAGACTGAGGGCTAACATTATGCAAGGGATCCATAGCCCTGTCTACTCCCACTAAAACAACTTTGATCTCTCATCTCCAAGCAAACATGACTGCGGTGGATCCAGCTTGACATACTGGCCCGTCGGCTGAGAGAGTGAGCAGAGAGACACCATTGTGTCACACTCGGACCCTAACAGAAACCACGTGTCTGTCTTTGTGCTAGACGGTGACGCGACTTAGCCAGCCCCGGCTCACACGCCATGTCCCAAATACACCCAGGCCGCCCTACAGCGGATAAATGCAGCCGAATGTGTTAAGCAGATTCTGCGGATTAGGTTTCATTATGTATCGCTGGGTCGAGAGCATCTGTGCTCTTGTTATGGCTGAGCAGCTATTGCTACAGTCAGAAGCCTGTTTGCTGTAGAAATGCTGCAGCTGTTTCCATCGCTGTCTTTCCTACATATGTCACAAACGCAGAACAACACACACACATGCATCCTTCCCTGTCAGCTACAGCCTTCAGCCTGAAGGTCATACCTAAGTTATGAACACAGGTGTTTCTGCCTTTACTGCTACTGGGGAAAAATCATAAGATGACTCTTCCATAAAGGATTCTTCTGTGCTCAGCATAGCTGGTTGAGGGACCGGATCGGGATGCAGAGGCGTCCCTGTTAGAACGTGCACACGGTGCATTGGACCATGACGTCCTGGAGATGAATCAGGCATTTAGCATGTTTAGCTACAACAACAGAGCTACTTCCATCCATTTATCCAGAGTGATGGGGGGCCTGGAGCCCATCCCAGGGAGCACTGGGCATGAACACATCCCAGACAGGATGCCAGTCCATCGCAGGGCGCATACACAATCAGCTATTTAAAGACACCAATTCACCTGCTGCCACATTTTTGGACTATGGGAGGAAGCCCATGCATCAGTGAAAGAACATGCGAACTCCACACACAAAGAGGGGAGTCAGGGTTCAAACCCACAACCCTGCGGGTGTGAGCCACAAAACCACTGTGCTACACAATTCTCAACATTGCACAATTCCATTTAAATCTATTTTTACGTATAAAAATGTTTAATATAGCAACAAAGAAAACACCGCTAAAAATAATCGGGTGAATAATCCAAATTGTGAGTAAAATACCAGAAACCTTTCATCAGATATTGCTTGTCTGGCTGAACACACCAGTGCAGAATGTCCTGCTTCACGCGTGACTTTGGTTCAACGTGTAAGACGGCTGGGAGAAATTGTGCTAGCAGGACATCATGGTCTGATGGAGCTTCAGCATGTTCTGCTACTGCTAGCATTTTTCAATAAATGTGCCCTTAAAAGCACATTCAGATGAAACGTGATGATTAATATAGCTGGGAGTAAACACCTACTCTGGCTCATAACTAGTCTCTACCAAAATGTCTGAGTGAATTGAGGGCATTAATTGGGACAAACAGCAAGAGAGAAATGTAATATGGAGCTAAAACAAACTATTCTAGTTTTATCTCAAATGCCAAGAATGAGAGGAATTTGTGCCACTCCATAACCAGGAACTGTATGAACGGTAGGGACCTGGTATAGAAATTATATGGGACATAACTATTAAAGTAGCAATGCTGATTTTCTCTTGGCTTGCCCTTCTGTAAACCTCTCTCAGTTTCCAGTTTGAAAATCCTGAGTGCTGCCTAGTCCTCCAGACACACTCCAGTTGAGTAATGATACTATACTATTCAGGGTTAGGGGCATTCGGGGTCAGATCAAGCACAGAACCATGTGACACGAGGGATGGCTGAGAAAGACCCGAGTTTTAATATTATAAATATGATCACCTTGATAACATTTGTACTGCACTGTTTGTACTTTTAGATTCAAGATTCAAAGCGTTTATTGTCATATGTACAGTAGAAAAGTGCATTTCTCTGTGCAATGAAATTCTTACTCTGCTGTCCGCACAAAATGCTGAGGTACAATATAATAGAAAAAATAGAAAATAAATACTTTTAAGTATAATGTGCAAAAGAGCTAAATGTGCAAAAAATTACAGTATGAAGTAGTATGGTAGTATGGTATGGTATGGTATTTGTCTGATGGCAGTGGAAAAGAAACAGTTGTTAAAAGAAACAGTTGGCTGCACCTTCAGGTGAATCTCCCGTTCCACCACATCCCATAGGTGCTGTATTAGATTGAGATCTGATGACTGTAGAGGCCCTCTGAGTACAGCATCCTCAAGAAACCAGTCTGAGATTATATGAGCTTTGTGACATGTGACATGGCACAGTATTCTGCTGGAAGTAGCCATTAGAAGCTGGGTACACTGTTGCCATAAAGGGATGTACATGGTCAGCAACAATGCTCAGGTAGGCTGTGGCATTTAAATGTTAATCATTCAGTACTTTGGGGCCCAAAATATCCCCCACACCATTACACCAGCATCAGCAGCCTGAATTGTTGATTCAAGGTAGGATGGGTGCCTGCTTTCATGATGTTAACGGCAAGTTCTGACCCAACCACCGAGACTCATCTGACCAGACAATGTTTTTCCAATCTTCCATTGTCCAATTTTGGATCCACTATAGCTTTACTTCCCTGTTCTTTGCTGACAGGAGTGGCACTCAGTGAGGTCTTCACTGTGGTCTACAGTGTGGTCTTCAGTGTGGTCTTCTACTGCTGCAGCCCATCTGCTTCAAAGCTTTGAATTCTGAGAAGCTCTTCCGGATACCTTGGTTGTAACCAGTAGTTATTTGAGTTACTGTTGACTTTCTATCTGCTGGAACCAGTCTGACCATTCTTCTCTGACCTCTGCCATCCACAAGGCATATTTGCTCAGAGAACCGCCGCTCACTGGATGATTTTTTTCTTTTTCAGCCCATTCTCTGTAAACCCTAGAGATGGTTGTATGTGTAAATACCAATAGATCAGCAGTTTCTGAAATACTCATACCAGTCCATCTTGCACCAACAACCACATTCAAAGTCACTTAAACCTCCTTTCTTCCTCATTCTGGTGTTTGATATGAACATGAACTGAAATTCCTGACCCGTGGCCTGTACGACAAAGCAAGGTTACTGGCTTATCGGGGTAACTTGTCAGATTTAAGGTACCACAGTCTAAATGGACTTCATATTCGTTCACTTAAATTTTGCCCAGACTACCTTAAATCCGACAAGTTACCCCGATAAGCCAGTAACCGCGCTTCGTAGTACAGGCCACTGTATCTGCATGATTTATACATTGCTGACATATAATTGATTGATTAGATATTTGCTTCAACTAGCAGCTGAATACGTATACCTAATAAAGTGGCCAGTGAGTGTATTTAGCATATTATGTAATTGCTGTGTAAATGTAGGATGTGAAGTATATCGAATAGTCAATGTGTGAATGTTAGTATGTTGTAGTATATTGTTTTAGCAACGGTGTGAATGTAGCTCTGTGGGGTTCAGGGAGACCATATTTTGTCCCAGATGTATGCATGTATATGGCTGGGCTGAGGATAAAGATCCTTTGCATCTTGAATCTTTTTAGGGAGAACCCAAAGGTAAGGCTTAGGGAGTGAGGTAGGAGGGGGTGGTTGCTGGCTGTAACAAAACACACACACAGGGGACATGATGATTAAGAAGGAAAATTGCTATTCTGACATTGCCAGGAGAGTCAGAGGCAAACTGGGCTCAGGTCTTAAATTGCTGCAAACCCCGAAAGACAAACAGCTACAAACGAGGATCAGCTGGGGTAACACTGATCCAGAGAGTGGTCATGTGAGGGGGGGGACTCCGCTTCTCCCTACTCCCCCAGCGTCTACATAACAATAAGCCAGTCTTTATAAGTGTTTCTGCCTAGAGGGGTCTGGAGTCAGAACCTACGTGGAGTCACCGCAAGGCAACACAGGTAATGGCTTCATCAAGCTGGTCTTCCCCCACACCTAGAAAAGCTCTCAGAACAAATGGAAAAGACACAGAACATGTGTTTTCTGCAGAGCATTCATTTCCAGGAAACGCACTGATATCCGCAGTCCCTGGGTTTACAATACAATGGCTTGTAATAACAAAGGCATGTTAACTTTTATTATCACAGTATAATTATAATTTTGTGATTTCGTTTGTAACCTGGGGACTCTGCCTGTACAAAATCTGTAACAGATGAGGGCTTCCATCTGATAGGGCAATATCCAGAGAGTACTGATTTGATCCGTATTGATCCGTTACAGTCATTCAGTGTAATTATATAAGTCCAAGTGTGCTCACTAAATCTTGATTAATCAAATCCATCCTCAGGTTCTCCAAAAGGCCTGTGTGTGACGCTCCAGGCAGCTAACGAGCCTGCATTTTGGAAACAATCACTCAGGTGCCAGTTGGCTGCTGTACTGATTGCTAAGACATTGACATATAACGATCGGGGGGGGGACAACCTCGGCATGATGAAAATGATAAATATAATATCGACACAAACGCATTGTTGAAGTCAGGTGTTGACAATGACAACGAGCATTTAAAATAAATGCAAAATGCTTTTTCTCAGTTTCTACAATGAACCATAAATCCACGGAATTGGACGCTAAACTGATCCTAAGGGAACTGATCACAGTTACGCTAACAGACTTGGGGAAGAAACTGGTCTTTTAAACTCCCCATTCTCTCCTCTCTCTCCAGCCATTAGCAAAGCCTGCCCTTCTCAGAGTAATCACTTCAGTCACATCCGGATGGCCATTATTAAGATACACACAGGTAGCTACACTCTTCTCCTTGGTGACAATCTTTCCGCTGCTTTCTTATTGACTTTGGTGCAACTCGACTGACGCCTCAGAGAGCTAGCTGTGCTTTGTTCGCCTTCCCCTAATGCTGTTCCAGTCTCGCCACTATTCTTTTCATTAATGTGTCCCTAATACCATGTTCACATTAAGTATGATGATTAATATAGTTGCCAATAAATTACCTCTTTGGGTTTATAACCGGTCTCACTCAAAACGTCGGTGCCATTAGGAGCCCATACTGTATGCATGTCAGAGTAAATTCGATATGTGTAGTGATAAAGAGCAACAATTATAAATAACCAAATTGTAGGCTTCGGCCTAGTCAGTTCCGCTGCTGCGCTCTAGTATAGAATTATATCACTGGGAGATCATTCCTCTTTATTGGTTAATTCCCATTATGTCCAAATGTATTTATCACTAACCGTATTATTTAAGAAAGAGCAACAGCAGCTCCTCCTGTAATACCTTTCATGATGGGGGAAAACATGTACTTTGGTAGACCTTTATACAACCCTACAACAAAAAAACGTGCTCAGACTGGGAGTGCATGTTGGATGCGTGTGTGTGAGACTGGGAAGGGAGGCGCCAGGGCGTAGGGTTGCATGAGCCTGGATACAAAGCTGATGCAAATGCCCTATTTAACGAGGCCCAGCTGGGACTGACTGGAATGATTGGAGTCTGTGAGATAAAGAGCAAGCTAGGCTGAGATGGAAGGGAAGAATTTGCTGTACAGAGAGACCTTCTGCAAATCATGGTGGTGCACTTTTAGGGTGCTAGTTTTTATTTAATCTTTTTTTATTTTATTTTTAAAGCTGCTTGCTGTTAAGGAATCCATTTTCTGTTTGTATTTTTATAGTTTATAAACCTCTTGCATGTTTAAGATGGAACCTTAATGGACACCATCCCTCCTCTTAAAAAGCCATATAATATATAACCCATCCACTGAGTGGGTAAAGGAAATTCATGATAAATTTGAGATTGCACTTGTATACATGTTTACATGCCCTAAAAATGGATGGGAGAGGGTATGTTGAAATGACTATTTTGAGGGACCTAAAAATATGATTTGGGGGTGAAAAAGAACCTTGGCCCGTGCTTTTGTGCTCGTCTTTCTTTTCAGGAAACTTCTCTGACATCCCAGAAGGCCTCTTCGTGTTCCCGGTCACTTTCAGAACCCGGCTGCCTGTCGCCTCTGTATCCTAAGAGCCACTACAACTGCTACAACGTTGCCGAGTGCTTGATAACTTCCACTTTTCCTTGGGTGCTTTAGAACATTTCATCAAGCGATGCCCCCAAAGGGAAAGGTCTGTAATTTATCATGTTGTGTTTTTTTATTTTTATTTTTTTTTTTTCTGCAATGAATCCAATTCTTTTTGTTAATTGTTATTGCATACTATGTATCCTCGCAGTTTTTGTTTTTTATTTCACAGCGCACAGTGCATTTCATAATTAAATATAATTCCACAGGCTAACACATTGCATTAGCCTAATTCACCAGCTGCAGCATAACATTGCTAAAAAAAATACCGCCTGCACATCCACATATACAATAAAGTACTCAATTTCTTTCTTGGTCCCTAGTGAACAGGAAAATTGCATTTATACATCGGGGTCACATATCTATTATTGTTAAATGGAACCTGGGATTCATACACACATCTAATATCTAGCACAGCAGTACAGATGACTAAATATGGAAAATAGCAGTTTCAGACAGAAAGACCAGCCCACCCATAAATCAAAATAATTCAGATTCACACTTATTATTACTACCCTAATTTGCATATATCATTTATGTTGCCTGGGATTTCAGGCTGTGTGAGCACTAGAGGTGAGTTGAGAGAGCCTTTAACAGGCAGGTTTGGTAGAGACTCTGAAGGCAGCCTCCATCACCAGTGCCATTATTTGCCTTTGTGTTAAAGCCTTTGTTATAAACCTTATCTCACTTTAAAACATGGCCGGTCATTCTGCTTGTATTTCTCTGTTTCGTTATTTCAAATCCACAGAGGTGGACATTTCAGTAAAAATCCAGACCAAGATTTTGTTTCAAGCAATCATTCGAGTACTCTGTGACTGTAAATCTTTATGCTGGTTGGTTGAAACTAAATCCTGTTTTGGATTTCTGCTTTATGGACCTGAAACGTCTACCTCTGCTCATCCATTGTTTCAATAAATCTTCTTTTCATGTTTACAGTTAAGTTTCACGTAAATATTCTTACACAGATTCAAGAGTGAATCTAAAGACTTTCTCGTTTGTGAGAATTGCCTCTATCAGTGACTTTTGGCCCCCTCATCCCTTTCCTTGATCTAGGTGTGTGTATCTTACCCAGCATGCACATCCCCAGGGGGCTGTATTCTTAGCCCAGCGTTACCCCTCGTGTTCCACTGTGTGACCGTGGAATACATTAAGTATATGTGACTGATGCACCCGCCATGATGATGGTCACCAAGGTTACTGCATCACCAGCCTTACACCTGAACCTTCTACTCGCCACCTAGCAGAGCAGAGATTTGCCTCAGGGGACACATCACACAGCTTCTGAGGCACACATGAAAGGCTACGTGAATGTTTTCCGTTTCACCTTCTGTAATTCTCGCTTTCCCCCACATTCTCAGTGCTGTTCAGGGCTGATTGCCCATCTCTAGGAGCAGGTCAGCACTGCCAGGGCACTGAGGACTTGTAGCTGGCTTGCTGCCTGGGGGGTGACAGGTTAAACACCCCAGGTGGGATGCAGCTGTTTCGAAAGACAAACTGTCTGCACCACTCCCACCCCACCAGATGTCTCAGGAATAAGGTATGACCTGCTAACACAGCACACTTTCCATGCACCCTGGACATGTGGACCATTTGCTCACAGTGCTACCAGTTAATTTTTAGTGTTCCTTTAATTAAACTTACAAATAGTAAGTAGAGCATTCAGAGAATGTTTGCGTGAGCTATTTTAGCGAGGTTATATTAAGGTTTAACTTTAATGTTCTGGGAAACTTAATTTAGTTTTCTGACAGAATGTTTTGGTAACCTAATCACAATACTGTTCAAACTGTTCAAGCACAATTTTTTTATTTATTTTTTTGCTGAGGAAGTCGATTTGTGGCCTTTTGACCGAAGGAGAACTCTCGCATTTCCAGCCACTGACAGATGCCTGACAGGGTTACAGGAGGCTATTAGAGGAATCCTGGGAAGGTGCTATACAATCCCCTCAACGCAAATACTTTATTTTTGGTGTAGGCGAGGAACACATTTCTGTGTGGGGTGTTTGCGGTGTGATACGGGTAACAATGCAGGAAGAAGGTGAAGACGCCAAAAGAGAACAAGAAACGATCCTGCTGGTGGCACTAATACTGCCCCCCCCCCCACCAATACATGTGAAGCTGGTCCCTATAATTATCATCACTATAGATACAAGGAGGCACATTTGACTTTTTACAGCACTTGCAGTACTCTGACAAAATCTTAGGCAAAGAAAATACTTAAATGATCTTCATGCTGATATAAAATTACCATACTATGTCTGTCAAAGTTTGTTAGCTTAGCCAATTCAAACCCTATCCTAATTTTTGCACCGTACTCTATATATCCATAACACCATCTATTCGATCAGTACAATCAATATGCTCGCTTTACAAATAAGGTTACAGCAAAGGGGGACACAAGTAATTATCAATGACAACCAGGAATAACCACTATGAAGGAATGTGGTAATGCAGACCTCTAGAAAAAAGAATCACTGAAGACAGGAAAACCCAACATCCCAGCGACCTTTTCCCAGAGCACATGCCTGAAACTCCCTTATTGCCCTGGAGTCCGCCCAGGGGACCTTGTTTAAATGCTGACAGGTTGTACTTGTGCTTGACTACATAGTTCAGTTCTTCTTGTGCTTTGACAGTTTTTTTTTCTTTGATTGAAAGACTCATCCAACTGTGTCACATTAACATTAGTGGCACATGCATGATTATAGCAGACTGACCAATCAGCACACAGCAAGAATTCGGTGAAATCTGAGTCCTTTTAATTGAAATGGTAGTTTACAAATCCTGTTCTAGCTCAAAGTGTCTTTTCTGACGTGGATTAGGTGGTAACCCCACTAACAGCTAATGACATAGCTTTGAAGCCAGTGTTTCAGGCCTGGGCCTCTTTGCTCTTTAAGAGAGCCTTCTGTGTAAGTACTTATGGGGTTCTTTGTAAACTATGCCTTTGGTGAAACTGTGTCACACAAATATAAATGGCTTGATGCTTGATATGTCAAAGAAAGAAATTGTGGTGCCACAAGGAAGGATTTATAAATGGAAAATAAGCACTTTAGCAGCCATGATGTCTGGGAGCTAGAATAAGTCAAACGTACCGACAGATCAAATCCCCTAACCGGGTTATTTAAAGCTAGTCTCCCCTAGCCAGTCTTCACCTGTCCATGTAGTTCCGAAGCTAACAATCCAGCGAAGGAAACAGACAGTTGCATCCTACGGTAACTCTATGATGAAGTGGTTCCTGGAACTCATCCAGAGAAGGTCCTCATTACCCAAAGGGCACTTAGTCCATTAGTCCATGCTTGATTTTACTGTGACTATCCTGGATTTCCACAGGTGTGTTCTCTGAGGGCAAAGGTGAACAATACGAAGGTGCATTGTGGGAAAGCATCAACCACTGCAAGGACCTCTCTGATGACTCCCGCAGGACATATGAGGACACCACCGTATCAGTGCACATGTAACCGCTGGTGGGGTTGGAGGTGTCCTATTTCAGGGTCCCGTGTATGGGAAACATCACCTGCTAGTGCTGACAGTCTTACTTCTTCAGTGGCCTTCTCACTACAACGCACTTCTGACCTTCCGATGCAGCCCGTCTGCCCGGTGGGCGTCTCTCTCTGTGACTCACTGCAGCTCAGCGGTCGCCATCCATGACTCACTTAAGGTCACCGTCGCCAGCATGTGATTCAAGTCTGACCCTCACAGCTAAAGCAAGGTCAACAGAACAGAGGTCCAGTGAAACCAGACCCACCGACGGCCTCGATAAACTCGTTTCCCAGTAAAAACAGACATATTCATTTTCAGGCAAACTCTCCTGTTCCTTGGCAAAGCCCAGAGCACTTTCATTGCATTTCACAGACTCCAGAACCATATCACTGACACAGAATCTCACCTCTGAATCCCTCTGTTTCTTACGATTGAAACATTTGGGGTAGCCAACGTAACACTTCCAAAATGATGCCTCAGATAGATATATTACCATTGACACGTACTGGGCCATCTACTGTTATACAAATAAACAGTAATGCTTTACATTAACTGCACCTTCCTAATGCATTCATAGAACTTTCATAAACAGCAAGTAAGTATGTATACCACCCAAACATACCTTAACTGCTTTAATATACATTAATGACATTATATTATGATAACAAATATTATGATCATAAAATTGTACAATGTTTGTTATTACCAAATAAATTTAAAATGAGAAGTTAAAAACATTGGCCATGGTTAAAAACTATGTGTGGTTCATTTCTGAGAGATTATATAACTCTGCAGAATCCTCTTGGGTCACTAATAAAAAAGCATGCAGGAACATATTCATGGCAAAGGGATGGCTTAAATCTGCCACTAAGAGACTTATCTGCCCTAAAATCCCTGAGCCACAGAAATCACCTGCAGCTTGCACTGTTGGCTCAAAAAGTGTTCATCGTCATGCCGGACATACACTCTGTCAAAAGACGAGTAAGTGAGCAAACAACGGAGTGGGATGGTCCTGGGGAGGAGCCAGGGACCGTGTCTGAGAGACCAGGCCGTCCCGGAGCCTCTCACCAGCCAACCGGCAATAATGGCGCCCCTTTGTGGCCGCATCCCGACGTCTTCCATGGCTCAGCATCTAGCCGCTAATACAGGCAGGGCCTTGCCGCCCCATAGCAAACCAGCAGAGCGCCTTATTTTTCTGGGCCTCGTGCCTTCCCCCCACCCCCCCTTTAGAGGCACGGACCCGTGAAGCAGGCTGTCTGGCTGCGCGGGGCGGCGGCGAGCGGCCGAGTAGCACAACGCCGTATAAAGGTCCTGACTCACCTTGTTTTTCGAACACCGGGTCTGAATGTTGCCAGATCGCCCTGGGGCCTTAGCAACAGCTGTTGTTTTGGGCAGGTCTGCGGGGACATCGGTCGCCGTCTCTAAACATGGTTGCTGCTTTAAAGTGCAGTAGCCCTTAAGGGTCTGGGGAGGCCAGGACAGACTCAGCATGTCATCACTAAACACAAAAAACCCAGCGTATGACAGCGGCAGAAACGCTTCATTCTACAACCTGACATATTTTGCTACGCTAACAGCCTCAGTGAACGCACCTGACAGTTCGGTCAAATTTTCATCTGGATATTTGACTGGGATAGCTCAGGTTGTTCAAGAGCACAACGGCACTCCTTTAGGAATCTTCACCCAGCAGTCTTAGGGTTATAAGTTCCCCCGGCCCCTCCATCACAAATCTGTCCACTCTTAAAAAATAGGTGGACGCCAAACGGTGTTCTGCGTATCCTGAAAAACACTTTGTGTAACTCAAAAGCACATGGTAAACACTGGCCTATTTTAAAACAACCAGTTAAGTTTTTCCAGCTGTGAGTGTGGAGTCTATCTCTATAGCTGACTACATGTTTTCCCTTCACCACTGAGAACCTTTTTCCTCTCCGGGATGATATTTTCCCTTGCTCCTACTGAAAACCTTTTTCTTCTCCGTCCTCTGCTTCCGAAAGCCTGGGAGGTAGCTCCGAAATCCCAGATGATTTTTAAAGAACCCTCAGTAAATATGTTTGCTGGTTTAAATAATTTCAGGACCCCAGTCAGCTCAACTAAACCCCAGGCAGAACATAAAATTCTCAAGTGCTTTAATATCTCTGTGGCCGTCTTGCTCTACCCACTGTGTCATCTGCTTCACTCCCCCAGGCCCCACAGAGAGCTTGTGACATGCTGACGCTGAGGTGACCAATAGGGACAAGTACCGTCCACGGCAGCACAGTACTGCAAGAGTAGAGTGTCATGTGACTTGCAGGCCAAATGCTTAGGTGACTCGTTTGAAATGTTCGTTTCCTAGCAGACTGATGTGGCTGTGCGCCAGCAAAATATGTCTTGGGGACCTGCCATGCCCAATCGGCACATATTATCATACCTATGTATGTAGCTTGTATGAGCAAAAGTCAATTTTTAATCCCCGTGCAGCCCTGTCTCTCATCTACCTTGCGACTTCAGTTGGACTGGGCTTCCCTGGACGTGCTGAGCTTCCGAGTCTCCCAGCGACGTGCTGGTCCACACCGTGGATTCTACCATAGGCCGGGTTGATTTGTCATGACGTCCATGGATTCGGTAATTAATGCCTCGTATCTCCCTCGGCGCCCGAATCCACGACGTGTGCATCTGCAGTGTGTTTCCTCGCCCGTCTTCTCTGCCATATTTAAAAATTTGAGTTCTTGTTGTTAGGAGGCGTCCGGCCACTGCAGGGCATTCGTTTGAGCGTGGTGGCAAACCGTGGGGCCCCCTGATTTTTCTCCTCCCACGCTTCCGTTCCCCCATTCCGGGTACCGGTCTCACTCCTCCCGTTATGTGCCACGGGGCCTTCGCAAAGAACGGGGGGATGTAATTAGCTACAGGCCATAAAATAACAGATGAAGAAAACAATACATGATGGGAGCAGCCCCCCCCCACTGTTAGAGGAGGGTGATTACAAATGCACACACTTAGCATTAAAAAAAAAACCAAACAGATTCACACAGAGGTAAAATAAATCGATGGCACTTTTTGCATTGCCATCCATTATAAAACATTACAAAAAAAATGGCCCCACAGCATTTCCACATTAACTACAGAGCAGACTGTTATGGAAGTAGGAAGATATAAAAAGCAAAGGCATGATCATTTGAGTTCTGCATTCCTATTATCTCCTCACTTCCCTCTATTTTCTGTTTTCCCAGGCAGCCCCATAGAGCAGCATGCCTGTAACACTGCAGAGTGTTACCCCGTTAGAGGGAGAGCACTGTTCAGTCCAGTGTGTCTCTGTATAACACCCTTATCAAAATGGCTGCGTACATATATTCAGCCTTTCATCATCATCACCGCCTTCATTAAGTATTGTAGCAACATAGTCCATATCAGTGGACCCATCACTGTCTCTTTTGTTGGACGCCGTTTACACGCAGGTTGCAGAAAGACCCCAGGGCCAGCAGGAGACAATGAGGCCCCTTTCCTAGGCTTTTTTGGTGATTTTGTGTGACCAGCTGCCGCCCCCCCCACCTCCCAGGTGGCATTAAAGTAGCACAGGTACCGCTCTCATTTAGCAGTGCTGCCCTCACCTCCCCCACTACGCCTGTGGCTGCCTCTCTGCTGACAAGCAGGACCTCCACGGGACGCGAGTCCATGAGTTCACTTTGCCCCCGGACATCCCATGTTAAAACAAAGCCAGGGCTGCTAATTTGTTCTGGTCAATGACTTTTTGTCACATATACTATGGGAAAAGGAATGGAAATTAGGAAGCTGGTAGTGGCCCCCCCCCCCAGGATACAGGGCTAGTCTGCGTCTGCCTGTTTCACCTCAGTATACAGGAAGACATCTTTAAAGGTCACTTAAACTAGTTATGTTAATAGTTAAACTCCATCCCAGCAGTATAGTGAGTCAGACAGAAGTAATCTATGCCTATATGGACGTCTCGATGAGTGGCTGAATGAAAGTAGCATAAAAAGTGCAATTTAAATTTTCAATTATAGGAAATGAATGTAGAACCTGTACATGCATCTACGATTATATAATTCCTTGGTAAGACCCCACCTAGAATATTGTGTGCAGGTTTGGTCACCATACCTTAAGAAGGA
>JAODLD010000045.1:7499847-7540300 GCA_026781065.1 Mormyrops boulengeri | reverse complement strand
GTAGGCTGTACCATATAGCCTATGCGTGTAGTAGGCTATACCATATATCCTATGTGTGTAGTAGGCTATACCATATAATTCTATGTGTGTAGTAGGCTATACCATATATTCTATGTGTGTAGTAGGCTATACCATCTAGCTTTGTGTAAGTACACTCCAGGATGTTCTCGTAACGGTGAAATAGCCTTACAGCATACTACTCAGAATGTATCCCTGTCCTTAAATGACATATGACTGCATTGATTCAGGAGAAACGGCACGGCACATACATTATTTCTGCCTTATATAGGCTGCAGATTTATTATATCATTCCTGCTTTTACTATATATTAATGTTATTTTAGTTTTTATGTGGTATTTTGGTTTGGAGGTAGCTACTAGTTCAAATGGAATGGAACAGTGTGAGGTATTTTTTCAGTGGTGGAGCACCAGACCTGCCACCAGTCCCTAAAATGCCTGGTCAAGTTGGAGGACCTGCTTGCAGGGCTAGATGTAGGTTAACATCATACCCAGGATGAAGCAATGGCAGGTTAATGGCCTTGCTCAAGGGTCCAATGGGGGAGGATCACTGCTGGGATTCTCAGGATTCAAACCAGCAACCTTCGGTTTGCTGGCACATAGCCCTAGCCTCAGAGCCACCACTCTGCCCGAAAAAAGATAGTAAGACTGACATTTGCTGGTTCAGGTTGTAGATCAATGTTGCCATGCACAATTTCCTGTTGGCTTGAAACATTTGGGTGGGGGCGGGGGAGGGAGGTTAGGGACACTCTCCTTTTTTCCCATTAAAAGTCAATGATAATTGTTATTTTGCTTTACGCCATTTCGGCTTATGAAGGGTTCCATAGGAATGCCCTGCTTTCAGATACTGGGGAAGTCTGTATAATTTATTTCCATCCATCCGTAATCCACCCACTTATCGGGTCAGGGGGGCCCGGAGCCTAGCCCTGGGGGCACAGAGCACCCTGCAGGGGACACCCTACTACAGTTGCATGGTTAGTTTGTGTAAAGTTTGACATAACTAGAAGATGAAGTGTATAAAATCATCAGATTTCAGACTCAATTTGCGGCAGCCTGTTAACGAATATCTAGCAACTTGTCTGGCACGTGTTCAGAGTTGACGATCGCTTCTGAGGGTCGTATAACATGCCGCCCCTGGCTGCGTTTCACAGCCCTGAGTTAATAAACAGGATTTATGATTTTTTAAATGTTCTCCCCAGACTGGTCTGTAGTTATCTTCCAGGCCTGATAGCATCTGTACTGGATTTATGTGATCAGGAGCCTAGCATCCTGCTCACCAATCTCCCTGGAAGATTTCATGCTGAAAGCACCTATTGAATTCTCCACAGAAAAGAGTAACTACCTGATAGAGATGGATAGATAGAGACCCACATCTGAATGAGCATGGTGCCGTTGTGTCGGCTGTCATTTAAATGGAACCAAGGTATTTACATTTATGTACTTAGCAGACACTGGGTCAGACAGCGCCGGGGTAATTGGGGTTTAAGATCCTTGTAAAAGGACCCAACAATAAAATCATTCAAATCAGCAACCTTCCAATGACAGGGATGGTGTCCTCACCCATTGAGCCACACACTGCCCCCTCGCCCCCCACCCCCCCACCAAATTATTTTATTATTTTTCCCTCTTGTTTGGTAACATTTCGAGGTGGATAAACCCTGCAATTAGGGTTGGCACGGTGGCACAGTGATTCACAAACTCACTTTCCACCTCTGTGACCACAATTCGTGTCTCCACCATGCCTCCATGTTTATGGAGTTTGCATGTTCTCCTTGTGTCATCATGGAGTTTCCTTTGGGTATCCTACCCCCCACAGTCTATAAACTAAAGATAATATGATTTGGAGTTGCTGATTTGTGTGTGTCTGGCTTGTGCTCGTAGCTTATGGGATAGGCTCCGGACCCCCCCCCGCAACCCTGCACAGGACAAGCAGGAATGGATTTTATCTGGGCTTACATCTGGTTTAGGCTGGCATTATAAAGTTGCACTTTTTGTGGTGTCACAAGACGTCTTTGATCTACTCGTTGATGAAATGAAACCAAGACCATCAACCCAGACAGGAGGAGATAGGAGAAGACTGGGTAGACTTAGCTAATCACGGGCATTTTGTGTGTAAACACAATACAGATGTCAAGTACACATTTAATTCTTCTTTCCCCAGTCCTCCCTTCAAACATTTACCCACACACTCCATTACACCCCATTAAATTAAAAGCTTTAAGCAGCGACCCTATGATCTGTAGGTTGTGGCGGTGGACCATGCGCTTAACATGGGAACTTCTCCTGCTGGCGATGTTCCTCACAGAAATGACACACATACAGTACAGGTACACATAAATGTGAACAGAGGTAGAAAGTTCAGGTTCAGAAAGTACAAATACAGATTTGTACAAATACAAATACAAGATTTTGTTTCACACAGCCAGTTGAGTATAAACAGAGTTGATTATCTGAGGCAAATGTTTCTGAACCAGAACTTTCCGCCCCTGAATATATTAATCTGGTGAATGTAGATAAAAAATGAACAAACAAATACATAGAATGCCAGTTGAAGAGCCCTATCAAGAAACCTAACAAGTACATGAAGGCAGGTCAAGTTGTGGATCGATTCACCCACATGTGAGGTGAACCAGCTACCACCTCTTGACAGGTCTTCCTGGTGCTGCCCTCCATATGATCTTGTGCAGGTTACACCACTGTTGAGTACCTCTGAACTTTTAGCAGGAAATCAAAGAAACAGACGCAACAGAGAAATGACAGACAAAGACCTAGACACTGTTTTCTCTGTCCAGCTAAGTGCAAAAAAGCTTCAAGCAACATCAATATTCAGAGACAGACCTCCGTTGCTGGAAACACAAGCTCACCCTAACTGCAGTGTCATGACCTGCTCGTACGACCCTCTCGTGTGCCACGCCCTCTCATTTACCTTGTGTGAAACCCTGATTGTTACCAGCTGTTTCATGTTATTTCCGGCTTGTCCTGCGTATCTCAGTCCGCGTTCGTGTACGTTTCACTAGGTCTGTCATTGATGTTGTTTACCGTTTTGTACCCTGCCTTGTCGTTTTTGCATTAAACCCCCCGTTCCTGACTCTCCGGCTTCCCGACCCTGATTCCCCGATCCGTAATCACCCTGCTAGCCTCCCGGTCATAACATCCAGAATGGTCTGCAAAGCAGCACGTTTGCCTAAGAGACTTTTTAGCAACCCTTGTCACAGAATCCTTTGATGAACAGCTTTGTAAATGATGAATTGGTCTTATTTCAGCATAAATTTATTGACAACCCTTGCGGGCTTGCTCTAGTATACAGAGGGACATACTTTCAATGCTTAAAACAACGTGCTGGAATTGTTTGAATACGACCTAACAGCTACTATGGACTCATCAGGAGACTTTTTTTCTGGTCAACATGTCAAAAACACAGAACTAACAGCAACAGCAAATATAGGGATCTGCAATATTTATGCTCAGCTTCCACTGGCTCATGCCATAGCTCCCACACCCTCCAGTAGTAATAGAGAAAAAAGTACACTATAAAACTATACTAGCTATTTTAGAAATGGGGAGTAATATCAGTAAAAAAATACTTCTTCGAACATGAAAGTTGGGGTGATGTCTTTTACAGCTGCACACTACAGTATAAAGTTCTGCTCTCAGTTAATCAACAGTCTACCACCCTTCACTCACTAACAAACCTTTAGATGGGAATCCCTCTCCCCAGTCCTTGGAGACGCGTGACTCAGACTGGAGCCAAAAGAGCCTCCACATACTGACATATCACAGATGGCTGACACTCCTCCACCTTAATTGCTTCCATCCATATCCACCATCCACAATGCACCTCAAACTCAACATGGAGATGATGGCAAAGCTCCACAGACAGACGCCCCATGATCCTGTGGGATACCAGCCGATTTCAGGCAACAGCCTGCATTAGATGTTCTCTTAGATGATGGTCAGGCACCAGGAACAGGGATGGACGCATCAGAGCTCAGCTTCATAGACAGCAGTTTCACACTCTGAGTATGTGTGGGGGTGTGTAAAGATAACTTCCACTGCATTGAAGCGAGAGTCAACAGAAAGTCCTGACGAGGAAAGGCAAACGTGTGTGAGTTTGCCCAGTTTTGCGTAATTAAATTGTAGCCATCTCTCTTAAATGGAAAACAGTCTGCAGGCAGAACTTCTCCACACCTACTGTGTGGCAGCAAAATAATATATCTTCAGAAGCTTTTAGGAGCTCGAGGCTGAGTGCCGTATGACAGAGAGTAGGTGCGGGGAAGTTTGGGGGATTATGTTAATGAGCAGAGAGCGGAGGATGATGGGTAGAGCTCATTACGCTGGGCACCTCTGAGAGCCCTGGTGGGGACAGGGGACCGTATAGTCCTCTCCTATACAGTACCATATTCCAGCAAGCCCCCATGTGACAACTGTCTCTATTCTTCTAAGTTCTTTCCCATTTTTCCCAAAGTTGGCCTGACTACAATTTTAACATAAATATTTTGTATAAAAAATATTATTTTCAAAAAGCAATTAAAGAATCTTAAGGTTTTTTTGGACATTTGGAGAACAAGGCTGGTATATCTTGGAGTTTCTCTTCACAGATCATGTTATATAGCTGGCATATACATAGATAATGGCTGTAGGAATCAGACTTTTGGCAGGTTTTTATTGGTTAGTTGATACAACTAGTTAGTGGTGGACTTGCCATCTCAGCTAGCTGCAGTCTATGGATTTTGCTCAAACCATTAGAATTTACCAGGCAAACAAAATCAAGTGACACCTGGACACATGGTCTGTTTGCTCCGGCAGTGCTTGACCACTTGCTTGCTGCAAACTTCAACCTGGGCGTCCAGAACAAGGAGGTGCTTGGAGCAGCTGTCCACGTGTCGGCCACAGGTGCAGGACCAGTGTTCAGGTGCTTGGTTGACCAGAGCCGGTGTCATCCATCTACCAGCTCTAAATTAAGGAACACATCAGCTGAAGACAGCAGTAAGGTCCCTGCTTAGATGTGGTCTCACAACATGACCATCACCATACAATTACCTGCAGCACAGCACATTTCGTAGGGGCTCGTGGACCCAGAGCTATTTTGAAGCCACAGTTACTGTGACCATTTGGGACTGGTTGGCTGTTTCAAGGCCTCCCACTGCCCCTGGCCCCATTTAATAATCCCCAGACAGGAAGAAAGCGTAAATAGCACTTGAATCTCCAGCCTCTTTTTGTCGTTACAATTTTCTGTCCTTTTCTCTGTTTTGGAGGCGGCATTTCCACAAGACCCGCGGTACGGAAACCAGAAAACTGCAGCTCGCACCGAGCCGAAAAGGCGAGTCAGCAGAAGCCACCTGACACGATTTCACAGGAAGGTCTCTATCAAGATAACGCTCAATGGCCCCAAACCACCGAAGAAAAAAAAATCAGAGGAAGTCATCCTGGGCCTGGCGAATGCAGAAAATAAATTTAGCTTCCTTCAGCGGTGAGCTTTGCTATGGCAGGTCTCAAATGGAAAAGAAACCGTGGATTATCGCTTTTTTTTACTTAGGTGTGCTGAGAGCCATGTCGGTGGCTGTGGATAACTGCATTGTATTGTTCCCTGCTGCAGAAATGATTACCAAACATCAGGAATGGGGGGCCGTTCCTGCAGAATTACTCGTATGCCATCACTCATCGTGCTGTGAAGGTCACACGGCAAAGAGATAAGCTCCAGTGAAACAGCCTCCTTCCTCCTCACTGAGATTATACTAACCTACCAGAAGCCATACACACATCAGCTAGAGGGTTTTGCTATTTTTGGCTACGATGGCTGCTTTAGTTCATCGCATAGAACTTTGTACATGTGACTGGATCTTGTGCTCCATTCTTCCTGTAAAGGATTATCGAACCCCATTATTTACTAAACCGATGTTCTACATTTTTGCAGCGCTAGATATTTGCATATTTCAGTCATGAGCATTTTCCTTTAACCAGGGGGTGTCCCATGATTTTTAGGATGGTGTAAAAGGGCTCCGGGGCATTTCCCTAGTGGAAAGTCACTTCTGGGGGGTGGGACTGATAAAACCAGGTAAAGGAATTAGGACCAGACCACAGTCAGTGCCATACCAGATCATCCTGCACCCAACTCAACTATAGTTCACTAGATTTGCTACTTGAGTAAAACTGATTTTCAAAGGGGAGGAATATTAGCAGGAATAAGGCTCTTTGAAGGGTGAGGCCACACTAGCCAAGATAATATTGCTGACCACCCCATTAGCTTCTCCCACAGGAATGTCAGGGTCCCTGGCTCAGTCTCAATGATAATCAGGGATGATGTTGCACCAGGTGAAGTTAGGGTTCGGGTTATTAAACCAGCAAACTTGTGGAGTCCAGCACACTAGTATTGCCAGGATTGTAGAAATTGCATCATAATTATAGTAACAGATACAACAATCACCGATCCCATTTAAAGCCCCCAGAGAGGGTGAATCTGGAACCTTCAGATGATAGGTATGATCCTGAATTTCCATGTCTCTTACTCCCAAAACCCCAGATAAACAGTGTTAATACACAAATAATACAATCTGATCCATCAGTATTATAGTCGACAAACCATAGTCATATGTGGATTTGTTAAGATACAATTGCTCCATCTTTCACATCTACTAAAGAAACTGTGAGAAACTGAAGTCTGGAGATTAGGCTTTACTTCTGCCTTTCAGTCCTTCGCCAATGTGGCCTCCAGCCAATGAGAGAACTGGGAGTGAGCTAACAAACATCGCTCAGCTATCCAAGTCACCTGACTTGCCTTTGCCGGCCCACAAGCTCAAGCTGACACCTGTCAAAAAAGACTCACTTGGCAGCATGCGGAACATCCTGGATAAATACTGTATCGTCTTTAAAAAACGTAACCCTTTGTCATAAAAAAGCTTTCAAAAATGACCCCTGCTTATACCCAATTAGAGTAAGACTTGGAGAAAATTAATTTTGCTGGCATTAAATGATGTGTTGGGGATGTATCCAAATATACCCAATTTCACCAGCCTTATGGGAATTGTGTTGTGAGCCTGTAATTGAGTCAGTTGTTCTGGGAAAACAGAATTTCCTAAAGAGTTTTTAACAAGGACAACTCTTTAGAGATGAAACCTTTTGGAAAAAAATGTCCCACATTTTAATCTTCATTTTGTTAAAACATCAGGCAATTGCTGCTTATCTTGCAAAATGGAACCTGATCTCTACTGAAGACGAGTCAGTGTTGGTTTTCTCTGGTTCACCTATCGAGACTGACACCGTGCAAGAGGAATCCGACAGGTAAACAGAAGGTATGTTTCACTGTCAAGAAATAAACAGTGTTCCCATAGCGACAGTAATTCACTGTCACTAGGTTTCGGTGGCTGCAGTTACTTCTGAATGACAGAGATCTTGTTCCCTTGCTAGCTAATGGTAAAAAGTCCAGCTCCCTTCAGTCGGCTGACTTCTGGAATTAAAGTGAAGTTTAGCTCAAGCTGTTGAAGCATGGCCGGCAGGTTAACAGATATTTCATAACAAGAGTGTGAACTGACATTTGTTCTTGGCTGTTTCTATGTATGCGATCAAAAATGTCATTTTAACAAAACTCCAACAGTGCAGTTATGGTCTTTTTTAGTACTTGGAAGGTCAGGCAAAACTTTGTACCAGTTTATATTTTATATCTATGCCCTTACCCAAGCACACTAAGCTTGGACATGATGTTAGGGTTTAACATTCTTCTGAAGCCCAGCCTGCATCTGGCAGTAATGAGATAAAGATAAAGTTTGCAGGAAGGAATCTACGCCTGCCATCTTTATTTTGCCCTAGTTTCCCTCCTAAATTAGGGTTACGCACTCTTTTACTTCACTGCTTTTTTTAAAACATTAAGGGATCTCAAGAATGCCGGAATGGTGACCTGAACTGTAGATCTCTGGAGGAAAATATTTATAACAAGAAATACATTGCGGTAACATTTTTCTTATGACACGGTGGTATTCCTGACCTGGCAGTAACCACTCATTTCCTTCAGTTTAACACTATGTATCACCTCACCATTTATCTGTTATTTTCACGGCTAACCCATGTGCTTTGCTTACATCTTGCCATCTTCCGGTGCTGCATGACGCTACTCCAAGGACAATGTTTAATTTTTTTATCAAGGCTTCATAAACCACCACCTTTGATTATTTACATAGACAGATACATCAGCATCACGACTGTGGAAAAGTCAAATTTATAACTGAATGACTGTCAACCTCTGGTTAGAGTCCTTGGCGTCCATTTACATAATTTTGCATCTTTGCATTGGGCATCTGAGTATTCATGTAGGTACCCAACAGCAAAATGACTGGCAAAAAATTGCCATTAATGTTACATGGATCTTAATAAAGTTATTCCAGTGCAGAAACTACTCATAAATTCCATCGTAATTAATCAATGATTATATCACTACAGACTTACAAGCTTCAATTAATGCTCGCTTCCATTTTAAGACAAAATTATCAAAAGATTTTTAACTGCATGTGATTTAAAATCCAAAGATATTGAACATTAAAGATCTCAGGCTTGGATCATTGAGTAGGAGTTTGTGTCGTTATGGTTACACCCAGCATAGCACCAAATGCAGTGATTGTTCTGATTTCCATTGACAGACGTCACCATAGTAAAGCGTTACATCGTTTATGTAAGAAATAAAAGTTCCACTCAGTACTGGGGGAAAAAAATACACTCTCACACATATTTTTTTAATTTTTTTTTTCCTTTTCTGGCAGGTTGGAAAAATGCAAGTAACTTGGAGTTTTTAGAATGTTGCTTTAATTGTCACCAAATCTGGTGACAAATGCAGTTCGCTGGCAGCTCTGGCGTGGGCCCGTGCCAGCTTCGCTTAGCTCTGCTCGGTTTGTTTCTGTATAAAGAGGGAACCAGCTCTACCATCTGTTTCCATGATAGATATAGAGTTACCAGATGGGGCACAGCGTCCTGTCTGCTGGCACTTTAAATCCCTGCCCAAAATGTCATGCTGAACGGATGACCTCACGGGAAACCTGATGTTCTTGAACCCCTGTTCGAATCAAAGTGGCCTCCACAACAGATGTAGGGGATTCTCCCCGTACAATATAACCGCCAGGCCCATATTGACTGCTTCTTTGCTTTTAAGTGTGGTGTCCAATCTGATTATTTTACCATCGAACTACGCTCCTGAGTTCCTTTTCAACTTCAGCCAATAGTTTATAAGCACTTTTAAATGCTCATCTGAGCCGTGGCCTAAATCAGTGAATTAATGCCAGTATCGCTAAGCTTTCCTTTGGCACCACTTTAAACTGCCGACTTACAATCGAGCACACATCTGCTAGGAAATCCAGTCTTTCTAGGGGCATACAGCACATTACCAGCCAGCATTCATCAGTCTTTATAGTTTTTCTAAGAAGTACAAGTCAGCATACTGACTTGCTAAGAGCCAGCAACTGCCTGACACTCTGAAAAACCTCTATAGTACACAAACTAATGTTAAGTACTCCAGAATTCTTATACAATGCCAAATTTAGTGCATATGGCCTATAGAGTGTCAAATAAAGTTTTGCAAGCCAGTATATGGTGTTCTGTTTGAGCATGAATTTTATAAAACTTCTGAAAATCTCCTGAATTCCATTTGAAAATAATGTTCACGGAGCTGATATCTTAGTTTATTCTCAAAGGATATCTGTCTGCCTCGAGATAAGTGAAATCTGAATCTCACTGCAGGAAATCAGATTTGGTATATAGGAATCTTGTGGACTATCTGATCATGCTGTCACTTGGTTTCATTTTGATTTGAGAGAAAGCAAGAAGGCCAATAGGCAAGAAGTAGGGGGGCAACCTCTTCTTTCAGGAGTGCAGTGTGTGTGTCTGTGAGCTGGCGTGACTCTTTGTGTGTGTCCGCTGTAGGAATAATCTTCATGATGAGAACTGAAAGCAGGGAAAGCCTAGATGTTCCAGCAGGAAACATGGCTGACATTTGATTGAGGTTCATTCTGCAACTGCCTAATCTGAGGACCAAGCTGAGGGAATCTGTGTGTTTCCAGCACAGCTAAGCATTAATCACCCATGGTGACCATGCCCATCTTTTCTTTCCCCAGAATGCTCTTCCAAGTCTAAATCTGAGAATTTTAAACAGGGTGCCTGGCTTCTCCTGTCTAGAGAAAACACATCACCACATCTTCAGGGAACATCTGTGACCCATCTTCATTTTAAAGTCATCTTCAGACACGCATGATGCATTTCTGACTGCACAAACGGAAAATTTAATAGTGAGGCAGCTGGACCATGCAGTTAATCCCATACTGAATGAGAGAAATCCAGGGGTAAATCTTATCTCAAGCAAGCCTGATCTCTGAAACAAAATGACCACTTCTGCAGTAAACTAGCCTGTTCAATCACCCTTAAAGAAGGAATCAGTTTCAATTGGTGAAAACCATGGTGAGATGCTTAAAGGACACACTGCAATCATAGTTTGTAGCATCTCTGTGCTGAGGCTCATGTCGTGTGGTTATTCAATTCAGATGCTAAGCTTGAATCACAAGGTGTGCAGTTGGGGATGATGAAGCTTAATACTAAGAATTGCATTGATCTCAAGATGGTACATCTTTCTTAATACCATTCAGCCACAGTCTGGGTTGAAGGAGAAAAACTTCATTAACTCCCTTGATCAAAGACCACAATGGGCACATATTGGAACTTTTCTCAAGAGCTGGGAAGAGTAAATGTGTAGTGGATTCCCAGTGCAAGCTGCCTGCCTGCGCTTATTTGTGTTTGCCAACAGAGACGGCTCGAGCGTTGCCAGGCACTGTCATGGTGGCCATCAATGGTTTCTCTGGTAGATACATTCGGCGGGCAAAGCTTGTGGATTTCATGTGCTTCTGACGCTGGTAGCCGCGTGCGGGGTCCACCTCGTATGCACCTAGACAGAAGGTCTTGATCCTGTACATCGCATACATCACCACACCTTAAACGTGGCCAGCTGGAACGCAGTCTGGCAGTGATGTAACTGGCTGTGTACTGAGCAAAGCTGAATTTCTACTGACTCCGTCGGCTCAGTGAAACCAATGGGATTAGGCTCTGGGCAAAAGCATGAGCCGACGGCGATGCGAGCAAACAGAATTCTGGCTCAGGGCTCCTTTGGCGTTCATCAGATCCATGCTCAAGATTAAAACTAGGGCTGTGTGATTGCTGCACTACCCATGGAGCACCTCTTTGCTACCTATGACAGCAACCATCAGCAGCTCGTCCCATCGGGGCCTAGGGATGCCAGCCTGTGTCGGTTTTTCCCAGCATGCTTCACATTCCACAGTCAAATCACAAAAACAACAAGAAATGTGGAAATAACTGTGGGTTTAATACCACGTAAGTATAGGCTTGAAATGCAACCTTTGGTGTGGGCTGATTATTGAATTCAGATTAATAGATTTACATTCCTTAATTAAATTGTGTCCTTTGTGTTGATTCTCCCTCATATGCTGTTCAACCGATGAGTCACTCCAAAGGAATCCCATTTCGTTTCACACCAATGAGCAAACAAAAATATTAATCAATGCCGAGGTTTTCTCTCCCACACTCAGCCGTGTCACACCACAAAAACATACAGTGGGTCAATCGGCTTCACCGGTGCGCCTGCTTTCATGGCGAACCTATGAAAGTAGAACTGAAGACCTTTAACAAGCTGCTTACAATGCTTCAGGGCCACCAGACAAACGGCTGACCCTGTACTCGAACCCCAAGCTTCAGTCTCACCTGGAGGTATATGTGCGTGTCTCAAAGGAAAGCAGAATGGGATGTGCAAAAACTACAATATAGCTGTACTCATATTTGTGCAAATATCAAATAAAGGATTGTTTCATTTGATTAAATTTCATTTCATTGCTGTGGCATGTTTTATAAACCAGATTGGCAAATAAAGGACGGAGTTCCCAAGGCAAAAAGTCAGAGGTGACCAAGTTTATTTTGCTTAGCTGTCTCAGGTCTGCTAATTAATTCCCACACATAAAAATATCTACACCTTTTGCTCTAACAAGAAAAACAAATATGAACAAGCCTATTATAGTTTAGGAATTATTGCTAAATATCAACAAATTGCTCAATATTCTCAAATATATGAAAATAAACTGTAACCGGCCCTTCAGTTACAGTTAAATTTGTACGGTAGGAGGATGGAAATTTACTCCAAACTCCATTGTTGCTGGTGTGAAGAAATATTCATTCTGTTCTTACTGGGGTGTATGTTCCTGTGCCTTCACATGGTCGCAAAGACAAATTAATACCAATGATTTTCTGAGTATAAACCCTAGCGGATTTTGTTTTGCAACAATAAAGGAAGATCTAACACAATAAATAAAATAAACATGACTATGAGCATGAAACATTCGGTTTCCCTGACTAGAGGATTTTGTACACATTTAGTTCTTTGTTTTCGATTAAATCAACAGTAAACCACAACTATCATGTTTAACTGTTATGAGTTGTAACCGCTCGCCTGAATGTTGTGGTACATATAGAATATCTACAGGAATGCCTCTGTTCCTTTGTCGTAACCCCACTAGCTATAGGAGCCAGCCTGTCCTCGCTGATGCTGGACACCCTCACTTTCACAGCAGCAGTGAATCAGGGGTCGTTACTGGGGTATGACTCTAAGACGCCAGCTCCTCATTTTGCTGAAAAAAGAGAGAAGCATCTGAAGCTACAAGCCCTGGGAAATGTGGTGGATCCTGTTCACAGACTCACAGCCGTCCTTTCGGCAGACATGGGAACATTTGGCAAAAACATTTCTATTGTGTTTGTGCCGGTCAACTGCCAATAGTAAAAACAAGGATCATTTGAGCTCGAAGGAAACATGTAAGAGAAGCTTAAGCAAGGGGAGTTTGCAGATCAGAACATGCAAACCTCAGTTAACATTTTACACATCCAAGAACTCAAATCTCCGAAACAATATTTGAAATGCAACATCTAAGCACAGCTGAGGGGCATCTGCACACAGACAGGAAAGTGGTTTGGACTTAGGATTTTTTTTTAAATGCTGCCACGGAGCTGTAATTTCATGGCAACAGTACATGTGTAGATATAGAAAAGAAACCAGATCAGTACGAAAATTATAAACAGTAAAAATGCATGTTGCTTATATATATATTTCTAAAGGTATACAAATGTTGACAATAGCTAGTTTTAGGGGAACAAACCATTAAAACTGCAGAAAGGTCCAGTCTGAAATGGCTACTAATATTTATCACATGACACAGTCCAATATAATGTATTCTTTATGCTTATATATCCCAGAGCAGGCAGGTTGTTACCAGGGCAATGGTGACAGTAGAAGTCACATGACCCACTGGGCATGACTAACCAGCCCCAAAGAGTGATGAGTACAGTGTTTGTGTCAGTCGTAATTATGGCCCTGGGTTATGTACACGCATATGCACAGGCGGTGCAGAGGACAGCCTTGTACCTGGAGCCTCTGCTTTGCCCTCCCCCACACACCTGTTCACATGGCACGGGAGGAGAAATGAAAATGGAGGGCAAATCCAAAATATCTTGGAGCTGAGGTCATGAGTCTATTGGCTGCCATTGTGCGTTTGTTATATAAAGCTTGCCCACTTAGGCTGCCTTTATAAAAACTCACTTCCCTGACTTGCTCAAACTGTAGATATATGCGCTATGGGGGGCCGAGAGTCGCCTCCCTTGGGTGCTATATAACAGCCAAGTTCCCCATATTTCGAGATGGTGTCTAATCTTGCCAGCTTTGGTGGAATTTGAACTGACACGTACGCATACTCACTCTCGTGAGCCCCCCCTTCTGAAACACACCCACCCATTAGAGCTGCAGAGGACCGATGATGTCAGTGTGGTCAGAACTGACCCCCAGGAGTTCACAGATCTGCCCTTAGTGCAGTCGTGGGCTTCTTTCTCACATAGAAACTTGATATTCAAGGAGAACCAACCTAATACATAAATATGAGAAAAACATATTTCCACTGCTGCAGACCTCATTCCTTGGGCTTGATTGATATTTTCTTCCCTAATTATCATCACCAACAGGTAACGTAGTTTCAGCTACCTCTGCTAGCCTGATGCTAGAAGGTTCTTGTTGTGTAGCTCCTGCTGCAGTACTGCTGACACCTACACCTGGGCATTAACTGGCAGCTCAGCCTAGCCACGTCTCCGCCGTGTCCACGGGATCCGAGGCTCCCTCGCAGGTGCTGATCTCAGAGGCTCCCGCGGGGTGGGCTGGGCGGGGCGTGTGGCCCGGTATGCGGTCGTGCAGATGTTGGCCAAATGCTTTCATTAAGCTGATCTTCTTGGAAGGGGGCGTGTCCGCTGCCAAGCTCGCTGCCGGGCCCATGTGGGATTCAGGTGTCTGCTTGACATAAAGCCGGCCAACAGACGTGTGTGGGAATCAGTCCCCATGTTAATAGGGTTTGTGACATCCCGAGAGAGGATGAGGGGAGAGGGAGCCTGAGACAAAAAGAAGGAGAGGCACGGACAAGAATGAGAAATGGCGTTTCCATTTATTAAACCTATCATTATTTACTTCATGATTGTCACCTTTCGGAATAACTAATCTCTCCTGTTTGGCATCCCTTATTACCTCCTCTGTCTTATGAATTGCTCCTGAGGAGCGGGGAAATGCAAGCCCTGGGGCTGCCCCATGCCTGACATCACCGTGAGGCTGAGCGCCGGCTCTGACAGCCCGTGTCGCCCAGCACCGGGAATCAGGCCCAGTGCAGAGCCGTACCTTAAGCGCATCACACCTGTGAGATCCATCAGATCCAAGGCGCTGTGCCGAGCATAACACCTCCACCAGCGACAGCACAGGCCCGCGAATGGGTCGCCCAGGCCCACAGGTAGACCCAAGGCACTTACATACAATTCACTAATGTTCGGTGACCTAGAGATTTGCGGAGAGCCTTTCAGGCTGTGCTATAACTACTGCGATTATGGGTATTCAATAGGCATGGAGGACGAGGTGCCCCGATAAGATAAAGTCTGTTTTAATGCATTTTATTTATAGGAATGAGCGGCGAGCCAGCATGGAGGCATCATCAGCACTCCGAATGATTAAATCTGCAGCCAGTAAGTTCAAAGGAATCTCAGTTGAGCTGCTGGCGGCCGGCTCACCCATGTGCCATCTCTATACTTTCCATATGGGAGCAGATGGTCTTCCCAATCATTAACAAGCTATTGGCAGGCACAATCCTACCTGCATCTGACAAATCCAAGCCCGTCACTTTATTTTTAATTCATTTCGCCGCGGTGCCAAAAAACAAAATGACTTCACCTTGCTCTCCAATAACATTTATTTGCAAATGTGGATGGAAGCAAAGCACAGCTCATCTACACCAGGAGCGCTTGGTCGCGTCGCGCCAAGACCAAATGGACAGCTTTTACTTGATTGCTTTCTTAGTGCTTTTATCCATAACAACTTGCTTTTTGTTGCATATTATCAGCTGGTTGTTTTACTGGAGTGATTCGGGTTAAGCACCTTGCACAAAGCTATGATAGTCCACTGCCTTCACATGAAAAGTCTGTCACCATAAAAATGCCTACCTAACTTAGTACTGAGCTAGTACTGAGTAGCACCCACTTTCACCACAAAAACCACTTCAAGGGTTGATAAGTTGTGCTTTCAGAGATACATTTCTGCACACCACTGTTGTACTCGGCTGTTATTTTTTACTTGTGGCCTTCCTGTTACCCTTAACAAACTTCCCTCTTTAGCAAGGTCTTTGGGCCCACAGAAATTGCTCCATGTTTTCCGCTTTGTGCACCATGGTCTTTAAACTATAGGTTCTAGTGCATGAAAATCCCACAAGGGTGGCTGTTTCTGAGATGCAGGAAGCACCATTTCTGATAGCTACAATCACACCACATTCAAGTACAATTAGATCACATTTTTAAGCCACCATAATACTTATCCGACAGTAAGTGAACCTCTTAACTCTGTGTGCTGTATGTATTCCATAGCAGCCACATGATTCACTGTTTCCCTTAATGACCAGGTTTACCTAATAAAGTGGCTGTTGAGTATACAGTGGCCAACAACACTTAACACTCAAAAGGCTCTAAAACAGTGTTTCTCAAGCCAGTCCTCTGGGATCCCCAGACAGCCCACATTTTTACTCTCTCCCAGTTCCATAGAAGTTGGGAGAGAGCAACAACGTGGACCATCTGGGGGTCCCTGAGGACTGGTTTGAGAAAAACTCTAAAATCCTAAAAAATTGATCCCTGCAGGGTCTAGGAGAAATTCTTAATTTATCCTCACTCATCTCAGGTACCTCAAGACATCTTGAAATTCTTCTAAGGGTGTTAACTGATTATTTCTGATGTTCATTGATCATATATCTTATTCTAAAGTTTATTAATAGTAATATAAATCATATATTTCTCACGTGAAACTTAAGTCACATAAGTTATGACATTGCTTTTTAATGGTGTTTAATTAGAGAAAAAAGTAGAAGAAGAAAATTTAGGCCTTTATAAGTAAAATATCCTGTATTTCCCCTTATAAATAAATATGTTTAGGACAGTTACAACTATCAGTGCCTGAGGTGAATAAGGCCAGTGTATTTTTAAGGAGAACGTTTGTCAGGAGTCGACAGGCCATCAGAACCTGGGGGATTAACAATCTGGCAGTTCTGAAGACTTTGCAAACCTTCAGCTCATCAGCTGATATTTAGGACAGCTGTTGTGAATGCGGAGCATTTGTTTCAGACCTTAGGCTATTCTCACACGCTGCCATTCCGCAAATGAGTTCTCGATTGATCGGTCGATGAACAGTATGGAGGGAGACTGTGTAGTTGTGGGCACTCGAAAACACTCAAACGCAGGAAGTAACGAGAGCGCTGAGGCAAAGGTGCCCCCACTCCGCAGTGGCGGCAAACAGTGTCCATGTCTTGAACCCTCGTTATCATAGTGGGCAAAGAAATGATTCACTGAACGAAAGAGAGAGAGAGAGGTACAGTGTTTGGACACCTTTGCTAAGCCTTATCCCGGTGTGTAATCTAGGGTGAGGATGAGGTGGGGGACTGTGTCATTAGCCTTTGGGCGACCTTGGCAGCAGATTATCTGTGCTAAGTCTCCCGCTTGCTTGGGGTCAGCGCTGCAGGTCAGCTCCATGGCAGTGTTGTGTCACACACCTCTCAGACAGGCAGCTCTGCTCAATGACTCACGGCTGTGGATGTCATCTGAACGTGATGGTGGGACTGAGCAGCATCTGTCCAGAGCTCAAACAGCCTATTCTCTGCTCTGGTATCTAGTGGCTAGGTCACCAAACCATTTCATTTACCACAGCACTACAATGTTTCAGTCCAGTGTACACACATGGGCGTCATTAGATTGGATCACTTGGGGCTATAGTGCCAAGTATTTTAGCCCTGATACCAGTCTTCCTTCAAAAATATAAAAAGGTCAAGACCAGGTAAATTTGACTTAACCTCTGATGTTTTCCACAGCTAGAAACTACTGTGCACACATATATAATACTGTGGGAAAGTCTGAGGCTGCCAATGAAAATCAAGTTTAAAATATTATTATTATGTTGGTGTAAAATTATATTTAAAAAATGTCTGTCAAAGTCTGTTAGCTTAGCCATTTCAAAACCTCTCCTAAAGTCACCCCAGTATTTGCAACAGCCATCCATTTGTTGACTCAACCACGAGCACACCATGTTTGGTTAATCAGTACCTCATCAAGTTATCTGACTAATTAATTCAATTAATTACATTAGCTGGCGGTGAAATTTAACAAATATTTGGAATGGTTGAGGTGCCCCTGAGGAGAGGCTTGGGAAGTGAAGCGCTGTTCATCTAGCCATCCAACAAGTTATCAGTAACTTTTTGGAGAACAGAAAAAAAGTAGTTCTTATTTTTTGTTGTCTTACTGTTCATTTGCTATATTCTAATGAAAAATTGTGTTCTATTCTGAAGAAATAAACACTTAATACCCAGATAAACAGCCTCAGACATTTTTCTTGATGGCCTGTGACTTTTGCATGTCTTGAATGTCCAGAGCGATACAGTAATCATCAGCTCAGGGTCCAGCACCACATGACCCCCATCCAGAATATGCCTTTTTTACAATCCACAATCAGACCACTTCTCCAAATGAGGGTATTCCAGTTTTAAAAAGAGCTTTTAAAAGCATAGTTGAAGGGGGCTTATTCTGTTTTTGTTTTCTGGTATTTTCCTTTCCTTTAGTGTATTATATGGTTTTCTGTGCATGTAAACGGCCTGCAAGATGTTATGGTCCAAAGTAGACGCCAAAAGAGAGTAGCTCTCAGAGCAGAAACCACTCTTCTCTAATCTGCCTGAAACGCCTCATTGGAATTGTAGCCCTTACTTCCACGACAGGGTGAGGTCACCTCATAACACAATTCGTACTGGCCGCCTACCTGCAAGGATCTATCTGCAGACTGCAAGACTGGGCGGAATGTGTAGGGCAAGCTGACCGATTGGGCAAGCTAACCAATCAGAGCACGCTGGGCTTATTGGGGGTAGCGCTTAAATCTTTAAGAGCGTTTCAGACAAAGTTATAGACAGAGTGAATAGCAATGCACAGTATGAGAAAAATAATGTGTTTTTGGAACCTTGAAGCATGTAAATCTTGCATTGTAGTAGGCCCCAAAAAATAAGATTATTAACAGTGAAAATGAGTATTGTAGGGGCCCATTAAACTTTCTTGGCTTAAAGAACTCATATTCTAAGCATTTAAATTTGACATCCAACCACCAGTTAATTTCAAGTAACCAATATTAAGGGTGTGGTGATATTCTGAAGGAGGCTACACCCTGAACTGGATGCCAGTCCATCACAGGGCACTCATAAGCTATCCATTCAGCCAGACAGCACGGGAGGAACCCAGAGAATCCAGGGAACTCCCACACAAATATGTCTCATATGACAGTTTTCATGTATCCAATTCAATGTCCCCCCACAGTACTGGCGTTTTTCCACTGGCATACAGGAACCGAGCCATACCCGACCCGTACCGCAAAGAGAGACTAGTTACAGTGTGGTTCCAGCTTGGTTTTCCACTGCAGAAGGGTAGGTTTGGTAAAGGTGTTGCCAGGTATGGAGAGCAAGTGACACAAACCTGAAGAGACGCTTATTTACTGTTCACACGGTGTACATCGTGATTTACTATGTGCTCATTTCTGCTAGCAATATGCATTACGAATCCATTCAGTTCTGCTATTCTATGGTACTTTTTAAAGTAGGTGGTTGGAAATGATCAAGTTCAGAGTTATCGGGATTGCATGAATATGAATAACATATAGAATATACACTTTTTCCCTTCAGATGCAATAATCCATGCAGTCATTCAAAGCAGGAAAAGGCTTATGAAAGGTGTCCAAACACACAAACACAGAACGCCAGTATCTCTGTGCGTTTCGACCAATCAAATGGTGATGACGCAACCAGCTCAGTTTAGTCACGCTCTCGGCCCTGCTACTATGCCTTGGGTTTGGCTCATATGGTACGGCTCGGTTCTTGGTGGCAGTGGAAATCGCCATTTGACTAATATATGTTTCAGCCTCACTGTGTGTGCCGGAATAGGCAATTTTGTGAAGCAGTTTTCACAGAAATAATTCCCAAATTTCGTGTCAAGTGGGCGCAATTCCTCCAAAAAAACACAAAAGCTTTAACATTCAGAATTGGGTATGACACATTTCTCCGAAACTGAAGGTCCTCAATCACAGCAGTTTCATTAGAAGACAGCGGAGCGAGACCTTGCAGTCAGAAATTAATAACGTAAGCCCCAGAGGTCAATTTATTTTAATGTTATTCATCAGGCCAAGTGGGCAAGGGCTAGTTACAATTCAGAAAGCACTTCTTTGCACAGTCAGTAAAATGTAGAATTGATTGTCGGTTGTCTGTTGTCTGTTTGTGAGCATGTGGATTAGTATTCTTGAAAAACTGCTTTGTTGGACATGTTTTTCAAGGCCCTGGACTAGAGGGGTTTAGAGTCTACCAGAGTCTGCCCAGTTGGAAAAATATGCTGAGGAGGTCCAAGGTGACGGTGCCCAGAACTCCACCCCTGCCCCTACTGAGAGCCATGTAGTAAAATGCCTCTTCTTCCGGTGACTTCCATGGCCATCCTCCATCTCAAGCGGATGGCTGTAGCCCCCGGGAAAGCCTTGCGGTCAGTAGGACCTCTAAAAGCCTTGTGCGGAGTCTTTCTCAGTCCTTTCAGAGGCCACCCCTGCGCTCTGTTTACCTGGGTGCTTTTGATTATGTGCACCACCAAGCCGGCCTCAGCACACAGAGGCACAGAACACACAGCGGCCTCCTCTGCACGGCACGGGCCCTATCAGCTGACATCAAACTCGATTCTGATGCAAGTCAGCTGGGAGACGGCTCACGGCTCATATGCTCTGTATACTCTTAGAATCAAACAGTATATGCTTCACAGATATGTAGCTGGTAAAAGCAGAAGTACGCAGTGCGGCACTACTACGTTTAACATTTACACTTAGGGTTATTATTTGGAGGACACATTTGTCCAAAGCGACGGCTGAGCGAGAAAGATCTGCATCTCAAACAGCGCTTATCTGCCGAGGCTGCTGTGAGCCTCTATCTCACACTCTTACGGGTCATTTTTGGTTATCCGTCGCCGTACAGCCAGAAAGGCGCGCCATCGAGCTCCGCCCATGTGACACCAGTGCTCCAGCTGCAGCTGTTGTCCACTTGCTTTAGTCACATAAAGCACAACTGTTTATTTCTGTCTGTTTGCAGACACATTTATATATACATATACACCATTGAGCTGTTGCTGTTAAATAAAGTCCTCAGGGCTGGTTAATCTCCGGTGAGCGGTGAAGTCCTTCTGCAGAAGAGCTCACGACGAGGGGTTTAGGATGGCCCGCGTACAGCTGTCCACAGTCCCCCACCCTCTCTTCTCTCCCCAGACAGTCAGCAGATGCTTCGTTGACTAATAGTAAAAGAAACATCATTTGGCAATTGATAATGACAGCAAGCACCAGTTAGGTCATCAGAGACAAATGATCATATGAATACATATAATGCATGTATATATATATATATATATATATTCAAATTCCATTTATTCTGGTCAAATTTGCAAGGAATCTACTGCAGGAGATTCATTGCGACATTACGTAGGCTAACCGACCCACTGGTACACCGCGGCATGCGCTCACAAGCACCCCCAGGGCAAATTTCAAAAACAGACTCGATCCATTTTTTGTTGTTGTTGAGACCAGACCGCCAATGAGCTAAAGTCAGGCTTCCTCATCATATGTTACAGCACTGGGAACCAAAACCCAGTCCTGATGTAATCCAACAAGGAACTTTCGTTAAGTTTCCAAAACTCAGTAAGTCCAAAGAAATTTTCTCAGAAAGCTATCCCAAGGGCTGAGTTTTGGGATATTGCTATTTAATATAAGGATGCCAACGGCATGTCTATGGAGCATGAGGGGAAGCGTTCAGGAGCACAGAGAGAAGACGCCAGCTCCAGACACATGCTGGGGGACAATGAGACCCCAGGCACAGGGCTGAATTATACTGTGTTAGGCAGAAGAATGAGGGTCACATATACCAGACAGACATCAGAGAAACGCACATTACTCCCCTGTTATTACTGAGGTGGCTCCACACTCCATATCTCAGTGCTCTCAGTTTCAGGTTTATTTCTAGAGTACGTTTAAAATAAATTAAATAGGTTTAACCAAAGTGCCGAACAGCAATAATAAAACTCCAATATAGCAAATATATAACAAATAAAACTAAAATGATAAAATAACAGGAATAAAATGACTGAGGACATAACAAAGTAACAATACGCACCTTAGTTACTCAATCAAGCTTCACCAGAACAGCACAAGGTAAGTTTAAGTGCTACTAAACGCCAAGGAATAAACACGAGTTTTCAATCTAGATTGGAAAACAGAAATCAAGGATGCAGACCTAATCTGAAATGGTAAGGCATTCCATAGTAGGGGTGCCACTACGGTACACGCACAGTCAGCACATGATTTTATTCCAGACCAAGGCTCTTCAAATCTGGCCCTCGAATCCAAATCCAGGTCATGTTTTCAGTTCTCCCAGGCGGTTATTTTAATAATTATTGATTCTGATTGGCCAGAGACTTCACACCTAGCTCACAGGTAAAGGAAAGATGGAAAATCAGCAGTGCTCGGACCTTAAGGACAGCGATTTGAATACCCCTGTTCTAGACTGTAGGGTAAGAACAACTAGTCTGATGATCTAAGACATGGTGAGGGAGAGTAAGGGATTCAAAACTCTGAAAGATAATGTGGGGCAGTGACATTTAAAGATTTAAACACAAACAAGAGTAAAAATTTTAAATCCACTCTAAACAGCCAAAGAGGCTAAAATGTGGTGTGATATGTTACCTTTTTGGCTCCAGTCAGAAATCTATCTGACCTCACCTTTGCCTAAGTGGAATCTGCAGATTTCCATTGTGAGTATGTGCCCCCCCTGCACCCCCCCACAGGCCAGAAAGGAGCAGTCATCCCAAATAGCCCTTGGCAGGTACATGGATTGCAATGAACAGGTCCTTCACCACGGTATTCTGACCACAAGCTTTTATTTATTTAGTGTTACTGAGCAGGTGAGTGAACTGATCTTTTAACTCTGTTATTCATTTATTGTAAAATTTATAGTTGGATAGATAGATTTGAAGGTGAACAATCTCAATTTACACAGACTTTGGTTTGCTCTATTCTGGAATGTGCTAGTGCTATAGTACTGAGAGATATTACGCATGCACACACACACAGACACACAAACACACATCCCCCCACCACACAACACACACTCTTGCACACCTGCTATTAGTGAGGTACCAGCTACCTCAGACCACCACATAGGTGGGTAGCTAGGTGTTTTTTAGTTAGGGAGGTGTTCCAGCATCCGCAGGGGAGCCCAGTCAGCATTCTGCGACACCTCAGTCACCGCCAGACGTCAATATGGCAGCATCACGTCTGCGGTGGATGCAAAGGGGGGGGGCGTCACTTTTTATTTGCACAGCTCACACTGTGTCAGAGCCAGAATCGTTCTTGGCGTGCGGCTCGGCGGGTTAGGACATTTTGTGTGCGATTGGAAGGTCACTGGTTTGAATCCCAGGGCTGGAAGACTAAAGCCACCGTTAGTCACCAGGGGAGCCAGATAAACAGCTGACTCTGCACTTGGACCTCGAGCTTCAGTCTCACCTGTATATATGTGAGTGTATGTCTGAAAGGAGAGCATGATGGGATATAACAAGGTACCTATATTTGTAGAGATGGCAAGTAAATCATCATTTCAATTCAACTGGTTCATTCACATTCTTCTAAACACTGTTTCTCCCAAACTTTGCTTATCACATTAAGATGATCACGTGAGAAAACAAAGACTAACACTCCTTCTAGCTTAGGTTAAAGTCGCACAGGTAAGACTCGTCTCCTTCGTCTGTGTCTCTCTCTTCATCTATGAAAAGCACAGCAGTAAATAAATGAAAGTGTATTACTTATATATATATATAAAAAAACAACTGCAGTCTTTCAGGCCCCTGATAACAGACCCATCCAGAGCAAAAGGGAAAATTCCCTCCCCCTACTGCCAATTTGCAGAAAGAGTTCAAGTCAGAGTACGAATGGTGGTCACCCAGAGCATCCTCGCAGGTCCCCCTGGATTATTTCTCAGACTGTAAAGCCACATGGAAGCATCCTGGTCATTAGGCAGCTTCAGAGTAACAACCACAAGCAATAGGCTTTTGTGTCTTCATTCTGGTAAGTGAGAAGAGGCAGTCAAATGCTGTTTGATTCAAACTCAGAAGAGTGACAGCTGCAGGGGAAGGAACAGACGGCTTGGCAAGAGCGACGCTATAGTAAGAACATGGCTGCTATTGGGCAGACACAGCAGCAGGAGCACTGTCGCTACAGTAGGACTCTCACCCTCTCGTTCTCCAATGACGTTTCATCCATCATAACTGCTTCTGCGGTACAGGGCCGTGGTGAGCCTGGAGGCTGTCCCAGGCAGCACAAGGCACACCCGGGATGGGACGCCAGTATGTCGCAGGGCACACTCTCACACATGCAATCATACACTCTCAGTAATCCAGAGACACTGATCCAACTAACTGTATGCTTTGGACTGAGGGCGGACACCTGCACAGGCCTGGAGACAACATGCTAACTAGACGCACACAGCAGGGGCAGGACTCGAACCTCCAACCCTAGAGTAGCGAGACCACCTGAGCAGAAACCATGGCAGCCCAAAGACTTCGGTTCCAGCAAAAGTCCTTCTCACACTAAAATGTCTAGATCAAGATAATTTTTTATCTCGTTCAGCACTATCTGCCACACAAAAAATAAAATGCAGTCCAGAAGCATTCAGGCTGGGTTTCTTGTTAGCTCAAATCACAGGGGAGGACACTGGGGCCTACATAGGCATGTCTGCACCTTCAGGGTCACACTAAAGCCCGATCTCAGGCCCAGTCCAGAAGACTTTATAAGTGACTCAGATGGGGGCTGGACTTGCGCATCCAGAGGGACTTTCAACCTTTCACAACCCACTTAACTGTCTATTTGTTCTCAGCATATCCATTTTAATGCCGGTCCTTGGCAAGGGGGCCTGAAACACGACACCTTGACACCGTAAGTCGGTTGCATCACTCTTTCCTGGTGGGAAGACTCTTAAAGACTTACTGTTTGATCTTCAAGCCCGCGGACATGTTAACTGTACTGAATCTAAATAAAACATGTCCGGCTTATCAATAGACAGCTAGCCAAGGTAGGTGTCAAAGTGAGGCCCGAATACTGAATTTCATATATCCTGAATTAGGTCAGGCTTTCTCCTCTATACCCATTCTTCAAGTAACACAAGAGGAAGCTGGAGACAGCTGCAAGGAATGAGGATTTATGGCCCTGAACCTTTGTGCGCTCACCGTTATTTAAAAGCTGCGCTGTAATTGTCAACGTGATTGATTAGATGTGGCCCCTTTCAGACAGAAGAGAGAGCCTGCTTGGATAAGAAGGTCTAATTGTTTGTTTACGTCAAAGCATACCACTGCCTGCAAGCAAGGTCTCTCTAGGCCAGGCATGGGATTAAGTGCCTGTTAATACAGCCACATCCTTAAAGGGCATCTTGGGTTGTTTTAAAAAAAAGTCTAACCAAGAGAAGTATCAAGCAGTTTGCTCTAAGAAAGAAATGTGAAAACACAAAACACCACCAATATACCTAATAGGTACATTGTTGATACAACCAAATAATCTGTCCACATGATTTCTTTTACATTTTTGATCCATATTTACCTCACTGTTCTCTCATTTTATAGAAAAAATTGATGTTAAACATAAGGAAACTAACCAGAATATATAGTAATTTATTATCATACCCAGCCAGGTGACAGCTCTATCTAACTGCAGAAGCTGAAAATATCATTTACAGACACAGCAAATTGCATGCATGACAATTACAAGAGCGGGTTGAGGACTGACTGGAAGAACCTTTTCCCTTCCCAGCCGGTGGTCTCTGACTGAGAGTTGTGCTGCGTTCCGCCTGATACAGCCACGAGCCCTGGGGAGAAGATCACCGTGTCCTGAGAGGTAGCAGCCCAAAGCAGAATCTGTTTCCCTAGAGCTGACATTCAGGGTTAGTGACATCCCCACGCCATTCAGAGGCTATCTTACTGCTCCTGCAGTCACACTCAGATGTGGGCTGCACTGGCAAGTTCAAGAAAAGTCTAATAAAAGGAAAAGGAGTTTGATCGAAATTAATTGGTAGCTTCATGTCTCTGTAGGGCTTGTACTAGCAGAGCTAGTTGTGACTCTGCTCTGTTTGTGTTGGTCTCTTCCTTCCAGAAATGCACAAGCAATGAGACATTAGGTCTGATACGGGCAATGACATTCACACTACACTGTAACACAAAGATATTGCGGAATGAAAGGCGAAATGCAATTCCCTAAAGTATCCATTTTTTCCCGATGTTTAAAAATGATATTTCACCTTGATATTTGATGTCCCTTGAATTTTTACACTCCGTAAGAGAGGTATTGTCCCCTATGGGGGCAGCGTGTGGCTCAGTGGGCGAAGCCTGTGTGCCTATAGTCAGAAGGTCACCGGTTCAAACCCAGCCTCAGTACGTTCATGGGTCCTTGAGCAAGGCCCTTAACCCCCAGCTCTCTCGGTGCTGCTACAGGTGGCAGCCCTTCGCGGACAACTTACTGCACAAAGAGCAAGTTGAGGGAGGCATAAAGACAATTTCCCCATGGGGATTAATAAAGTATCAGTTATTATTAAACCAGACTTCAGGACATAATTGATTTGCTTGATTATTTAAGGTGAAGCAGTTCACCTTATTACCATCTCTGTACTTCAAGACAGATTTCTGGAGGTGAAGGGAAACTGCAGAACTGATAAACTTCATCAAAACATATTATATCCATCCATGCCAAAACATGAACTACATCGCCTATGAAAGATGGATGAGGGACATGCAGAAAGACAGACAGATAAATAGATAGACTTTGGGTATGGCTTCTTTAAAGGAGACGGTGTCCTGCAAGCTGCGTGCTGTGACTAGTTACGGACAGATAGCAGATGACGCTGAAAGAGGAGCGGCGCTCCAGAGAAAAGCTGATGCGGGGTGAATCGGCGGCGGCGCGGACATGCTGAGGTCGGCCTAACCAACTCGCCTTCACTGTCACCTTTTCTGTTTCCTTATCAAAGCAAGGAAATCATGTTGTGTCCGAAAGCGCCGCTCCGTTAACGCGGTTTTACAGTCCACATCGGCTGAAGCGGGGGCTGCTGGATGTTCTACTTCAATACTGATGTTTTATTCCTTTTTTATGCAGATGAAGCCTAGCCCTCACGAAAACTACTGTCCAGAAAAATAAACGTGAACATTTAAATGACATTCGTATCAATTAAATTGAATATTTACTCTAATGTTTTTTTTTTATAAAATACTTTAATATAATACAAGATTGCACATTGTTTCGTGTAAATGTATTTATAAATTATAAATTTGAGTTAAATACTGTGCTATGATCTTTTTTCCCACCTTCACTTCTGTGCCTCGAACCAACATCACCACCAATTAGGACGTTACGCTATTATATTGGATTAATAAAAAGCGTTTTATTATTTTGCCATTTTTTGTCATTCCATCAAGGTAAAATTCAAAATGCAAACCCATTTTACTTTGTTTTAACTACGCCATTTGTTTAATTGTCAGTTCAATTTAGACTAATGAAGAACTAAGTTGCACCATGTTCCAACTGTAACGTTTTGACAGTCACATCTGTTTCGAATACCTTACATGTCTTTGGGCCTATTATTTATTAAGAATGGCATTCTTTGTTATATGCATTACTGTGACGCATAACACTTGTAAAATCATAATCTCATAATGGTAGCCTAATTATGAGTACAATTTATACGCATGATACATTTGCTGGGAGTGATAAACCTTTTCATCCTTAAAATATAAAACACTGCAGAAACATAATAAAACGGCACTTCACGGATTTCCAGGAGTAGAGCAATGTTGATGGCTGGTACGAATGATGTTTATGTATGCGTTATTTCACCATGTTTTACATTTAGATTAGATCTGTTTGATTTGTTAGTCGTTCATTCCCCAGTGTACTGTCATAATATTTGCATTATTCTGTAGAATGAGCTCTGTTGAAGATACTGAGCACGGGGAGCTGCACAGCACAGGCATGAACATCTTAACATTCCTGTCAGCCCAGGAAAGCCCTGTGGCCAAAGGGTTTTTGTCATATTACTTTTTCGACTCGGCCATCTTCTCGTCTGCCCTTTCACCATTTATGGAGTTACACGTGTAGGTTTATTTTTTGTTAATAAATGTTGGCTAAGCTATTCAAAAGCTTCCTTTTGCTCGAATTAATTGGATAATATTGCCAGTCTTTGTTAAATACACTAAAAACTGATTTTAATGTCCCTGGCTCTCAAACTAAAATAATGTGACAGTCACCTTATTCAAGTTAGGTTTGACAAATGAAACCGGGAAGCATTGTTTTATTCATGCTGTATGATTCCCTAATAAATGAAGTCGCTAATTCATTGCGTACTTGTTAAAATATCAAACACAAGTGAGTTTCTAAACTACTGAAAAGATCAGGGGCTAGAAGTCACGTTTACCCGGGGCTTGACTTATTTTGCTTTTGAAGGAAGACTGGCAACAGGGCTAAAATACTCGGGGCTCGGATTAAAATACTCGATCGGGCTGTATCCCCGAGCAAACGAACCGAACGACGCAAATGATCAAACATATATGATTGCTATACTTAATTATGGCATTTATGTGACACACTCTCCTAAGGAATCCAGAGTAAACTTAACGTGAGCTCAGCTGCGACGTCTGAAGCGATATAACGGGTGCATATACTATAATATAAGTTATTTCATATCAAATTTACCATACCGTTACTATTTAACTCAAAAAGCCAAATGGGGTTTTTAAAAGATAAAGAAAAAAATCCTACATCATACGATTATCTATAATTATGAAGATTCAATTTCGAATGCATTGCAGAATGAAACGATTTTCGAAGTTGTTACTCTGGTTGCCATTCATCACAATCAAATTAACAAGGACGCAAAAAGGTTCAAGGAAGGACCTCGCAACAAATCCCTAATTCCGTTTATCACAGACAGGTAAATCTTAATTCTTGAAATGACACATACGTATCTGAGTCCATGGTCCTGCGCGAACCTCATTGGTCAGGTATTCAGAAAATGTGGGCGGGCTTACGAATGTTGCATTGCGCCAGCCTGTGTCGTGGGTGGACGGCGTTGATCGACGTCACGCTGTGAACCAATCCGCATCGTCGTTAACCTTTCGCGACAAGCCCATATCGAGAATACTATAAAACTGTACTGACATTGCTGTCTGTATACTTTGCGTGTGACAAGGAAGAGCGAGCTGCGATCGCGATACAGGTTTTCTTCATTGATCGACTGATCGAAATTTGCAACATGAAAGCAATAAGCCCTAAGAGATCCTTCACAAAAAAGAGCATCAGTGTCTCGGATCAAAACCTGGGAATATCTCGGAGTAAAACCCCAGTGGACGATCCATTGAGTCTGCTGTATAATATGAACGACTGTTACTCCAAACTGAAGGAACTTGTTCCCAGCCTTCCTCCAAACAAGAGCGTTAGTAAGATCGAAATCCTGCAGCATGTCATCGATTACATCCTGGACCTTCAGATTGCACTTGACACCCATTCCGCGGTAGAAAGTCTACAGCACCACCAGCGGCAGGGGCAGGCTACACCCCGCACTCCTCTGTCAACCCTCAACACAGACCTGAACAGTCATCCGTTGCAGGTAACCCGCTGCAGTCATCTTAATTAAAAAAAATATCGAAGAACTGCAAAAATAAATAAAGTACTAAAGTCATGCCGCATTCGTTGTTGAATCTCCCAATTCAATACTTTCTTTCCAGCCTCCGGAGATCTCCACAGAATTAAACAAAGATGACAGGAAGACGCTATTTTGTTAAAATGGTAAGTAGTGCGCATGTACCTCACAGTTAATTGCCTAACAAATTAATTTATCTCATTTTCTTCACGCAAGTGAAGGTATTGTGTGGTACTGTAGTTTACGCAACAGTGCAGACAGTCGATCGCGCATTACAAACATGTCAGTAAACTGACGTGCTTTCAATAATCGGAAAAACACTACTCTAACCTGGTGGCGGTTTATATATTCATAACATGTTCTATTGCATTTTATTGTCTTACTGCGAATTTGTGGTTGTTTATACTACATCAGGCGATATCGTCACATAGTGCAAAAAGAAAGCTGGCATCAGCGCTAAATAATTAAGTCCTATGCTTAGATAGTTATGCGATCTCCGCCCGCTTAGTATTACAGCATGGAGCTCTTTTTTTGCCCAGTGTACGGAGGATTTGCTTAAATGTTTGAAAATATGCGGCTTCCTCCCCGGCGCCAGTCAGTCCGGGGTTCTGCCCAATTTGCCGTCTCTAAACACGCCTCTCCTTTACAATCTTTTGCAGGTGTTTGGTTTGGACTAAAAATGGACCTGACATGTTCTTCATTTTTGTTCTAGTTTCTGCACTTCGTCCTAAATCGACTTCAGTTTTTTTTTTCTTTTTTTTTTTCCATAACATGCCGTCTATGTGGTGTGTTATGTTGTACGGACAGTCGCGGCTATTTATATAATAGTTTATCTATGTCCTTTCTTCGAAAGAAAGGAACAGCTTCTTTTTTCCCGAAAAAGGGAACTCAAAACAACCAAGTCACACAGAATCACCACCACAAGAAGTCTTTGCCTCTACAGAAGGTGGAGCGTGAACAAATGACAACTTTTATTGCTAATTTATAAAGTCTGCCATAAACTTTCATTTTTTTGTTTATAAGGGACATTTCAATGTGTATAAAATCAATGAAACCTTGTATATCTGCAGAAATTCTGGGCTGAAAATGTAATGCTGTACATAGACATGATGAAACTTTTTATAAAAGTTGTATTGTAAATTGTACCTTTTATAGAAAATAAATATAATGCTTTATTTGAGTATCAAGGACAATAAGGAAATTACTTGTACCAAGTTCACCATTGACGATGTAGTGCTTTTGTACATGCTGTTTTGTGAAGGCATGCCTTTGAACACTGAATCAGGTTTTAGATTGCATTCATGATGTTGACTCGGCTGCTGGTTAAAAACCAGAACAAACAAACAAAAAAAAATCTACCCGCGTTGCTAAATGAACAGGATCTGGGTGTTAAGATTTTATGCTTAGATAATTATTTTAAAACCAGATACGTAAACAAATGAGCGTTGCAGGTTAGCCACGTGGCCGACCCTAAGTGTTCGATTTCACCGTCCTGTAATATGTAGACAGAATACTTAACAAAGCAATGTTTGTTGTCCAGTTTATATTTTTATTATACGGGAAGTTTTACTCTGCACGGAAAGCCGATCGTGTGGCTACAGGGCACAGCTTGTGTTCAGTTACGTGGAAAGTGGGTTAATCAGGAGCAGTCTGGAAGGACCGCGATGATCGCCAAGGGAAGCCCCTCTTCGTGTGCAGGTGTTAATCGAGTCCAGCTTGGCGTATTGCCGGATGAAGTACAGATCGGTTCGTGAGGGCCAACGGGGAAGTTGGTTACTAGACATTTCATGCTATGTGCTTTTATTTATTTTACATGCGTGATTGGCATTAATGTGTTTACAATATAGATGGCCTGACAGCTTATTTGAAACTTATAAACATGTCATCACGAGCCGCAGCCAATGTAGTCCAGCTATAGGCTCCTTCCTGTTGGTATTGGAACTGAATAAACTGGCTTATATTACGGTTTGCATGAAGAGTAACCAGGGACCAATTAAATATCTGATAGAGTTATTGGAAATAATGGCGCAACGTAGATAATGGGCTAATTAGTATATCCGTTGTTTTTTTGCGGCGGAAACACAGACGGCTATCGTGCATTTGTACGTGACAGTTTCGACAATGGACAGTTGATTTGTCTGCATGCACGCACAGGAAGGCCGCAGCACACAAGTGCCAAGTGAAAGTCATTTGTAGCGGGTTTTATGCGACGCGGACGCCCCCTGCCGCCTATCGTGCAGCGTTACTGAGAAATTTTAATTATCGTGGGAACAAGCTCATCTTGAGTTATACTTTCTGCGGGCGGTAAATATTTTTTCTTTGCCTCTTGGAGCTGACTGCTCAAAATAAAGACTCAGCCCTGACAGCACGACTCGTCTGTATTTTATCCGACGCACACACATTTTTGTTTGCAAAGGCTCATTGGTTCAATGGCAGCGTCTTGAAATCGGTGTCCTCAAGGCCGCAGGAAAATGGAAGTGGATCTGTCTTACTGCCCCAGCCTAAATATCAGTTAGAGATAAATTTCACTGATAATGACCCAGTAAGAGGCTACAGAGCCAACTCCAAGAAGTGGACCAGCTCCGATTACTACAGCCCACGTGCCCCAAGTTAGAGCCAGTCTAGCATATAGTCTCCAGCACATAGAGCAGTTTATGTTTTGGTGCTTCTAGTCACCACCAAAATGAATACATGGATGTATTTTTTAAAGAAAGGTTTCACCACTGAACAAGCTTTCACTAGTGTTATCTATGCAGAGCATTATGATGATATCAAGAGTGTCTCACATTCAACTGGAGATTATATGTACAGTGATAGAGGCCTTTGACATCTTACAAACTTGTAAGAAAACTTTATTTACTTAGTGAATTCTTTTCAGGGATTTGCCATCACCTACTGATATGCCTGGGTTTTTACACAAGGACATGAATGGTGGAATGGCAGCCACCCCCCAACCCCGCCGATGCAATACTATTTCTTGCCCTATTCACACAACAGTTTACCTTTGTTTTACGGATTTAAAAAAAACAGCCCTCATTGTTTGGTTACACATTTATTAATCCACTAGTGAACATCTCAATAAATATGACAATCACAGCACTATTAGAGATACTAATAGTCAAATACTGTCAGTTGAAAGAAATTCACAATGAAATGTAGCTACATGGTGGTACATGCAACAGATATGTAAAAGCTAGCAGGTTCTACATGAGCCATGCAAATTCAGAACGGGGCTTGAAGTCCCTTTCTCTCCCATCAGGTTTTAGCACATCACTGTTACGACACGTCATATTCTAATGACACACATGCTTAACACTTGGGACATTTCCCATCAACACTACTAGCAACGACCAACGGTAAAGCAGTTCAACTAAGTTTAGGCAAAGGCATTAATGGGCTACTGAAACAGTTAGACGTCATTTTCATGCAACACTGTAGCACAATAACACTGGAGATGTTTGCAATGTCAAAGGAGCGACTACAATATGACCACAGGGGCAGTTTCACAGAACACAGACCTTATAGTTTGTGTTGCCTACCACTTAACAAGCTCTTCAACAAACTATGAACTCTAAATCTGCAAGTCAACATGACATGGGTTACTGAATGTCTTTACTTGCGTGTTTTCTAGCATGTGACACACAGGTCTGAAACTGGGTCAGTTGTTTTAAAGGTTTTTGTACCAGGAGTGTCCCAGATTTTTCTCCTCTTTAAATTTGAAAAGCAGCGCCACAGGTTCACAGCAAAACTGAAATATAGACCAAAATTAAACCTGAGCAATCGGCGCACTTATTTTTGGACTTCAGAACATTGAACTTTTATATTTAACATTCATTTTTCTACACATGCTCTACAGACAACATAAATATGACTCTCCTGTAAATTCTTTTTTGGGGGGGGGGGGGTCTTCGGAAGGAATTGTGCCACCTCTTTCTTGGGTTTCCATAAGGAATCATGGCAACTCTTTCTTGGGTATTAAGAAATCATGGAAGTCTTGGGTCTTCATAAAGAAACAAGGGAAGCCGGTCTTGGGTCTTCATAAGGAAACATGGGAAATTGTTTTTGGGTCTCCATAAGGAAATCATGGGAAGTCATTCTTGGGTCTTTGTAAATAATCATGGGAATTCGTTTTTGGATCTTTATAAGGAATCATGGGGAGTCTTTCTTGGGTCTTCATAAGGAATCATGAGAAGTCATTTTTGGGTCGTTATAAGGAATCATGGGAAGTCATTTTTGGGTCGTTATAAGGAACCATGGGAACTCAATTTTGGGTTGTTATTAGGAACCATAGGAAGTCTTTTTTGGGTCTTTATAAGGAATCATGGGAAGTCATTTTTGGGTCATTATAAGGAACCATGGGAAGACCTTCTTGGGTCTTTATAAGAAATCATGTTAACTCATTCTTGAACCTTCATAAGGATGGAAGGAGGGTCTTGGGTCTTCATAAAGAATCATGGGAATTCTTTGTTCAGTCTTCTTAAGGAATCATGGGAAGTCTTCATGGTCTTTACAGATAAGCCTTGTCAGGAATGGTTTTTTAATAAGGTCACAGAAAGAGCACTCAGATATGCTTAGGATGTTCATAGGATGCTCTCCCGCTCCTCACCAAAGGTGACGGTCTCGGAAGTGACTGTGCGGATTTCTGGGGGGTCACCGGGGTTGAGGCCCCTCTTGAAGTGCACGACACGCACGTTGTCGTTTGGTGCAGTGGTAGCGCTGGTGCTGGTGCCCAAGCCAGAGCTGGGGGCAACAATGACTTCAGCATTGGAGCCCTCACTGGGCTGGCGGTGGGTGCCTTGCTGGGCATTGTTAGTGTTGTTGTTCAGGGTGGTGTTGCTGGGGGTGCGGTTCAGGTTATACGTCCTGGAGGATGGCCAGCTCTCCTCGGGGCTGCTGGCCAGCAGGCTACACTGGTCTTCAGAGCAGATGGACATGCGGGCCACGGCGGGGTCCTGCAGGCCACTCAGGCTGTGTGGCAGGGAGGTACGCTTTCTGGCAGCGCTCTCTTCATCCAACTCAATCAGGCTGCTCCGCTCCAGCTGTGACAGGTCCGCCTCCTCATCCTGCAGGGAGTGGTTAGGTGAGCTCTCACTGGAACGCACGCCGGAGTCCGAGGAGTCCTTCTTGTCCAGCATAGCATCTGAGAGGTACTCCTTGCCTTTGGCTAATGGGCGGGAGCTGCTGTCTTCTGGGAGAGTTGCGGCCTTGCCGTCGGTCTTATTCCCGTCCCCGAGTAGCGGGGCATTGTCAGATTCCTCTGACTCCTCGTCGTCACTTGTCAGCTTCTGGTACCGTGGGCCGGCGGCTGCCTTCAGCTTGAGGTCGGCACCCTGGAAGATGCCGACCCTCTCGCCTGACAGCTTGCGGCCTAGCAGTGATCTGGAGGTGCTGTGGTCAGGCTTCTCATCCTCCTCTGTGATGGGGTCCAGCGGCAAAGCATCCGCTGCGGTTGGGGTATAATCAACAGCATCGCCAGGCTTGCCGGAACTTCTCTTCACGAAGGGTTTACGGCCATCCTGCTCCGAGCTCTCCTTGCCCTTATCCTCTGAGCCAGAGTGTGCGAACTGACCAGGATGTGGTTTCTCCATTGTGCTCCCAGTACCCTCCAACTGGGCCATTTGGGCAATGTACTCCTGGTATGCATTACGGTACTCAGCCTGCTGTTTGTCGGTCAGCTTGCAGATGTCATTGGAGGACTCCTGGGAGTTGAGGCTGGACATGCTGGGTGTCCTGTGTGTAGTGGTCTGGGTTGGGAAAGAAGTCAATCATCAAACAAATGATCAAATATTCAGCAACATTCAGCAGCCCACGCCAATCCCCAATGATCAGCAAACTGCAACTTCCTACATAACAGCTTAAGGACCTGCAAGAAAAAAGTCGATTGAATAAGGTAGTACTAAATTGGTTAGGTGCAAATTATTACAAGTTTACATCTGCAGTTAATTCAAATAAAATGTCCTTGGTAAAAGGTATGAAACTTATGTTTAATGTCAAGCAAAATCTGTGTTTCCTGATGGTCTGCAGTAAGTAAAAAGTAATTTAAACAGAAACCTATACAGAAGTAGGTGTGTGTGTTTTTTCAGAGTTGATCTCTATTAGTTTATCTTGGAGAGGCAGTTATTTTAATTCCTTATCAACATTTAGCCCACATACGTCACCAGGTGCTAACAGAGGTCAAGGAACACACGTCTGGTCGGGTCGCTGTAAGTTACCGTCCATTGGGTGTTGTTGACTCGCTGGGGCTCCTCCAGGCCCACAGTGGTGAGCTCCTCGAAGCTTAGGTTGAAGCTGTACATGGGGGAGGTGTCCTGGTTAGGTGCCCCGCCTTCGTACATAGAGCCATGGGGACGCCGGGCTGTCTCCCCATGGTTTACAGGGCCGCTTCCCTGCTCACTAGGGGCCCCATCATGGAGTGTCTGGCTCTCTACAACACGCAACTCCATTACCTGCGGGGGGCAGCGGGGAGGCGATCAGGGAGCATTCGTCAGTGTATCTTCTCCCACTCGTATGTCGTGCACATACAGCACAATCTTGTAGTCAAATTGAAACAAGTGCAATGCGGAACCTAGGCGGATACAGACCATGGCCCTCTGATAAGGTGACATACATAAAAGTGAAAAGAAAACATGAGGGAATCTTCACCTTACTATACATCGGTCGGGCAAAAATGACCAGCCTACCATTCCCCGGAACAGCTGCCAGTCTCCGAAGTTCATGTTCATCTCCTTCTTGAGTTCATCCAGGTTGCACTGGGACAGGACTCTTCCATTCACGTTGGCCTGGGACAGTGCAAAGAGGTCAACACTCAGGGTAATGGAAGATTACAATGGAGAAATACAAAGGGGGTTTTAACAACTGGCTGCAAGCTAGCAGCCTTTGTGGGGGTAGCCTTCATGTTGATCTGTTCATGCAAGTGAATTGTTTTGGTTTGGTTTATATGGGACAGCCAGGCTGTGGGCAGAGCTATATGGGCTTGTGGGTTCATTTTTAATAACCAGATCCACAAGAACCGCAGCTCCCTCGATAAACAAATAAGCAAGATTATTACAATTCCTAGTGTGCGACTTCATCTGCAAAAAGATAGAGTGCATATAGACACAGGCATGGGGAGACGACTCATCACGGCCTAACCTCACCTTTTTGATGGTAGCCGTGTACTGTCCCAGCATGCTCTGGTCCATGCCCTCGATCTGCTTCATCTGCTCACACACGGAGTCCGTGTTCATGGAGCTCAGCATCACGGCCGGGGCACCGGATGCCACGGAGGCGGGGCCCTGTCCCACAAGGAGAGCCAATAAAAAGCGACATCAGAGACAGATGTGGTACACGGGACACTCGTGAGCCAGGCTACGGTAGAGACTGTTTTGTGTCAAAAGAGACACAGAGTTTTCTGATTTTGCAGTGTAGCCCAAAGCCTAGTTAATCAGAGAAAGAAAGCTGAACTTTTGAGCATTTAAACTATGTGAAATAAAGCCTGCCACCGGCTCTGGGACCACAGTTTGCACTGAGCAGGTGGGAAGAAGGTTAACTTCAGCAGCCACCTGTCATGCAGCTAGTCCACTGGCTGTCTGCGAGACCTACAGCACTGAACCAGTCATTCTGAGCCCGGTGTATTGGTCAAGGGCGAAGCAAGAAAGGTCACCCCCAGCCACGACGTCCAATGAAAAGCCACCATGAGACGTGCGTGTCCTTGCGGTGGACATATATTACTTAACAGGCTCTTCCATCATTGCGTGCACTAGCACGACAGCAGAGACGAGGGTGAACAGGTAACACACAGTGCGATTAAGGGTTCCATCACGCTGTTTTGTTTTCCATTCATCTGGCAGAGACTTCTCCAGGCCAAATGCTACATCTTATTTAATATTCTTTCATTTCTGTGTAAATAATGGTAATAATCAGTAAAAAAAGAAGGTGCTATTCAGTGGATCTTAAGCAATATTTATGATCTTCCTAAGCTGTTGATAAAGTAGCCTGCGAAACTGACAACTGATCTGATTTGACTCTTGCAGTAACTTTAATATTCACTTCACTTTTGTCTGTAATGAATTTAAGGTTACTTTTTATTTTAAGAGCAACACAGAATGCAATCAGAGGATTAACTCTGACGTCATGTTTCATGGACCATCATGGCTTGGGGTAAATAACAGCAATACTTAGCAAGCTGTGAGCAGTGCATGCTTGAGAAGGCCCAGTAATTAAAAAGCAGAATTATAATTACCTTTTATTTAAAAGAACGAACGGGGGGAAAAAAAAAAAACTTTGAAATAAATAGCTAAAAACAAAGAAGCAACTGCAGAGAGCAAAAGGTTTGAGCTTGTCGGTCTGGGAGCCCCACAGCAAACGGTTTGGCAAGGCGCCGTGCAAACCTAAAAGCTATAAACTCATATGCGCAAAAACATTCAGCATCATAATTAAAAGCAGCTTCCCCTGCTGACTACAATGTCATATGCGAAATTCTAATGTTAAATGTATTACATTTGTTTGCAGGACAGGGTCAGAGTGGGTATAATGAAGACATTAGGACATTTCACAGGTTACCCTCTACCCAGTTAGGGTCTACAACATAGCTCACTGCCGTAGCATTATGGCAATATCAGGGAATATTATCCTTGAGCTGGGCGGCTTAGCAAAGAACTGATGACCTCTTTTCAGATCACACTGACGGGACTGAAGCGCATCCCACAATGCCTTGGGAAAAATTACATCATTAAATCACAGGTAAAGGACACAGGATAGGTCAGGATACATTTTGGTCTTTGACACACACTGTGAACCACCAGATGTTCTCCAGTAGCTACACCAAACCTCAGAGGCTTCCGTGCTGCTGAGAAATATCTAACAGGCATTGTGTGATGCACTTCGACCTTCATCCGATAGGACGATGAATAAAACGGGTGCAACCTCAACCTGGAGGCATTTTCCAGCCTCTTACCTCCACAGAGCAGATCCCTCTAGCTTCCTAATATGAACTCACTGCAGAGCAGAGCTCAAGTTACCTTAAGAGTTAGGGAGCCAATCTGTGTTCCAGATAAGGCCACAGCTGCCGAATCAGTCAACCTGGGAGCTGTGTGACGGTACAGAGAGCCCTCCACTGGCAAAGAGAGGCCACGACGGCAAGTAAAAAGCTGCTTAAGCAGGCCGTCGAAATGGGCAAAGCGAGCAAGGTGGACACAACAGGGACTAGGAAGACGAAACTGGACGGAAAGATTGAGCCACCCACTAGAAGGCAAGATGGCGACCCTCAAATGACAGCGGTCAAGGTCGACATCAAAGCCGTGTAGGTGGACCAAACTCAGACCAGGTAAAGTCCTCGATTCAGCTATAACTACTGGTTTAGTGACTAAATTCCTAACAGGGAATGTACTACACTTCCCCTAGAGCATGCTGGGAACTCAGCAGCAAGAAGATTACAGAGCGTGTTAGTTTTGAACTAAGAGGGCAGCAAAAATAAAAAAATAAGGCAGGAAAGCTGGCATTTAAAAAAAAAAAAAAAACTCAAGATTCTGTACCTGCTTGTGTTTGACAGAATGTGCCCTATTCTGCTTAGGAGGAGAAGGGAGGGAGAGAGAAAGAGACATCAGAAAACATTAGGAAACCGATGAAAGTTTATCACGGAGGGTCAAACAATGGCATTCATGTGGATGGACCTGCCGACATGGTCTAAAACTTCGTTGTGATACACAGGGTTACCACGATAACCAGGAAGAGGACAGAATGGAGTTGGAGTAGCCATCCAGAGCTTCCCCACTGATAAGGGGAGACAGGCATCCAGGTACTGGGCTCCGGAGAAAAGGCGATACAGTAAGACCAGAGAAAGTGAGCCATCACAGCAAGGGAAGATGGGGCCATACACACACACACACACACACACACACATACACACACTGCACCCAAAGGGCACTGAGATCATTTTTTTTTTTTAGAAAAAAAACAAGTGTTCAGAAGACAGCAAAGATCAGATCATTATGATAATTATGAAAATTCAGAGATTCGCCCAAGACACAAGGCAAATGTTCCAATCCCAGAACAGCGAGCATAGTATGTACCCATCGGAGGCACCCCGTGATTTCTGCAGATGATTTTCTAAGCTTAAGGGGCACAATGTCCTGACGATGTTCTGTGCTAAACGCCAGCCGAAGTTCCCACGTCTGCGAGCAACAGCTCTGTACTTACGAGTCCATTGCAGGGATCCCTGGGGAAGCCGGATTTAACGGATGGACGTAGCGGGACGTGATGGAAGCTGCCAATGTACTGCCTTGGCAGCTGATAAACATGATGGGGGAAATATGGCTATGGTCAGGAGACCCGGGGGGAGAAGGGAAACAAAAATTTAGGAAACGGAAATAAAAACACACAATGAGGCTCAAATAGAGGAACACAAAATGAAAGCAACAGTATATCAAATGCAATGTGAAGCAACTGACCAAGGAAGAAAAGGAACTGAAAAAGAAACTATTTGGGTGGGGAAACATGAGGGTGGGAAAAGAGGGGGTGCATGATTATGGACGTGTAGGTGCGGCATGATGACATGGATGATGGAAAGGGGGCAGGACAAGATGGACATGTGGGTTGTGCATGGGGGAGGGTCATGATGATCGACATATGCGTGGGGTTAGGGGTGGGGCATGATGATGGACAGAGGAGGGGTATGATGATTGACACAAGGGTGGGCCAAGGGAGCAGAAGCATGACAATGGACATATGGGTGAGGCATGGGTTCAGTTTCTGAGACCGGTTCAAGGAAAACGGCTTGGAGGGGACAGGCAGCTGGTCCATGTGAGGAGGGAAGCAGCCTGCTGTAAGAAAGAGAGGGGGTGCCGAAGAACTCACCCTGTTGTAGAAGGGGTGCTGGGGTCCTGTCAGGCCGCTGAAGTAGCTGCTGGGAGGCTGGGGCGGGGACACCACGCCGGGGGGGTTGTAGGGCCCACTGAAGGAGGCGGTGGGCGAGCAGGCGGATGAGTGCTGGCTATACACGGAGGACGCGCGGGGCGGGGCGTCCTGCAGGGGCAGCGTGGGGTAGGCCACGCCCCCCATGTGCATCTGATCCCTCGCGGCACGCACGTCTGGGGGAGTGGGGGG
>JAODLD010000045.1:7441461-7489696 GCA_026781065.1 Mormyrops boulengeri | reverse complement strand
CCCCCCCCCCCCCCCCCCCCCCCCCCCCCCCCCCCCCCCCCCCCCCCCCCCCCCCCCCCCCCCACACCCCCCCACCCGCCCCCGCCCCCCGACCCCCCCCACGCCCCAGCCCCGCGGCCACCCGCCCCCCCCCCCCCCCCCGCCCCTGCCGGGGGTGGGGGGGGGTCGTTTAAAGGGGAGTACGAGAGACAAATGCTTGAGGGTGTGTGCTTTCAAGTGCTTGTGTGTGTGAAATGAATGTGTCTAACTGATTTGTTTTCTGTTCTGGCACAGAGATCAGTGATGTGGTTAGAAAGCAGTTTTGTGCCTGAAAAATAATTTTATGCAACAGGAATTTAAATAATTTTATGATCTTTTATTATTTTGTTAGGAAATATTAAAGGCATCAACATGAGAATTGTGTGTGTGTGTGTGTATGTGTGCGGGCACGCCTGCATGTGTGGGGGGGCAGCACCTTCATGAAGCCCTCACTCTTCAGCTTGTGCAGTCTGTTGGCGGCGCTGTGGAGCCGCTTCCTCTGCGAGTGCAGTACAGAGTCCAGCACCTGCCACCAGGTGCGGCAGTTGAGCACCAGTGCCAGGCCCACCACACTGGCCATGGCGATCAACACGGCATTCACTGTGGTGTTGCTGCTGTCCACCTTAAAGACAGCAAGCAGGGCCATGCCGGCAATGAGGCAGCTCAGGACGAAAGCAAAGATGATGAAGGACGGCAGGCAGCATGTCTTCTTCCACTTCTTCTTCCCTGCGAGAGCGAGTGTGAGATGGATCAGCTTCGGTTAGAAACTTCAGGTTCGGTCCAGCACTCAGTCTCACCATCACTGGCTGCTAAACCCGTTAGCGATCATTTGGAGCTCATGGGAGTTTTATTTACACAAAAATGTTCTCAGGCCAAAATGAAAAAATGATTGGTTATCTCGACATCTGATTGGTTGGTCCCACCTCCTAGTTGCTTTAACCCACCTCCTCTAAAATCTGATTGGCTAAATCTCTAAACCAATCATTTTTCTTTCTGCCCTCAGAACATTTTTGTACAAGTAAAACTCCCACAAGCCAACTGACATACTATAAAAATTACACGTGTATACAGTCATACACTGACATTTTGGACAATGTAAGTAAGGGTGTAGACCACCTCCTTCTGGAGGCCTGAGAGGAGACTGAGGCTGAGGATACAGGAAGTAATCAGTTATGACACATAGACCACAAAAAGAAGACAAGGCAAACCTCACAGCTGTGAATGAAGGATGCCAAAAACTCAGCCCTCAGTTTCTAGTACTATACCATTAGGGAGCCCAGTTAATGTGCATCACACGTCACAGTGTGGGAGGCTCCTCCCTCCACTTCCAGCTTCATTCCCCCTAGCAGCAGGTTCTCACCCTGAGTGTCCTCCGTCTTGAAGACCCTGAAGAGGCGGGTGGCCAGGAAGCCAAACTCCCTCTCGCAGGCGTCTGACAGTGTGGCGATCATCTCGGCCATAGACGTCTCTCCACCCACGCTTGATAGGCGGTTGTAGTCTGTGAAGAGGAACCTGTGAAGAGGTACAGCAGTCAGGACCTTGGGGTGTCCGAGATGAGGACACTGTGTGCTCCCGAGATTATGAGAATATAGCTTGAATTCAGCCCGTTACAACTAAACATGGAGAACAGCCTGCATCTCACCTTGTTAGCAACAAGGCCAGGATGCTGAGTGTTTGTTCAGGATGGGACTCTGTAGGGCAGGGTGCGAGTGGTCATTATTTGGGATGGAAACCTGAATGGCAGCGCACGGGTGATCATTATTTAGGTCAAGTACTTGACGGGCAGGGTGGTGGTCATTATTTGGGATGGGTACCTGACGGGTATGGCACAGGTGGTCATTATTTGGGACAGTAACCTGACCGGCAGGGCACGGGTGATCATTATTTAGGTCAAGTACTTGACGGACAGGGTGGTGGTCATTATTTGGGATGGGTACCTGATGGGTATGGCACAGGTGGTCATTATTTGTGATGGCCAACAAACGGGCAGGGCGCAGGTGGTCATTATTTGGGCAGGGCACGGGTGATCATTATTTGGGTGAAGTACTTGACGGGCAGGGTGGTGGTCATTATTTGGGATGGGTATCTGACGGGTATGGCACAGGTGGTCATTATCTGTGATGGCAAACAGACGGGCAGGGTGCAGGTGGTCATTATTTGGGACAAATACCTGAAGGGCAGGGCAATGGTTTTTATTTGGTACAGGTACCTAACGGGCAGGGCATAGGTGGTTATTATTTGGGACAGTAACCTGACCGGAAGGTCAGGGGCGGTCATTATTTGGGATGGTTACCTGATGGGCAGGGTGTGGACGGGCATTTTTCAAGATAGGTACCTGATGGACAGGGCGCAGGTGGTCATTATTTGGGACAGGAATTCAACGTGCAGGGTACGGTTGGGCATAATTCGGGATGGATACCTGACTGGCAGTGCGCGGGTGGTCTGCTCCGGGAGCTCAGGGGGGTTGACAAACATCAGCTTCAACAGCAACTCCAGGTAGCCAATATGTCGCGCCAGGCAGGTGCTGAGGACCCAGGCCCAGTTCCAGCTTTCACCTTCCCTTCGTCCACCAAAGTAGACCAACACTGAGGAGATACACACAGCTCAGACATGCCCCCACCCCCACATATACAAACCATTGCCAGACAGCAGAGCTCATGACTCTTCGTCAGATTCATATCGTTCATTGCACACCATATCAATATTTCCAATTTGTAAGAATTATTTATTTAAAAGTGCAAATCAATACCAAACAGCTCCAGCCGATTACTATATTGTCTGGGAGAAATGAGTGCTGGAGTCCGAGTGTGTCTTATTTTCGGCACAGCAGTGCCCTCTAATGACCAAAAGAGAGGATAGCACTTGGATTTAGCAACGCTTTCCAATGATTCTGTTTTACTCCAGGTAACAACTGGTTTCAAAGGCAAATTTAACTTCACAGTTCTCATTCTATTAATTTTATGAATTTATGCCTGAACACTGGAGTTTAATATCTGTAACATCCATCTGGTCCTGTGATGTCTCTGTGCGTCTCACATTTAGCATTTTATTCGACAGATGCTCTTATCCAGAACAACGTACAGCCCAAGGCAGAAAAATGCTCATTTAGGGCTTCAGCAAGCGATGCATGTAACAGCGAGAACTTATGCTACTCACTGTTATACTGCAGCTGTTTAGGTGTGAAAGTGAGGTCTAGGACAAAAGATTGCAAATCGGGGGAGGGGGTATTTATTTCGCACAGGAAGAGGCAGTGTGACAGGGCGGGTCTGTCGTTAAGAGCAGCAATGATATCGATTAGTCCTCAGTAAAGTTACATGAAAGGCCATATGGAGTGGAAAAACAGCAGGTTCGCTGGCATGGGGAGCACTGAACTGATTCCCAGGCACAGCGGGGCAGGAGTGTGTTGAGGGGAGGGAGGGGCAGCCACAGAGCCGAAGGGGTTACCGAAGAAGAGGTAGAGCAGGGCCAGCAGGCTGAGGGACACAGCCACGGTCAGCTTGGGGTCGACGGTGAAGCCCAGCACCAGGGCCACGGAGCCACACAGCAGCATGGACAGAACTACCACCAGCCAGGAAAACTGGAACAGCGGCTCCACCTGCTGGCCAGCAAACGTCTTCATCTCGTCTGCGCCAAGGGAAGGGGATACTGGAATTACATCTCTGCGCAGGTCGCGAGCGCCAGGAAAGTTCTGGCACCACAAGTAACAAGACCGACAAGTATTTCACTACATTACATGTGACACGGCCTGCCTGGCAACTTTCCATGGGCAAAATTTAGATCAAACCCGGGCCTATTTTTATCCTTGTAACAAAATAATAACCATGTCTCATTTCAGGTCATATTCAAAATCATGAATAACAATAATAAATAACCCCCAGCTTTCAATAATTACCAGAAAAAAAAAAATTTAAGCTCTGACTGGGTGCACACACGCATAGCAGCCCACCAGCATAAGGACCAAACTCCCATCTTCCTAAGACAGACAGCACAACAAAACACAGACTGCCGCTAGGAGGTCTTTACCTTCCAGCTTCTTGAGCAGGAAGGACTTGCCGCTGCCCCACTGGGCGTAGAGGCCCACGCAGATGGGCGGCTGCATGGTGGGCTCGCTTAGGATGTCCGCCAGCGCACTGCTGTACAGGTCGTAGCCCAACATGTCACCGTCAGACTCCGTGGGGGACAGGTGGCCTGGTCATGCCAGGTCAGAGTGGAAAAAGGTTAAAACCTGGATATATGTAGCTTCTCACCTTAAAATTAGAAAAAAAAATGTAACTACCTCGTAAACTTTTAACCCCACCCTCTTAATTTAAACCAATGCCTGTATCATAAACTGTGATTGGCAACCAATGGAAATAAACATCACAAAGAGGGAAACTCTGCTCACGGGCTCCAAAGATCTGGGTGAGGATGCTCTTCTGGTGGCTGCAGTCGACGTTGTAGGGCGTCTCGCCTGCCTTGTTGGGCCGATAGAGTAGTCGGCCATCTTTGGGGTTGCGGAGGAGCAGCTCAGCTAAGCGGCGGCTCCGCCCCCGGATGGCGATGTGGAGCGCCGTATCTCCCTTCTGCAGTAAGAGGGTCCGACTGAGATAGAGGCCTGAATCGCAATCCCCCCCCCCCACCTCGTACCCAAGTGAAATCCTCCATCCACAACTGGCTTTAGGGTCAAAGGAGAAGACATATCACAAGCTCCACCAGTGTTTTCCAACCCGGTCCTGAAGGACCCCTAGACAGTCCATGTTTTGGTAGGAAGCCGAGAGGGAGAAAAAATGTGGACTGGGGGCCCCCATGGACCGGGCTGGGAAACACTGCTCTGCACTACATTCACCACTGTGAGCAGACAGTCAGGTCTCAGAGAGCTCTGCATCATACCTTGTCCACAGCGGAGACCTTGGCACCTTTATCCAGAAGAAGCTCCACTATCTCGATGTTCCTCATCTTGGTGGCCTTTATCAGAGGGGTCTCTAAATCCTTGGCGCACGGAGAAGATCAGACAAACAGTCAATACCATCAATCAGGCAGGTACCACTGTCCGCACCAAACATCTCGAAAGATCTGGGCTGAGTTTTCCGAAGCCTTCTTAATGCTACGTCATTCGTAAGTTCTGTCTTTTAACATAGAACTTACGAACAACGTAGCCTTAGGAAGGCTTCGGGAAAAACAGCCCTGGACAATACAGAATCAGAAGTCAGGAATATCGATCCGTGGAAGGATGGGTATTACACCCCAACAAGACGCAGGGGGGAGTAGGGGCAGAGAGGCATGGGTGGCAGGGGGGGTCAAGTGCAGACCTCACCTTGGTGCAGGTCTCTGTGTCAGGGTTGCACTGCAGGATGTCCCGCACCATGGTGGCATTTCCTTTCTCCACGGCCCAGTAGAGGGCAGTCTTGTTCTCCTGAAAGAAGGAAACAAGTGTGGGGAGGGCATGATGAGAGCTGTGAGCAGATGCACAAGTGACCCCAAACATAGGCATTTATTCTGCTGCCCCCCTAGTGGTCACCCACTGGAACTAAATACATAAGGATGAATAACAACACACACACACTATGGCCCGCATTTCCAGTTCTGCTGTTCCTAATATACCATGTTAGTTTATTGGTAGATAAAGTATGTGAACGAATAATGTTCTTGGTGTTTGCAAGAACCTTAATAAAATATATCAATATATCTAAAATATGCTTATCTTGTTAAAATTGTTGAAATATTCAGCTGTTATGCGATACACAAGTAAAACAGCGCAGACAATCACGCACAGAAGGCAGTGGGCAGTAAGATAAAGAGCGGTTCTCTCCAGACGCTCGCAGAACAGGACTAATATACAGCAGGTCAGATCATCGCGGCACGTGGCTGCCCTCTGCTGGGGCAGGAAGTGCGGTGCTACCACCTACCTGCCCCCTGATGTCAATGTCAGCGTATTTGTGCAGCAGAGCCCGAACGATCTCCACATGGCCGCCCCGGACGGCTCCGATGAGCACTGTGTCCCCGCTCTGGGGAGTGGACACACACATACAGTAGGTCAGGCTTCTCAGCAGAGCCGCTACAATTCAGCTCAGTAGATCATTTGCACCAATCGTACCACTAAAACATGTGTATGGCATTTGTGGGATTTAATTACATCACAATAATCCTTCAAAAGCAGTCACACATACAGTTACATTCACTGCAAAATTTACCATAAGATAAGCAAAATTTATTCCTGTCTCCCTGTCCAGCCACCACGGCTTCAAAACATTAGGTAGATAACAAAGGAATCCAAATCACAGCACTAAACTAATCCTGGCTCCCACTTCTGTGAGAGAGGTGAGCCAAATGTGCCTGAGCCAAATCTTCCGGCCCATACCCTGTCCGGGATGTTGACGTAGGTGCCGGCGTCCAGCAGGTCCTGGACGATCTCAGTGTGGCCCTCTTTAGCGGCGATCATCAGCGCGGTGTTGCCGTCCTTATCTGTCATGTTCACGTTGGGGTTCCTCTTCAGAAGCTCCTTCACCACCTCCGTGTAGCCGCCCTTGACTGCCACAATCAGGGCCGTCATGGAGTTCTGGCGTGGGGTGGGAGGAACAGAGAGGGTGAGGCCTTAGCAGACTGCCACAATACAGCGACCATGACCTATCTGTCACAAACAGAAATTCAGTGTCAAGAGGTAGGGGAAGGAAGTAAAAAAAGAGGGTAATGTACTTATAATGTCCTTAGAAATACCATGCTAAAGGAATACTCTCACTTCTATCCAGGAATTCTTTGAAATGGCCTAAACACATGAGTAAGAGAGAGTCCATGCTGTTGTGTGTAAGTGAAGCAGGAGCACCACCTACCGCCCCTTCCTGGTCGACGTCAGCGCCATTCTCCAGCAAGTGCATCACACAGTCAAAGTGGCCCTTCCTGGCTGCCCAGATCAGTGGGGTTGTGCCATACTAAGAGCAAGGGAGGACATGCTCATCAGCTGTTACTGAGGCCATCGTGTCATCACGGCTATCCCGTGCGAGGCACGTGTGAGGCTTACCTTGTCCGAGCAGTTCACTTTGGCACCGTGCCGGAGCAGGAGTTGCACAATTTCCGCGTGCCCGCGGCCAGCTGCCCAGATGATGGGGTACACGCTGTATTGCTGGGGAGGGGGATGGGAATTGAAATCACAAAACACCATCGTGGACACAAACCCCCCCCCCCCCCACACCACGCATGAAAAGCTGGCCGCCTGCTTGAGTGGTTAGAGTTTTAATTTCTTTTTTTTTTATATTTATTTTCAATTTCAATTTTTTTTAAATTAGTTTCGTTTTCAGTGTGGTTTAATTCGTTTTTATTTTACAGACATATTTCTGTTTAATTTTTTATTTTCAGGGATAGACTGAAAGTTGCAGAGCTATTTTGCGTGTCTGATCTTCAGACAATCGTACATAGATACGCAGTGTACATTATGCACTGATGTCATTAAGGATAAACAAATCATTACATTAGCTAAATATATTTAACAACAGCAATGGAAAGTATGTGATGTTTGTTTTTATTAGTCAGTTTCAGAAGAAATAATTTCTAGTTTTCGTTTAGTTCTAATTTTTTAGTTCACAAAAATGTTTTTGTGTCGTTTTAGCTTTTGTTAACGATAATAACCCTGGTCTGCTCCCCTGCCAGCATAGAGCACAACAAACCCGAAGGTGCCGTCACACAATAAGCATCTAAGAATTATAATTATTTTATGCAAATGGTATTATACTGGTCCAATGAAATGGGCTGACTGTCTCTTGCTGCCTTTCTAAATGGCGTGAGCAGAGCCCCTCACCTGCCCCGTGGTGTTGGGGTTGCTGTTATTCTCCAGCAGCACCTTGGCCACCTCCACACGGCCCTTGTAGGCAGCCCACATGAGGGCGGTCCATCCTCCCTGGACATCAATGGCAAGGTCACATGGTTATACCAATACTGCCTGACCACTGGCTTCCACTTTATGGCCAAAGGAATTATTTAAAATAACGGGGAATCTTAAACATCACTACAAACCATTAACCAATTAGATAATACATAAAATATCCTGAGTACCTGTACTGATATAGTCAAAGTTAGAGTCTTAATGACAGACAGACTGACAGATACTTTATTAATCCTAATGGAAATAGCAGAAGTTCCAGTAGCAGCATAAAACAAAACAACGGGAATAGAAAAGGTGCAGTGTAAACAGATGCTGATAGAGCCTGCTGACGGCTGGCAGGATGTGTCTCAGGTAGCATTCCCGGACACTGCACCGCTGCATGAGTCTACCTATGAGAGCAATGAAAAGGATCCTCTGACAGTTACGTTAAAGCTTGATCTATAAAAGGCTAAGAACGCAGGATCTCCCGCTCAGCAGGTTCAGCAGGGTAGGCCTATTTTTATCATATGGAGAAAGAGTTTTGTTTTAATAGACAAATGACTATTTGGAACATTTTACTGCTTACAAAACATATCCACAACCTTAGCTGTTTATCCTAAAAAAATGAATAAATCTGCATGATGTGTTTTGATAAAAAATGAACTTAAAGCGGTCTTTAATAGAGTCTTTAATACACCAGGTTTACATTAATTATCTGAATGAAGTGACCAAAGTGAGAATTATCTGACTGATTCATTTATTCTGCTGTGTCTTCCTGGCCAAGGCTCTTCCCCTCTCACCATGTCTCTGTGCTCTATGTAAGCACTGTTCTCCAGAAGCTCCTTCACCACCTCCACATGACCCTCCTTGGCCGCCGAGATCAGGGCCGTCCAGCAGTCCTGCACAACAAAGGAGAAATGTGGCAGGGGGGCTGGTTACCATGGCGACCAAAACCGAATGTTGTTGCCATGGAGACCCTGTTACTATGCGAGTTCCCAAGGGGATGGGGGGGGGGTGTTTTTCTTCTTTCCTATGACCGCAGACTCACCACATCATCCAGGTTGACATTTGCGCCCCTCCTGATGAGCTCCTGCACAATCTCCAGACTGCCCTGTTCTGCAGCCAGCATCAGGGGGGTCTGCCCGTTCTGCGAAGAAATCACACCACCCCTCAACACTGATTCCCACTTACTCAAACTGCTCCAGCTAAGTGAATAGCTACGCTTTCATGGAGGTACACCACTTCACTGCCATGAAACATTCTGAACCTCCATCTATCCGTCCACATCTAAATGGGCCTCATCTACCAGACAATCCAGAATTCCTCGCTGGCCACTCACATCGCTTCTGCCATCCACCTCTTTGAACTTGTCCAGGTGCGCCTTGACGGCGGACAGGTTCTCCTCCTCCACGTAGCTGAAGAGGTTCTGGATGGCCATAGTGGTCATCTTCATTGAGGTGGTTGTGTCCACCATGGCTGTACCTTGACACTGCTACACCTGATGGAACAGATGGGAGTTCAATTCAAGACCCACAAAGCAAACACACAGAGAAAAATTATCTACGACTAACCAGGACAGGTCACGGAAACCAACACCTAGCTATAAAATAAGAACCTTTAAAAAAAATACAGTGGTACCTTGACATACGAGTTTAATTCGTTCCGTGGCCGAGCTCGTAGCTCAATTTGCTCGCACATCAAAGCAATTTTCCACATTGAAAATAATTGAAATGCCATTAATCCGTTCCAACCCTCAAAATGCCACCCCATATTTTAATGTTTCATGTTATTAAATAAGGAAAGTACATTTCTAAAAAACAAATACAGTACAGTATTGTATAAAAAAATAATAGAAAGAGTATGTAAAGATATAATAAGGTTTTATACAGTGTACAGTACTTACGTTGGAGATGAGACGACTTGCGCTAACGAAGACTATGGTGGAGGTGGAGGGTAGAGGAGATAGAGGGAGGAGGACGGAACACTCGTTTTTTGCTATCACTACCGTACACTAAACTTAATTGCTACTTCACAATTGTTTTTTATTTTTTTTACTTTTTTATTTTATTATTTTTTTTATTTTTTACTTTTTCTTCTCTGCTTACCATAATTTTCGCCACTGTCTTCGCTTTCACTAATTCTTGGCTTTTTCGCCACACTTTCCTTACTTTCAACTAAAGGCCTTTTCTTAATAAACCTGTCCAAGGAGGTCTGTTTCATTCTCCCTTTCAGAATGTTTCGGAAACGAGTTAAGCATGTGTCATTAAATAGCTCTGTTGCACGACTAGTTGCAACTTTTTCAGGATGGTTCTTTTCTATAAATTCTGAAACCTTCTGCCACATTGACAAAATTTCCTTGAGCTCTTTTGTAGTGATGACCTCCGCCTCTGTCTCCTCTACCTGGGAACTAACTTCATTTAATGCCTCCGTATGCCGCTGCTCTTGTAGCTCCTTTAACTCCTCAGTCGTCAGTTCTTCGGAGTGCTCCTCAATGAGTTCGTCGATGTCTCTTTCATCCACCTCCAGACCTATAGTCTTTCCAATGGAAACAATCTCTTCCGCCACTTGCTCTTCGGGTTCGTGTTCAAAACCTTCAAAGTCCCTTTCAGCCACAACTCCAGGCCACAGCTTCTTCCATGCAGAGGTCAAGGTCCTTTTTGTAACCCCCTGCCAGGCAATATCAATGATTTTCAGGCCTATCGCGATATTGAAATGCTCCTTCCAAAATTCTCGAAGGGTGAGGTTCGTACTTTCCGTTACCTCAAAGCATCGGCGGAACAGGTGCTTGGTATAGAGCTTCTTAAAATTTGATATTACCTGCTGGTCCACTGGCTGCAGGATAGGGGTGGTGTTCGGCGGAAGATAGAGAACCTTCACAAAATTATACTCGTCGAGTATTTCATCCTCGATTTGCGGTGGATGGGCAAGAGCATTGTCGAGGACGAGAAGGGCTTGCAGGGGCAGGTTGTTGTCTTCTAAATATTTCTTGACCGCAGGACCAAACACAAGGTTTACCCACTCCACAAAGAACTGCCTGGTGACCCACGCCTTAGGGTTTGCCCTCCACATAACCTGCAGTTTCTCCTTTATTATTTTGTGTGCTTTAAAAGCTCGGGGGTTTTCGGAATGGTATACGAGCAGCGGCTTTATCTTGCAGTCGCCACTCGCATTGGCACACAGGGCGAGGGTCAACCTATCCTTCATAGGTTTGTGGCCTGGCATCTTCTTCTCCTCTTCAGTGATGTATGTCCTTCTGGGCATTTTTTTCCAAAATAGCCCTGTCTCGTCGCAGTTGAAGACTTGCTGGGGGATATATCCTTCAGCCTCGACGAGTTCAGCGAAGGTTTTAACGAACTCCTCTGCTGCCTTGACATCAGCATTTGCAGTCTCACCATGCCTTACAATCGAGTGAATGCCGGTCCTTTTCTTGAAATTGTCAAACCAGCCCCGACTGGCTTTAAAGGAATCCTCGGTCGCTGAAGTGCCTGGAGTTTGCGCCACCAAATCAGTATAAATGACTCGTGCCTTTTCACAGATTGTAGCTTCTGTTACACCATGTCCTGCAAGCTGCTTCTCCGTCAGCCACACCAACAGCAGATTCTCCATCTCTTCATGGAAAGACGTCCGGAGCTTAGAAATTATTTTAACACCTTTGGCTGGCGTTATAACCTTTAGGGACTCCTTCTGCTTCAGAATCGTGCAGATCGTTGACGTTGAACGTTCGTACTGCCAGGCCAAGTCCTTTACTCGCATGCCTTGTTCATGTTTCTCGATAATCTCACGCTTTAACTCAATTGACATCATCCTCCTCTTCTCAGCACTGTCGCTAGCACTTATTTTCTTGGGAGGCATGGTTAGAAGAAGGAATTACACACTGTTTACGCTATTAGGTGAACACGTGGAGAGAGCGAGAGCGCGTTGGAGGCTGGGGGATGTTGTGATGCCGCTGCTCACTACGCCATCTGGCGTCGGCGTCTCGAGCTCGTACCTCAATTTTTTGCTCGCGTAACAAAGCAAGAAATTGGCCGAGAGACAGCTCGTATCTCGAAAAACTCGTTAGTTGGGACACTCGTAAGTCAAGGTACCACTGTACTCTTTGCCATATTGAGGAATTGGTCACTTCCAACACAATGTGTTAGACTGATCAAAATACACCCTTCATTAGGCAGGAATGCAAAACAAACAGGCACCACATCAAAAACACATACTCGGCAACACCTGCTTTATCGCCCAATTATAATTCAATAGCTTTTCATTCATTATACTGCAAATGTTTCATCACTATAAGCCCTGCAGGTCACACTGTGGCAATTTCACATGAAAGCCCTCTACAATGAAACTTGTAGGTGGTGCTGATTTAGCCCCCTGCTGGAGGCAATCCTCGGGCTGATAACGCAGAAGATTTACCATGTTTGAGCTTCAAACGGGGAGACATCAATCTTACCTGGGGAACAGGACGGGGGATGAAAATCTTTCCTGTCAAAGCAGACCCTTTGATTGGCGGCTGAAATCCAGGCGCCAGGCCCAGCCTTGGTACGCGTTATCTGTGCCTTAAATGTCACGTGGTGGCCAAGCTGCCCAGAGCCATTAAATCTGCCTACAGCAGCAGTTGCAACAAAAACACGACCGCACAGACCCTCTCATCTTAGCACAAGTAAGTCAGTTTCATAAACTCACCGTCTCCTGTCACTAATTTTTTTAATACCAATCCATTAAAAGGGCCTGGCCGGTGGGAATAGTATAAAATAAAAATGTGAGGCTCACAGAAAAATGCCAGTTTACGCAGAAGTCTGTCATGCTTAGAGGTACAAACAATAATTTGAAGAGATCCTTAAGGTCTGCCCCGGTGCCCTACAATAAGGTACCTTATAGGCCTGAAACTACACAAGTATATTTGTTCTGTGTTGGGATCCTACAGGTAAACAGTGCAGCTTATTAAAAAATATAATACACTCAGGCTGATCATCCAGACAGGATTCGGACTGTCTTTGTAGTAGGATTCTAGACTGAGGTACGGTCTACCAATGACAAGACCCTCTAGAAGTGAAACAGCACAGAATTTAAGATTGATATAAAAAGAATTTAAAACTGCTTATAAATCTTTTCATCCAATGCTTTGACGGTTTAAAATATTAAGCATTTTAACACACAATACAAACGGAAACAGCAAGGATTTGATTTGATAACACTGTGACGGCAGATGCGCTCACGATCACCGAGAAACACCGGAGGCCGACGGCGGCATTAGCGATCATACCTCAGATCGCAGAGGAAGCCGCCGCCCTGTTCGGCGCGGGTGTCAGACACGGCAGGCGGAGCCGCACATCGCCGAGCACCATGAATAACGCATGAGGATCACAAAGAAACATCGATAGCCTCGCGGAGGAGGGGGGTACGGTATAACAGCAAAATCATCCACTATTTAACCCCTCCAAACGCAGTCCGCTAAAGCCTGAGAAGGTGCGCATCGTGGTTAATAAGTTGAACTAAGCCTATTTAAAAATAATAATTTGAGTATTTTTAGATAAACGCAACACTTTTAGGCGCATACAGAAACACACGTAAGAGATGAAGGTCTGGCGGTATTAGTGTGACTTTGCATCCAAATATGCAGCGACGGATGCAGAAGCAATGAACGCAGACAAACACGGCTTATTTGAGATGATGGAGCCCGGTGCTAAATGGCAGGATGAATGAACCGACACCTGTCTGCAAGCACGATGGGTCCTGTCGCTAAATAGCAGGATGACTGCACAGTCACCTGCCTGCAAGCATGCAGTCCAACCACATCCTGCTCTTCCCAGGGGCGTGTTTCTTTTGTTGACAAACGATGCCGGCGATCTATGGCAGTCACGCTAATATACGGTCGGTACAAGCTGGCTGACTAGATGGCTGCCGTGGAGCTACAGTGAATAACATAGAGACACTATATGGAAAACGGTGATTTGCATAGCCTTGTTTACCGGCACCAGCGAGGGTGTATTCACCACGGCTCCATCATCCATCTAAATATTCCTCCATCGCAGCCGCTGCTATACCCGATACTGACAGCAAAGCGGGGCTTTGTTTTTCCTCACCGATAAAACCCTAAAATGACAAAGTCTTCCCGTTTGACAGAAAGACTGGAACCCGATCTTGCTTTTAGCTACCCGTCCTCGGCCGGTTCTTCAGATACGGATCATGAAAGTTTTGTTTTATGGCGTTTTAAAAGTCAGTCAACCTCGTTAGATAACTAACGAGCGCGGCCATGGCACCTAGAGATGGGGACGCCTTATAACAGTAAGTATCTATGTATAAGAGGACAGTATGGCTGAATTCTCCAATTTGATTAAAGCATCGAGCGAAAGGAGGTTTCGGTGGGACATGTAATCTAAATAAAAACGGCTAGATGCTTCGTAGTGACCTAAGGAAGGAAGCGGAATTTTATGTCGAAAAAGCTACCCCAAACGACGAGCTATCAAGCGGCCATCGGCATTAAAGCATAGCTAAGGTGCGGAGTCCGCTCGATTCCCCCCTGTGGCATCAGCTAGCCGCCTAGCATCTCGGCTGCGCCCGCAGGCGATATCGCCCGCCTATGGGGACCTAGGAACCGGTCCGAGGGATCGGCGAGTTACAAATAAGAAAACACACCAGCTAACGCCTTTCTACTCACCTTACGTGAAAATGACACGAAGAAGTGCTCTCTTTTCCCCGCCTAAACGATACGCGATCAATCACAGACGATCATCCCCTCCGACAGCCATTACTGTGAAAGAGTCGGGGCTCGTTCTGCGGCTGATGGCGCGCTCCGCCCACTCGGCCGTGACGTTTCGCTCGGGGGCGGTGCTGGCTGCCGCCCCGCCCACCGACCCCAACGGGATCGCTGTGCTGCTCACGGAAACCAAGTATTCGCAGATGACAATTTCATAAAATTTTTTACCATTGTGTTAATAGCACCGATTCCATAAACTAACTGATTCAACCTTGTACACATTTAGATATTTGACGAACGTGACAAACACGAAACTACGTTTTCCAGCCTGACAGAAACTGCGGCAATTGTGTGAAACAACTATTAAATCTATAATTTATAGGACTGATTGAATAGCCTATCCCCAGATATTAGGTCTGCATCTACTTTGAGCACTTTTAAAACCAGACCGAAGAATCATGTTTTCTCCCTGGCTTTTGATTAGTATAAGTGTCTATTATTTTTTTCACCTCACCCTTTCTTGCGTTTTTGTTCTGATTTTTATTTGTCTTAGTTGGATTCCTTTCATTTTGTGCAGCACTTTGGTCAACTTTTGTCATTTTAAATGTGTTCTCTAAATACATTTTGATTTGATAATCGGAAAATAATTTCACGTTGGTCACACTGGGTTTTCATATTTGTAGTTTACAAAAGTTCCCCTTGATTTCTTACAATTCGTATATGTTTCCCTTTTGATTTCTGAACGACATTTGATTTTTATATAGAATTTATTCAATATTATAATTCGGCACATACTCCACTACCATGCTGTTTTTACACAATATGCATGACCTAATGCCGAAATATTGCATAAGGAGCTCAACTAGAGATAAGCAATAATTGTGGTTGTCACATTGTTGAACACAATGCTCAGTCACTTGTAGTACAAAGAAAGTTATGGGCACAGCCTAATATAACATGCAGATAGAAATAAGAGAAAAAGGAAACAGTGAATTTGTGTTTTGAAAAATATAATATACAAACATATTCAGGTGCACATCAGTAACTTATACAGTCAGGTATAAGTGAACATGTTTTATTCACTGATAAATTGGGCACCAAGGATTGCATGTTGTTTTTCACCATGTCAGTTCAAAGTTTAGCGTTATACAATGTTTGAAGATCAAACATCATACAGCTGAACAACATGTGGGAATGTCAGTTTCTCCTGAACATTTGGACCAGCTACTTCTCTGAATCCATAGACGGTAGAGCAGAAAGACGTCAGTGAACATGACCAGAGCAGAAAGGCAGGCTTACCAGAGAGCAAAACATTAGTCATTTCATACACATAATTCACCATTGGCTCTCACACCAAGGATTAAACATCTGAAAAGAGTGCTTACCCGAAATTTGAATTTGACTTGAATGACATGAAGCTAATATCTTCTGTAATTATGATAAACTGTACTGTCATGAGGAGAGTGTTGGAGTGACCAACAGGTCAGCCCATCCTGTGGTCTGTGTGGATCCCAGTGCAGTGATGGGGACATGTGCTATAAAAATGGTGCTGACTCTCTAAGGTCATGAAAGATCCCTGGACATCTTTCAAAAGAGTAGGGGTGGTACCCAGATGTACTGGCTAAAACTGTCCACTGTAGCTCTTTCAAAATCTGGCATCCTGATCATCCATCGATCCATTTTCTATAATCACTTGTCCTATTCAGGGTCACAGGAAGTCCGGAGCCTATTGCGGAGGCTACAGGTACAAGGCAAGGGACAACCCAGAATATGGTGTTCACCTATCGCAGGCCACAATCACACACCATCCGCTCACACATGCACACCATCCTAATCATTCCCTGAATGTAATTGGTGAATTTTCTCCTGCCCCTTCACCACCTTAGCTACTCTGTAGTGAGCGTACTGGTCATCCTGATTTTCTGGAATTCAACATGTCCCTGGGTCAACAACGGAGGGGCTTGCGTTTCATTTCTTTAACCAATCACAGTCAACGTTGCATGACATCCCCACATTGGTAATTTTTTTCTCATTTTCAAACTAAAGCCTTCTGCCCATTGAGCTTGTGGCATTATATGCCTAAGAACCTTAATCCTCTGTGATCAGAAGGTCACCAGTTCAAGCCTTGTTGATCTTGTTATTATTATTACTATTATTATTATTTTCATCATCATCATCATCATGAAATAAAGATGCACCCTTACACTCTCCATACAGCCTTTGTGGGTAAGCATGTCCCTTAGCAAAAGGCTTACGCAATAAAATGGGTACTTTACAAATCTGTGGACCTTGCTGCTTAACAGTAAATACTAGTTTTAACTAATGTGGTAATGTCATACAATGAAGGCTGTGATTGGTTAATGAAGTGCAAAACAAGCCCCTCCCATGCTGACCCAGGGAAAATCAGGATGTGTCCGGCACAGAATTACTGGCGTCGCATCATCCAGGTGGGGGCTACACAGTGGTGGTGGTTCAAATGGCTCCTCATTCATTCTGTAAAGGACTTTGGGTCTCTTGAAAAGTGCTATATAAATGTAATATTCATTCATTCGTGATAAACAGAAAACAATCAATAGGAATAAGTCATTTTGTAAGAACTTTTCTTGAAACCTTAGTGCTTAATGTTCTCGTTCAAAAGGGTAGTGGGAATATTGTGTGGCTTAATGGGTTAAGATGCTGTGCCTGTAATCAGATGGTCACCGGTTTACATTCTGTGGTCTGCAAAGTGGTTTCATCATTGGGCCCTTGAGTAAGACCCTAACCCCAGTGGCTCCAGGGACTGGCTGACCCTGCTTTCTCAATTGTATGTTGCTTTTGGATCTAAGCATCTGCTAAATAAATGTTTAATGTAGTGCGTTCTTGGAACCTTGGTCCTGGAGTATGCACTGCTGATGTGGAAGAGTATGCTAATGGGTAATAAAACTCTGTGTCATCTCAACTAATGAATAAAGATGCTTTATAGGCATGGAAGTCTGTGTGTATTTTTCAGTCCTCGTACTCAAGAGCCTTTCACCCTACCACTCCCACTTTAATTACTCTGTGTCAGTGTTTCCAAATCTGGTTTTCAGGACCTATGGACAGTCCATATTTTTGCTCCCTACCAGGAGCTGGGAGGGAGCAAAAACATGGACTGACTGTGGGTCCCCGAGGCTCTATGTAGGTTATTTATACTACCATTCGGTGACTTAGGCAACCTCCTTTTATCCAAAGTGACTTTCATCAACTCACACAGCTGGGTATGTTTCTGGAGACACACGTATCCTTCCCAAAACACACAAGCAGGAAGTTTCCCTTCTGTGACTAAAACTTTCAGGATGAAGTGAGTGTCGCCACAAACGGATGGATGTTTTGTGTCTAATATGACAGGCCTTGGCAGAGCACCGATGCAAAACGAAGACCCTGCATGGTGCAAAGTGCTGGCAGCAGCTGAGATGAATGAGCATCCTGTTTGGCTCATTGTGGGAGTTGTGTACTTGCTGTTTTTGTGTTTATTACATAACTATCAAATTCTCCTTGCACTTCTATGCTTTTAACCCCAGAGGGCATCAGTGAGTCTATTACTGCAGTGATTCTGCATGAAAACAAAGACTTGAATATGTAGTAACAAGCCATATCCAGAACGATGGATAAAATCCAATAATCTTTTAATCACATATTACACCAATAGAACATGTGTCAAAAGTCATCTTTTAATGATACAAAAAAAGACCATAAAATGTATACAGACTCTCAGACACACACACACACATACACACACACACACACACACACTACCACATATATACATACACACTGCAAATTTGTTCAGGGCCTTTCAGAAACAATTTCAGAATATCTGTTTCCTTCACATTCAAATGACCATATAATCCCATATGTTTGGGCCATTTAGCAAGAATGTTTGCAGTTAGCCAACATAAAACAGATTACAGCCGTATCCGAAAAATAGTGAGGTGTTTTCAATCTGTGGCAAGAGAGATGGAGAACCTGTGAATCACAGATGGAGAAAGCAGACTAACATTGTTTTCGCCTTATGAGAGTGTGTTGATACTGGATTCCAGACACTCTCTTTAATTCACAAAAAAAGATGCAGCTCCATTCTGATCTTCAACTCTAAAACAATAATTAATTATTATTGTTATCATTTATCCTAAGGAGTTAAAGAAAATCAGACAAACATCTCTTAACAATCAAATTAAAATGCAATTAAGATATCTAGTAGGGTGAGGCACAGTGTAATAACTCATGTGGAATGAAACAGATTTTAGAACACAATCCAAATTCCAGACATTTCATGAATCTCTTCCTATACCTTAAAATGATGGATAACAACAGTAACAATAGCAATGATAAACTGAAGCGCTCATCAAGTCTCACTTGCTCCCCCTCCAGGTCAACCGGATGAACTTTCTTCCTTAGGCTCTAAAGACACCAGCAACTTCTAATTAGGGCTTGCCAACCCTGTCCCGGGGGGGGGAGGGGGGATAGGCTGGTAATGGGAGATGTGTTGCTGATGAAATTTGCTGGGGGAGGAGTAGGTTATTTCATTTTCCCCAAAGCAGGGCCCCTGCTTTTGTCGGGGCCCCAAAGGGCTGCTAAGGTCACTTATGCCTTAGGCTGGCTCTGCACAAATAAGGGAACCTCAAAACTGAATTAGGTGATTTGATTAACTAGAACAGAAACTCTTTCCCATCATTACTGTCAGAAGATTTAGGTTGCCTCTATAGTATGAATGATGGCAGAGTCTCTCATTTTACGAAAAGAAAGAAGAAAAAAAAAACAAGAGACCAATCAAACAATAGCAAAAGCAAATAAATTCAAGGAGATTGGCAACTGACAATCTTCTCCTGGTGTTATGACCATGTTAACAGAAGTTCTGTATGCATTTCATTTTGGGAGAAGTTGGTGTGTTTTAACAAGGACCAAAACCCCTTAAACACTAAAATCTTTTTTTGTTTTTGCTGCTCTCCTCTGTTTCCTGATGCCAGAATGAGAAAATGCACAGCTTTGATATGGTGCTACTCCCTACCCAGGAAGACGCACATTAAGCTGTTGGGCAGACTGAAGGTTTAAGGCACCAGAGCAGCTGTTTTGCACACAACGTGCTGGTGGAGCCAATCAGACACTACAAGTCGAGTCATGTGATCCCCCCACCACGCTTCGCTGTTAGTAGTTGCCGTTTGGTCCAGAGAGCTCTCATGCTCAGGGTCAGCTGCACTTCAACCCAAAATACGAACCCCCACCACCAAATCCATCGTACCCATTTGTTTGTCCATTTGTCTGATGGTCTTTCATTAAAAAAAGTAGAGAAAAGAACAAATCTCTGCAGTGGTCTCAGTGTTGGAGAATTCCCCAGCCTAGCAGGCCGGGTGCTGGCTCACAGTCCCTCATGAAGTCTTCTTCTCCTGGCTGCTGTCATCTGCGGTGGAAGGGGACAGCTGTGCGGGGTCACTGCTGGGTGCTTTATTTGTCCGCAAGTGCCTTGGCTTCACGGGCAGAGCCACCACCAGCAGCAAGCAGCTGATGTGACCGCTGAAGTACCACGACCTGGGAAAGGGGAGGCCGACGTGTGCGTGATCAAGACAAACGGCAGCGATCATTCGCAGGGTAACTGCGCCACTCTCATAGAGGTAGAAATCACCGATAGTCGCCTACAGGACTTTGTGAAGCTCTCTCTCTACACCACTACATCTCCACTGAGGCAGCCGGCACGTACTCCCGGTCATTACGGCTCCACGCTACTTTACCGAATGTCCTTGAACATCTCTTATTTCCTCTTAATAGCCTGCTCATTCGTCTCCCCCAGCAGCAAATTACATCTCTCGAAAAATGCGGGGCCCATGTCATTGCTGCTTTGAGGGATAAATTAACTGATAGCATGAACCACATCAACCCTCATGCAAGTTTATTTAAGGAATATCTGGGCCAGTGTTCAAGTTACAAAGTGATCTTTACGAGGAAAAGACACCCTCATGCTGGGTGAGAAATTAATTTTAAAAAACCCTGACAAATATAAATGGTTGGAAGATGGATGGATGGAAGGATGGAAACTGTCAAATACAAGGCCCAAGTAGATGACCGGCTGTTTGCTTGAATGTGTGAGGTTTTTGAAGCGATTCCTCTTGGTCAGGATGTTGCTTGTCATTTACCTGTAAAATTTCAGTGATGGAGCCACCGAAAGCAGCACAAATGGTACTACTGTGTAGCATATGGCGATCTGAGTCCCCGCCCACGTGATCACATCATACACCAGCTTGTGCGTCACAGAGCCCAGGAAGTAGGGCCTGACGTTGTGTCTCACCTGAAGATCGAAATGAGAGAGTACATCGCTAAATGATGAACGTTTAGATCCATAATATCTACACTAGATTTCCAATATGGAGTGCTAAAGTCATTTAAGGCTGTTTTACTGATTGGCATAGACAGTATACTGTCAAGAACCACAGATACACAGTTAACATAGCCGCCGCCCCATCACTATTACACAGTTCACACTTATCCCATGGCTTCAGAAACACACAGCTCAACTGTTTCACTACTGAATGGTCGGAAAATTATTTCTAGAGGGTTTGTTTTGGGTTCTGAGCAGTTATACATGGGATTGCAACATGAACCCAGAAGTATGAGGGCTACAAACTGCCGGCAAAGAAATGAACAGGCAGGGCGGGAGGACATGCGGCAGCATGCAGGAGGTGGGGGTGCAGCACTCACCGCTCTCGCGGCCAGTGTGACGAGAATCCCCGTGACAAAGGTGAGGTAATAGCCTGGGTAGGCGCCGTGCCACATTGCCGACAGCAGGAAGGTGGCAGCGGTGGGCTTGAAGGGGCAGCGCTCATAGCACACCCTGGAACGGGGAGACCAGTCCGAACACAGCACAACAGTGTTATTACACTTTAGATTTTTAAAGCTTGTTTTCATTTTTATACTATTTTGAATTTTCATTTGAAACCCATGTATATATATATTTTAGTTTCAATTTTCGTAAGTTTTAGTAATTTTACTTCTTGGGTTAGACTCAAAGTTGCAGAGCTATTTTATGGGTCTAATGTGTAGAGAATCCTACATGAAAACACAGAGTACATTATGTACTAAGGTCCTCTACTTTTCTGCATATTAATAATGGAAATAAAAGACAAGATCATTACTTTAGCTGAATAGTATTAAAGAATTGTAACAGAAAATATTTGAGTTTGTTAAGTTTGTTTTTATTTCATTTCAGTGTTTAAGCATCTTTGAGCATGAGAAATATAATAATAATAATAATAATAATGATGATGATTATTATTATTAGTAGTAGTATTCATATTATTTATTTCAGTTACCTTTGGAAGCAATATTTATAGTTTTTGTTTAGTTGTAAATTTTATTTTGGTATCTTATTTTATTTCAGTTTACAAAAAATATTTTCTTTTAATTTTAGTTTTCGTTAACAATAACACCCCTGCGGCACAGCGCACCAATGTTAGACAGATACCCCACACAATTCAAAGTGGAGCTTTTGTGTTGAGACAGTTACTCTGTAGATACTGCTAACACTGACAAACGAACAGAAATGACAGGGGCGATTCCAGGATTTTTTTAAGCTGGGGGGGCATAACAGGGATATAATTCATAAACAAACTTTGTCATTAGCCAATGATATGTTATACATCAGGGAGTGACAGGGACATCGGCCAATCAGCTTTCAGCCGGGACCACCGCCCTTGTGACCCCTCCCCACTGTATGCCCCGGAAAAGCGGTCACAGAATTTAGCAAAACTGTACATCATGGTGCCTTCAGCAGCACAGCGTAGCTAAAGGGCACCCAAAAACCAAACAAAAATGACGGTTCAGCACCTCAGATAAGTTTACATGTAGAAACAAAATGGCTTCCATCTTGCCCTTCACAGGACCTGCTGGCTTTCAGCAAATCAAAAAATAATAATAATAACCTCAGCTGTTAAAACACATATGTACTGGGCAAGGAAAACAAGTTCGATACACATAAACTGATTTCCAGATAAAAAATATTGCCCCCTTCTGATAGCTCAGACAGTGCAGGAAATCTAGGCTTGGGGCACCATGATGAGCGTGTAAATTAAAGCCTGCAAGTCTCACGCTGTGTGTGTTACTGCGTCACCCAGGGACACCCGGCTTTATAAGCCGCTTGCCTTTAGAGGACTACACACTTCTGACACCTTCGAGGGCTCTGGGCTGGCCAACGCCGATGTTAGACGGCCGACTTCAGCAGACTCAGATAAGATGGAGGAGAGCCTGAGCTTACACTGCTAAGGTAGTGTGTCATTCCATAACCGTGACAGCTAGGGTTAGGGCTGCATTAATAATTTAGGTCAGGCCTGAATGAGGTGGCAGGATCTCTCCGTTTCTCGCTATTAGTTAACAGTAAGAAGATTGCTCCACATTTTCATTCATGCCACATGTACATAGAAAGCAATTACACATTTTATAGTGAAAGCAGTAGATTTTCAGTTACCTTTTGAGCCACAGGGCAGTCTGGATGTTCCAGTTGTCAAGGAACATCTTGAAACTGGTGGCAAACTGAAGAGGGAGAGGAGAAAAGCTCGCTGTGGGGTTCAGAGGAAAAAGGCAGGATTCCCACCCGCAGGCTTGGGCCTGTACTGCCTGGGATGGCCTCCTGACCAGGATACACAGTTGGAATATAGAATAGTGATACTTTACTGGGGAAATTGACTTTTCGCCTATCCCATCTTGTTCTCCAGAGATGCATATAAAGCTAAGGGGGCAAACGTGGGAGGCAAAGCACAGAGTCAGCCAGCGAGCAGCACCCCAGGAGCAACTGAGGTAAAGCACTTTGCTCAGGGGCACAATAGTGGCATCAGTCTGCCAGTTCCAGGATTCAAACCAGCAACCTTCTGATCACAGGAAGGGAGTCCTAACCCCTTGAGCCACAAACTGCTGGATGGACATCACAGGATGGCTCTTAATGGCCTTCTGGAGCCTCACCTCTATGTCCATAATTCTCAGGTTCGATATGAGGTCCCATCTGGGTGAACCATCTTTGTTGTAGCCATTGAAGCCAAATCCAGCAGCGTTGTTGATGGCATCGGCTGTGCAAGGGTAAAAGCGCATAGGGAGACGTACAGATCATGCCTACTCTCTACCAGTAATACCTCATGTGGCTTCTTCTAATGATGTACATCCATACAGAGCACTGTGTAATGCAACATGACAATGCAGTGACTGAGATCTGCACTGCAATGAAGACCTTGGAGTCACTTGAAGGGGTGCAAATCCCCTGCAGAGACATATGCTTCTGCCATTTAACCAGAACATTGTACAAACAACCTGAACACCTATCCTTCAACCTGAACACTGTAAAGACAATCTGAGCACATGTCACTCTACCTCAGCATTGTGCAGATAACCTGGGCTTGTCTTTGAACCTGTGTGTACATCCTGAGCAGCTATACTTTTACCTAAACATTGTACTGACAAACTCAGCTCATGTGCTACCTGAACACTGCATAGATAAACCGAGTTCTTGTCCTTTTACATGAACACTGTAGAGACAACCTGAGCACCTGTCCTTCAACCTAAACATTGCTGAGAAAGCTCCCAGAGCCAAAGACATTGTTGCATCTAAATGCTTGTAGTGATCAATACCTATAGGCTTGTTTATTATACTGAACTGAACGTTAATTTAAAGTAGTTCAGCCTTTGGAAAGCACAATAAATAGAGGCATTAAAGAATACCTTTAAAATGCTAAGACCGCAAAACCGCCGCGAGGGCACACTCACCCAGTGTCCACACAAAGTAGTACTTTGGCCGAGTGGTCAGCATGGATAGGTACAGGTAGACGACCTGGCCATAGAAGGGCGTGGTGGCGACGAAGTCGTCATCGATGTTGCGCTCCACGGGGAACACTTTGCAAACGGACAGGAAGACCAGCAACGAGAGCATGCAGACGCACAGCTTCTGGATCACGTCCACCTGAGGGCAGAGAACAGTGCCGTCACTCGGCGCCCTTTGAGCCGGGCAGAGCCATAAACATGGGTCACTGCCCAGACCCAAAACAAGTCAGACTCAGACCCGAAGCACCTCCCACCACCTGCAACTACACACTGGTGTGGTCACGTACTACACACACGGCGGGTAATGCACCACCTCACTCAAATCCTTTGTCCCTCATTTTCCAAAAAAAATTAAAAATCATGGTAATTAATCCTTGCCGTGGGGAAACACCAGGTTTTGCTATTTTGTTCTCCTCTTGGAAAAGACACGCAGAAAAAAGAACAATCCGATTAACCTATGCTTAATAATTAACACGAATGATTATTAAACACTGATAGGATTTGCTCTTGAATAGAAGAGTGACCATTTGCAGTGAACCCCTACGGCCATGAGCTCCTGAACTATGGAGGGAAAAGGAAAGCAAATGTGATGCTTCATCAGATGCCTAGCTGATCTATAATGAGTGGGAGGAAGGGCTCCCCCAGTCCACACATTCCTGGGCTCAGGCTACAGTGCAGCGAGTTTCTGCTGGCTGCCCTCTTTCCAGCAGGGGGCGCTATTTAATGCCTCAATCAATCACAGTTGTTCAACAAAGTCTCTCATCCTCTAACAGAAGATGACCAATCATTTTAGGGCATGACATGACAGCTGTGCGGAACAGCATAACAGCATAACATAGCAGCTGAAGGTAAAGTCGGGTAATCCAGGTCCAGAGAGTAAAAGTCCAGACCAGGATTTTGTTTCAACCAATCAGTTGAGCATAAAGAGTCACAGTCACAGAGTATTCAACCTGAATTACCCAACTCTGATTGTAAGTCACTCTCTGCCATACTGTCTTTCAACTTTCCCGATTCAATAATTTAGCAATGCATTATGGGGGCACAGCCAAGGCCAATATTTACATTTGACTTTAGGCCAGAGAGGAGACAGGAGGGGAGCGGCGGGGGGCTTACCTTAGGCGATGGATCGCTCTGCTTGTGCGTCCCGTTCACCTTGCCATTGTTCTGCAGGTGCTTGGCGCGGTAGGAGCTGCCCTCGATGAAGGCGACGTAGTCGTTGTAGGAGCATGTGGGACCCGCTAGGATGCCCATGAAGTTACAGTTGTAGCTGAGATACTCCAGGAGACTGGGCATCCGCCTGCAAGGGGAGCAACAACGGACAAGGAGATTTCCCCAGGCAGAAACGAGAACGGATCCAATTCAGTGCAGGGAAAATGAACCAAAAGCAAGTGTGAACACGAACTGATGTGTCTGCAACCTAAAAGCATGATAGATTTCTTCCTCTTTGAAGGCCCAATACATTGTGGCTCAGTGACCTCATTTGATTTAAGAAAAAACAATTTATAAGTGGGCGCCCAAGTGACTGTTGCCTAGATCTGTATTTTAGGTCTAACATTCCAACACAAATCTGTCCTCCTGGTTGTTTGGATCAGTTCCATGTGTATATTCTACATTTAACTCAATCAAAGCCAAGATAGTGAGGCTTAAAAACTGCATTTTCCTCAGACCATCGTCAGACTGCTGAATAGTCTGGCCCCTCCCAGCCTAAGACAGACTGTTAAGGGACTAAGGGCTCTGGACTCATAAATCTGAAACTATACCTGTTCATTTGCTGCACATTCCACTTCCAGCATAATTTGAACAATCTTTCCCCACAATTAGGTAGTTAACTGTATTTCTTATCTAGGACTTAATGTCATGTTTTTTGTTTATAGGTCTTAACATATGCTATTTATTACTTTTGCATTTGCACTATGACCAAGGAGAATGATATTTCATCTCAGTATATAACCACATGCATCATATAACTATAGTTAGCAATAAAAGTTGCTTTGACTTAAATCAAGTGTCATTCCCCTTTCCAGACTCTCTTTAATTAAAGAGTTTAGTGAATACCAGGAGAATTAGGTTCTACCGGCCACAGTGGGTGGAGCCATGAGCCCAGAAAGTAGGAACTTAGAGAAACTGATAGAAAACCGATTAAACTAGTCAGCAACCAGAAGCCACTTGTGGGATCCACGGCACTGTTTCTCCCACTATGTCCAACCAAGGTACAGAAGTCAAAGACCCATGGCAATGCCCCCTTTGGGTGAGGGACACAAATGACACCTACAGCTACCCACCAGAACAACATAATGCAATGTAGCTACGGCATACCTTACGGCGAGAATTTTCTGGCTGGGGGACAGCTGCTCCTCTTTCCTGGCCATTCCTGGGGGAGTCAGAAAGGGAAACGGGAAGGGAAAGGCTGAGAGAGTCAAGTCGTACATCAGTGAGCAGGGCACTGGAGAACTGCTCCTCCAAAAGATGGTGGAACATTACTGTGGTAACATTTAATCCGTGCCCCATTGGAAATGGCTTAATTAAACAGTGCGTGACAGTGCATAGAGACCCTAGCCACTGAGGGCTGCCATGCCTTATTTCTCCCTTCATCAGTACAGGGTACCCTTACATTACAGGGACGACCAGGTGAATAGAATGTAAGTCTATGTGTTTGTGTGTGTGTGTGTGTGTGTGTGTGTGCCAGGGGGTGACAATAAAAACATGGCAAATACATTAAACAACAGAAACTCACATCAGATTTTAAAGGTCCCACAGGGATTTGAACTATTTTAAATATAAATATGATTAATAGTATATGACACTGGGGAAAATCTAGGTCTCCCTCTCCCCTCCCCCAGCCCCCTTGATAAAAACATCCAGTGCAGAGAGCTGCAGGGAATTCCCATTATTCCCCAACTACAGGTACGACCCCTGGCGTTTCGCCTCAGCTTATACAGCTTTAAGGGTGAGAGGCTGTGCTACTGACAGAGAGAATCTTCTGAAGTCAGGCAGGTATCTGTGAATGCAGTGAGCTGGTAAAGGACAGCCCGGCACAGCCGTGTTGCCCACAGGAAACAGCACTGGAATTTTCCGGAACAATTCTTCATCTATTTCCAAATGTGTTTTGACAGTTAAATCGGGCCACAGAAATCAATTTGACACCGACTGATGAGGTCTCCAGGTTTCCGCTGGGCGGCCACAGAAGAAGCAGGGCCTCTTTAAGGAGGACTACCTAGACCAAAGCTATACACCCCCAGAGACACGGGCAGTCGGCAGGAACAGGGGGGGCACATCGATCTCCTGTGTCAAGCTAACTTTTCGGTATGAAGATGTGCTGCTTCGCTGACACTGCAGTGAGAAGTCAAATTTTCCTGCAAAGAATGCCAAAGTGACAATGTTGTCTGGGGTGGGGTTCTGCGCACTTCAGAACAGGAAACCAGCTGGTTCTCTGTGATGCACAGATCTTGTTAGATCAGCACCCAGCTGCTCTCTTACACTCTGCACCATGTTCTCAGCCTATCCTAGGCCAATCAGTCAGGCACCAACGCAGAACGCTGAGGCACGTTACAGAGGGGGACGAGGCCTCGCCATAACGTCCAAGCCTGGGTGGATCCCTGCGGTCTTTTACAGCCGACAAATAATTAACGACAGCCCTCTGTAGATCGGAGGAGGGAAACAGGTCTCTTTGTACCTTTCAGTGGGAAACAGGACAGCAATACAGTGACTAGTCATATTCGCAATGTTCTTCAAAGTCTCCAGTTATGAGTGTGTATTGTGTTTCGCTCCTCACACGAAATATAGAAGCGGACAATGATGCCGCAGTCTTGCAGTCTGACTATCTGCTCTCAGTCCATGATCCAGGTTCAGCTGGGCTGTAAACATACCACCAGCTGTCCGGCCCGGCGCCTGCGTTGGTACTGCAGTAATGCAGAAAACACTTGAGCTTAAACCGGCGCCGAGTTCGGGGTCACGCCTTCTTCTCCCAGTAAGATGCATGGCTTCCAGGTCAGGGTGCACGGCATTTAATTCACCGTCCCTCCAGCCAAATGGCTTCAGTAACATCCGCTGTGATGTACGGGGCGGGTGATTTAACGGGTCCCCCGCAGGTTCGTGCCTTCTCAGCCGGCCGGGCTATTCAGCTTCCTCCATTTATAGTGAAGATGGCAGCAGAAAGCCAGCGGTTTAATTATCCTGTCACATTTAATGTCTGGTGGCAGAAGGTGTTCAACACAGTGCTGTAGTACCTGCATAAACCACCTGATTACTCTAAAGAACACCAGCCTAAAACCTTTTCACTAAGGTCAAAGTTCAAAATGTCGCAGGGTTTTACCATAATTTTTTTATCAGTGCACCATAAGTTTTATATTTATGCTCCTGGGTCATTACACGGGGCCGGCACTGAAAGGCTGCAAGTCCACTGAGTCTAAGGTCTAAGACCTTCCAGATAACTTCCTAAAGCACAGAAACAAAGGAGGGGGCCGTGTGAAGAAAGGATGTGCAAGACCAACAGTACTCTCCGACTGTTCATCAGAGAGGATGGTTTTTGATTGCAGCTACTCAGCTATTAGAGTCATCCATGGCCTCGTTCTCCAATTAACAGTGTGACCCTACCCTTAATGAAAGGGTGACCCCAGTCGAGGCCACCATCCCTCAGAAAGCTACAGATACCATCTGTGGGGGGGTGAGGGGGTGGTAGTTTGTGTCGGAGCACCTGCTCCTTTTGCCTGAACAATTGAAAGGGTCCCCTTTTAAATGTCCTGTTTCGATAACTGATGATGACACAAAATTTACAGAGGGGGACCCCACCCCTGGTTGGCAAAATTTATGGAGGGGACTGCCCCTGTTCGAGATCTTGAAAAGTCTGTGGGCAACGCTGCTATCAGGAACTGTGGTAGCTGGGTCGGTTTTGGAACATCATTAAGAATTCAGTGATGAATAATCACAAAAAATCCGTAAAACTTAATGAAACATGAATAGTATAATTAATTTAAAAGTTTTTTAAAAGCAAACAGAAATGTGGACATAACTCCACATTCCGATGCATTCTGCGGTCCATGAATAGTGTGACCAACCCAAGGATCAATGTGTGAAATGCCAAGCAGAGTCCAGTCACACTATTTAACATTAAGGATGAGCTTAGCAAATGATAAGCTATACAGTAATTCCATTTTGTTTTAGATCCTCTGAAGTATCGCTGATTAATGATGAGTGGGGGGGGGTTGGCTGCTTCACCGAAGAGCCAATAAAGTGGCTTCAACATGCAATCGGCCTCGTGTGAGACAAGCAATCTGGATTAAGACAAGGCATCTGCAGCCGCCGCTTACCATCGTGGATCTCAAATGCCAGACTAGTGATCTTCTGGGTGATGACCATCATGGGTCTGCAAAAAGGGACAGGGAAGCAGGGGTGACTGGGCAGACACTCTCCAGGAATCACCATCACCATCATCAGCATTATTACCATCACTATCATCACCAATATTACCATCACTCCATCACCATCATCACCATTATTACCATCACTCCCATCACCATCATCACCATTATTACCATCACTCCATCACCATCATCACCATTATTACCATCACTACCATCACCACCATTACCATCATCACCATTGTCATCACCAGTATCGCAGTCTTTACTTGGATTACCCTTTCCCTTATTTGATTATCTTTATGGCTTCCTGGCTAGGTATTTTGTGACAAAAAACGTGTATTTTGCTCAAGGGACACCAGCAGCAGGATCATCTTCCTTAAGTAAAGTTAAGTAACGTCTACTAGCCACAAAGATATTTCTTTAACCATTTATGTCGGACAGTTAACCAGGACAGTTCACTGTAAAGTTTCCACTGCAAGTGAAAAACAGCTTACTGTAATTTGAAGCCCACGTATGAGCCACTTGATGCACTGACCACTTATGTTGCTTCTTTCAAGTCCAGCTACTTTAATATGAATAGAGAGCTTATTTAACTGGCCAAGTGAAGAACGGGGAGGGATTTCATTGGATGGCTCATTTGTTCAATGTATCATTCCTGCCCCTCAGGCCACAGCCTGGGCTGCCCCCCTCCTTCATCCTGAAGCTCCGCTGCAGTGCTCCATTATTCAGCTAAACATGCTATTCCCAATAGTACCCCACGGGGGTGCATTTCACAACATACAAAGGTTTTTAACTCCAATTATACTAAATGACAAAATTAGATTAAAAAAACAATAGATTTTTTTTAATATGAGCAATTTCAAACCTTCAAAACATTATATTTGTTGCTGCCGTTTGATGACAGAAGTGCAAAAATTTAAATGTGCAATTCCTTGCCCGTCTACTGCCAAGCCAAAATCCTCGTCTGGAGCTCATCTGCGTCTCCCCTGAGATAAAAGTGCGCTGGTGACTCTGTCAGCTATGCGCAGGACGGCGGTGACGGTAAGACGGCGGAGCGTTACCCCGTGAAGTCTGCAGAGTACATGCCGTAGTCAAAGACATAGACCCGGGTGATCTGGCATATGCTGAGGTACCCCAGGGCCACCACCAAACAGTACCTGCCGGAGGAGCCAAAAAGAAAAACCACCATTTGTCATCAAGCCACAGAGAAGAATCAGGTCTTGTCTGAGAGACCTCTAAGGGAAGATGGCTTGCAGTAGCAATGTGTACGCAAACTGAGCTTTCTCTTACGCCACGCTAATTATGGTACCTATTGGTTGACTGACCATCATGTAGTTTGGGCAGCTGGTATCTCTAAATTGCCCATTGTGTGTATGTGAGTGAGTGAGTGCCCTGCGATGGACTGACATTCCATACAGGGCATCCTGGGATAGGATTCAGCCTCACACTGTAACAACATATGGAATATGGATAGAAGGGCCATTTAGTATATCGACTATATATTTAAAGTATGTATACTGTAGGAAATGTGCATAGACTGTCACACCACACGCAAATTCTATTAAGGCAAGGATTAGCAACTTCATAGCACCTGTGCTGATTTTCGATCACTTCATTGCAGTGATCATTCCATACTGTTTATCTCGCCTGCTATATCAGGGGTTAAAAGGGTATCATGGTAATCAAGTTGTGCAGGAGACACACACTGAGACAGCTCATCTGCATTTATTTAAATAGCAGATGCTTTTATCCAAAGTGACACACAATTGAGAGAACAGGGTCAGCCAGGCCCGGAAGCCATTGGATTTAAGGGGCTTACTCAAGAGCGGCGACATCACTGCCAGCGGTGGTATATGAACCGCGACCTTTGGAACATGGGCACAGAATGCTAACCCGCAGAGCCACGCACCACAGGGCAGCCACCTCAACATCACATAGGGTTTACCTGCCAACTGCTACAAGACCCCTACCGCACGCAGGGTCCCCCCAGGAGGCTAGGTGATGGGGACAGTGCCTGAGAGGCTCAACATAAATTCTAGGAGGCCTTACATTCTAGATACACCAGCTTCACTCAAAACTATGAAGATTCATAAGAGCACTGTTGATACTTACCCCGCATCTCATTAAAACAAAACCAGTTTGGCTGGAACCAAAGCAGAGCCACATGGTCGGTTTCGTCATAGTGACCCTGGTATTAATCACCCAGGGACAAAACAGGAGGATCAAACTTTCCTTCTCTGTCAGCACATCCCACCTGGATCAGGCTGGCGGTCCTCCCCCAGGAAGGTGTCGACCCGCATGTGCAAATAAACCCAGGAGGAAATGACGGGGTGCGGATCGCTCCCTGGGATGCCTTTGCAGAAGGATGGCTTCTCGCTGGCCCTCAGCCAGCCGTGAAGGAGGCAGCTTCCCAATAAGTCTGCTGGGAGCCGAGGTACTCTATGATACTCTATAAGGTACTGGCTGGCTTCCAGAAGAGCCAAAGTCAGACTGTCTCTGACGCAGGCTGGGGACGCCTGAGCACCTGCCCCTTCTGGCCAAATGATCAGAAGTCCTTCCTTTTAAGGTATGGAGTGGCCCTTTTCGATCAACCCCCTCCACTGGAAAAATTAACCGTGAGGGATGACTCCCCCCCCACTAAAAGCCTCTGCATGGCACTGTACATTACTGCCAGTGTATAAAACAGTTAATGAAAGTGGATGGATGGATGGATGGATGGATGGATGGATGGATGGACGGCCATTAACTAGTTTGATCCTGGTGGTTAGTGTGGCGCTGTGGGAAGCATGACGTTAACTCACTAACACATACAACAACTGTACAATTAAGATTTTGTTTTCCATAATTCCAAAACCACATTTAAAACAAGCTCCAATGTCTTGATCAAAATCCCTTAACTGACAAACAGATAGATACAGAGGCTTGGCAACTTCACTGTTTGACACTATAATTAACATTTTGAATAATATTTTGAGTTCAGATTAGTTCCTTGTCCCTTCCTGTCGGAATAAACAGGAGCGCCGCAGTCGGCTACAGGAAGGGAGCATATCAATCAAAACATCGCATGAGGAGTAGCAGAGCGCAGGGGAAGCGCTTTGGTCTCCATGGAAACACCAATACCGAGCCTTTGAAGTGGAAGCCTGTCCATCGTTTTCCTCCTGGTGTGAGCGCATCATTTTCCCCATTATTGCCTTGCTGATTGGCACAGGGAGTTGCAGAGGATGGTGTACAAATGAGCTCTCTGCAAACTGCCTGCCTGATATACAGACATATGTCCAACACGGGCGCACAGTGGCCAGTCCTGGCTGGCTGCTGTCCAGAAACAAGGGGATGCACCTCCTTCTTAAACAAGCTCGCCGACGCCCTTATGACGTCACTGCCATGCTGCTGTGGTGTGTTTCCTTCACAGGCTGCTGCCCTGACGCACCTTAGCCGGTGCTGCGAAGCCTCCCCCCAGAAGCTAAAAGCGCTTCTTAGCTTCTCCGTCTGAGGTACAGATTAGCACAAGTCCCAGTGGGCTGGCTGACCTGCCCCCACTAACTGCCGCATCCTCAATGATGACGCCAACATCTCCAGCTCCCTCAGACGGCGGCGATGAAGCGAGATCCCAGCCAGCTCATACTACCAGCTGGCTGCCAGGACCTTCCTGCGAAAACCAAAGCTGTGATACTATTCCTGGAGTATGTCGCTCCCCTGGGACATTTTAAGGGGAGTCACTGGGGGGCTGCTGCCGGCCTCGGGTAACATTCAGGGTGATCCGAGGCAGCGCTGTGCTGATTTCGGATATTGTACGTGCTCAGCCCCAGGACAGCATTCAGCCACACCGGTGACCCCTCCAAGCCGGGCGCAGCATCACTCATATCCTTTCCATGTCAAAAGGCATCCCATCACTGGATTACCAGGTTCAAAGCAGGAGGCTAACTGCTGCTTGCCTAAGATCCTCAGGAAACAACCTCACACCCAAGGGATGATGGGAAGGGGAGAAGGATTGCAAGTCAAAGAATAGAGAGGATCATAGAAAATGAAGCAGGAAGCAGGGAGAGAAGGATGAGGAGAAGGATAGACAAGGTCAAGGTCATGAGGATATAGGATGTACGAGAGACACACAGCAGTCGGTCCAAGATACTCCATCAGGTCACAATCGGCCTTTGCTATGCCGAAGGAGTATCAGGGTCCTTTGTGCAGGGGCAGATAGATGACGAGGCTGCAATAGCTGCAGAACCAGCGCAGGCAGAAACATTTCCAGCCCATTCACTGCAAATGTGCATATTGCCTAAGCAGTCCCTGTCCGACCAAGTTACCAATGACCCACAGGGAAACACCAGCTGGTTTTTAAGAAGCAAAAGGATGATTACTCTCCGTACCAATCACATTCGGATACCTTTGACCAGCTCCAGAAAGACAGACAGAGAAAAATGCTTCATGCAAGGTGACTCTGGCCCAGTCTACTCATGCCTCATCCATAGGACTGTAGGACGCCACCTAGTGCAAGGACAACAGCAGGGCTGTCACGACATCTTACATCACAGACGGTCTCGTAGCCATGAAGGTACATCCTTGGGGATTCAGTGAAGTTGCAGTCCTGTTATGCTACAGCTTCACGTCAGGGCTGTGGCATCTCTCACCCCCTCAACAAGTTTGTCAGATAGAACAAGGCTTTCAAAGACTCTTTATGTCTCAGCGACATGTTGGCAGGTACTTATAAGCGACCATTTATTACGGCCTGGGTGCTCAGACATGTCGGCGGCTTCTTTGTGAGGATCAGCCACACGCACGTCAGCCCAGATGACTGAGGAAAAGCCGAGGGTGTATAAGAATGTCACTGAAGGCCTTCCAAGGCTCACTGGGTTCACACCAAGCACGCAGCGGCTTCACTGGACCATACACCGACTCGCTGGCAAAAGGCGACAACGTGAGCCCAGTCTATGTAAATCACGATGGATGAGTTTAGCTGTGCCGGGTGAACACAGCGCCATTAAAAACACTTGTTAATGGGGCTCCAGTGATTAAGATCTCATTGGACTGATTTGGGTACAGTCATTCTTAAGTGCTGAGCAATGCTTTCCCTGCACACTATAAGAATCACTTTTTCTCTAATTTGATTTCAGTATGCAAGATCACATATCAAATTTCCCACAGCCTGGCACTTGCAGTCCAACAGGGGAAAGGTAAAAGGAAAATGGGCAAATACCGACCATTTACATTCGCACAAGTATTTCTTTGATACAGGCAAAGAAACTGCACTACAGCATTCCAAAAACAACTCCTACTACTATCGCTAAACTAAACTAAACGGTTGTTAAAAAGGGTTGGGGGGGGGGGTGAATAAATAATTCAGACAGGGACTTACTTGTGCATGTGCTCCACACCAGCCAAAATCATGATGCCATACGTAATTCCACTCTGGACCAAGAAGTGCAGGGCATACCTGGAAGAGAGGTGGTCTACAATCAACGACATAAGAAATCTTCACAAGAAGGAGATCATAATTCTCTAATCAGCATTCATTCAAATTACTGTAAAGAGTTTAGGGCTGCCACTAATGACTATTTTCCTATAGATTAATCAATTGACTATTTTACAGATTAATCTGAATGATTAATTTTACTCCAGAACATCAAACAAGCCATTTAATTTAAACAAATTTTATTTTGACAACAACAAACTGTATGTTATTGCAGGGCTTTAGATAATGGACGCCAGTTTTTCGATTTAAAATATTGAAGTCAATGTATTTTCAGTGTCGACATCATCGACTAGTCAACTAATCGCCGCAGCCCTAAAAGAGTTCCAAAATGCTTCTCAGCAAGACAAATAAATAAGGCATTTCACAGTAATCTTCAGACCTGCCATGTCTACTCATCCTTCAATCTTCCGAAAGACCTCTTCAGCCAAGATTTACTGGCAACTATAATTAATATGCAGATCACAAATTACTCCTTTTTAAGATGAACCAGGCAAGCTTCCTGCTATATGGAAATTAAATTTAGAGGCAAACCACCCAGAAATTAAATGTAGCACTATTTACTGATGTCACATGCACACCATGGTCAAGAGGACTACAGCACACTGGGTTTGACAATGATCATGTTTAAAAGGAAAGCAGAAATATGACAGCTAGACTGATGATAGATTTCTACAGTTTGAAAGTGACAGGTAGATCAGCCCCTTCCCTCCCGGCACAGGAGAGAGAGAATCATCATCACTTGCAGAAGGCTGTGAATACACCCTGGCCCTCTGAGAAAGCAGCAGTTTTAAATCCTCTCTTCCTGACACAATGGTTTTACTCAGCTCTATATCACATGCCCCTTTGTCCAAGGCAACAGATCATGTCTGGCTCTATTTAACAAGGATCCACAAATTACAGGCAGGCCCGTGTGAGAGTGCAACAAAGCACCAGCGAGCACAGGAACTATAATTTCCAGAGTGCAACAGAGCACCAGGGAGCACACAGACTACAACTCCCAGAGTGCCATAGAGCAGTGGTGGGCACAGACTGCAATGCCTAGAGCAGGGGTGGCCAATCTTATCCGCAAAGGGCCGGTGTGTATCCAGGTTTTCACTGCAACTCCCTAATTAGGTCCCTAATTAGGTCGCTAAATAGGACTGATTGGCTGAAGAGTCCTCACACCTGGGTTTGGACAGCTGACCTAAAGGTTCTCCCAAAATCGTGCATACACACCGGCCCTTTGCGGATAAGATTGGCCACCCCTGGCCTAGAGTATAACAAAGCAGCAGGTTGTACATTAAGTACAGCTCGCAGAGTGTAATGAAGCAGCAGTTTATACGATCTGGGTTTAAGATGTAGTCTGGGCTGGGACACACCTGGCAGATGTATCACATGGTGAACTGTTGTCCTGGATACACTACCCAGAGGCAACCAGCCATCCACTGTATACCCACTCCATTATAGACAGACCTACACGTACTGACACCCTGGCCAAGGCCTACTGATAGGAAATAAATGGTAATGAGAGAGACTGGGTGTGTGTATATGCACATTCCATATATATTCCTAAGCAGAACTAGCTATGCTTCTTTATTTAAAAAGTTTGGTCCACATTTAAGTTGCATGACACTAGAACAGGAATAAAACACAGCTTGGTGGATCAGGGTCTGGGGGAGAAGTCACGGCTGAGGCTTCTATCTCTCTGAGACAGGAGACAAACCATTGACGCACTGGAAGTGGGACAAGACTTCTGTGTATCAGAAAGCCATATGAGGAGCATTTAACTGGTGACATCATTGAGTAAGGTTCAAAATTCTGTCACACGCCATCCAACGCCGTTTCATCAACTCTTCCACTTTCCCTCCTTCATGTATTTTCCAGGTAGGAAAAGACAAGAAACATATACCATTCCTTTTCCTGAATGGTCCTGTGACCAGTTGTGAAATGACTGACCGAATGACTCAACAACTGGAACAAAGCAAGCTTCCTCCAAAGATGGCAACCGGAACAAAAAAAACCTATGGCGCCTTGCTTTATGACATCATCAGTGAAGGCCCACAAGAGCCCTTACAATACTGCAAAAAAAAACTACAATTCCAGCAGCAGACGAATCCTGCATGGGTCCAGGTACCTGATGGGTGACCCACAATTTTGATATTACAGGTGAAAAATATCCTACTATGCAATTTGAGTGTACGGGTGTGGTTGGAAATTAATAGGCCATGGCCTGAAATCACATACACTACAAAGTAGTCATTAAAATAGACCCTGAGGAATAGCTAGTGGAGATTTCTAAGTTATTGAAAATACACTATATTGCCAAAGGTATCGGGACACCCCTCCAAATCATTGAATTCAGGTGTTCCAATCACTTCCATAGCCAGAGGTGTATAAAAGGAATCACCTAGACATGCAGACTGCTTCTACAAATATTTGCGAAAGAATGGGTCGCTCTCAGGAGCTCAGTGAATTCAAGCGTGGTACCGTGATAGGATGCCACCTGTGCGATAAGTCCATTCGTGAAATTTCCTCGCTACTAAATATTCCACGGTCAACTGTCAGTGGTATTATAACAAACTGGAAGCAATGGGAAACAACATCAACTCAGCCACGAAGTGGGAGGCCACGTAAAATCACAGAGCGGGTAACACATGCTGAGTGTACAGAAGTCGCCAACTGTCTGGAGAGTCAATAGCTACAGACCTCCAAACTTCATGTCAGCTTCAGATTAGCTCAAGAACAGTGCATAGAGAACTTCATGGAATGGGTTTCCATGGCCGAGCAGCTGCATCCAAGCCTTACATAATAATCTTTCTAAAACCCAAGGTCACCTTACATAGGCCATAAAAGACAAACAATAAAAACAAATAATTAAAAAGAGTCATTTACATCATCGGACAACAGTTGGATCGACCAAGTGCAATGCAAAGAGTCGGATGCAGTGGTGTAAAGCACGTCGCCACTGGACTCTGGAGCACTGGAAACGTGTTGTCTGGAGTGACGAATCACACATCTCTGTCTGGCAATCCGATGGATGAGCCTGGGTTTGCCGGCTGTCAGGAGAACGGTACTTGCCTGACTACACTGTGCCAAGTATTAAGTTTGGTGGACGTTGGGGGGGTTACAGTATGGGGTTGTTTTTGGCCCCTTAGTTCCAATAAAAGGAAGTCTTAATGCTACAGCATTCAAATCCATTTTGTACAATTTCATGCTCACAACTTTGTGGGAACAGTTTGGGGATGGCCCCTTCTTGTTCCAACATGACTGAGCACCAGTGCACAAAGCAAGGTCCATAAAGACATGACTGAGTGAATCTGGTGTGGAGGAACTTGACTGGCCTGCACAGAGGCCTGACCTCAACCTGAAAGAACACCTTTGGGTGTTAGAGCGGAGACTGTGAGCAAGGCCTTCTCGTCCAACATCACTGCCCGACCTCACAATTGCTATCCTGGAAGAATGGTCAAAAATCCACATAAACACACTCCTAAATCTTGTGAACAGCCCTCTCAGAAGAGTTGAAGCTGTTATAGCTGTAAAGGGTGGCCAACTCCATATTAAAGCCTATGTATTAAGAATGGGATCTCATTGAAGTTCATGTGTGTGTAAAGGTAGGTGTCCCAATACTTTTGACAATATAGTGTACATCATCAAACATGAAGTCTGCTATCTGGGAAAATTTTGAAATCTTTCATGCTGACAGGTTATCATAATGCAGTTAAAGAAAATGTTTACTTTGTTGAGTTGTGGTAAAGCACATTAGTTCACATGACCAGGATAGGTATACAGTCAGACCTTGGACATTCGCAAGGTTAGGTTCCAGAACCCATCGTGAATGAAGAGGATTAACAGATGTTTGGCAGATTCACTAAAAATGGTAATATGTGCTTATATCTATAGCTTAAACCCTAAATATAACCCCAGGCATGCTCCCAAAACACTTTAATTTCATTTAAAAGTTAGCTTAATACATTACCTTTAAAAAACAAATGTTTGTTGTAGAGTACAGTATCATCTAACGGATATTTGTCACACTAGCACATTTACAGTACAGCATACTAATGTTACCCCTACCAATTCATAGAACACGGCATTGGCTGTGTTTATAGCAAATGCGTCTAGAGAGGGAAACCCGGGACGCATTTGCTATGTACGTAAACATTAGCACCTTTCAAGAAATTTATCATTTTTTGTGCGTTGAATTTACGTAAACGTGTACTGACTATTACAAATTATCAAATTGACTATTTTCTAATATTTATGTAACCATTAGCGTTCCAAAGGGAATAAACTTTGCGAATGGGATTCCCATCTTGTAAAGGTACAGTACAGTATGTACATGAAAAGGAACGTTTCCATAAGAAAGCCACGTTTTTTTAAAGGATTTTTAAACTGATTTATATTGTATGTCATGAACTTTCCCCAAAAACACAGTAGAATCTTCATTAACTAAATTTTTCTTACCAATTTTACACTTAAAAGCATGAAAACCTAAAAAACTTAAAAATCAAAATTAAACATAAACACTTCTGTAGGGTTTTTCTAGGATTTCGCAGATGTGTGAAAATATCGCGGATGCAAATAAGTTCGGTTCCAATTAAATTTTCGCGGATCTGTCAATTCGCAAATCACGAAGCGCGAATGCACGAGGGCTGACTGTATAGACATCGAATAATTTGCAGCGATGAAGCCAACTGTTGTTAGGCTTCCATGTTCCATCCATGTTATATCTTACATTTAGCACCCTGGGCTCAGACACACTGGTGTCATATGAACAGGAGACCAAACCCAGTTATATCTGACTGAATGTGCTCTAACATCCCCCAGTCCTCAATTTGACCTTGACTTTACGTCTAGAGGCCACAAGGGCCAGCTGTGGGGTGGGAGAATGACAAATCTCACTGATCTCATATTCTCAGCAGTCGACAGCTGAGGCGTGATATGGCTATGGCCTGTGAGGTCACACCAGGCCTGGCAGAAACACCCCTCAGGCGAGGCTCTGGGTCCAGCACACTACCTAGGGACCCTTAAACACTTTGCTCCAGAGCATTACCTGCTTGGCAGCACAATAAAGTACAGCCATACATCACACATCAGGTGGTATTGCAGTGGTAATTTTCCAAATTTCAATATGAAGAAAGTACCCCAGGAACTTGCAGAACAGGTACCGGGTGTTCATCAGTGGCAGCAGAAAAAGCAGAGTTGTGCAACTATCAAGCAAAAACTAGGCGCAGTGCTATTTGATCATCAGGGTCTCCTAAACCTCATCATGGCAACCCACTGCAGGACGATTTCTGTGCTAGCTTAGCAATCACCCATTTTCTGTGCTAGCTTAGCAATCACCCATTTTCTGTGCTAGCTTAGCAATTACCTATTAATCATCCTTGATTTAATAATCGATTTAATTGCAGCATCATTTGCAAGTTAAGGGCTATATATCATGTCAAGATCATTCTCGGCCATTGAGAAATCAAGTAAGGCCTTACAAAATCTAAATTCAATATCCAATATTTCACAAATCTAATTAAGAATTATGAGGGCACAAACACACCTGTAATACTTGAAATATGGAAATTAATGGGACTGAAAGCATGAACAAAGGTGGATGTTAAAGCCTGGAAAAAAACCCAGATGATCATTACCTGCTAAATCATTTAACTTAAGCAAAACAGGCTCAGAGGTATGACCAGTGTTGGGGAAGCTACTTTTAGACGGTGATTAACAGTAGCTAAGCTACTGTTTTAATATAGTAGTAAGCTACACAACAAGCTACAGAGAAAAAGTACCAAATTGCATCAAAGCTGTGTTGTCCGGTAATATTTAATATTTGTGCTGTAGGATACTGTTAAAGCAAATTACTTAAAAAAATATGAAACACGATGTTAAAAGTAATATGAAAATCTGTATTTTTTTAACAATATAATGTCAAATCACAATAAGATTTCAAAAAAAAAATCTTTGTTTGATGTAAACCAAGAGTACTTCACAATCGCTGTGTAAAAATTAGAAGGGTTACAACAACAACAAAAAAAAAGATAGATTAGGATAATCTGTCTAAGAACCAAAGCGCTCATATGCATTTTAGTGGAAGTGTCTAAGATATCGTTTGCTGTAACCTATTTTTCAATCCTTTAGCATCCATCCCCAGAGTATTCAAGCAGCCAAAACACCAATCAGGAACTCCTGGGGGGTATTCCATGAAAGTAGCTAAAGAAAGCCAGGCTTTCCTGAAAAAGTCAGACTCAAACTAGTGCCATCTCTAAACTTAGCCTCATGTCGTTCCACTAACGCAGTTCAACTTTAATTAATGAAGGCTCATACAATACAGACTTGCATAGACTTGCACATCCGAGATATTTAAGAAGCCGAAATGAATGGATGAACAATAGATCGATCAAATGAGCGTGTAAATCGACAGTGGTATTTTCTTCTGCCGCATAATGCTGCTGATGGAGTTGTATGAAAAATACAAACATGTAATCACTAAAAAAGGCAATACAGTGGCCATAAAAAAGCCAGGGAGTTGGTTTGGCAAAGAATTGCAGACAGACTAAATGCGTAATTTATGTAAATTTCACAAACGCCTAGTACAGTGCATGAAGGTGCAGTGGCTTATACTGTCGCCTTACACCACAAAAGTTCCCGGTTCTATCCCCATAACCAATGGGGAATGTTCTGGGTTGAGTTCACGTGTCATTCTTACTGTAAAATGTTATTCTGTATTATTTGATCTCCGTAAAATACTTTCAATCTTATCCGTGTGAAATGTTCTGCACGAATAACCGTATCTCGTCTTTGCTTTTTACTAATACACTTTCAAAGTAGACTGTGACTAAACAAAATATCAAAATATCTTACTGTTCATATCATTTTAAAGGTGGCTTATTTAGAGTTTTCCCAGGACCAAGCTAGCGTTCTGGGAGGACTGAAACGTAACAAACTGTGTTGTGTCTGTGTTATCGATAAAGTCGTTGATAAAACACAATTAGTATAAAGATGGCAACATGATTAAACACAAAGTTAAAATAATAATGTGAATTTACTCCCGTCTTTACTGTCACAAGCTCAAATGCTGCTAAGTTTTAAAAACGCACATTTTGTTGTATTTTATTAGCTTGTATAACTATCAGAAAAATATATTCTGTGATCATTTCTCCAGGGGAGCTGATCACGGACGGGAAACATGACTGTCAATAACATCAGCACCAACAAAAGAACTAAGTTTTCTGCTGTCGTGACTTGAAATAAAGACTAAGCCATTTTGGTAAAGACCAATTGCGGCCACCAGGGAGCTTCATTGACAGACAGGGGCCACATCACCATGGGCACATGTGCAGCTTCTTGTCATGCTTCTGGAAGAGCATCTGGGCTAATGAGCGTTGTGGTTTTACAGCGGCCATTAAAGGCGCAGGACATTGTTCTTTGCAATAATCAGTAATTCAACGATGTGTTCGACTTATTAAACCAGTGAAATAAGGGGAGTGAGATAAAACATTAATTAAATCCACAGAGCTAGTGTAAGGACGTAAAAGGCCAATAATGCCTTTGACCATGTCTACAAAGACAGGACATTCCTGTTGACTGGTTTCAATTAACTGCTGTGGTGAAACTACAACTGTGGGTGCAATATGGCGTACCAAATAAAATGGATACTGTACGCATACTTACACTGTATTATGAGGCTAAACCTTCTGTAGGAAATACACCAGGCCTGTCTTGTAGCCTATTTTATATACAATATCTCAACCCCAGACAGCCAAATTCTCCACTGTGCCCCTGTCATCTCAGCCATTACAATGCATTACAATGCAAGACAATGAATTATAATGCATTACATTACTATGCGATACAATGTAATGACAATGATCGTATTTCTTAGTCATCTCACTCTGAATTCTTACTTATAACATCAAACACAGAACAAAGGCTAGGGGGTGGATCCCATGTACTATACAAATGTTCAGCAATAAACATGCACTATAATAGCTGCCAAGGTTTGTCACAGCCTGGATAATTTGGTGACTACAGTGCTTCATATTAAGCATTACTTTGACTGGGGAAATCCATATTAGAACTGGTTTATGGGGTCACGTTTAAGGGCCGATAAAGGGTTCCGGAAAATCACACATCTCTCCGGCAGCTTTCGTGTGCAATGGCATCCCCCTTTGGCGTTTCAGAGACGAACCTTCCTCTCAGGTCAGCCGGTAAGAGAACAAGAGGGAGAGTGAGAGAGAGAGGGAGAGAGGGTCACTCACCAGCCGAAGCAGAAGAGGGCGAAGTAGAAGCCCAGCAAGGTGGCCACCACGTGCCTGACAAAGGGGCTGGTCTTGCTGGGGTGAAGGTAGAGCCGAAACCAGAAGGCGGTGAGCAGCGCAAACAGCTGGCAGACCACGAAGTTCACCTGGGTAGCACATGCACACACAGACACACAATCTGTAGTTATCAGTCTGCAGGCAAACACAAGTAGGAATTTCTCTCTGGGATCAAAATACATCTGATCTTATCTTAATGTCAGTGTATTCAGTACATGTGACAATTAAACTTTGAATCCTTGATTACACTCTTTGAAGTGGCATGCCTGTTAAAAACACAGAGGGAACAGTCAACATCATGATGGACTCAAATCGTTACATAGGCACATTTGAGGGGCCCGGCATGACCCAAGGGGGAGACCCGGGGAGTCGCACAGCGTTCGCCTGCTTTCCATTCAAACAATGACCTTCTCAGGGGCAGGAATCTACTGCAGACTTCCCTGCCAAGTGACCAGCACTGGATACATGCTGAGTTCTTTGGGTTATCAACAGAAGAGATCAATGAAAGGCCCCGTCTTCAGCATTAAAGGGGACAGCACTGGACCTCTGTAGAGGCTATGGACCATGGTGTGAACCAGGGCAGCCTCAAAGGAAGTTGTGGACCTTGGTGTGAACCAGGGCAGCGTCTAAGGAAGCTGTGAACCTCGGTGTGCACCACGGCAGCCTCTAAGGAAGCTGTGGACCTCAGTGTGGACCAGGGCAGCCTCGAAGAATGCTGTGGACCTCAGTGTGGGCCGGGGAGCCTTTGAAGAAGCTGTGGACCACAGTGTGGGCCGGGGCAGCCTTTGAGGAAGTTGTGGACCTCAGTGTGGACCAGGGCAGCCTCTAAGGAAGCTGTGGACCTCAGTGTGGACCAGGGCAGCCGCTAATGAAGCTGTGGACCTCAGTGCGGGCCAGGGCAGCCTTTGAGGAAGTTGTGGACCTCAGTGTGGGCCGGGCAGCTTTTGAGGAAGTTGTGGACCTCGGTGTGGACCAGGGAAGCCTCTAAGAAGCTGTGGACCGCGGTGTGGGCCGGGGCAGCCTTTGAGAAAGTTGCGGACCTCGGTGTGGGCCGGGGAGCCTTTGAAGAAGCTGTGGACTACAGTGTGGGCCGGGGTAGCCTTTGAGGAAGTTGTGGACCTCAGTGTGGGCCAGGGCAGCTTTTGAGGAAGTTGTGGACCTCGGTGTGGACCAGGGCAGCCTCTAAGGAAGCTGTGGACCTCGGTGTGGGCCGGGCAGTCTTTGAGGAAGTTGCGGACCTCGGTGTGGACCGGGCAGCCTTTGAGAAAGTTGTGGACCTCAGTGTGGGCCGGGCAGCCTTTGACGAAGCCCCCTCCAGCTGCCTCAGGGCACCTTTCTGAGATAGCTTTCCTGGACTTCCTGTAGTACTGAATGTGGAAGACCACTGCAATGTACCAGGAATCCCAGGTCACAGCATGCTGCTCACACCCACGCACACACACACGGAAGCCTCATGGCCACCATCTGCATCTTAATATAGAGCCTGAATGCAGTGACCTTGGAACCTCAGGTCAGTGCGGACTTTGTTAACATCACAGAAGCACGGAGGGTACAGTTGCCACCTGTGCCATATTTTACACGATCATCCCGTATTTCTGTGTTCCGATTTCAACCAATATGGGATTTTCCCATATTTTTTCTTTTTTCGTGATTCGCACCCCCCGATCAACAAATTTAATCATTGGGTTAAGGGGGCAAGGGGGTCAACACTTATTTCTTCAGACTGAAAGAGGCCTCTTAGACTGTAACGATTTATTCATATATTATTGTATAACAATCGTTTATCAATGAGAGCAATCATCTTCATTAATTATTTACATAGCCGGCGGTTTAGCCGTGTGTGGGAATCCCTGCCTCTGCTGGAATTCAGGAAGTGGTGATTACATATGGGTCTTACCCGGGAAAGCCCGGTACGGGAAGGCCGAATCGGGAAGAGCCATTCCTCAGGCACCAGAGAGGGCAGCCCAGCATGGGAGCCTGTCTAGGACAGAGCTGCCCATCCACCATGCAGAGATGTTAGCACAGGCAGTACACAGGAGAATAAAGCCAAGCTGCCATCACTAGGCAGGGTGACGGCTCAGCAGGATTAAAGGCAGCCATACCAGCTATGACTGCTACACAATTCAGGACGGTGCTTTTCCATGCACCCTGGAAGCAAACGTTTTCATGAAAAGGAGAACAGAAACAGAGGAACTGCCAGCGACTTCTTAACAAGAAAACCAACAAGCCAGATAAGTGACCGACAGCCTCTACAAAAAACCCCCCTAAAAAGCAATCACACCCTAGTTCATTTTTCATCTCATTCCTCCTCTGGTGGAACAATGTGCATCGATCTCAGTAAAACGTTTAATTACCCTTGTTACGAAGGTCAACAGTACCACAGTCACACAGAGACTGCCAGAGGAGTGGGGGGGGGGCTTCCTTTTTTAAGATTATTAAATTGGGGGCTCGGTGTGCTAATACCCCACCGGGTATAGACCCCAGAGATGTGTCTGGGCACCAGCCAGATCTGTATCCTTACCTGAACCCTCAAGTTACCAATGAGAGGTTGGCTTAACCTGACACCGGCCCTTGACACACTAGATAACGTGCTGTGTCCTGCAGATCAGCTGTTCCATAATGACCAGCCGCCAGCGGCAGCCGCAGCAGGGCGACACCATGCTCCTCTCTCTCAGGGCTGCCGTCTGAGGGAGCCTAGGGGCCCAGTCTATAAGGGACAGGCCTCTGTATTCAGGAGGCGTCCTGGTGCTTCACACGCTGCGCACGTCATGGAGGTAAAACAGGCACACCACCCTCTTCCTCAGCTGTACCAATCGGACTATGAGACATCAGATCAATTAAGCAGCAACATCAAAAAACAAATCAAACACCGATCCATCCATCTTCTATAACTATAGCTTATTCTATTCAGGGTTGTGGGCGGTCCGGAGCCTATCCCAGAGGCTACGGGCACAACACAGGTAACAGCTACGGACAATTTCGTAACTCCAATTAACCTCAGCATGTTCTAGAACCAGGGTACCTGGAGGAAACCTTACAATGACATGGGGAGAACATGCAATCTCCATACACATGGAGCCATGGCAGAGACCCAAACCCAGGTCGCAGAGGTGTGAGGTAGCAGTTCCAACCCCTATACAACAGTGCCACCCCCGACTCAAAAATAAATGAGCCAAACAAGCAAGCAATAATGACGATAATTAGGGGTGCGATATTACAACATGACGAGATTTCTCGTCAGAGTGAAAAGCGGTCTCGCGAAGGCGCTGCAAATCAGCTGATGTAAGCATGTCGGCGTCTGACGAAATTACCATAGCAGATGTGTGGCAGCATTTTGGTACCCGGCGGAAAATATAAACAGCGAAAGGGTGACAACAAGAAACGAACCATCTGTAAACACTGCAGGAAAATAATGCCGTGCACAGCGGCTAATGCTACTACTGCAAAGCCATTTGCAGCACCTTCATCGCTCTTTACTTAAATCCACTGCACCGGTGACGAAAACATAAAAAAAAAGTTTTATATTTGTTATTTATATTGTTTTATTTATATTTTATGTTGAATCGAGAAGTCAAATAGGAGAGAAGCCTGTCATTTGAGTTTGTGGTGAAATATCGTGTCTCGTCTCGTGGACTGAGTATATCGTTGTACCCCTAATATTAATCCATCCATTCATCCACCCACCAGCCGCATATCCTGGTTACAGGAGAAAGCTCATACCACCGCCAATAATAATAATAATAATAATAATAATAATAATAATAATAATAATAAATAACATCTCTGATGAGTAGATGGATGTGTCATGACTGAATTTTAATTTTTTCGTCAAGAGATAAGAGCCTACCCCCAACCATGTCTTACACAGCCCTGATACGTGGGGGCTGGGGGATGCGAGCCGTGTCGTTCGGCAGAGGAGGTGAGCACCGCCAGGAAGCGACAGAGAGCAGGTCTGCACCAAAGTGAGAGACATGAGAGTCGGGAGATTCCATATGGAAGAGGGCAACAATAAATAACACTGGATTAGAGAGAGAATTAAAGAGAATAAAACCAGTGCCATCAGGTCAAAGAATACAAGTAAACACAGACAGACACGGAACTGTAAATACAGTAAAGCCTTCTGCAAAAAAAAGACTGAACCATAATCTGCAAAGGAACCAGGCAGCTTATTCAGGACATTTTAGCAAAGCTAATCTGTTATATTACTGCATCACACTTAACACATGCATTTAACATGATAATAGCCCTTAATGTGCTACACAGTAAAAACATCCATCCATCTTCCAACCACTTATCCTGCTCAGGGTTGAAGTGGTGGCAAGGTTTGGGGGTGGGGGGTGTATGCAGCCTATCCCAGGAGGCATTGGGTGGGCATCCCAGGCTGGGGGGCACCCTGGGTGGAATGCTGCAGGACACATACCCTGCTGGCGTTTTAGAGACACCAATCGCCCCACATGCATGTCTGTGAACTGTAGGAGAACCTAAAATCCAGACACTGGCTGGACTCGAACCCCAGCTGTGATGTCAGCAATAGCACCACCTGTTTACTCTCTGTACTCCGAAGCCATTTAAGACCAGACTGGAAATAACCTGCAACTTTTACTTTTCAAAAACTGCTTAGTCATTACAAGTTACATGCAGAGGCACAAGAATCGGGGGGGGGGGGGGGGGGGTTTGTCCGCCCGCGGGGGGGGGGGGGGGGGGTTGTGGGGGGGGGGGGGGGGGGGGGGGGGGGGGGGGGGGGGGGGGGTGTGGGGGGGGGGGGGG
>JAODLD010000045.1:7412188-7441451 GCA_026781065.1 Mormyrops boulengeri | reverse complement strand
AACACAACACACCACCACCCCCCCCACCACCACCACCCCCCCCCCCCCCCCCCCCCCCCCCCCCCCCCGCCCCCCCCCCGGGGGGGGGGCGGCCCCCCCCGCCCCGGCCCCCCCCCCATATTTCATTTGGCTTAATTTCCCCCCTCCCCCAGTAAATATACCTTTGCATTTATATTAAACTGTGTCCCCCAAATATTAAGATGTGTCCTACCTGTATTAACTGTGTAACTCAGGCATTACGGAAAACATTCATACAGTGTATGAAATACACTCTGCCACAGCAACAAGAAGCAGCAAAAAATCATGCACCCTCTTCAAGTCGCAGATAAATGATTACTACCAATAACAGAATATTTATTCCTCAGATAAAATTTAGACATATTTCACAATATTATTAATAAATTATACATGCTATAAAGTTATTTGGTTTGGTGCCCTTCAGCCAGGGGTGTTGGAGGAGCATGGAGACCCTGGCAGACTGCAGGGGCCCGGTAAGAAACTCCCAGCCTACCAAGGTGGGGCCCCTAGGTGACATTGTCAGGGGCCCAGAATTTCTAACCATGCCTCTGCCTTCAGCAGGGACCTCTAGACCAAATTTGTGGTACTTTATTCATCCCTGTGGGAAAATGGGGTCATTTGGGTAGAAATCAGTAGACCTAAATCCAGAATGAGGGCCTCAAGGTGTCATTATGCTGTCAGGACAGTCAGTCTGAGTTCAACACTCAATTTCAAGCAGGGCCTAAAGTTAAAGAAACGTTTATTTTTTAAATCCAGTGAATTGTATTCTACATACAGACAGCACAGTGGCTCAGTGTGTAACACGGCGGCCTGAAACCACCTGCCTTCGCTGTGTGTGGAGTTTGCATTCTCTCCCAGTGGTACACAGGTTTCTCCCCACAGTCCAAAGACATGCAGCTAAGGCAATTAGTGTCTTTAAACTGCCCATGGGTTATGACTGAGTGCATGTGTCTACTGATGCACTGGCATCGCACCAGGATGCACCCCGGCTGCTGGAATGGGCAAAAAGGAAAAGCAGTTGGAAGATGGATGAATGGGATTGAACACATTATTTTTTGATGGAGAGAAAGCAGAAGCCATCTAGCCAAAACTTGCTAGATAAGAGACATCACCCACAGATCTGGAAGAGTGGTGACTCACTAACCCCTGGTCTCTTCCAGTGCTAAACCGCTTTCGTAAGACTTACGCCATACAATGTGACCAAAGTGGGCTTCTGACCTTCACTGCTTCATTCCTAAGGGGACTGTGAGAGTCTCCATTTAGCTGTAGACTTTTGCGGGCTTACATCATAGCATCCACATTTTTGTGGAGATAGTGAAAACTGAGCCCGCACAGGTTACTAATGCAAGGATCTGATTAATCTAATCCACACAAGATACAGCTGGTACAGAGCCGTCCAGCACTTGCCATGGTAACAAAAACAATTTACACTAAAACCATCACATCAAAAGCAAGAGCTCAAAGAAAAAAATCCCAGTGCCAAACTACCCAGAATTCTGTCTTTCTGCTGTCTTGTAGAAAAGACATGTCCATAACTAGGCCAGACCAAACGCCCACAGGTTCAGCCAAAGATTCACACCAAAAGTCCATTCATCTTCTGACCACTTAATCACACACAAGGCTGGGGTACGCCCTAGACTGGGTGCCGGCCCACCACAGCTTACACATACACACACACACACCTTAGAGATGTGTCTAATACCAAGTCTTCGGACTGTGGCGGAAAAGTGAGACAGAGAGAAAACATGCAACCTCCACACACAGATTGGAGCTGGGATTCAAATCCCCAACCTTGTAAGATGTAAGACAACTTTGCTACCGGCTGAGCGGCTGCCAACCTAACATTTCAATCTTTATTTTGCAAATTGTTAGAAATGGGTAAACTGGAAATGGCAAAGGACCATGGATGGAGACTAACACCATCTTGGCAGCCTGACTTCACCCACATGTTAGCCAGCGGTTAGTCATGCGGCAGACATCATGCGGGAAGCTGGTGACCAGGGGGTAGGCAGCAATGCAATCAACATGGGACAGCAGGCGCTGTTGTGTCTACTTCCCATTTCTATATAAAATTTCCACACAAGACACAGACAGATTGTATTGACTCATCTACAGTGACTAGAACTGACCGTCCTCGCAAATGAGGTCACTTCCTCTGTAGGGAGGGACAACTGAAAGGTCACCTGGGGCTGTATTGCACCCCCCCCCCACCTATATTACACAGAACACAAAACATTAGCTGATCACACATCATGACCAGCTTGAGTGACCAAGATTAATATTTACTCAAACCTCTGCCAAGAAAGCTTCACAATATTGGACAAAACTCCAGAAATACTGTTACTATAGCAGTGTCACATTGTTATTAGTTGATTTCACCAAAACAGAATGGGGAGTTTCATTTCCAACCCCCCCCATAGCTCATCTATCATGACCAAAACAAAATAGGCAGTTTAACCACACAACACCCTATTTTAATATACCAAGACAGAACGGGTACTTTCACTGGCAAACCCCTTCTATCACAACTCAGAGCTTACATTTTGAAACCTTTCATTGGCCTTCATAGACAAGGTCTGCAACAGAACACCTCAACCTGGGCCACCCCTCCATTACACCAGGGCTTCTGCCCCCTGAGACCAACAGTCTCAACACTGCTGGACAGAGGAACTCAAGGGGACTTGGGCCGCTGTCTGAATGAACAGCTCCAGGAAAAGGTGAACCAGAGGCAGACTGAAGTGCAGAGGATGGGAGAACCCAGTCCAGGAACTAAAGAACCTTAAAAGGGCAGGAACGTAGAAGCGAAGACACACATAAAAAAAACCTTGAAGACAGGACACCAGTGCCACAGCACCCCAGCTGTGGGATGCCAGCTATTTGGGGTTATGAATCCCTAAACCAGAAACTGGCTAAGCAGAAGCCCAAAGCAAGATTCTAATTAATAAAACCATAACTCCAAGTCACCCAAACTACCAAGCTAGAACCTACTGGCAACTGACACAGAGACACAGATCTACTCCACCTATCATGATAAAACAAACCTCTGACTAAAAGCCAACTCAGCCCCGTGCTCTAAAAGCAATGGGGTGACTGAGCAATGAAAACGGCTCACTGCCATGCTTAAATATGGATGGCCTCAAATTGCCACCAGCCCAGAGCAGGTGCAATTATCTGAGTTACTAATCAGGGACAAGTCTGACATCATCTTACTTTATCAAAACAGAACGGGCAGTTTCACCGCCAAACCCTCCATACCTCATCTGACTTTACCAAAACAGAACAAGCAGTTTCACCGCCAAACCTGCCATATCACATCCTGAATAATTGACATTTCTATAGGTTCAGGTTCGTTACCCATGGTTTGAGTTACCGTTAAGGTTTCAAGTTTCACGCTACCGGCTACTCTGCGTTGCTTTAGCCATGCTTCCTAGTTGACCGTGAGCCCCGCGTTTCTATGCCTCCCACATCATTATCAAAACAGGCACATCCATAGCTGAATGTGAGCCCAAAAATTAGAGGTTTCCAGAGTATCCCAGTAGGTCAGGGAAGACCTGACATAGACAGACAGACCATGTATCCCGAAACTCAGACACACATGTGAGCTATGTCCAGCCGCTCTCAAATTCAGTACGGACACATTGTGATCCCTTTGGTCGGACCAGCTGAAATCTCTGCTTCCCTGCCCCTTCCCTTCCTGGCAGTAAGTGTCACAAGAGAGAGTATCAAAACCATCAAGCTTTTCTACAGAAATGCAGCTTGAGGTCTGGGAAATAGGCCTTCCTGCTGAGACCCCGTTGCACTCGTTAAGACAAGTTGCCCACCTGAGGCAGGTAATAATCTGTTCATTACACCGAAAGGCCATTAGCTCAGGCAACCCAGCAGCTTTGTGGGTAGCAGGGTGGCCTCACACCTCCAGAGCTGTGATTCATTTCCAGCCCCTGCTTCTGTTTCTGTGGAGTTCACATGTTCTCCCTGTGTCACATGGGGTCTTTATTACCATCCAAAGATATACACTTAGGCGAAACGCTCTCTCGGGTTGGCCCATTGTGTGTGATCATTTGGACAAGTATGATCTACGACACGCTGGAACACTATCCATGGTGTTCCTCTGCACTGTGCCATATATTGCCTAGGACAGACTCTGGGCTCATCACGGCTCTCTACTGCATAAGCCTTCAAGGAAGATGAAAGGATTACATTATCTACTATAGTTAACCACAGGGATGAGAGGAGTATCATCACCAATATTTAAAAATAAAAACAAATAAATTGTCATTAGACATGGTGGAGGAGGACAAGATGAAAGGATAAAAGCACCCGGTTGGTGCCGATTGTTATGCAACATAATTAAGCCTGAACTGATGCAATAGCTGGTTGCTCCTTGACCGTTGGCCCACGTCTGCCATGTTGTTATTGACAGGCTTCGGGCCAGCTGCTCGAGGCTGGCCACTGGTCCACGCACACACTGGGTAGAGAAGAGCAATCCAGACTGTTTGGGGTATGGCTGACTGTCTAAGATAAACACTAACACAGTCTACAGCCCCCCATGCTCCTGCCCTGGCAGTGTGCAAACCAAAACCAGCACACCTTCTTTCGTAGGCGTCCCCTTCGTGTTTCCAGTTACCCCATTCCCCAGATCATACTGTATACACCCCCCCAAACTCAATCCATGCCCTGGTTTGACATGTTCCCTTTCAGTTCACATAATGCTAGAATGTATAGACCATACCATTGCCTGACGGTGCTGTCCCCCATAATGGACCGGTTTGTGGACAGTGTTCATTGGATTGGACGTCTGGGTCCTGCCAGGCTTGGTGTTCCTTGAAGTCTCAGTCATATCAGATACAATCACAAGATCTTCACAATATAAATGAATATGATTAGCCTAAAGTCTGACTGAAGTTCAAAATGGATTCACATGTCTATATCGAACTTATATATTGCGATTTTTTACAAAAATATAAATAAAATAATTATCATACAGGTTAAAAGGGTGTGCTGAACCCAGGATTATATATTATGATGATTTTTTTGTTAATTATCCATGGATAGTGTTAAGTATTAGAGTTCGCCCTTGCAGCACCTTGACAGCCCCCTCCCAGCATCTCCAGGGACTGTCTGCAGCCTCCGTAGCTGAGGATAATGATCACAGGCACAGACGATGGAGCATAAAGCCACGACGAGACGACCGGCAGAGCTGGACAGGGGGAGGCTGCCACCTCGCAGTACCTTTTCTTGTCATGAATCCATCAGAGACCCCTCATTGCGACTTCCCATCCATCTCATAAATAAGCCCGTTCTTTTGGGGAAGTTAATCCTCAATTTAACAGCCATTGGATAGCAGTCATACAGTCCACTGAGATAAGTCTGCCGGTTAATGTGCAGAAAAGGCATGTTGGGGACCTTTAAGAGCACGGAGTTAAACATCACACACTGAACTCAGGGATCTCCAAATGCTGGTCATATTCCTTCTGCAGTTAAGCGGAGCATCTGAGAGACCTGGTCACACAAAGCATATAAGGCAGCTTTGGAAGGGGGAAGCCACTTTCTGATCAGGCCATGCTGGGCGGCACTTTGATGTTCACTCTGATTTCAACAGCTTGGGCCTCTTTGTGTACAGGGTCAGGGCATCAGTGGATTAATCATCAGCAATCAGTTTAACCAATGCCAGGAACAGGAGACAAGTGTTATTTTTTAATGCTTTCCCAATGCAACTTGTCTGAGGATTAAGCCTATAAGATTTGCAGGATTTTTGCAAAGGCAGACGGTTCTACTAAAAGAACAAAGACAACTCTTAAATGACACAGAAACACCCAATTACATCCACAGAAAAACTGCCACAATAAATAGTGTATGAAATTACCACACGCATGTCACGGCCAACTCCCGTAAACTCCAGTTTAAAGTTTCAAAGGAGTGTGCTGTAAAAACCACAGCACCTGGGGAAGGAGATATACTAGAGAAAGTAGGTTAAATGGTCAGCTGGCAGCCTGGGAGATCACTCACATATTCAGAATGAGCACGATGACCCAGCAGGATAACACCAAAGGGGAGGATAAATCAGTAGGGGAGCTCCCAAGAGCTATTCTGCCCATTCCAACACCCCCCCCCAACAAAAAAATATAATAAAAAGGAGGGGAACAGGGTGTATCAGGTCTAGGAGAGTCAAGTGTAGCCGACTCCTCCTTGCACCCCCGTCCGAGATGAGCCAGCCCCGCCGGCATTTCTTCATTTATAATGCGACACACCAGGCTGTACAGCCAAGGCCAGTATCCCAGGAGGGCATAGCCCTGCCAGCTGGACGCCTTACGGAGGCAGGAACCCTGCTCCAGGGAACATCCTGTTCTTCCCAAACTGGCCCCAGATAGATTTGCCACTGCATCATGCCAGCTTCATTCTCTTACCATACCACTTGACGCAAACCCCTCCTCCCCCCAAAAAAATGACTCTTTGTGGGAGCAACTGAATTCTCTGACAAGGCATCCATCTTACAAGTGAAATAAAAACGCCACAAAATTCCAAAACAGTACTTTGTTAGACTAACAGATATTTCAGCACTGTTTATACTGGGAGTCTAGTGATTCTGCTCACAATTCACCATGCGTTCACTTCAGATCGCATCTTTTTTTCACCTGGCAGTTAGACCAGAATGAAGCACAAATCACCCAGAAAGCATAACAATTGACCAAAAGGCACAAGTCCTCTTTGCACTTTAATTCTGTAGGTGGGAAGAATTGAGTTGTACCCTAACCTTGACTGTCACCCTAAGCTTCTGCTTAAAATTCCAGGGACTAGAGTGTCCTGGACCACAACCCATCAGACAGAGAATGAACCAGATGACAGACCAGCCTGTGCCCTTTCTCTTAGAATATTTTGTACTTGAGGGTTTGGAGGTGAAATGAGGTAGAGGTCTACATGCATAAACTTATTCTAGTCTAAGGCAGCGATTCTCAAACTCGTCTTCAGGGACCCCAGAAAGTCCACACTTTTGCTCCCTCCAGTCAAAAACGTGGACTGTGGGGCAAGGAATTAGGAGGAAGCAAAAATGTGGACCACCTAGGGCAGTGCTTCCAATCCAGGCTCCTCAGGGACCCATAGACAGTCTACGTTTCTGCTGTAAAAATGTGGATTGTCTGGCAGAGAGGTGGGAGGTAGCAAAAACATGGACTGACTGTGGGTTCCCGAGGACCGGATTGGGAAACATTGATCTAAGGGTCCCAGAGGAACTGTGTCTCAGAAGACCTATGGAGCATATTCTGTATGCCAGTGTTTCCCAATCCGGTCCTGGGGACCCCCAGACAATCCACGTTTTGGTCGCACCAATCAAAAACTTGGACTGTCTGGTAGGGAGCTGGGAGGGAGCAAAAACATAGACCGATTGAGGGTCCCTGAGTACCGGAATGGGAAACACTGTCACAGGCAGAGGAAGCTCATAATAAAGATGCCCCCCGCCCCCAATAACAAGTATTAGTCACCAGCGTAACTGTTTCATAATCCGCCTGCTCACAGAAAATACCACAGTAAGCATAAAATGCAGGAGTACAGCAAAGGTCAGGCACAAACACGGTGACCCATATCCCAGGCACAATCGGAACCAGGAGGACCAAAGGTCACCCCAGAGATGCCTCAGCTATTCCGTGCAGCCAATCAGACCTGCCGCTGATGTGGCAGCAGCTGGTAAAGTCCAGAAAGCCATCAGTCCCGACTTAAACGAGCCGTGTGAAAGGTCAGTAATGAGCCTCTCCTAAAAAGGTGAAAAACCGGCGCCAGCAGGAATTGGGAAACAACATAACGACGGTACAAAAGGTGCTGCTTTTAAGTCCTGATATTCTGGGGGCCAGTGCTGGGAGACACTATTCATTTGGTTGAATACTGGACCTCCCACAAAGATCATACTATGTGCCCACATGCAATGGTTTTTCAGAGGCATCTCAAACGTGGCAGTAGCAAGGTCAATGTTCCCACTTTAACCTTTGGAGTACAGAGGAGCATGTACACTCACAGGATGCATTGCGATTTCACGCAAGCACTGAACAGTTGGCACACACAGGCGCACACATGTACACAAGGTATAGTGTAATCAGAGAAGTTCCCAGCACATATTACAGTCAAGTTAAGGAACACAAAAAGCCGGCAGCCAATGGATTCAAGGAGCCCAGTTCTCCTCAAAGCATGTGTGCTCTCCTTCAAACTGACTGACTGACCGCAGGGGCAGGACCAGGTAACTTTTCCTGAGCTACTTGAAAGATCTGCTATTCAAATGCAGATTGGAACATGAGGGTTACCAGCAACATCAGATGGTGCATGGTGTGAGCATACACGGAAGCCCTGAAATGAACGGTCAAGCGTCTATCCATGCACCCTCCAACGTTCCTGCAGATACTTCATATAAAAAGAATAAAAACCACTCCGGAGTAATAGCCTAATAAAAATAATCACTATTTTTGAGCAAAGAAAAGCTCATCATCATCATCACCATCATTATCATCATGATCATCATCATCACTGTTGTTATCATCATCATCATCATCATCATCATCACCACCATCACTGTCCAGCCCCCATTAGTGCCACTCATAGCACCAGAGGCTAACCCAAAAGCCGGGGCAGTGGATGAACAGCGTCTGAGCCACTGCCACATCCCGTCCAAACAGGAGGCCCAGAGATCTGCTGACCACCAATATCTGGTTAAATGCCAGCACGTCTCGTGGAGGTAAATAAAATGCCGCTTTCACAGCGCAGCAGATGGCTAACCGCATGGGCACCGTTCGCAAATATAGCCTCACTAAATTAAAGGCTCCCTACTGGGAATCAGCAAAAGTGGGCAGATGAGGTGCCACAGAGTCTCAAACTCTCACCTGCCCAAATCTTTAGTGCACTCTAGCTCTTATAACACACGGGGCAGAGGAGAAAAAAGCCCAAATGTGGACGTTCTTGTGAGACATCAGCAGGAATAGGGCACTCTCAGTCACCTGGGAAGCACAGCACCAAGCAATGATCCAGAAGAATGAGCGATGATTGATGTTTCTTAGTGTAAGTGTTCCACTCTAAAGCCCTTCAGCCATAGCAGGCACACAAAAACAGCCTAGTTACTGCATCCAGGCATCTTAGAACAACTGAGCTGGTTGCACGCATAAACTGATGATGTGAATCTAACTTCTAGGCTGGAAGAGAACCCCCAACCAGCTGGGCCCGTAAGTATCAAACCTTTTAGGTCCTGAATCCCCACCCCAGTTATTTTTTCCTACTATAACTATTAACAATTTCACTAATTTCCTCTACTTCCCAGGTCCCCCCATTCAGATTTTTTTGGACCGTACTACAAAAAATTGTTACTCTCTCCTTGTTAAACTAGGTAGCACATCTACACTCACAAGAATGTTAAAAAAAAACCTAAGCCTTTCCCCCCCAGACTCCCTCACGTACCCCAAATCAGATATTCCACTGGGCTAAAAAAGCTGGTTTGGGAGGTATGGGCAACAGAGGCTGAGGTGTGATTTTGACTGTTTCCATCTCAATAAGCAGACCCCACAGATTATGAGCTTTTCGCTCCTCAAAGTCTCTGATTGCCTTACACTTGGCTCTCAGTTTTGGATACATGATACCATGTTGGTCAAAGAGAAAGAGAGAGGAGGAGGAAGAGAAGATCAAGGACACTCTGGGATGCCACCAAAACATCAGGCTATCGATTTCCATATTGTAAGGCCACCACATCAATTTTGCAGGGACAGAAGATCCATATGTATTTCAGCCATTCATTTCTTTGCTTGACATGCTGAAAGTGGAAACAAATTTGTCAAATGTGGATAAACAAGCAAGGGTTTAATTTCTAAATGCACGCAAAACAGACAGCCCGCTTCTGATTTGCATAGCGGGACTTTGTTTCCACCGTTTACATGCCTGGGAACTAAAGCGCGGCCTCCGGTTGGCCAGCTGGCGCTGGCACACGTAGGGCCCGGGTCTCCCTTTTAACTCCTGGACTGCACTGCATCCAAGATCACTTACTGGCACATCTCTGTTTGGACTCGATGAAGGACTATGCTGACCCCTCAGACCTTCCTCGAAGGTAAAAGGTTGTCATTACACACCTGGCTAGGAGTTGGAGTTTGTGGCTGTTCCATCGTGCCCTTTGGCACTTACTTCAGACAGTTAGAGGACACTTACCTACACTAAGAAAATCCAGTCAACACAAAAACAGGGTAACAAACAAGGAGTAGATGAGCACGTTGTCCTGGGGTCCTGAACCCTATCACCAGTAACGCTAGAGCATGACTACAGAAAGTCTCCAGAGGTGAATGATCAATTTTAAATTATTCCTGTTAAGGATGGATTCCTTCTTTAACGTGCCTCTTGAATCCCAAAATAATGCCTTTTATATATAGTTTTGTTTGTTACTTCTCACAGGGTCCTTTTTTGCAGGAGTAGAGGGAGCAGCCTTGATTTGACACATGACACCCAGTGGGTGAAATGCTGCAGCCCAGATTGTGCTCTAATCAGTGGAAACAGTGAGAATGTAAAACATGACAGGAGCGGTGAGGGGGGTGGGCAGGCAGCAGCTCCTGACACCCCTCAAGTCCCTGGGAAGGTGAGCCTCCAGATGAGGGGGGGTAGGCTTGCAAACAGAACAGGAAGCGCATTAAGAACAAGACCAACACACATACAACATGCAAGACAATACTTGTATATTTTCTTAAATTCTTTTGCATGTTATACTGAGGACACACCCACTAAGACAGATTCCTTATATGTTTAACATAGTGGGCCAGTAAAGAGCTTTCTGATTCTGATCATTAAACTGCCTTTCCTCAGAACCATCAACAGCCATATTACAGCGGCCTAGACGAGCAGTGAACCTCAAGTTAGCCAAATCACCATCAGTTTCCAGGTTCTTTTCTTGGTCGAACGCACAATCTCCAAGAACAATGAAATGGAAAGAAACTGTACTTATTATAAACCCACTGCACAATCTTCCTACTTTCTCCCCAAGTATTATGGTCATTATTTTTCCAGTATGTCTATCTAAGAAAAGCATTCCAGCATCAAACATGGCTAAATCAACCAAGACACCCAGTTAAGCATTTCAGGGTCTCCCAGCCTTTAATGACAGTCCCCTATAGACATATCCACCCCCTCACCAGTTTTACCAAAACGAGCATCACGATCCAGCACAACCTGAAATCACAACGACCACAGCCAACGCTGACAGTGTAATTTTGAATACAACGTCATACAGCATCATTTCCAGACAATGACTAAAATCAGTTATACCACTGAAACGTAAAAGAAAATGCAAGTGCATCAGATATTCTGACTATTTGGTCATGGCAGATTACAACACATGAAGGCAAACAGCAGGTTTAAAGTGAGCAAAGTAACCTGTCTTTGAATGGAAAGCTAACCTAGCATGTTATGATTGGGGGGGGGTGTCATTCAAACTCGTAAAGAAAGTCCAGGGTTGGACACACAAATGAACTGTGCAGTTGCTACACGCTATACATGGTTACCAGGACAAAAATACTTTATATACACAAAAGGATATATTTTGATATAAAGGAGCATGAAGTCTCAACTTCAACAAATATCACTGGCCTCATGGACATGCAGATTTTAGCTATCGTCTGGCAAAAGCACATTTTGTGATCTTTGAGAAATTGAAGCATTCTTCTATTGCCAGCAAATTCCATACCTCCAGTTGTGGAGGCAGTGGGCGGGGCAACAGCTTCCATGGCAACAAGCAGACAGATTGCTGTGCATAAGAGGTTCAAAGTATTCTGTTAGAATTAACTGATAACTGTTCAAACTCATATTCATTTGATTTGACCCTAAAGATATGGACTCTTCAGGGCCTTAAACCCAAAGACAAATGCTGGTGGTAATGTGCTGGCTTTCTCATTAAGAGTAGGGGTTCAAGCATAAATCTATGCACACATGGCTTTTCAGGGGAGTTTTGACAGTCCTTTTCCAGCTCACTGATGACTTAGCTCACTGCCATTTTGCATCAACCAAATCGCAAAATGCAATGATAAATAATGATAAATCCTGAATTTGCCCTTTGTACATTGGAATAGTTCTCTTAGAAATACCCCATTTTGCTCTCCATAGCTTGCGGTCAGCCAACGTGCAGTGCCCCTGGAGCTGGGGAGCTTGGTCAAGGACCCACGGACAAGTGACTGTTCTGCCATGGCTGGGACTCAAACCAGTGATCTTCTGATCATAAGCAGAGACTTGGCCCAATGAGCCACTCAGTGCTTCAATGGAGGGCAGATGATCGCATGAAACAGAGTGTAAGATTGCAGCGTGGACATCCTATGGGGTGAGCGAGGTCAGGCTGGGTTCCTTCCCCACTTGGGCCCAAGCCACACACTGAGGCCTTGACGCCAGTCCATTTGTAGCTGTTCCTAAGACCTGATGCTTCTTTTGTTTTCATTGTGATGACAACTGAAAGGCTGTCTTTGTTTTTCCATAGCTTTGGTAAAACTCCTGTTCTAAAAGAGTCCCTTTCGCTCCTACACAGTGATAAGTAGGCTACATCTGCTCGCCAGAGAAGTCTTACAGAGGTTTTAAATGTGTAAAGAAGTTTTTATCCATTTTCCATATAAATAATTACTTATTTGTGTGTGTGTATGTGTGTGTAGATAAAGCACAGCACCCCAACACTGTGCCGTTTGTACATGCCACTATTCATCACGTTTTTATAAATATCTGTGCCATCTATTATCCGATTTCATTGAGGCTTGCCGGTAATATTGAACCAGTTCTGCACATCTGCACAGCACCCTGAACGCTGCAGTTATCCCTGCTTTCCCAGATATGCTGTGTAAACACCTGCAATCAGTCAGGTAATTAAATACACACGTGAAAAATAAAGAACGATGTAAACAGCACTAAAGTGCTACTGTGTATCAAAACAAAATCAGATCTGGCAAATACTGAGTGTTTCTATATAGATTAACTTTTGTCGACACTGCTTTGCACTGATTTCCATAGGATCGTGCTCTAATACATTTCCAACGCCAAGAGCAAACTTTGTTTTTCTGATGCTCAAGAGAGTAAAACCATAACATTTTTACAGTTCAAATATAGCCCAAATATATACCGTATATTATTATACAGAACTTTAACTATTTAATGGAATGGTTAACTTAAGTGGTTCCATTCAACATCGTAGTAGGCTACCACTTTAACCACCAAAGCGCAAGAGATTAAAACCTGGCCCCGCGTAGAGACAAAAGCTTTTCCGACATTATTTCGCCACATGGGATCTCACAGAATAGGGGGGATCGAAGGGGGCAGTGAGAAACGGTAAACGGGCATCGCCTTTTTTCTACTGTACGAACATTGTCATTTTAAGCCAGAAAAGTGATACGTAAATCAGACAAACGTACATTTCTCCGAAAGACCTGTAACAATACGACAACGGGACGATGCCCAAAATTTTACATACGTATACACATTTGTTTTCCATTATATACAGGCCTATAGGCCTACATATATGTAACGTTCGCTATTAATACAAAGTGATGTTGCTCCTAATTTGGGAGAACGCGATCGTCCTTCAGTTAACCAATAACCAGATCCGACAAGGTCGTTTCCAGAGGTCAGTGCAGCTACCCTACGTATCAGCTAACGATCGCCTTAATGGAAATAAGGTGTAATACAGAAGAGTATAAAGAAGTGATAAATTACATTTAACGAACTTTTTTCTATTCCAGGTCAATAAATCATGACACTACTATACGGATATAGCTACTTTAATCTCGTTATCATTAGAATCTCAATAATAGGCCTACATATAACTACAGTAATATATATTTTCACTAATACCTTATTATATAAATAAATCGCACATTAAGGACAATAAATAAGTAAATAATACTTATACACGTTCCGCGTGTTAATGTTTGAATTACAACATGCAGTGAACGGCGCGTTTAAAAGTGCAAAAAAAAACCAACAAGTTTAAAACAAAATGGAAAAAAACGAGTAAAAATGAAAGAATGATATACAACTAATGTTTGGAAGAACGAGAGCATAAATACACCAGGTACTGTACAGTAGGCTACATGAACAAAGAAATAAAAGAAAAAGAAATTAATGAATTTTGATAAATATGTATTTTTGAATTTGAAAACTCAAATAGAACATATAGGCGTGAGTTAGTAGAATTAAAATAGTAACATTTAAAAAGTAACTACACAATGAAAAGATCCCATTAAATTTACAAAAAGTATACAAAAAAGGTAAATGGCAGCAGTATCTGGATATCTAAAGTTATCTAGTTTGTCCAGTTGCCCGGGCTGTAAGGCATAACAACCAGACTAGCGGAACAACTTGCGGATATCGCCGCGCTACCGCGCCGGAAAACCCGGACTCTCCCGGTAGTGCTGCTAAAAGAGGGCAAACCATGCGGTGCAACCCAATTGGTGACCCATATTCAGGACGGTGAGGCGGGGGATGAGGCCGACTGCTCCTCCAAAGCAGCCTGGACACTTTCTCTCTCCGAGCGATACTGGCACCCGAGTCCAAAGAGGATGTCAACGCTTCCGTTTTCGCCTCCGATCTTCCAAAATTAATGGTTATGGCATGCAATCAAATGCATCAAAAACAGCTCCACTACGAAGTCGGTCAATTTCTGAAAATATGCATTTGTGGCGTTCATCACTCCCCCCCCCCAAAATTTATTAAAACGGAGCCATGGTCTGGACGAGAAAAGCCGACGGATCTTTAATAACGGAATCGTTTTGTGCATGGCTTAACAGCTGTCACGCAGTCTTACATAAAGCCATATATTTCAATGAAGTATTTCAGTGGACAATAGAAACACAGCCAGTTTTAAACACGTCCAGTAAAAGCCATAAAACCATCTCGATACACAAAAAGCTCTTGCCTTCAATCATGTGACGGCATCTTTGTGCGGTATATATCCATGTGTAACGGAATGTTTTACAACATTATATTTCCCATATATATAAAAAGATCTTTTCATTCAGTTGAGATAATTACCTGGTCAAGGGGGAGATTGATTATTTCGCTGATGGGCTGCAGCAGACTGGAGCCGGTGCAAGAGGATATCGTTTCGGTGGCCATGATTCCGTCAAAGCTGGCTGACTGTCCGCTCTCTTCTCACCCCCCGTATCCCGACCCCCGTCTCTGTGAGTCCTGCGGCCGCTCACCGTCAGCTGTGCTACAGCACCGCCGCCAGCCCTACGGCGCTCAAAGCAGAGGAGTTGATGTGGGCGGAGAAGAAAGGCGATGCACCCTTAGCGACCCTGTAGGCTGGAGGAAATTGATGGGAACCGCATCCAATGGCTGTGGCTCCGGCCCCCATCGACAATTCAAAGTGCTATCGGCTTCATGTGTAATCGTCAAATACTCTTTTATCAGTAACTTTCGTGATACTACTGTTTCGATGACACTACTTATTCTCTATGTTTTTTAAAGACTAAATTTAAGGTAATGCAATATGTTAAAAAGTCGTTCAAATACTTAATCAAATGCATCTAGGGTACCGTAAGCCAGTATTTCCCAACTCCGGTCTTGTAAACCAAATAGATATGATTGTTTTATATTTCCCCACATATTGATTTTATCCTCATGTATATGTGACAGAGGACTATTGAATTACAAACGTTCAATCATTTAAAGAACAACACTAAAATACAGTCTGTATTGTGGTTAAATGACAGCACTTCAGTGTTGAATGAATTTACTTATGTCGACTTTCCATAAGCTATAATGTTGCTTCTGAATAAGACATGGTGGTGTCATGTTTTTAGGTTTATTGAACCTACAAGGTTTATTGAAACAATTCTTTGTTGGGAAAACGTCCAACAGTACATTGACGTTCAAGGGGCGCAAAATAACACAGATGCATGTCTGTAAAGTTACTATTTAGTGAAATCCCGTTTCCGAAAATAACAGAAAAGCGGTCACAGATTACACATTGAATTACTGTATTAATATCTGACGGTACCACCCCCCTCCGCCCAAAGCTATCAATTCACTTTATTGTTACGAATGTAAAAGTCTTGCGGCACATGATTATAGATTTAAGGCATTTCTGTAGGCGGTTACAAGGAAATATACGGATTTTATCTTGGCGAATGCACCTACGATAGGATGAGTGCCCCCAAGTGTATATATAATTGAATAACTACTCTGACATAGCCCCCCAGTTGGAATGCCATATAATGATACTTCTCGAAAATGATTCATACACATTAAAACACAGCTATGTGCAACATCATTGCTATGATGACATGAAAAAATGTAATGCGAGGACAACAGATTTTCCAATAGCTCGCTACTTCCGCTCATTTGCAACCTACTGGCGAAGAGCTTTGGACATAGATATATATAAAAAGGTAGATAGCGCGTTTGTGATTGGATGTGCGCCTGCGCGGTCGCCATGTTAGGGCGGTCAGCCCTCGAATCATTGATTGCAAACCGCGTGGGAAACATGCCGCAAGCGTGTGCAGCGTTTGGGTGTAGAAACAGACGAAGCATTGAAAACAGGCATCGCGGGATAACTTATCACAAGTAAGTGGCAATTTTATTGTATTTTACTGTTGTGTAAATTAGTGAACATGAGCTGTCACATCAGACTGTCCTGGATATGACCCGATACCGTCGTGATGATGGCTACTTAACGGAAACATAATGTTATGAATAATTGTTAAAGCTGGAATGTGTTTGCACTTATGAGATTATACACGTTAACTAGCCTAAATCATGACAATCTTGCTAGCTGCACCATTCATCCCCGTGCCAGAACTAATTTTAACGTGTTTTTGTCAAAGGTTCCCCAAAGATCCTGGATTAAGGAAAGCTTGGGCCATAGCTGTCCGACGGAAAGACTTTAAGCCTAATGATACCACAGTTCTCTGTAGCTGTCATTTCAAGGCAGATGATTTTGACAGAACTGGGCAAATTGTACGTCTGAAGGAAAGTGTGATCCCTTCAGTTTTTGCTTCCTTTCCAGACCATCTCAGCAAGGTTAGCATATAAGACAGTCAAGATTTTTTTTGTGGTAAACAGTGTTAATTAATAGTAATAAAAACTCGAATGATGAACATAACTAAACCTGATATTGAAAGTGAGCGTCCCTTTTAGAGTGTTCTAATATAGATTTTTTTGGTCATCACCAAAACATTGTTGTGAGGGTTATTTTTATTATCTTTTTATCTGTATAGTCTTGTCACATTATTTCATTAAAATAGTTTAACCTGACTGGCCTATTTCATGTAGGGCAAGTAGATTATCAAAAGGAAAGGGGATACATTTTTTATTTTATTTTTATTTAACCTTTATTTAACCAGGATAGTCCCATTGAGATCACAGATCTCCTTTGCAAGGGAGACCTGGCCAAGGTAGCAGCAACACAGTGTCAGTGCAGAGTCTTACATAATATTACATATAAACATACTCAAATCATACATTTGCATACAGACAACCTAGTCTCCAGAGTTTTAAATTCCTTTAGGGGTATTAAGATGTCCAGACGAAGTTCAGCTTGAAGTATGTTCCATGCATCAGGTGCTGAAAACCTGAAGGCTTTCTTTCCCAGTTCAGTTCTTACTTTAGGAACAACCAGATACATCCCTGTCTTTATAACTGAAAACAATGTATGGAAGTTTGATTTGTCAAATAAAGTTTCGTTGTTTTCAGGTATAATTTAGTTAAAATTATAAGTAAACATTACATATACAGTAAGCTGCATCTGTTAGATAACAGTTGATTTTTGTAGCACTGTGGTTTTCTATTTCTAGATTGTATGTAGAATTGTTATATTACATAATTGTACTATATGTGCCCATGTCTAGATTGAAGTGTAGATTAATGAAGATTACGATAAAAAAAAAAAAACTGTGTAATGCAATTGTTCATCCTGCAGAGGTGTACTTAGTATTTGTGTTTCAATGTATGGATGATTTGACTGGATATTCTCTTAAATGGAGTCCGGGGATCAAAAAATGTTTAATTAATTGATTTATTAAAACAATAACAGGGAACCAGGTGACTTTCTAACAATATAGTAGATATGGAAATCTACATTTTTGGGAAAACTTTCAAAACCTGAAATTCCAAATAATTCACACTTGAAGCTGCCTATTCATAGATGGGAGCCCGCATGTCTCAGATGAAGTTGTTCATGTTTATGGCAGAAATTTTTTTTCTCACGTTTATATCGAATAAACGAAATTCACGATTATTTGTTTATGACCGTTCATCGATCGGTTCCAAAATCGGTTCAGAATTAATCGCGTTACAGTCGATATTGTAGTTAAGTCTGCATCTTTCAACATTCATTGTATTTGTTTACTAGCGGCTCTTGACCGCTCCAGTATGGCGGACGGGCAGACGCATAGCGGCGACAGCTAGCAGCAGCCAATGAGGTATCTACGTTTTTATATCTATGGCTTTGGCCGTCTTGTTAGGTCATTTCCTCTTTCCCATGATAGCAATTGGTTAATTGTTGTCACGTGATAATGTGCGGATCCGGTCGGCTGCGAAGTCTGCTTCCTGCCCGGTAAGGAGGAGAACGTAAATAGTCTTTGTGCAATCATTTTTGACGTACGTCGACGCTTCGCTGACCATGGTAAAATGCATGGTCCAGGGCTGCCCAAACAAAAGTTACCCCGACTCGGAGTTTACAAGTCGACCTCGCAAGCGGTTTTTCAGCTTCCCCAAGGACCAGGCCCGGGTTAAAGTGTGGCTCGCCGCTCTCAGAGAGACGGACAAAGTTCCTTCGGAGGAGCACCGGATCTGCGAGGACCACTTTCTGAAAGATCATATCACACAGCACGGAATCAGTGAAGATGCCATTCCTATTATGCCACCATATCTGGACGGGACGCTGGCTTTGCCTGCTGAATCTGAAGAGCTCGCCGACCTGTCGGACGTGGACGATTTGCAGGTGACATCGACCGGATCGACGTTGGAAGAAATGAGACAGCATTGTTCTGCACGCCTAATTTATTATGCCTGGAGCACTGCAGTTTTGGGATTATATAACGATAACGGACATTATATATGTTCTGACAAAGATTAAACTTGACACGGGAAATGCCAGATTTGCAAATATTACAGATTAGCTCTGGCTCTTATGAACGGTTAGATCATTGGCAATCTTAATTTTCGTATTCCTATTTCCTAATCATTTCTGGTTTCCACATTTCAGGAAGCTTGACAAGGTTTACACTGTATTGCCTTCTGAAGAAAAGTTCGATTTGTTTTTACTTTGCGCTTCTTGCACTCATTATTGCGGTGGACGGCGAGATCATAAATTCTTGCGTGCAGCACCTCTTTCCTTTCGAGGTGGTTGCTGCTTTTTTCAAAAATAAATTCATTTTGGATTTGGGTAATTCCCTTTATGCAGGTTGCTTTCGAACTAGTCATTTTCGAAACTAACTAGCTCTCGCATAATACAATGTAGCTTTGGTTTGTAGGATCTTCATCTTTAGACGTCATTTGGAAACTTTTTTTTTTTTTTTATCCGTTTTGCGACTCATCCATGGACTATAGAAGTCCTGTCTTTTCCTTTTGGGTTAAAATGGGAAGTGATATTCTGTGTGTTTGAATCTTTTTTTCTTACTTTTCTCTTGGCTGAAGTTTGTGTTAATTGTGTGTTGCATCTGAATCTGTGCACTTTATAATATTTCTGTTTACAAATTTGAGGTTTTTAAGCAGTATTCATATAACTGTACTCCCCGCAACGACCTTGCATTTATTTCTGGTAAATAATTGCCCAATTTGCCCAGGAGCACTTGTACCTAAGTTGACTCCTTGATATCTGTATGCTTGTGATGTATTATCTCTTTATCCAAAGAAGTGCAGAAATGAGAATCTAATTAAATGTAAATGAAATTCATTGAGGCACTCAGACCTCATCATGAGATGTTTTTGTACATGTGGTTGGTAATTCACTATGAAAACAGAAAGGTAAACTAATTTCAGGTGGCGGTGAAGGTATAACATAGCGGTAGTCATAACGGAAGCTGTCCAAAGGTGTAACGGCACACCATGCTCTATAGACCTTTTATGTGATTTAAAGTATTTATATAAGATGAAAAACCAGTTTATGAGCCTAAAAAGTAATTCCTGCTTGCTGGCATTTGAGGCATCACAAAAGAAAGAAGCGTAGTGACCAAAGCCAGTGAATCGAATCTAAGTGATGTTTGCGTTTTCATTTCAGAATGACTACAGCGGAGATAGAATTGATGAGGAACAGACGTGGGAGAATGAGGCCTGTGAAGGTTTTGAGAACGACGTTGAGTAAGTTTTGTGTGACTGTAGGATGTACCTGTACCGTACCGTCTTATTTAATCATGTGTTTGGAACTGGCCATCAGAACTGTTGGTTTCAGGATTTTTATACAATTATACAAACAGTATGAACTTGGAAGGATTGAGGATTCACTCTTAAAATCAGACAATGGCAAATCGTTAACAAATAGCCTGGCAGTAGGAAGACTCTTTAGTCAGTGTTTAGTCAGATGTTTATATTACATTTGGCAGACACTTTTCTCCAAACTGATGTACATGTGAGGTCAGATAGTGGTGTCAGTGTTCCTGGTGAAGTTGGGGTTAAGGGCCTTGTTCATGGGCACAAAGGCGATACCATTACACAGCCACAGGATTGGAACCTACAACCTTAAGGGTAGGGCTGTGCGATATGACAATATATATAATTTAACGAAATAAAAACGTCTATAATTTGCATGGTGTCACAAAATACAGTTCACAGCAACATTTTTTCATCATTTGGATGACAGTTTGGAATGTTACGTGGAGTTAAGGTTTAAACTTGAACCCACTCTCTGGAATATTTCAGTATAGATCTGCATATCCCCAAATACTTCATTAAGTGAAAATTCCAGGGAGGTATTCTTGAAAGTGGTTTCAGGTTTAAACCTTAACTATGACACCGTGGTTAAATTAACTTTACATTCAGTTTTCCAGCTGTAATACCTTTTAACAAAAGCATTGTCCCCCATAGTTTAATGCTTAAAGCACACTTAACTGGACACGTCTGTATCGTTTAGATTTATACATATTAGTTCATTAATTCTATCTTGTGTACTTTTAAATGGACGCAAACAGTCATTAGTAACAGAAAAGTATTGCAAGGGAACTTGTACTATTTCGAAAAATATTTTCCCACCCTTATACAGCAGCTGCTCTGTAGAATCTCAAATGACTTCCCTCCTATTCATTTGCGGATTTGTGTCCAATTCGTACCACAGCTAATTTGTAGAAAAAATCCATAAATATCAGGTGCAGCTGCGATGTATATTATTGGGATGTGAGACGACTTGTATTGGGATATGAGATTTTGGCCCTGCTTCTGGGCATTGGCACAGAGTGAGGCACCACCCCGTTTCTCATGCAGAATTGGGAAAAGTCTGAATGGTGCCTGAGAACAGGATGCTGGTGGTTTTTTTGTTTCATCCAGCTGGCAGTGTCTTCATCCTTTTTTTTTTTTATGGGGGCATGTGGGTTCACATTCGGGTCATTCCATGTCAAATCATCACACTTTCGGAGATCATCGTCACGGATTTTAACGAAACTTGGCATGCTGATTTGGTCACATGAGTAACTCATGAAACTGAAACTGGGCATGTCTGGGATCAATATTGAGGGAGATTTAAGCGAACAAACTTTTAACTTTTTTTTGGGGGGGGCTATGAACTTTGACTGTCTATATTTACCGTAATGTAAGCTACACAGAAATGGTCCTCATATTGTTTTAAAGCTATTGTCCAGCTCTATAGATTGAACAAATAATTTGCCATCCCCATATGAATAATTACTATGTAATAACTGATTAAATGATAGTCAATAGCAAAAAAAAACAATATTTCTAAACTGATCAATTTTTTACTAAATCTAGATCATAATGTCACTAACATCTCCAGAAAATTTGGTGTTTGGTTTTTAAGGTGTTGCTGAGATATCTTGACTTAAAGGTAGTGTCACATGGTTTCATATCACTAATGGGCCTTTTTAAATGCAGCCAAACTGACACAAAATAGTATAACAAGCACAGGTGTAAGTAATAACATTAAGTAAGGTTACAAATATGCTACAATGAAATTTAATGGAAGCTTCATTAATGTCATTGCAGACACCTGTACTTGCCATACTATTGAAAAGACCCACATGGCTAGTAAATATGGCTACTAAAATATGGCTGCCCTGCGTTCATCAGAGGTGAGTGGAGTGTGCAAATCAGTCCAGTGAAAGTGCACACTTGGGGAATCACTCGACTTTGCAATATTGATCCCAGACATGCCCAATTTCAGTTTCATGAGTTACTCGTGTGACCAAATCAGCATGTCAAGTTTCAATAAAATCCGTGACGATGATCTCCGAAAGTGTGATGATTTGACATGGAATGACCCATTCTGTGGCTTGACAGATGTCACCGTAGGACCCTTGTGCGGCCCTTAACCCCAGCTGCACCCAGGGACTGGCTGACCCTGCTTTCTCAACTCTTTGGGGCTTAGGATAAAGCTTCAGCTGAATAATTGTAATATATCTATTTTACAATTATGTATGTTACTGACTCCAAAATCTTGTTGCTGAATTTCCTCTTGCATATATGTGAGACAAACTCGGATTTTTAAGGAAAGAACAGAGAGACTTAGGCTCATAAGCTGGTAGGCATCTGGAATAAAATGCACGGTTTGCCCTGTAATATGAACAAGCATCTGGCAAACGCCTGATTGCTAGGCCATAGCTCACAGTTGTTCCCCAACCTAGCCCCACCTCCAGAACATCCATATGTATAAAATTATGCAAGTGTAACTTGATGTGTGAATGCCTGCAAGATTATTATTACTAAAAGCAATGATGCCTTTTCCGCCATAGGAACAACCTCACAAAAACTGAAGAGGAGGTTGACCCAAAAGACAGTATTCCCAAAACGAAAGGTATGGGACTTGATTTAATAAAAGATAAGACTGACAGTTTTTTAGTAATGTAAGGTTAATTGCTGAAGTTAAATTCTGTGCTTGAAATGATGTAATCTTAGATATGTTTGAAACTGGGGGGGGGGGGTTCCTGTCATATAAGCAATCCATTGGCAGTCTGGCCAAGCTGACCGGGACTTGTCTCTCTTCTCAGGATACCAGTTATCACTGATACTGATTAGAGTTCTATTTTTTTAAGCTGAAAATAATACAATGTAGCAAATGAGCATGATTCACTACTGTAAATGATCCATTTTCATGTAATAATGAGCTTGATTTGCCTCAGGCAGTTTCTTGCAGAACTTATGGATGCTTTGTGCCCATATTGTACTCCGGAGAAGCTATCTAGGCACTGACCTCAAAAATCTACACCCTTGCTACAGGCAACAGACCACCACTCTCCTCGCAGACAAAGTACAGGTGTGATGTATCACTGGGGCGGCTCACCAAGCGTTTCATGGACCTCCTGTACATGGCGCCAGAGGGTGTGCTGGACCTCAACGAGGCGGCCCGGCTGCTCGGAGCACGCAAGAGGCGAGTCTACGACGTCACCAACGTGCTGAGTGGCATCCAGCTCATCAAGAAACGGACCACCAACCAGATCCAATGGGTGTAAGTTCTGTTGCTGGCATGGTCCTCTTACTGAGCATGTTTGTATTCATGCGTGGGTCCAAATCTAAGTTGTAGGGTTGGTCACAGAACCCTGTGGAGGGCTGGAGAGGGATGTCCAAAAGTCTTTTAAAAAATTGGTTTGTTTCCTTCCTATCTACAATGCTCCAAGAAAATCTGTGATTGGTTGGCATTCTACCGGCTTTGCAATGGGTCAGACACGTGATTGTGCCAGGGAATCGGGCCAGTGTGTACTACAGTGGTTGACTCCTACCGTCCTCTATGTTGTTTCAGTGGTTCCATTCCTACCAGTGAGCTGCCCAGCCAGTGGCTTCTGAAGCTAAGGGAGGAGCTGCTGAACCTGACGGCTGTGGAGGAAGCCCTGGACGAGCTCATAAAGGACTGCGCTCAACAGCTCTTCTCCCTGACAGATCAGAAGGACATCACTGAATATCCTCTCCGCACGATGGCCACCATCCCTCACACCCTGGTGCTCTGAGTCCCAGAGCACCAAAATCTCCGTTCCTACTTTTTGACAAACGGACGATCCAGTCACACCAGAGAGCAGTGTTTCCCAATCCAGTCCTAAGGGACCCCCAGACAGTTCACATTTTTGGTTGAGAGCTGGGAGGGAGCAAAAATGTGGACTTAGAGTGTAGTTAAGGGTATCCCATGCGCAGGATGCCGGTTAGTCTCAGCGCCGGCTCAGTGATCTTTTTGCTTCTGTACTTAGAACTTCAAACTTAAATGATCTAAAGACTCATTTTCACATTTGAGAATTGCTTCAATGTGTGTATGAAACTGAATTGCTCTTTGAGTCACAAAATTCTGATATCATATATGGATCAGGGTTTTACAAATTGTCATATTTCTTCAAACTGGCTTTGTTAGATGTAAGTGGTCATTAGTCTTGAATAATAGTCAGTGTCCTTGGCTGTTTGCACTAGTCCTTAACAACCACCACCTCAGCCTATGTGACACATGAGGACATCTGCAGGATCAAGGCCTTCCAGGACCAGGTGATCATTGCGATCAGAGCTCCTGAGGAAACCAAGCTGGAGGTCCCTGCCCCCAGGGAGGTAAGCTGCAAACTCAAAAGTTGCAAAGAAAAATCATGGACAGGAGAAGGATTTATCAAATCAATAATGGAGAAAACGAGAGAGATTTGAGGTCCATTTGATTACAGGGACAGACACACATGGACATTTCACATATGAGAATTTGGTACAATTTGATCTTCATTTAAAGCCACATATATGCTTGTTTACTGGTTATAGACGGTTACTTGGGTGGGGGGGTTCCTGTCATATAAGTAATCCATTGGCAGTCTGGCCAAGCTGACCGGGACTTGTCTCTCTTCTCAGGATACCATACAGATCCGCTTGAAAAGCTCAAAAGGCCCAATCAAGGTGCTGCTGTGTGACACAGACGGGACCGACGGAAGCCAGGGGGCAGTGGGGACCGAGTCAGGCCACTTCACGTCTCTGGAAAACGGCAGGATTCACGTGACAGCCCTCCAAGCAGGTATGGAAAGCCCTTACTGCGCCAGCTCAGTATTTAAAGACCCGAGAGGCTGGCTGCCACTTGTTCTCAGAATCAGGAATTATGGGAATCCTTTAGTTGGATTGCCGCATAGCTCGGTGGGTTTAGCGTGTGGCTGGTGAGACTGGTAACTCTTTGGTCATGGGTTCAAGGCTGGCCTCTGGGCAACCTCATCTGTTTGGGGGGGCAGTGTGTGGCTCAGTAGGCTTAGCCTGCGTGCCTGTGATCAGAAGGACGCTGGTTCGAGCCTGGCCTCGCTACATCTGCAGGTCTTCACGGCCAGCTTGCTGTCACCTTCAGAGAGCAAGTTGGAGGTGGCGTAAAGAGAATTTCCCCACAGGGATCAATAAAGTTTCAGCGATGGATGGAAGCAAACAAGCCCATTTTGGAGATTCCCACAAAGAGCAGATGCTAATCACCTTCCATCTCGCACAATAATACTTCTGTGAATCACATTGTATTCAGTAATGTACAGACATTAATTGAAGTGATAGTGTTTTACATATAACTAAGGCACCAGTTCAAAGTTAAAAATAACACTTGTTCTTGAGCTGATCTATTCTAGTCATGAGATACTCCGGTATTTTCTATAACATGTCCATAAGTTCATTTGCAACCTCTGAACTGTTGCTGCAAAGTTTATGGATCAGATCATGGTAAAACCCAGTGACAAATGCTTTCTCTTCTAGAATGTCCTTGTATATAGGGGCACTGTCTGACTTTTTACTAAGGGCAGCGTGCCCAAGTTCTTTCTGGCCACAGGGTCTGTTAGATTCATGAGCACATCCATGTGTCCATGTTTGGATCAGGCACCTTGTTAGCTTGGCAGTTAACTTTTCTGCAGCTCTTTGAAAATCACGGTCATCCTTTCTCTGTCCTGCAGACTCCTCCCAATGATCTGTGCATGGCAACAAAGGGAGCTTCTCTTCTGCTGTAGGAATCTCCAAACCCTACAGATACCAGTCTCAACACTAAAAAGCCATTTTTCAGTCTGGACTTCTCATTGTCAAGGAACCCTCATTTTTGGAGAAGTGGATTACTGTTCTTTTGGAAACTGAAAGACAGCAAATCAATGGACCAGACCCCATGGTTTACGTACTTGAGATTTTAAGAATGGTCAGATGATTGTACAAAGATTTATTTTTATATTTATATATATATATATATATATTCACATATATATAAATGCGAAAAACAGAACATTGTGGTTTGCTTTGTTGCATTGCTGAATGCCTTCAGTTTCCTTGTTGAAGTTACCTGATGGAAACTGGCAGCTGGAATATTTTGCAGATCAAGGTGGTGGCCTGTCTGTTCCCTCCAGTTCAGTACAGTTTATCTGATCAGGCACAGCCGGAATCGCACACATGCAGGTTACCTCCCCGCTTGCTGTAAGCAGTTATGGATTTGTATCAAAACGAGTGAAAAATAATTTGAAACCACTAGTATATTTACTTCAAATTCTTAATTCTGCTTTATATATTTATTTTAATGTAACCCTAAAGGGCTGCTTCTTATTTCTAAATGTCCCATCAAAATTTTATGCCAAGGCCAGTGGGACCTATAAAGGTCTCGCGGGGAATGTTGAATGAGCAAATGTTTGTGTTTTGGAAGGAGTCTAATGGTTTGCATCAAGGGTATGTGTCATTGGTCTGGTGCACCGTGTGAATTGGTTTAATACCATATTTAATTAATATAATTAATTTTTACCATGCCTGTATAGCTCTGGTGATTTTCATCCTTACTTTACCACCCACGCCATTTAACATTAATAACTGAATTTACAATGTGGTTTGATGCCCCTATTTTGTTGTTCCCACTGTCACTCAGGCCACCTGACTTCCTTCTGTAATGTTTTATAATATGAGCTTCAGTGCTCTGCTTCTTCCCAACGCTTTTAATTAACAAAAATTTTGACTTGTCTACCATGGCTGATTGGGAGGCTGGATTTTTTTGTTCCCAAAACATTGAATAAAACACAGAACTGCAGACAAAATTATTCTCTAGCCTTTGGTGCCTGTTACTGGGTTATGTTGCACTGAAAATGTCTGCATGTGTATCTGGGGTGAGGAGACTACAAAGCATTTGGATAACAAATGACCAGTTTTTGTCAATATGAAATATATGGGATGTCTATGGATTGTTTTGTAAGCCTTCCGTTTTGATGTAAGCCATGTGCACGAGGACAACAGTACAAATTATAAATCAGTTTAGTGCTCTTGAGGACTAAAATCATGCACTGCTTGGCTTGCCTTGACCAAGCCTGAATACCACTGAACACCACTAGAGGGTACCACATTGTCTCGGTAATTTGGTGAACCTCTCAGAACAGTAATATGCCTTCACATTTTCATTCATCCCAGATGAAGAAGGAACGTTCTCCTTGTCGCCGAGTCCCGTGATTGATCGCCAGCAGCATAGGAGTGTAATGGTACACAAAATTTATGCTTCGGAACACACCCCGGTTATGGGTTAACGGTTTGGTGCAATTTTCCACAGCCCCTAAAGGGACAGGGTTGGATTTTATTATTTTTTTTAACTGTTTTGCCTGTCCTTATAATCCTGCCCTGTGACGTATACATGATGTGCACTCATTCGCTGCTGTGCCACACATTCAGACAGATTCAACACTAATGCATCATCTTCATGTTTTTTTTTTTTAAACTTTTAAATCTGGTCTAAAATACAGATATAGTATTAATGCTTAATTCCAGTGGATTTGTTATTACTTAAGTATTGCAAGGGAACACGAAACTGTCTCAAAATAATACTTTCCAGCCCTGTCACCTTAGAAGCTCCAGACAACAGAATTTGTTTTGAAACTGTTTTGCAATTTTAATTGAAAATGAGGAACAGTTATAAACAAAACATAAGGCAATGTCTGTTGATGTGTCTGAATAACAAAACCATGGAGATGTTCATTTGCACACTAAAAATAAATGTATAAATATAAAAATTAAACAGCATCATAAAGAACAAAATCCTGTGTTCTCTACTACTGAGTATGGCCACATATCTGTAGTGATAATCACTGCTATAGCCTTAGTTGGTGTAATTTATTGGGAAACCAAAATGTTCCCAAACAATTGATTTAAGTAACATGGGGAGGATGTCTGGGCTTTCCAGCACTAGCTGTAGCCAAGTCTCAGCTGCGCTGAACATCAATTTGTGAATTTAGATTTTGCGTGTGTCAAGAAATGTATTCATTCGTTTCATTGTGCATATTGAACTGAAAATGTAACCAAGCAGCACACAACAAATACATGCCTGTTACAGCCCTATAGCGGGTGGCTGGTTTTGGATATTTGTGTGACGGCTAACAGCCACTGACCAGCAAGAGCATATGACCATTGCCTGTTTTTGTTTTTTTTTTTAAAAACTCATCATACTAGAAAAACTTGGAATGACAGCCACTCATTTCCTAGAACCACCTATACCTGTGTGCATGATAAACATTTCTCATTTAAAAAACGGGTGTAGTGATATTTCCTAAAGCAGTTGCATCAATCAAGATGAACATTTCTCCACCTTCGTACGGTGAATCAATGTTTATCTGATGTATCATAAGTAGCTGCGTTCTTTATAAAAATGTAACAGTTCCGGTAAATAGTGTTTTGGTGGCTCTGGGCCAGCATCCTAACTAATAATGAATAAACCACTCCACCAATGTCAAGTAAACGGTCCAGATCACATATTTAAATCTCAAGCAATGTCGACTGATAGTCCAATTGCAAGGACTGTGCATGTTTGAGAATACAGTAAGAATAGCTATTGATATGGACGTTGCACTATGCAAAACAAGAATGCTGTAACACGTGGAACTGAAATTCGGGCTAAATTAACAAAATACTTCCGCATACGTGAAATAACAGGAAGTGCACTTTATGCCAAATTAGTCAAGTGATAACGAATTAACAAGTTGAAAAAAATCTAACATACTGGAAAAATGAAAGGTGTTTTTTTAAATATAGAAACCTGGTTTTCCTTTTTATGAAATTGAACCAACATTTGAGTTAAAGTCAAGGGAGGTGATGCTATGATTATATAATTCCTTGGTAAGACCCCACCTAGAATATTGTGTGCAGGTTTGGCCACCATACCTTAAGAAGGACATTGCTGCCTTGG
>JAODLD010000045.1:7301887-7324444 GCA_026781065.1 Mormyrops boulengeri | reverse complement strand
TTGAAGCCTCCACAGTGCCTGCCCCACCCCCCCATCCCTGGCACAAAGCAGTGCACGGCGGTGGCAGCAATTCGGTGAAAAGAAGCTGTCAGGAGGCGTCCAGTCTGCACCTGCATCCAAGTCATCTGAATGTAAATGAAGGTCCTGTTCTATGGTCAAAGCACTGTCTGAAAGGCAAGTCGCAGGGCTGCCCGGCACAGAGAGGGGGCGCCATCGAGCACCGCGGCATCAGCATGCCAGCTTGGTGACACGGCCCCCTCGATCAGGACTCAGGTCGCAGCGCAGCACTGATGCCGGCAGACATGAAAGCTGAGGTCCTAAATCAAGGCCCGTCCTTTGTGGATGCGCCGGTCGCCATGGGCAACACATGCGGCCAGTGCCGCTGAACCATGGATGCCCTCGGACCGCTTCCAAAACGGCAGTCCTCACACCGGCTGCCATGCCCCGCCTCACCCGGTCCGGCCCAGAGAAGCCCACTGACATCCATCCAAGTCAACTAATGAATCTCAGCAGACCCCCCCCCCCCATCCCTACCCCCACCAGACCCGACCGTCACAGAGCTGTGGAGCAGGAGGCTAGGTTTTCCCCAGCAGCGACAAGCAGAACCAGCACTACGGGCCGGCGTAGCTTTACCTTGGGCCGCCACACCAGGATTATGGCACAAATTAACACTGTCACTGTAGCTACAAGCTGGACAGCTTCACCGAGGTGAAGGCAGGAGGACTGAGCTCAGACAAAAGGGACATTAGTCAATGAGACGCACCAACACACAAACCTTGCTTACCGACATCGTCAAGATAGCAGTTAGTAACCTTCTCATGACCCTGTTCAGAATAAGTGTTTGGATGGATGGATCGGCTTATTTACATTTAACATATTTAGCAGCCACCTTTGTCCAAAGAAAAAGCAAGGTCAATCAATCCCTCAAGCAGTTGGAGGTTAAGGGCCTCATTCAGGGCCCATTCTGCTGGCCCTAGGATTGGAACCAACAACCATCCGATCACAGGCACAGCCCCCTAATCTACCGAGTGAGCCACACTCCGCCCCCGTAAGCTTATCCCATGGGGCTTAACCCATCTGCTCCTCCATTCCACTAACGGCACAGCGTTCTCCGGACGTTCGGGAAACATTCAACCGCGGGACAGACAGGATACGGAGACAAGTAATTTGACGGGCGGCTGATAAGCTGGAGTCTCGAGGTACGCCAGCGCTCTTCTCTGAGACTCAAAGTCACTTTATCCTTCAGCCACTATGACACCTACAGGTGGGTTAGAGCTAAGCGGCACAGGAATGGAGGTGAAGAGTAAAAATGTAGATACCTACATGACCACACAAGCAGGGCACGTCACACATTTGCTAAACAGTAACGCATCTCCTCACGTATCGCCACAAAGGCCCACGTCACAGACAAGCACCACCTGACTACTGTCGAAGTCATACTGAACACACAGGGTGATACCTGTTCTGGGAAAGGGTGGGGTCAAACACGATGGGTCCTATTGGTAATGGTGTGGTAGGCTGCTTCCCCAGGAAGCCCCTCCCAGCAGAAACACACCAGCCAATGGAAAAGTACCAGGGGGTTTAAAATCAGCTCCCAGAAGGCATTTGTTCAGGGGAAACGAAGAATGGAGTGGGATGAACCTGTGTGCACACTGTTTAAATGATCATGCTGAAAAACTATGGTGCCTGGCAAAGTGTGTCAGCGTAACCATTTCAAAACCTCTCCTAAAGTCTCCCCAAGATTAGCAGCAACATGCAGCACACATAAAACACTGAGCACACCATTGCATCTATTCCCCTGACCACTAACCTACTACGTTTGGCTAATCGATACCTCATCAAGTTATTTACCTAATGAAGATAATTAATTGAGCTGATGGTGAAGTTTAACAAATACATGGAACGGCTGGGGTGCCCCTGAGGAGAGGTTTGGGAAATGAAGCGGTATTCATCTAGCCGTCCAACAAGATATCAGTAATTTTTTGAAAAACATAAGATTTTCCTGATATTTTTAGAGTTTTGCTGTTCATTTGCATATACTGCATACCAATGCAAAATTGTTTTTCTCTGACCAAATATCCACTTACAAGCCAGATAAATAGCTTTAAACATTTACATCGACTGTCTAAAAGTTACTGCTGTACTGTACAAGTGTCTAATCTTAGGGATTCCAGCCCACAGTGACACAGAGGGGCAGACTCACCCCCTCCATACTGAATGCCCCCCAGGAAAGCTGCATTTCATCAGCGGAGATTCTGTGGGGTCGACACTGCAGTACGTACCTATCTCTGCACAGGGCCACTTTATATCAGAGCTTCAGTACCGGGTGTATCTGGTACCTCAGAACCTCTGACACCCCATCGTGGACAAGGCCCCCGGAAACAGACGGAACAACGCTAAACAACCAAAGGGCAGGAGAGAGTCACCCTGCATCCACTAATCAGATTAACTATAATTAACATGAATGTGAGTCAGCTGTACTGATCCCGTGTGTGTGTGGGGGGGGGGGGTTTCGACTTCACCCCAGCTTTAGAGAGCTAACTGCACCTCCCAACATCTGCACGTAAAAGAAAAAAAATGACCACCAAGCACAGGTGTTGGAGGGGAATGGATACCTTGGGTAGATTGAGGGGGCACAGGATTCCTCCCCATCCCACCATTCAGGAAAAATCAGACTGAGACCAAGTGCAAAACCCAAGGTGACACTGGGTCAGGGGGCCCAGAATTTCTAGCCACACCCCAGGGTCAAAGGGCACCTAACATTACCCCACCTTCAGGGACGATTCGATGCCAGTAAAACATGTTGCCCCCTCCGGCTGATTCAGCCATCCCTCCCCAGCAATATGCCGCACAGACAGAATTAAGATCTAAAAACGGATGCCAGACGGAAGGGGGGTTACATTATTCAAACCCTGTCACCCTTTGAGTGAAAAACAAAATTCCCCCCTCTCTGCTCTGCGGGGTAATTCCAGACCCCTCCAGGCGCCTACATAAGGGACATAACAGAGAGGGGAGCACTGGTGTAGCTAATATGGAGAAGCTCTCATTTACTCAGCCAATCAGGCCTGTCGCCGCGAGGTGACTCGGGCTCCCCATTAGATTGCTCTGGTGACCCTCGATGTCACTGGTCATTAAACTCAATGAAGGAGGGGTTGAGGGTCACGTTTCACAAGCCGTTGGGCCCAGCAAGGCAGTTGTCCTCTCATGTGGATTTGGAAGGGAGTCTCGTGGGATCCAGTGACAAGCGAGAGCTCCGTGTATTTGACTCTGTGCTCTTGTACATGGGCGACCCCACACACACACACACACACACACACACACACACACACACACACTCCTGGAAACACATGGCTGTGCTACCCTGGTCTTGCCCAGGGCGAGTGTACGAAATGTAAAACATGATCGGTCGCTTTTTACATCTCCTAAGGGCAGGAACAGCAAAGGAAAAGCACCGATGAATGGGGGGGGTCAGGGGGGCCCCACAGCGGCGGCAGCCCCGCCGCCGGGATCCCAACAGCAGGTGGCAGACAAGCCCCCCTAGACTGGCACCACACCCAGAACGAGGGAACACCGCCAGGAAGGCCAGCTCTCAGGCATGGGATGTTTCTATTAGCAAGCAAGCTACAGAGGATTAATCAGCCCCACCGTCCCACGCAGCTGCCATCAGGGAAGTTTTGTCCACTTTTCCATGTCTGATGTCCTAATAAACAATTTGGGGGTGAGGTTGCTGAGCAGCAGATGTGGATTATGAATGACCTGGGCTGCTCATTCAGTGGCACGCACAGCCCGACAGCCAACGCGGCCTGGCATTGTAATGCTACCGCCCCGTTTTACCACAGGGGGGTGCCTAATATCACAGACTCACGGCACAGGGTGACACGTCCTGTGGCTCGTAATTCAGGGTGTCACACACAGAGCCCTTCAGAAACAACACACCCCGACGGACACAAAACCCAGGCTTCTGGCTCCCATACGTGACTATTCATTATTTATGGCCAGTGACATCGCTTACAGTGTTAATCTCCTCCCCCCACAAACGGCCACTACCCCTATCCCAGCCCCAGCCCCACCCCCAAGACGACATCTTTCTGCTTTCTACTGGGGCTGCACACTCAGTATTTAGAGAAGAGAGGAAAGATGTTGAGGGGGTGGCGATTGAGATGGGGGAATTCTTTCCACCATCATCGGGCCTGGGCCGCCATCCAGGGCCCTTTGGGGGGTGCAGCCAACCATGGGACGCGAGAGGGAGGCTCCTTAACATTCTGACAGAGCAACCAAAGCAGGACATGCAACCTTGACTGGGGGGGGGGGGGGGGGTTGCGAAGTTGGTCCTCATGTCGTTCCCGCATTCAGGGCCGGGCACAGAGACAAGTGGCGAGGCCACACAGATGTACGGACAGCCGGTCCGCGCGGGCAGCTGCTCGCTCAATCACGGCCGAAAGCTCAACAGGTGCGCGGAGGCGGGACGACCAGCCCATGAACCACAAGCTTCTCTCTGAAGGACAGGTGGATCCCCACGGCCCCCAGATGCACTGGTCCCAGCACAGAATCCTACAAAAACACAGCCCCACCTCCCCAAAGACCGAGCAACTTCAGCCTCAAGTCATCTCCAGCGGGGGCACGCTCCGCCTCCCATGCCAAGTGCTCCCATCCACCAATAAGCAAGCAGCTGCACCTTCAGCCCCCACCCTGCCAAAACTCGTTTTCCAACCTCACAGACTAAAAAGGAATTTCATGCTGGAGACTCAGAAGGCAGAGACTGAGCTCAAACGGCAGCACAAATCAAACCCTGTCAGCAAAGTAAACATGGGGACGTGGGAAACGCAGCGTCCAAACCGGATTAACGAACGCCTCGGCTCTCCTAATAAAATACTAGCATTACATTTATTTAATTTAGCAGACACTTTTAACAGAAACATACAATTGAGAAAGCAGGGTCAGTCAATCCCTAGAGCAAATGGGGTGGGGGTTAAGAACCTAGTTCAAAGACCCAAAGGTGACATCACACTGCCAGTCCTGGGATTTGAACCAGCAACCTTCCGATCATAGGCATAGTGCCCTAACCACAAATCACTCCCATAGCAAGCTGAATGACAACGGAGAAGGCTTCATTAACACTAACCTGACCCCAAACACTACCCCTATCCAAATGGGGGGGGGGGGGTCAGGTCGTACTGTCTATTGATTGGGTAACAGGTGTGTAGCATGCCCCAGAAGCTTGGGCTTCCCCCCAACAGACAGGAGGTCCTGGGGGGCCTCGCCGGGGTGCGGCGTGGTGGAGTCAGCAAAGGAATAAGCTTCATGCGGGACAGCGGCTGTTCCATCTGCAGATGGGCCAGCGAAGGAACACCTGTTCCCAAGCAGAACACATCACCACCAGCTTCTCCATCACAAAGGCCGCACTGGGAAGTGCCGCTATAAAGAGCGATTAAAATAAACTGTTCAATGGGTTACACCCCGGGCTTATGCAAGGACAGCAGAGGCGAGAGAAGCCATTGGCAGAAGTGCTCCACGAGAAGATTAAATGCAGGGGATCAGAGTCAAAAGCCTCCGTGGGGGGGGGTCGTGTCCTCAGCGCATCAGCAGGCCGTAATATTCTCTGGGCATGGAGGGCGCAGGCAAAGATACAGGCTCCGACAGACAGATCAGCATAACCTGTAGCACAGACCAACAGATGTGACAGCTAGCGTGTGTCATTTATTACCCTATTGAAAGTGCCAGTACTTTTATATGAGGAGCGTGTTCAGCCAATGGGTTTCCCTGTTCTGACCTGTGATGTCAACGGACCACATAAACACCAAGAAAAATGGCCATGAACCGGTGATGGCCAGGATAATTATGGGCAGTAAATCACTAACCCAAGGACAACAATAAGCGGACTAATAACAGGACAAATAAGAATACTAAAAATAACCCAATAAATAAAAGGTCCTTATTAAACACCTCTGCTGATAGCACCAAACTCCCCACGTCCAACAAAAACTTACAACACGCAGGACTACCAATACCTAAACAAGCACCTCCCCACAACAGAAGCATGTTGATCTAAGGAGCATGACTCACAAAACCGCATTTAATCACACATCCATGCCATCTTCTCTCTCCCATTGCCTCATCTGCTTTTGATGGCTCAGTTAATAATAAAGCACATGCTCAATTTTCTACGACTTTAGGAAACGAGTCCTGACAAACAAAATCGGCAGCAGAGGGACAGACACCCTGAACACTGACGGGCCAAGCGAAAGTCAACTGAACCTATAGCTCAGAGTAACCCTAGCAAACGGGCACCCCCGCCCCCTTCCCCGGCCCCCACTGGCAAACGGTGCAACAGGTGATATGCAGAGAGAACAACACAATAAGAGGAGATATAAAGAGCCGTCTGATACCCAGAGGAGACGAGGGAGGACAGACGCACTGAAAGATTAATAAGGGGAGAAAGCTGCACTGAGCCACTGAGAATGAGCTCTACTGCCACTAACCAAGGGGAAGCCCAAAGTCATCCTGGCAACTTAAACCCTCCCCCTCCCCGTTTCTGAGGACGCATTCCACGGGGATGGTGTGGCACGGCAGGCTAATGCTGCTTTCCATTTAATTCGGAGGTCGGAATTCGGAGCTGGGATTTACATCACAACCCGAGCCAACTGCGTTCCAGTACAAGACAAGACAGAAAGCCATTTAGCAATACTGGGGACCTGTTTCAAACAGCAATTTCTCGCTCAGTCGGATTACTTGTCAGATTTAATAAACCCCAGTTTAAATGGCCTTTATCCTCGTTCACTACCTTAAATTTCACAAGTTATCCGGCTAACAAGAAATTCTGCTTTCTGAAATAGGCCCCAGTTTTAGCTAGGTTCACTGCTAGCCATAGTTAGCAATATCAGTTGATAACACACTAAACAGTATTTCGCATATACAAACACCACAGCAACATGCCCACAGATAGTGGTTGGACAGTACTGTGTATACAACCAATTCAATGAGCCACAAATAAGACGCGATAAACAGCATAACTACAGCTTTCAGTTCTGTTGATGAAGGGTACAGCCATCTTGAATTTTGAGGTGGGGGTTATGTAGATTCTTCTGACTTCCCGAGTCAGAAATTGGACTTCAAGGGGCCTTACAACTGAAATTTCCGACTTCCCAGTTGAAACAGAATGCAGCATAACCCTCTGTGCCAGTGATTGGAAGGTCGCCAGTTCGAGCCCCAGCTTCCGCAGAATATTCACATGTCTGCGGGCCCTTGAGTGAGGTCCTTAACCCCATAACCCACTAGATCCAGGGGATCTGCACACTGGGTGACCCTGCACTGTCATCCCCAAAAGCGTGTGTATGTATCTCACGGAGAGCTAGGCGGCGTAGGTGAAGAGAGAATTTCCCCAGGCGAATTAATAAAGTATCGCAATTCTATTCTACTGAGGCATAGTGGAGGAGTCTGGACAGCTCTTCATTTTCAGATCAATATGGTGACTTTAACAACCCAACATGTCACCAACAAGAGCTCCAGAGATCAGCAGGTTTCTCGCTGCTGCTGCTCACTCAAGCGTGACGCGACCTCAGGACTTAATTCTCAGCAGTAGCACGGAAAAACATGAAGTGACAGTCTTCAGAACGGGACTGCTTCAGAAACCCCTTAGTCAGCCAACGACGTGAGCAGATAAGCAACTTCTGGGCCCGCTTCGGCGCTGGAGTGGAGACTCCCACACAGGCCACCGCGGCAGAGCACGAGAAGCAAACCATCGAGGAACCAGCTTGTGAAGCAAGTGCTGGAAAAAAAAATATTCATGACAATATAAACTCGGCAAGAGTCAGCATGAGGATTATAAAGAGGTTTCAGTGGTGATAACATTACTGCTTCTGCCATTGGAGTCAACTGGAGAAATTCACTACACAAGACAGACTTTCCATTAAGACCATGAACAAAACAAAAAGGGAAGCAATTTTCACTAGAAAGTGGTACCAAAGTGCCGCACTACAGTACGTAGAGATAGCAGGCATACAGACGATAACAGCACAAGGCATGAGCATCAGTCCAATGTGTGTATCTTGGTCGATATAACCAGCTGATAGTTAGAATTTAGTCAATAAAGTACAGAAGCTCCCTGGGTTACGATGGGGTTACATTCCGATGAACCTATCGTAAGGCAAAAACACATTTTAATACAGTACACCTACCCTAACAAACATCATAGCCCAGCCCACCTTAAACATGCTTAGAACACTTACATTAGCCTACAGTTGGGCAAAATCATTAACACAAAGCCTAATTTATACCAAAGTGATGAATATCTCATGGAATTCTTTGAATAATTATACCCATCACAAAGTCGAAACATCATAACATGGACCACCGTAACCCGGGAAAAGTCTGTCAAGATTTTAGCAGCACCAGAGCCAAGTGCATAATCGCTAAAATGATGGAGATGATTGCACCGGGTGATCAGCTATTTTTCATGGTGGAGGACGAGCGATTCAGTCGGATCATTCACCTCTTAGAACCTTGCTTAGAACCTCCCGAGTCAGTGCTGCTTCGCTGGCGTCTCACTGCCTCAATTATCTGATGTGTATCGGATTGGGAGGTAGGCTGAGTGGGGGGGGCTATCCACACACCTGATCAACAATGTGGTGTAGGGCAGACTTTGGGACGCGACCTCACCCCTCTCCAACCTTCCGACCTCATTAGACATTCCAGGAGTGCTTTCATCGCCGATCCAGACTTTGGTTAATAATAAATCAAACGAGTGAATCAGGCAGCCGTTTGAAGGGTTCTCCAGATGATATGTATCCACACTCCTACAGACTATTCTCCTAGCAGCCAGCAGAGACACCATGAGGGGTAAGTCGGGTTTTGCTACGCTGGTGTAATGAAAATACACAACTCCTAATGGTGACTAAGCAAACGCAGGTCTGATAAAAGGTACAGGCACATCCTCTTACGGCAAACACCGAAGCACAACGCAAATGCAAGAGCTGGGGGCACGACGGTAAGCAGACCACCTAATTCTACCCTACCCCCCAGCCAAACAAAACTGTGAAACGCTCCATTACCAAAAAGCTCACCTCCAAGTTCTGACCAGCATCCTTCATTCCAGGGAAGCACAACCCAAGGAGACACTTTGACAAGTTGGTGACAAGTTCTCTTCAGCTCTAGGATGATTAAACATTGTTCAGCTAGAAAGAGGCCAAATAAGAGCCTGAATGAAGCCTTGGTCTTTCCCTTTGTAAAACCCAAACAGACTGGGGGGGGGGGGTCTGTACCCCAAGGAAACTTACCGAATTTAGAAACCGTGAAAGTAGGATGCCCCCCACCATCCCAGCACAAACCTGCACCAGTCCTGGCCCACTAGCTGGCTACTCAGTTACCACTGGGCTGCAAATAGGGGCCCCTTCACAGACCTGCCACATCTACCAATCACACCCCCCCACCCCACCGACAGTTATATTTTTCTCCTCAGAGCGCCGCACTGTTGTACTCAATAGTTACAAAGGCAATATTTTCTCTGTTGGCAGACAGAGTCAATGACCAACTGATGTCTTTTCAGGGTCTGGCCTATTGTCACTCCGACAAAGCGAGATGTTTATCCAGGCTAGTTTATTATCGGGGCCACTGTGGGGGTCTAAATGGAATGCCTCGTTGTCGCTTCCCAGCCCAACGCTTTCATCATTGTTGCCTCCCTAACTACAGTTTTTTTGTGCATAACGTTTGAGCATCATAGAATTCGGATTTCCTTTTTATTTGCGTTGCCTCGGCAACGTCTTCATACTGGAGGAATATGCTGGTGGACCCGCACGGTGAATTAAGCTGGCTGGCCGTCCAGGTCAGTAAGTAGCCACTGCGAATAGTAGTCCAGTTAATTTTTTATTCTTTTTTTTTTGGGTTGGGGGGGGATAGTCTTGGACCAGCACAATAGAATTTGTTTTCTGCGGGGGGGCAAGGCCAATCTTCTTAAAGAGATGGCAGATATAAGCAGAACATCCAGGAGCCGGTCACGAATCATTCATGACTGCGAGCAACGCTCAGAGCGGAAGTCGTAAGCCCAGAAATAATACTGCAGATCTTACAGTCGCCACAGTTCTGAAGGAGGATCTTTAAATAATCTTTAATCCACATCCACCTCCGTGCCATACCTGCCACAACTCCATTTATATTCTTTCTCCACATACGGCAAGAGGAGCGAGACCCCCGGGTTATGAGGGGGCGGCAACTTACTGAATGCCTTCAAAAAAAGCCTCATGATTTGTTCAGTGTAACTCTGGCCTACCCCCTTCTTAGCCAATCAAAGGTGTGTTCTTCAGTAGCAATTAAGTCATAATAAAAAATTTCCCAATACAGAAAACGGGGTTGCGTTTCATCATGGCTTTAAGGTAACTGAGCACCATGAGTATAACAAACACACCCACAGCTGACAGATATACCCCTGGCTTACGCAGACAGCCAAATAGGACAGACTTTCGGATCGATCAATACCAGGCCCTGTTTGAGCAATCGAATCCACCGATCGGCTTGAGTAGGGAGCTACACAGAACCTCACCGGGCCTGCAGGAAACCCGGCTGGTCGATTTGGCCGGCTGCTGACTGAATACCTGGCTCAGCACAAATCTGCTCCGAGGCTTCCACTATGGAAGGGGGCGGGGGGGAGGAGCAACCTAACAGTCCACTGTATCCACCCAACCAAGTACTGGTCAATTCTGGCCTACAAAATGGGCCCATCCAAGCCTAGACTATAGTGAGACCCTTAGAAGCCAACCCTGCAGGGGATGGAGTCCAATAGCACTTTTCCACTGGAATACAGGAGCTAAGCCATACAAAAGATGTATAGCAAAGAGAGCCTAGTTATGAACATAAATTTGCTATACAGATACATTCCGTTCAGCCATCGTCTAGTACTTTTCTAAGTAAGAGTTCAGAAATTTTCAAGTTCTCCGTTAATCAGGAATGCACAAGTACATCACGATGTGCAATGCTACTAATAATGAGGAATATACAGAATATATAATTTTTCCTACAGATAATCCATGCACAAAACACCAGCATCACCATACATTTCAACCAATCAGATGGTAGTGACACAACCAGCTGGAACTGGTCACTGCTAGTAAGCAGGGGCATATCAGCATGGGTACGACTCGGTTCTTGGTGGCACGGGATAGGCACCGCAAGAGAAGGCCAAAACTAAACCACACCATCAATCATGTCCCTCACATTTACAGCATTTAGTGGACGCTCTTATCCAGAGCAACTTTTCTTTTCTAAATTCACATTCATCACATCCCTTCATAAACATCCGCTACGTTAATTACCTCCAACCTCAAAAGGTACATTAACGCTACTTTACTCCCCTGCACACAAAGAGACGAGCGCCCAGAGGCGGGTTATGGGTGCAGACCGCTCCCGGCCAGCTCCGGTGAACAGATCGCACCAGTAAAAACTGGGCATATGCAGTCGGCCTATCAAAAGGCAGCAGCATGGCAGGTGATGTCATCGCCAGATGATACGAGAAAACACGACCCCTGTGTAATAGAAGCGCAGCTCTGCCGCAGCCCCCATCGATCCAGACGAAGCCCACCTCATTCTGTGCGGACCCCCTCCCCCCCAACTCTCCTGGACAGAAAGGGGACAGACAGGGGAAGAGACCAAACAGGGCATCTCACAACCACAGGACATCTCCGGACGAGACTCCCACATCTTCCTTGGCTGGACATTAATTGGCTGCCCCCCACCCCGCGCTAATTAGTAATGGTGACATCTGCAGGTTCCAGAAAACGGTAACTTAAAACATATGCCGTAAGTTTAACTATGTGTCTGAAACACCAACAGTGTCCAGCCCGTCAGGCGCCGGGGGTGAAGGGGGGGTGGCGTGATGGAAAAGGAGAGAGCAGCTGAACCATCCCTGCTGGGGTCCGAACAGAGGGAGGAGAGGAAGAAAAACATAAATGAATAAAAATTTTAAAAATCACTCAAGCAAATTCCTCCCCCCGCTTTCACCATGAGCCAGGCGGCAGAAACAGATCCATCTCAGCCACCATAAACTCCTGCCTTCCACAGAGCGCTTAAGCCGATCTCAACTCCAACATCCACCCAGCTGTATAAACAGATGCAGCGTAAAGGTATTTCGCATAAAAGTATGGGGTCAGTGACGGCTAAAAAGCGGCCGCGGTGAGAAGCCGTTCCGGGATAACCACCTGGGCGATGTCCTTTGACCCTTAACACGAGGCTGAAGACTAGCGATAAGGAGACATCTCCCAGTCCTGCAGTGCTACAATCGATTTCAGAATGTGACCGTGACCAGCTAAGAAACTACCAGGATTCTACAGCTTAAAAGTATTTCAAACTTATGGAAACAAAAATTTGGAGCTACTTTTTAAGGGTGGAAGAACGTAAATAATTGAAATCTATCCCACCCCTACCAAAAAAGGGGACCGTCAACCATCAGATTCAACAGACCAGAAAACAGAAGAAATGTAGCAACCAGTCTGTGACAGACGGGACTATGTGGGGTACTAAAGTAATTCTAGGTTATCGACAGCTATTCACAAACGGCCCCAAGTGCAAAATCATGCCCACTGAACACATACTGCCTTCGATGCCCCAAACGATCCATTAAGCCGAACTTCAGTCCAGACTGCTTTAAGTGTGAGACTGTTACCAACAGCTCTGCGCTTTGGAGGGCAGACCTCTGCCACCCTTATTGGATACACCGTTAACGAAAGCGCGGTTTGCTGTCCTGCAAGTCATACAATGGCCTGAGCGCCGATCTGCCGGCGGCGCCTCAGCATCGACGCAGATACGGTTTCCTTTTGGCAAAGCCGCTGAATGCCTCCGTTTAGGGAGAGCAAACAGAGCGACACAGTGGTGCAGATGAGGGTGGAGGCAGGACGCTGTTACACTGCCGGTCAAAAGGTTCTGCAGGGTCTTCTCAGAAGCAGAACCTGCTGGACTGAAGCTGATGAGTTATGCAACAACACACCTGCTGTCCAGACCCCTCCACTCCATCAAAAAACATCACCAATCCAAAAAAACAGGTTTATAGCATTCTCGTTATATTTGGCGGTATTTTGGCCATTTGGGGCATTTTCTTTTCATCTTGCCGTTGGATTTCACCGAATGTCAAAAGAGGCTTTTTACATCCAAGAAATGCCTTTACATGCCATATCCAAGGCAGCCAACAAGATTCCTCATACTAATTGCAATTGAGTTGCACCACTAAGCCAGGTGGGCAAAAGAGGAGCAGGCTGGGGGTGGTGGGGGGGGACGCTGATAAAATGTACACGTACGACACCACACAGTAAGGGAGACAACTCTAAGCAGTGCACTAAAAGGAGGATCACGAGTTACGCAATATACACTGGGTCATAACACCGAAAAAACACCATGATCCTCCATGATCCGCGGTAACAATTATTCCCGTGCTGCAAATGGCAGAAGGTGGAACTAGCAGTCATTCCGAGAACAAATGAAGATCCAAAACAGAATTGAGGCTACAGACAGAAAAACGCTGATTCAGAACAAAGGGCAACATAAGCTTGGCCGGTATCTAATTTTCCATGCAGTCATTCCATCCAGACAAACGTATCCAACAAAAACGTTACGCAGGAGTTTCAGTGACTGCCAGAGTAAGAGAACAATATATGATCATATTAAATATATTAGATATTAAATCACGTTAACTTGTTAGAAGACATTTATAAATGGGACCAGGAGTGCTTCTCTGCTTTGTCCCCCCCCCCCGGGATCGTGATGCCCCTGGACACGTGCCCAAATGCCCATATGGTCAGCTGGCATTAAAATTTGCCGAACAATACATCTTGGAAATGAAAAACACACACAGCACACCCAAAATAACAGCAGCGCTCAAACTCGAGGCAATATTAACAGGGCTGTGCCTGAAAGACTAGATTCCAGTCTCATTCGCGAGTTTAAGATCAGGCCATACACTTGGAAAATGTGTGCGATCCAGGTCATCTTTCAACAGTGCATAGAAAGAGTCCCTGAGCACCCCTCACGGGTCAGGGGAGGGGGGTAACACTCCAAATTTGTGGTTAGTGGTGCCAAACCGTTCACGCCCACTTAGAGGTTATAAAAAAAAAAATACATTTTTAAAAAAGCAGTGGCAATTTGCTTGGGAGATCTGGTCTCCTATGGAAGGGACAGCTTGATCAGAAGAGACAGGTAACCTTGAGGACTGTGTGCACAGAAGAGGAGGACCGGGCCACTCAGACAGCTACGCGGCTCAGCCAGCACAGGCGAAAGGCCAGGTAGGATCAGATTCTGACATTTCCCAGCCGTCTGCCGCTACCAAGGCAAGGTTAGGCATCATCTGCCTCACAGCATCACCTTTGACGACTACAACGGCACAGTAGGTAAGCCATGGGGGGGGGGGGTCATGTGACAGTGCCAGACACTTACACAGAAGCTTACAGCTTCGTCTGAACTCCTGTTATCAAGAGTTAACATGCAAGTCAGTTATAATCCTCTTCAGCCTGGATAAGCACACTGAAGTAATATCAGCCAGGAGTCCCTAGACTATAGACTAAAAAGAAAAGACAAAAAAGAAAATTTTGCCAAATCCAGCCTTTTATTATAATCGAGACTACTGCACATTTTATGAAGTTGCATCAAGCGGCACATTTACATTTTCTTATGGAGCGTTAGACACCTCCTTTGCAGTCAGCACCCATTAAGTCAGGCTTAAGCGCAAATCAAGTGGGTACTGCTGCCTCCACTGGCTTGGGGGTGCAAGTGCACACGTCAGCAGATTCAAGGTTCATCCCACCAAACTGCACTGGATTTATTTGCCAAGAAATCCAAAGCGCAGTCACCAATTTGGTTTCCAGGGTCCTTGGTGGCAAGCGGAGCCTGCGGTAGTGGCGAGTGACCAATCAAGCAAATCGCGTATCACACCCAAATCAAGCAAATCACACATCCAGAGAGGTGGCTCACATTCGTGCGCTAGAATCATCTAATTCCCAATTCTCCTAACTGGAAGGAAAAACACCACCGACCCCCCCCAAAAGCAAGGAGCCATTGTTGAGGAAAGCTTGCTCTGGGTGAATGGTTGGCAACAGCTGGCTCCATTGAGACCCCTCTTTAAGAGGAGAACCCCCCCCCCACCCACTATCGTCGTTGTCATGAATGTGAAGAAAAGCCACAAATGACCCCTCTTTTTGATCTCTGACCTTTGCACCAGGACACCAAGAACCTCCCCCAGCACCACCTTAATATGAATAGAAACACACAAGGGGACAACAGAAAGACAGAGAGCGGCCCGTTTACGGCGCCCGGGGAGCCAGTCCGACCTGCGTGAGGGCACGGGGGAGTGGTTTCCACCAGCCCAGCGCAGAACACCAGGTCACCTTGCACGTTTGCGTTATTGCAAGTTAAACTACATTTAAAAAAAAAAGCTTAAGGACCCCCCCTCCCCCCCCACGCTCTGCTGCTCCCCAAGCCGACAGCAAACCCCCAAAACATCCACACGCTGCCATACAATGTCAGGGCACAGCAATACCCAAGAAAATGATGGATGGAAACTTTTTAAATAACCCCAATGTGCACACAAGGACAACTAAATTAACTCAGTACTCTTCCAAACGCTATATATAAAGTTTATTAATCTCCGAAGGGGGGGGGGATTAATGAAGGGGGGCATCTCACAACTTTCCTTAAACTTCCAGCGAACCAGTCGTATGACACACGGTTAAAAAAGACGCCGGTTTACTCTGCGACGTGAAGCTTTCGGGTCCGAACCGAACCGACTTATAAGTTGTATCATGTTTGGTTTCCGCGTAACCCGGCAAGGAAAGTAAAGTATGTGATCCCCCCCCCGTTTAAAGCCCCTTAAATGCTAAGCGCGCACCTCGGGCTGAGGACAAAGTGGCCATGTAATTAGGCGGCAGCATTAACCTACTGTCATCTGTTACAGTAGCCGCAAAAAATGAAGGGTAATTAAAACGTGTCGCGGGACTAAGACAGCGCTACGGTGAACGCGTTCAATGTGATTTTTTACGTTACACAATACAGAATGACCTCTTCCCGGAAAACGTAACAAAACGCTATTATATGGAATAACGCGTCAATCATCTTAATCGTTTGCCGAACGTCCCAGATTAAGTACATAGATTCATACTTTAAATTGAAATATAAACAATAAAGATGTCAGAAAAGTGAAGGGTAAATGTGTCGGGTGAATTAAAACTCCCAGCACGTATACATCCACTTCAAACAAGGATTTCTAAATTGACTAAAATGACTTAATCGCGTTATTATCCGCATCTTTCCGCTATATCCACAGCACCACGTCAGCGCATCAAAGCAGATTTGATGTCCGTTTCTAGCCCCCAAAGGGTTTTGCCGATCGTTTTACTCGTGTTTATCGATTCCACCAACAGTACTGCATTGCAACAACTGGCCAAATGTTAGGGGGCTAGATAATGGAGCCGGGCTTGCTACTCGCGCCTCATCAAACATCAAGTTAAATTCACGGCAAGTCGCTTATTCTTAATAAATTGGTTACATTTAGACGGTGCAGATAGATTGTTCACACAAAAAAGCAAGACAGCCAGTAAATCCCCACAGGGTCGACGTCGCTTGGATCCACCTTGAAAAAAGCATTTAATTCTCATTTATAGCTTCTACAAGGATGCACCTCCATTGTGCAATTCACATAGGATCTCTGCTTCAAACACGCTTTATGCAGACACGTATGCGCCACTAAGGACCCACATAAATGGAAATAAAATAAATTTTGCTGGACATATTGATTTTTTTTTTTTTTAAAAAAAAAAAAGGGGGGGGGGGGGACCTGGCCTCTTACCTCATGATGGTAATCGTTTTCTCCAGCAATAAGACGCAACGGCTTCCCTCAAAACGACCAGACTTTGATTTTCAGTTTGAAGAAAGTTCACACTCTTTCCAGCGATCTAAGAGAAATTGCCCTAAAATATCAATGGGAGAAGTGCGAGGGGGAGGCAGAAAGAGCACGGACAAATCCAACAAAGTAAAAAGAAAAAGAAAAATAAACAAAACGAAAAAAAACAAACGAAGGGGAAAAAAAAGCCCCGATCCCCCTACATGTTCCAAAGCATCCCACTCCCGTTATGTGTGATTCAGTGGGATAAATGCAAAGACGCAGCGTCGGGCTCCTTTTTCTCCGCTCAAAGACGCCGATCGCTTCCAGCAGCGGCGGCAACGTGCCGCCGGGATCCCCCGTGTCCAGAAACTGCGCTGACGCACGGCTATTCACAGCGGCGCCTGCGCACGTACGCTACGTAAGAGGACCTCCACACCCCCGTTGCCGTCCCGTCCCTGTCCACCACTGTCCGACAGTGTAAGTCGATTTTAGATCGACTGGACGATTTAAAACGCTCTACGGCGTGGGAAGCGTGGATTCGACGCGCCACGTCGCGGACCTATTCTTCATCTCCTTTGTGCGCCTTTGTGTGTGTTTGTGTATAAGTTATCACCCATCTATCCACTCACTGTACGCCATTCCCTAGTGTTTCGATAAAAAATCGTCTTGAAAATGCTCCATGTTTCGCATACGAATTATTAGTGTGATAGAGGTTGCGATGGCCGTGTGCTGTTTGCCAACAAGGAAGAATGAAAGTAACCCGTGTAAATAATTATTCAGTATCTTAGTCACGCACTTTATGTCAAGGAGACTCAGTGTCATCTAGTATTAACTTTGACCGAATAGATGAATCGATTATCCTCGTTAACTGTATGATAGTTCACAGGGTTTCTCTGTAATAATCAAAAGTGTCCAAAAAAAACGTATATTGTGTAAAAACTAATCAATCATTCATATATATGAAAAATACCAATTAACCGAAAATACATCATAAGCAAAATTTAAACAAATGTAAGTAAAAAGCAATATATTTTAGTAAAGAATATGAATATTAAACACACAAATTTATGTAAAGAGTTTTCTAAATAAATTGTGAACTGTAAAAATCATATGGAAAATTAGCTTAGTCATCAGGATAGTTAAAATATGAAAACATAAAGGTATTAAATGCATTTTATTGTCCATTCATCCATTTCCAGCAATTTTGTATCCAGTGCTGAAGACCCAGAGATAAGGAACACCATTCTATTACGGAGCGGCACAAAAGCCCGCGTTGACATAAAAGGCCACGCAATGTGCCCAGTTACCTTGTTGGATTGTGGGAGGAAACCTGAACTCCCTGGACAGGGAGGAAGGACACGTTAGTTATGTGAGTCACATGCAATGCATTCCTGTCGCTTTTGGTCCTTGAAACAGCAAATCTTTTTTAGAGAAAGAAGTAAGACTTTCACAAAAATGAGCATTTGCTTATAATCTCTCTTGTCAAATTAATGTTTGTCTTTTGTCCATGATCCTAAAGTAAGGCAGTTTCATTCAGTGCTAATAGAGATTCCATGTAACGTCACTAGAGCCAGATCCTAATAAACACTTGATTTTGTCAACTCCATATACAAAGCATACTCCCACCCCGCACGAGGACGAGTAGTTTGTCAAAGATTAAGTGTTATTAATGGATTTGGCGCCACCTGCTGGAAGAATAATAGTATAATTGTCTATGGTGCTTGTCCAGTGCGTGGTTGCAGTGATATTGGATCTCTGCTTGTGCAGGGCACAAGGCAAAATAATACCTTGGACAGGATGCCAGGCCTTCGAAGTCCAGCCAAACTTCAAAGAAACATCCAAACTCCTCCCACCCAGAGAATGGGAGGTGATTTAAACTCGAGAAAATGTTTTAAGGGGATTTTTAGGGTTTGCATTTGTAATACTATGTTGCTGTAAACTTCAGCCCGGGTGACTGATGCCCTTACCATCCATTCCCAAATCTATGCCCTTAATGTTGCCTCACACTCAAGGCCATATTAAAAATATTATGTCCCCATCTGCATCAGCACACATGACGTCACAAAAAAAAATAACGCAGCTGAAAACATTAATACGCTTATCAGTGAGTGCCAAATTAAAATACAGTCACATTAAATATTAGATATTAATTCACATTAATTTGTTAAAAGACATTGGTGAATGAGATTGGGTGTTGGGGGTCCTAGGGGGAGGGGTCATTCTGCTTGGTGTCCCCCAGGACGGGTTGCCCCTGGGCGCCTGCCTAAATGCCCATATGGTTAATCTGGGCCAGCTGACACCTCCAGGCTTAGGGCTTTGCACCTTCTCCCTGTGTTACATTCTTCTGGGTGCTTTAGTTTCCCCATGCAGTGAGAGGCTGAGTAAGCTCTCTGTGCCCATGCTTGGAAGGTCACCTGGTTCAAGACCTGGCCTTGGCAGAACAGTCACATGTCTGTGTGCCCTTGAGCAAAGCCCTTAACCCCTGGCTCTGGGGGTGCCACATATTGGCTGACCCTGTGCTGTGTCCCCCAGGTTATGGGGTAGGCAGAGAGAAGAACACCAATGTAGGGTTTATCTTTTTTGTTTTTTTTTTTTAATCAGTGCAATGATATGCAGTTTCATTAGATAACACTGCCCCCTAGGGTAAAAAAACAACAGCCAGTTCCATCCCCAAAGTTCTATATTTTTCAGACCTTTTCTGCTTATGTTTTATTCATTCTTCTGTCTTCCATGACCACTTACTCATTACATAGTCGCAGTGCACTATAATCCCGACTGTTTATGCTTTATATCAATTGGCCAGAAACTAGATTTATATCTTGTGTGAGAAATTCGTAGATGTGTAGATGATTATCTGCTGTGTGTGTAGTACAGCTAATGATTAAATATTTATCATTTGAAGTGGGCATTGATTCTAAGGGAGATTATGGCAATAGTGAGTAAGTGTCACTATCTATTCACTTGGTGATTCGGGGGAATGTGGTTTTGGTTAATGTGGAACTTGGTCATAAAGTTAATAACAAAAAATAAACACTAAAGTAGCCTACTGTGGTCAGGTTAGAATGTGTATTTGTTTATTGCACCTAAAATGCTTTAAAGTAAAGTGATACAAAGAGTCACCTACCTCAGGTGCTCAGAAAAGTACGTGCATTGCCTATGGCAAAAGTTCTGGGGCTTCGTTATGGTGTGGATTGCAATTTTCAGAACCTACCAGTGGTTTCACTTGCAGGATGCGCATTGGATCCACATTCAAAAATACAAATTCAATTTTTCATGCATTTGATCCCAATCAAAGTGATAGATCACAGTTCCTCTGTTCCAGACCTGGAGGGTCAGTCTGCAACACAGTTTGCAGATTTCCCAGCTCAAACACACATATCAAATCTGCTAATGGGCTATTGGGGTGAAAAATGTGTGTTGGAGCAGGGAAATATACAAACTGCGTTACTGACCCTTAAGGACCAGGATTTGGGAACCCTGTGATAGGTGATGACCATTTATTCAGCGGCACATTTGAAATATATTAAGCAGGAATGAAATGTATCAATAATATGTCAGACTAACGCACCTGCAGCCTAGAGCGCCATCGGTACTCAAACGGTCCGGACCACAAAATCGACCTCGAAATCTCCGAAATCTACCGCGCCTCCCCCCCCCCCCCCACCACCACCACTTTTAGGCGAAATGGGGGACCCCTCAGAGGAACTTCGTTTCGGTAAAACAATCAACGCAATGGATATGGTATAATGAAGCTCCACCGTGAGCTTACTTCTATTAGTTAAATTTGTTTTGTTTTAGTAGCAATACGCTTGGCTTCATTCATGCATTCATTCATTCATTTTCCATACCCGCTTACTCGTCCTTGTAATTTGGCAGCCATACACCATTAAAGAACTTACTGCTGCCTTATGCAAAACTTGATACTTCAGAACTTAAGATAGTCGTACTGATAATGCTCGATCAATATTGTCAAAAGACAGGAATCTTTGCTTTTGGATTAAACGAATTTAATTCAAAGAGTTTTGCACTCCATCCCAGTAGGTGGCAGTATACAATTTCTTGTTCATTTCATCCAGCCTGAAGCCTCCGAAAAAAATTAGTATTGCCTGTTGTGATTGGTTAGACAAAAACTCGTCCAATCGTTAGTCAGGTTTAATTTTGACCGTCCGGTCCCTCAGTTTGCTGATGTGGTTTTGAGTCGAGTGCATGTTTAACAAACGCGAAAGTATACGTTTGTAATTTGTTTCGATACTTTAAATTCGCCCGAAGTATGCCTTATTTTCAGTCTTGGGAAGAGTTTTCCCGAGCCGCGGAGAAGCTCTATTCGACAGATCCGATGAAGGTAAACGACGTTAGATAGGAGTCCAGTGGTTTGTTAAGACAGGTTTTGATCTTGTTGAATGGGTTTTAACCTAAGTGAGCCTGGGAGTGCGCACGAGCCCTGGATGACCTGTGTAAATTCGTGTTATGTGGTGCACAGGGTTACTTAGCTTTAGTGAGCCGGCTAAAGTCTACGATTGCTCTTTTATAGCGCGTTACCTGATATTTAAGGTATTACTCGATGCTACTGTATTGTCGGCTGAGGTACTGGTCTGTCAGTACTGATGACATTCGTTTTGTGTTTTCATTCAGGTCCGGGTGGTGTTGAAATATCGCCACTGTGATGGCAACCTTTGTATGAAAGTTACAGACGACGCAGTGGTGAGCTACTTAACTGTGATATTTCAGTCCTGCCTTGAGCGCCGAAGGGTTTTGGTATCCAAATGATTTCTTACCTTGCGCCGTTATTCACGTGAGCTTTCTGTCTAGTTATACTGCGAGATATTAAGGAGATTTGGGTACCTTTGGTTATAAATTGAAGTTATGGTTAAGGTTAGGGTTAATTTTTGTTTAGTCTAACACGTCTTTTCTTACAAGAAAGCAAACGTTAAATGTAAAGTCATGTATATAGATTTATGCATACTTGATTTGATTATTAAATGATGACATTTAAAGTATTTCAAATTGTGTGACAGAAAAAGGCACATACCTCAGTAACTGTAGGGAATGCCCTCTTAATATTATTTCAAAAAAGCATAACACATAAAAGAAATTGCCCCCCCTCCCAAAGATATTATTTAATCTGGGGTACTGTTTCTGTTTGCTCTTTAGTGGTACTAATGGGTTGAATTTTAACTTGAAATCATTTAATTTCCAGTGCTTACAATACAAAACTGACCAGGCTCAAGATGTAAAGAAGATCGAGAAGCTGCAGGGGAAGCTGATGAGGGTCATGGTGTCCAAGGAGACGCGCAGTATGGCCATGGAGACAGACTAAAGACTGATGGGAAGTCACTTCTGGATGGACAGTGGTGTCTGTGGGCACCTTGGTGGAGGAGGACGACAACTACTACGTACACCCCCCCCCCCCCCTTCATTCTGGGAATCAAAGTCGTAAGTAAAGGGAAAAAAGAAGAGTTAAAGAAAAAAGAAGAGTTAAAGAAAAATAGAGGAAAAAAAAGAAGAGAAAGGGGGAAAAAAAAGTCGGGGGTGAATCCCTTGTTTTCCTGAAGATATTTTGGTGCCCGACTTAATGCCTTGTATTTATTTAGCAATGTTTTTGGTTCATGGGCACGATTTTTTTTTTTTGGGTGGGTACTGAAGTGGTATACAAGTGTTAAAACGGAAAAACTCCGATTGCGCTTTTATACCCTATATTATAGTTTTATATT
>JAODLD010000045.1:7289328-7301114 GCA_026781065.1 Mormyrops boulengeri | reverse complement strand
AATAACTGCATTGTAAGTGGGTGATAGATTATGTCTAAGGCCACCTCCTCTGTTTAACGAGGGTCGTTCAATCTTACGATAAATTGCTTGTCTCACACCTCGTTAGAACCAGTCGGCCTCTCGGTCTAGGATCCTAACGTCCTGGTCCTCAAAGGAGTGGCCCTTGTCTTTCAGATGTAGATGAACTGAGTCTTGTCCTGATGCGTTGGCTCTCCTGTGTTGTGCCGGCTCGCATCCACGTATTCTGAGTTCCAGGGGGGAGGGTAAGGGGGTGAGAGGTGTGATGGAGGTCGTTGACTCTGGGCTGGGGAGGGTGGGTGAGGGGTGTGAATCAGTCCTTATGACGGGCTTATTCTTATTCTTGTGTCACATTCACTATAGCCGCAATGCATTGTGGGTCGAATCGCCATTGTGGAGGTATGCAACTCAAGTGCCAGTATTTGCGTGCGGCATTATCTTTGGTAAGATGGGACACCCGTGCTGTGTGAAATGCTGTCGTACTAAGTTGCATGGCAGAAATGGCAGAAAGCTGGACAACAACATGAGATTTTTTCGGTTTCCCACTTGGAAAAGAGGATATGGACAGCAGGTAGAGGAGGTAACGAAGAGACGTCGGGTGGCCTGGGTCGCAGGCCTGAGACGGATGGAGATCACTTTCAAAACGATATCTCCCTTAGTGCTTGTTTGCTCTCGGCTTTTTCATAAGGGCAAGTAAGATCTTTTGTTTAAGTAATATTACTGAATATGCATTTTTTTTGTCTTCTAAAGCTGGTATTTTCACATTGGTTAACCTACGCTAGCAAGGCAGCCTCACTACGGAGGGCAGCAGAAATGGGTTAATCTGTTCGTGTTAAATTAGTGTTACAGAGTGAATGTTTTTTTAAAAACAAAAGTAAACAGCAAAGCAGTAATGACGTTTATCAGTGAATGTATGTGTGTATTCGCGTGCATGGCCGCATAAGCCACAATGCTGGGTAAGGCTGTCACTGTGTGCTGTTCCCTGACAAACCAATGCCCAACTATAGTTTAAGTTTAGAAACATTTGCAAGTACGATTTCTAACGTTTCACATGATGTTTGGAAGGATCTCTATAAACTCGTTTTATACCGAGCCTGTATTCTGCTTGCCACTTAACTTTATTGGTCATATTTAAAATAAAGTATATGTCCAATGACCGTTTTGTGGTGTTCTTGACTCTCCCTTTCTTAAACGCCTAAATTACTAGTGTGTTTTCGTAATGAAAATTACTTATTACCGATTACTTAAAACATTACATTTTTGCGGAGAAAAAAAAAAAACACTGAATATGATATTAAGTTTGTTAACCTAATGTGTTTACATCCGCGATACCCTCAAAATGGCGAATGGGGGCGTGTCAGACACTGCAGTCACGTGACTGACAAAGACCGATAGTTCGTGGAAAAACTACAAATGTATTTCCGGACATTATCATCGAATGTTTGAAGCCGTAAAATACTTACAGAACACAATAAAGGAGAGACATTTTATGGAATTATCATGATTACCGTTACGTCCAAGGTAATGGGAAATATTAAAACCATAATGCATACATTGGGTAGAATAATTTTACTTTTTGCTTTCCTAAACATTAGTTCTTAGATGACGATTGGTTACATGCGATTTGACAAAGTGCATGAGTGCTGTTACTTTTGTTTGTTTGTAATATCTATAAATAATGCTGCGCGGCCATGGGTTTAGCGCGAGCTACTACTTCCGTTTCTCAAGCGAAAACTATATTTCCCATGTGACGCCAATATCCGGTCTCGTGTCCCACTTTATAAATTATAGGTGAGCAGCATCGCCGCTATTCGGCAGCCTGCGAAACAGCAACGCGCAGGGTAGGCGAGTAGGTGGGTGTTTTACCAACTTCTGTTTTCATCGTCTGTTAACAGTTGAATTTTTATGAAAAGGATGTAGTGGAAGTTATGAGTAATCTGGCATTGTAACAAGCAAGTTTTTAACGTGCGATATTGCTGTGTATGTTTATAATAGTGTGATCGTTTGAAGTCATTTTTTTTTTATTTCAACACCTTCAGCCAACTAATAATCGGTAACAGTTATGTGTATATTTTAATCGAGTAGATAGTGTAGCTTTTGCTCCAGAAATAGCCGTTATTTGAAACTCATGAACTCTGGCCTAAAAAGTGTTAATCCGAATATAATGTAAAATAACTTCCGAAATGCTTTTGAGAAGTGGCCACGTTAAATTAAAGTCACGATTCATGTCTGTTTAAAGATGTTTTTGTTTGTTTTGAACTAATACGTTTTAACTTGAACGTGTTAAAAATTAACTGACAATTTTCCTCGATGAGCTATTGTTTTGAATTATACTACGTCCACACAATGGAAAGTTTGTAACAAATGTATTTTAAGAAACTTATTTGAAGCATCTTCGCATATATATATATTCTGGAAAACATCGTTGGTTGGGAAGGTTTTGTTTCGGTAAGAGGTGCCGTTCATGTCGCATTTTAATCCCGAGCTACAGCCGTCTGCCTCGGTGCCGCTGCCTCCGCTCTCGCTGGACGTCCCGGGCCGAATCGGGCACCGATGCGGGCTCTGCGCGTCCGTGTTCTCCGAAAATCAAAACAGCAGCAGTTATTCCCGTTGCCTAAGCTGACGCGCTTCCTGTCTGCGGTACGCAGTAATATAACAAAACGGCACAGTCACGGTTACAATCACTGGATTCGTGTGGACGTTTTCGCAGTTTCAATCCTCTAGCAAATGAATACTCCTTGTTATATATCTTTTTCTTATGTCTTTCCCCTTACATTCCAAGCGGCAAGCCTGTAAGTGATTAAGTGTTCACTTTTACCCAGTTGAATATCTGGCCACACCAGCGCACTTGAGCAAAGATCCTTCTAATCACATCATCCAATGTTTCACATGTGATGCAAGTGGTAGTTAAAACGACTATTGAAAGACTCACTCAATGCAGTGGATTTGTACGCAAAATGGGACCCCCTTAAAGCCCATATTAGTTAATTGATTTGTGCTATTCGATAGGAAGCGTTGGGGGGGTTATGCTGGTCTTGTGGTTGAAACCGTATGGATGGGGCCCTGTTTCTGTTCTCTGAGCAAGGTACTATATGAATATTGCTTTGGTGAAAACCTGGAATATTAAAAATCAATTACGGGCTGTAATTTCTCAGAGGAATAGCCTCTAAGTATTTCCTTCCGAGCCTCTGAACTGAATTATTTTCAGGTATTGGCACTATGATCATAGAGATACTGGTGGCTTTGGTTTTGGGCGTGGTGGTGTACGCTCTGCTGCCAAGGACCAAGAAGGAGGTCCTGCAGACGGAGGATGGCTGGTGGGGAGCAGGAGATCCCCCAGAAACAGCTGAGGATGATGCCATCCACCCGTTCAGGGTGGAGACCTCTGATGAGGAGATTGAGGTAGGATGGATGTGTTTCTGTCTTGTATAAATCGTGGTTCTGGAATGACCCTGTTAAGATCTGTTTGACTTGTGATCTAAATTTTATTTTTTTGTGTCAGGATCTGCGCAGGAGAATAGACCAAACCCGTCCTTTCCCATCCCTGGAGGACAGTCGGTTCAACTATGGGTTCAACTCCCACTATTTGCAGAAGGTTGTGTCCTACTGGAGGAATGAGTTTGACTGGAAAAAGCAGGTGGAGAAACTGAACAAGTACCCACATTTCAAAACAAAAATCGAAGGTGAGGTTATGTTTGGTGCCAATCGCATAGCGCTTGAATAATCGGTTATGGCATTGCACCCTGTAAATGTATCTTTTTTTTTTTTTTTTTGGTAAGGGATTGATGTTCACTTCCTCCACGTGCGGCCCCGTGATCTCCCTGAGGGGACAGCTGTCGTCCCCCTGCTAATGGTTCATGGCTGGCCAGGCTCCTTCTATGAGTTCTATGGGATGCTGCCCCTTCTTACAGAGCCTGCCAATCCTGGAGACATCGTGTTCGAGGTGGTCTGCCCCTCCTTACCTGGCTATGGCTACTCCGAAGCCCCACATAAGAAAGGTGGGTTTATGTGGGTGACTAGAGGTTTAGATCTGATATGAGGACATGACACTTATGGAGACTTTCTTAGCACAAGCCCAGAGCAGCAACCATAGGTGAGGGAAACTCCCTCTGGTAGGCTCTTTGACATAATGTGACCTGCATTATGTAAGATCATCTGCTTGATACAAGGTGCTGTGTAAGTACATGTCCCCTAGGGGGCTCAGAGAATTTTATCCAATTGAATCTGATGCAGAATTCTTCAGTTCCTTGTCAACAGATGACATTCACTGTGGTGACCACTTTCTTTGCTAAAACCGAGTCTTCCTTCTTAGGATTTGATTCGGTGTGTGCAGCCAGAGTTTTCCACAAGTTGATGAAGAGGCTGGGCTTCAGTCAGTTCTACGCTCATGGGGGAGATTGGGGCTGGCTAGTCACAACTAACATGGCCCAGCTGGAGCCTAAGTAAGGGCCTTCACCTTTCACCAGTTCACTTGGTTAAGACAAAAGCTTAGTCAAACACATCTGTATAGTTGTTGCAATTCCTATGAATCCCTTTGCTTGAGTATATAGAATATTGGGATTTCTACTGGAATTTCATGTACAAAATTACTGATTCTGTTTCTTAAACTCCACACACTTGTGATATCAAGTCAAGGAAGGTGATGCTAAGATTATACAATTCCTTGATAATGCCCCGCCTAGAATATTGTGTGCAGGTTTGGTCACCATACCACAGAAACAACATTGCTGCCTTGGAAAGAGTTCAGCGTAGGGCTATGAGGATGATTCCTGGTCTTAGAGGAATGTCGTATGAGGAGAGGTTAGCTGAGCTGAATCTGTTCAGCCTCGAGCAAAGGAGACTAAGGGGGGACATGATCCAGGTATATAAGATTCTAACAGGTCGGGATGCTGTTCAGCCAAATGGCTACTTCAGTATTAGTTTAAATATTAGAACTTGTGGCCAACTGAGCTATTAGTTGAGTTCTCCCCAAACGAGCTTGATGGGCCAAATGGCCTCCTCTCGTTTTGTAAATTTATGTTAGTGCATCAAACATGGTAGCAAACAGATGAGTTGCAGTAATTTCCCTAACTAAGTTCTGATATTATATATGAATCTGGTTTAACGCATCTCTTTCTGCGATCCCCAAGTACGATCAAGGCCCTCCATCTGAACATGGCTCCGCCCTCCAAGCCCAACTTGCCAGTGGTGTTGTCCGTGATGCTGGGCCGCTGGTTCCCCTGGCTCTTTGGCTTTACAGAGCGTGATGTGAAGCGCATCTTCCCCTATATGAAGAAGGTGTTTGGGGAGTCCCTGAGAGAAAGTGGTTACATGCACATCCAGGCTACCAAGCCTGATACAGCAGGTGAGTCTCTAGCCAGTGTTTCTCTGCATTATATAACACATCCTATTAGTATTATTGCTATTATCATTGGTGGTGTTGAAGACCCCTATCTAAAGAATTATACAGAGCATATAATTGTACACATTTATAGAGTTAATTATTTATGATCAATGGTACATCAGTAGCATTCTTCTCAGAATTGTGTTAATGCTTGTTACATTGATGGATACATCGCAGATAGTGAATCTTATGCCCCTTTTCCCCTCATACACAGGCAGAGGGTTAAATGATTCCCCTGTGGGCCTCGCTGCTTATATCCTGGAGAAGTTCTCTACCTGGACAGACCCAGAGTTCAAAAACCTGGAGGACGGAGGGCTGGAGAGGTATGTTTGGTCATCCAGTAGGGGTGTACAGATGCATTGATGCATTGTGATGAATCTATTAAGGTATTGGTTCAACTGCATCAATCTGTAATGTTATAATCGATTTTTGGTGCAAAACCTCTATATAGAGACTCCTAGTTGGCGTGCTCACATGCTGCAGGTAGGGGCACAAAGTCGCACTTTCTGAATTGTAGCATAGCAGGGAAATGCTCAGCAAGATTCATAAAGTGCTACGACACTTTTTGGGAAACTCATGCCTGTTTTGTACTCCAGAGTGCACTCTCCAATGCTTACGAATCTTTGATGTACGATGATTTTGGGAAATGTGCCTCTTGTGCAAAAAAAATCTTTTTGCTAGCTACAGTAGCAATGGTTAAGAGTTTGAGGTAGCTAAGTAAGTAAAAAGTAGAGCTGTCGCGATTGTACGATTTTATTTAAAAGCATCGATTTTAAGTTTCCTTCTTGATTACTCGGCAATATGGCGGCAGGTAGACTGCACATGCAGGATGAGGGTCCAATTAGAGTCATTTGTGTGGAAGCACTTCATGTTAAAAGTGAACGAGAATGCAGTCGTCTGAGTATGGCAAAACAGGACTGCAAAGCAAATAGATCTTAAAAGACAACATTCAGGTTTAACGGACTCGCCCAAAATTGAGAGGTTAGTCAGATATGTCCCATTTAGCTTCTCGGAGTAGCCTAGCCTGTCTTTGTCATCACTTTGACTTAATTTGTTTCGCTTACTGTGATTCCTGCATGTCAGAATAATCACTGCTAAAATCAAAGGTTACACACATTTTACATAACGTACATAAGAACCAATTAACAAATTATATTTAACATGTTGCGTGTTTTGAGTAGGTCTGAACGAGACTAGAAAAAGATCATATTGCGATAGTGAGAAGTTGAAATGTCCCCAAGGGTATTGCCTTATCCAGATCCATACTTTTTAATTTAAATACTTAAATATATCTGAATCCTTTCAGTATTCACACTGTTACTTTGTGGGTCTGAATCCCACCTTCTCATATGTGTAATATGCTTTCAGACATCTGCGAAGCAGTCGTAGTGCACAAGATTGCTCTGAGCTGCATGTGATAGGCTCCAAACCCCCCCCCCGTGCTGCATGTGATGTTAAATTGATGTTAGACACTGCTTAGAAGCAATGACAAGCAGTTTGTCACTGCGTTGCTGGACCTGCTGTCCTGACATTTCCTATTGACTGCCATGGGTTAAGTTTTGGGTTTCTCTCATTTGCTGCCTGTGTGCTTTTGCAGGAAGTTTTCACTAGAAGACCTTCTGACCAACGTGATGATCTACTGGACGACCGGTTCCATCATTTCTTCAATGCGCTTCTACAAGGAGAACTTGGGCAGTGGCCTGAACAAGCCGCATTCAAAGCAAGTACACGAAGATGGCTGCATAATACTTAACATGTGGCTGTATGGCTGCAAATGTCTTTGTTTGATTACTGCTTGGAAGATGTTGCTCTTGGTCTGAAATGAGTATGTGTGGAAGAATGCAATCATCTGAAACATCATGATTTATGATGGCATGCTTTTGTAATTATCCAAGTCATGAATATATTCTTGTGATTCTGAGGTCTGTTACTCTAAAGTGTTGGGATTTTGTTTGAAGATGTGCAAATACTTGGTCTTGTAGAGAACGTATCTGGATAAGCTGTGTAGAAGATGGAAGCATTTAGCTTGAAACCTTAGAGGTCGGATCAGTTTTTGCTTGAGATTTGTGTTGTGTTTCTTCATTTATTGATTTGGTGGTGGGGGGGCGGGCATTCTCTTGCTATTTCCATCAGCTCACCCGATTAACTCCCCTTTCTGGCAGGATCCCTGTCTGTGTGCCCACAGCACTGGCCTCCTTCCCCAACGAGCTGCTTCACACCCCCAAACTGTGGGTGAAGCAGAAGTACCACAATCTGTGCTCCTTCACCCCTATGGCTCAGGGGGGCCACTTTGCCGCCATGGAGGAGCCCGAGATGATGGCAGCAGACCTCCAGAAGTTCATCATGCAGCTGGAAAGGGGGACGAAGTGAGACGGGGCAGGCGAGTCCAACCCTGAGGGCTAGCTGCTCACTGCAGGACCAGCACAATACGCTCAAATGTTTCTCTGTTCATTTGCATGGCGCAGTCGGCAAACTGCAATACAGTTTATATTAAGTAGGTATGCTGCTTAGAAATGATATTAAAGGTTCTCTACAAAGGTTATATTTTCAGATTTTTCCAGTAGCTCATAGAAAGTTTAAAATGTTATTAGAGTATTTAGACTTTTTCTGGTTCTTTTTGCAGTGAAAAGTAGTTAATTTAATTGCAATTGTTGCACTTTTTCTCATGACCCTTTATACAACATATACTTCATGTTAGTCCTGACACCTCATGTAATCTAACCATATTTTTGGGAAATCAGAGGTAAATAAAATTATTACTGCCATTATAGCCTCGCTCGAACTCTTCCTTCTGATTACTTAAAGTGAGTAGTTGCATGCGTTTAGTCTCCAAGGTAATGGAGATTACAGGTTTTGAATCATTCTGGAGTCCTTATCCTTTGACTTAAATATTCCAGTTCATTCCACCCCCCACTCTCACTCTTTTCAAGCCTGTAGTTGTGATGAATTGGCTTCTGTGGTTTGTGGAGAACTTGCACTAGCCAAACCATCATTCCTTATTAAAATAGATTCCTACTGGAAAGGGTGACAAAGTCAGACATTCTAGGCTTTTAAGGGCATGTGGTGAGTTTCCCCTGTTTGAGGACGACGGAAGAACTATGAGGTCGATGACTTTCAAGCTTCATTCCTGGGGGTGCATACATGTTTTTACTCTGACCTTGCAGATTGCTTACACTTAAAAACAGGCAGGGATTAATTACCTTCAAGTGGTTTATGTGCTGCTTGAGAATGATTCATTGTCCTACTTGTGTAAATCATGGTCAGCTGATGGTTTTGCTGGGAAGTTGAAGTAAACAAATGCAGACAAAATCAAATATAGACATGCATTTTTTATACAATGTTAATTTTAACATGATTCAAATGCTGCATATTTCATACAAGGTGTGATTTAACAGCCATGATTTAGGTGCCACAGAAGGACTCCTTCTAGATCTACACGAGAGGAACTGGCTGCAGAATACTGTGTGATCTCCACTAGGGGGACTTACACTGTGGGGCTGGAAGTCACATGACCTCCACACTTGGGCCTGGACGCAACGTTATGCAAACTTCAGGAATGGAGGCAGTACCTCCACTAAGAGGCTTGAAATCACATGACCTGCACAATAGCACTGGATGTGACATACTGCAACATCAGAAACCAACTTTGTCGCTTTTAAAATATATTTTTGCCCTTTTGGTGATACCACGAACAGTCTAATACAGGAATAGATGTTAATAGTCTGTTTTAAATTAGCTATTTCAGCCAGTTGAGTTCTCTTCAGCTATGCCAAATGTAAAGGTCATGTGACTTCCAGTTCCAGAGTGGAGATTCTCCTAATGGAGGTTGCCCAGTATTCTGCAGCCAGACCCTTCTCGAACTATACATTCCATTTTATCACAAGTCTAGCTCCTTAGCTAATGTGCCACCTGCTGTCCACTCAAAGTTGCTGTCATACAAGCCCTTTGCAACCATGGAGCTAGGAGTCCGTGGCACACAGCTGTGGCTGGACCCCAACATTTCTCAAGCTCCCCAGGTCTGGTCCGGGACACTGCCACTCCCTTGGGGCTGCTCCCTTGGCAGTAAGTGCCTGGGGGAGGCAGAGCGGCGGCTGCGCGGAAGATAAGACCCACTTGAAGATCCCCTCATTACCTCACCAGATAAGGGCAAGGGGAGGGAGGGAGGGAAGGAGGCGGGGTGGGGGTGCGGCTGGATGGCTAGGCACGGGGATCCCAGCACAGGAAGGACGCCCAGCAGAGACAGACTGTCGTCAGGAGCTCCAAGTGCCGTGAGCAAAGGCTATCCTCCTTCTTTTGCTTCTTTTTATTTTTTTTAAAACGCCGTGAGGCTGGGGGGCTCGCCATGGTGGACAGGCATCTCGACACGAGCACCTCAGCCGCCACCTTCACAGAGATCCTCCAGGTGGAACCAGGGATGCTATCCAGCCAGGGGGGGATGTACGGCTTCAGGAACTCGGCCCGACGGGACCCCAAGAAGTCGGTGAGTTTAGCGCAGAGATGTCGCCGCGCTCTGGGCTTAGATTCGGCGACAACGGAGTGGTCAGGTGCGAGGGGGCCATGGCTATAGTTCAGAGGGACCATGAGGTCCTACGCCACCAACCAGCCTCCCTATCACTCCACGATTTCAAACGATGGAGAGGCTACAGTGTGAGAAGCTGTACACTAAATTGGCAGCCGAGGGTCATGGCATCAGAGCAGAGATCCATAGAGCAGAAATCCATAGCGCAAACGATACAAATCGTTCTTCCGTTATCTCCCTCTCCACTCCTATTGTTGGAAAAATAAATCACCTTTTGCTGGTATATTTATTGCTACAATTAAACAAAATCAAACATAAACAATCTCTGATTGTAAAACCATTTACACCAAAGCTAAAATGTTCATATGTGACTAACATCCAAACTTCTTAATGTGTTGCTGCTACAATTGTACTAGTACATTGTTTATTATGTGAACATTTGGCTCACCTGAACATCTTCAGCACAACATAAATCTTTTTATAGCCATAAGATAAGATGTAAGGTGAGGCCAAACTCTCTTTTCCTCACCGGTCCCTCATCCCGCTCTCCCTTCCAGGGCCTGTCCGGTTCAGGCATCCTATCCAGGGTTCTGAGACCGCAGCCGTCCCCTGAGAACGCCGCCCGGGAACGGAGTCGCGTGAGGAACCTGAGGCAGGCCTTCCGCAGCCTGCAAGCTGCCCTGCCCTCCGTCCCACCTGACACCAAACTCTCCAAGCTAGACGTGCTGGTCTTGGCCACCAATTACATCGCTCATCTCTCACAGACCCTGGACCTGGGAGGGGGCATGACTGAACACACGGGGCCATGCAAGGCCGGGGGATACCTGCACCCTGTCAAGGTGAGTCACCCTCTCTTGGGCTACCCTCTATTCATGTCCTACCATTCTCCTGGCTTTTTAGCCCATAAACCATTGCATTCATCCTGAATTCAACTCCAGAACCTGTAAATCCACATTTATACTCATGCGTATCCTTGGTTGACCGTGTGAAAGGTGAAACACAAACGTCGAGCCTCCCCCTCCCCCTCCAGAAATGGCCCATGCGATCCCTGCTGTACTGTGGAAACGTGGAGGAGATGCTGTCGGGGGCGTCGACCAGCCAGACGGGGATTTCGGGAGTAGACGGTGCCCCCCCCACTGACCCCTGACCTCGGCCACAGAAATTGAACAACCCCGGGAAATTATTACCCAGTTTCACAGCAGATGAGCAGTCTGAATAAATTTCTCTGGATACCAACCAATCATTCTGATGGGATGCAATGTGAAATAAAATAGCAATTTTAGAGATGCCTGAGATAGGACATGAAAAGCAAATTGAAATTCTTGTAATGCAAGATGAATTGCAAAAAAGGTTAACTGCACTTTTGACTAGATTGATATTTTACTTATCAGGCCAACAGGCCATTGCACAAATTTATATGGGCCTAGAACTTCATTACGAAGTTATTTTTAAAGCAAGTGTTTTTTCCCCCCTTATCTTCTGACTCTGACAGTGTTCGGGGTTTACACTTTTTTAGAGGATACAATAAAATAGAACAATTTCTCTTTTTTGCTGTTGTTAATTTTACATGTTCCGCTGTAGATTGGCGTTGATCGGTTCAGATAAGCAGGGAGGGTGATCATGAGGATTTCTTGGCGACTTTTGGGGACACGCAGGCAGCTTTCACACGAGACGGCTGCTTTTCTGGCATGCAGAGTCGCATTTTACAAGCCCATCGCTCAAGCACTGATGAGCACTTCTACGTGAGTTTTAATTTGACATGATGAGTTTAATTTATGCAGTGAGTGCCTGACTTTTTGGAAAAGGAACAGTCCAAGTTTTTAAGTGTTTCCAATTCCTAATAAGGGTTTTAAATGTCTGTGTTTT
>JAODLD010000045.1:7271587-7283320 GCA_026781065.1 Mormyrops boulengeri | reverse complement strand
CCCCCCCCCGCCCCCCCCCCCCCCCCCCCCCCCGCCCCCCCCCCCCCCCCCCCCATGACAATGCGGTCTCCAGAACCTTGTGGGTTATGTCGCAGGTAGCAATGGTAGTCTCCTCCTTCGACGGCTCTTCCTCTTCCTCCTCAATCCTGTCTACTTCCTTGTGGTAGATCATTCCATTGCTCTCCTTTTGGCCCATCTGGTAAGGCTGTGGTTCTATTGCCTTCGACTGAGACACAGACACACAGACACACCTTCTGTCAACAATGGCCCGATCTTAATCTAGCAAACGATGTGAGGATTTAAGTCCGAATTCAAAAGAGTAGAGTTACGACATCTCCAGGAGTTTCTTTAAAATTTCTTTGATGAAATTTAAACTGAATCGTAGGAGTCTGAAGGACAAACCTGTCCAGGCGGTGACCTCGGCTGCAGCGGTGTCACGCAACACAGCTTCTCCTTGTAGCGTTCGGGCAGGAAGAAGAGCAGATTACCCAGCACAGGGTACACAGTGCCAGGAGCAACGTCCTTCTCCTTCATGGGACCTGGACCAGAGCACAGGAGTGTCCACTGAGCAGAACTGCATCCTCCCATCTGCGGCGTGTGTCCTGAGGGCAGTGCTCTGAGTGCAGTGTTCTTTTTGATGGGTGGCAGTACAGTGCGGTGAGGGTGGTGGGTGTGGTTATCTAAGCAGGGGTAGGGGGAGCAGCTTGGGGTGGATGGGCAGGTGGGGCTTACCCGTGAGCAGGCTGACGATCAGGCCAACCACAACCACGGTGGTAGAGTTGTGCACACTGTACCACATGTACGACAGAGAGTATATGGCCCGGAGACCCGTCGGCCTGCTCCACAAGAAACACCTTTTAGGGATCGTCAGGGATACTGACCAAAGCACACATCGCAGGCTAAGAGCTACAGACTTTTTGATGCTTATTGGTGGCTTATTATCGACTAGAACAATGCGTTTAATCACACAATTGCTTATTACAATTCAGTTAACGGGTTTATAATTCAGCATTTTTCTACCATAGCAAGTCCCTTAACCCTTGCCTGGATTTGGCTGTGACAGCAGTGATGATAGAGGTGAGGTTGCCGGTGTCGGGCACGAGAGTTGGTGAAGGAGCTAGCTGCAAGCGGGCCATGAAGCTGCCAATACCGATCCAGAAGGCCATGACCAGACCTGCCACCAACCCAGTTATGGCACCCTAGGGGAGGGCACAACTACAAGGTCAGTTCTGAAGGGATGCACGACACAGTCACTCATTTTGAGATCACGGCTGGTCTTCAGACTTATAAATCTGAAACCTCAACACAAATTTTGATGCTCAGGGAGACACAACTCAAAGTCACTCTTTGTTCATTTTGGCTCTTAATCATTTGGTTGTAGCCATTTCTTGTACAGGTACATATTATCGGCCAACTGAAAGATAACTAAACCACTTTGCATCTCGGCCAATGAGAGAAGACTTTCAAAGCCCAACAGCCAACCAGAAAGCAACGGTATCAACACTTACCACAGAGTTTGCCCATGGGAAGAACATTCCAAGACAGAAAAGGCCGAGAAGGGGACCCCCTACCATCCCAAAGATACTGAGTGCCGCCTGGCAGATGAAGGGGGTGTGCAGTGGGGTGGGGAAGGGAAGGAGAATTTTATTTCAGTTTTAATGCCATCATTATGCTTTAGTTTCCACACTCTGACAAGGACAAGAGGAAGGTACACGATGGAGAACAGGAGGATTCCTAAGCAGGCAGGAGGCGAGTCAGGAAGAGGAACGCATGCTACTCACTGCACCCAGAGGTGGATCGGCTATCCAACGGTCACCTTACCTGCAGTACAGATCCCATCTGAGAGGCTATGTATGCCATGGCAAGACACACTAGCCCATAGGACAAAGCTGCACCAGCACAGGGGAAAAAAAAAGTGAAGAGCCAGTTAGCTTCAGCTTCCAGCCCCAGAAGGGGATGAACTGTCATAACAAAACTGAGCCACTTCATCGTATTTCTAGATGGAAAACCTGTTAACAAAAGGTCAGAGGGCAAACAGCAAGTAGTAACTGAAAGAAAAGAAGGTTTACAGTTTAACATGCTGGCAAAATACAATAGGTCTAAGTAACCATAACACAGGTGGGAAACATCATCAGTATGGTCACATTTGTTAACAGGTTCATAGCAGTGAAGTTCCACAGTTCTTAGGGTATGTTACTAAGCATTAGCCTAACAATTAAGGACCTGCCAGCCAATTAAATTGAACTTAACGTCTCTTAACATCTCAACTGGGAATGTCGGGTGGCCATCAAGCACCAAAGGGTTGAGTACAGTCTACTAAGCAATATTTTGGACATCTGCCATTGTAGAGGTCAAGGAAATTAACTTAGGACTCAATATTGTAGGTTTAGTTCCCAGGACGTCCCTTGCTGTGGATGTTGAACAAATGGGGATGGTGCTAAACTGGGAGAATAAACCACTGCTGACCGAGACCCTTGGACAGCAGCGTCGCCCTGGTCTCTGTCATCGTGGGGAAGTGGGGTTTTATCAGGTCCTCCATGGTCACCGTGGCCAGAGAATTGAAGGCAGACGAGATTGTGCTGTGGCGGGAGGGTAACACATCAGCACAGATGCAGCAACACTGGGTCACAGCACCCCCCCCCCCCCCGGTCACTGATAAGATTTTTAATCAGTCCATTACAGTGAGCATGTAACATATAAGTTTTTTTGTTTAAATACCAAATTTTCTCTGACCTACAGAGTTCTGAAGCAGGTTTATCATTACAGGGGCTGTACCTGAGGGCTCCGCTGAACAAGCAGGCAACGAAGAGTCCAGGTAGGCCTGGCAGGTCTTGCAGCACGTCCATGACAAAATATAGCACCATCTACAGGAGAGAATGATGCATATCAGCATAGCTAACCCCTTTCTAGAACATTTACACTCTTCAACTACAGTACAGATGGATTTTTCCTTTTTTTGCCAGCCAGGCACAGATCCACCTGATTAATTTCGCCGTCATGAACAAATCCATTTAACTCTGATTTAAAAAGAACCCCTTCAGGACTATAAGTGAATGTCCCTGTCTTACATCTGGAATAGCTGAATATTTTATAAGTTTAGTTCCCAGAAACTGAAGGTGGGAATAGGTCAAAATTAAAAACGGATTATTTATTGAGGGTGGGAGATAACCATAGGCCAAGGACTCTTGCTTCTCCCAAGCACTTTGCACGGGCTCCAGCCAAGCAACTTGGACTCACCTGGTCATTTGAGAAAACATAGCCCTTGTCCAAGGGGCTGTCCTCACCATAACGAGCGAACATCACCAGGCCCATGAGGCAGCCCAGCGCCAGGACAATCTGCTGGCAGGGAAAGACCACATAGCAGGACCTGAACAGAGAGATGGAAGGAGGCGGCTGAAGACTCAGGAAGACACACCTGTGAGTACGGGACCATATGGCGGATTCAAGACCACATTCAAGAACAGATCATGGATAAGGAGTACAGAAGCCTACTCTGACTTTCTCATACACATATTTCAAAATAGGACTTTTACAAATCACAACTAATTGTTATACAACCCTGAGAAATTGGACTTAATGAATAAGAATGCACATTCCTTTTTATAAAGACTGGGAAGATTCTTGTAAACACAAGTTGAACAGATTCATTCATTTGAAAGGACATTAAGCGAGCCAAAGTTTATGTTCTGCGGTGAGAAAATTTTGATCTGAGCAGGTCTGTGCCAGATATAACTGTCACTTATCCTAATGCAGAGTTTCTCAACCCAGTCCTTGGGGAGCCTCAAGATGGCCCACATTTCTGCTCCCTCCCAGCAAAAAAAAAAAAAAAAAAACACATGGACTGTCTGGGGGTCCCAGAGGGCTGGTTTGAGGAACACTGTCCCCATGAGTCTTTTATAACCTCACAGTCAATAAGCCATCCTCCAGGGAACAGGCCTTGTTACTTCGACAAAAGGCTTGGGTAATATGACGAGGCGGGGGGGGCATGGTGCTCACATGATGGCCTCTTTCTCAGTGCGGGAGCTGAGGTATCTTTGCACTTGGGCCTGGTTCACCCCATACAGAGCCAGCATGAGGAAGATCCCACCCACTCCCAGCGTCCAGAAGGTGTGCCTCTCCAAAGGGTCAGGGTTCAGACTGCGGGGGAGAGACACAATGCGGCTGCAGCGCTCATTCCCATCAGATTCCCCATGGCCACAGCAAATCAGCTGCATCTTCGGTTACAGCAAATGGCACCAAGGCCTAGCGTGGTTCTGAGAAACGGTCAATCCCTCGGTGTTGTGTAACGTTATAAAATGGAACAACGCAGGAAAGGTCTGAACACCTTTCTTAAAAAAATGGAATTTTGTAAGAGGTGAAAAGTGCTTGTTGGAGTTTTACTTACACAAGAATGTTCTCAGGGCGAAATGAAAAATGATTGGTTCAGAGAGATAACCAATTAGATTATAACCAAGACATCTGATTGTCTGACATCTGACCAAGATCTGATGGTTATCTCTCTGAACTAATCATTTTTCATTCTACGCTCAGAACATTTTTGTGTAAGTAAAATTCCCATGGAGGAGATGTGCCAAGTGGACGAGACCCATAAGAGCCACTGGGTTACTTACTCCAGGCCAGCTATGCGGCTCCCATTCTGAGCCTTCCTCCAGACCTCAGCGATGCCCCCAGCCTGATGGGCCCCCACCACTATGACCGCCAGCTGGCCCGCGAACATAACCACAGTCTGGAAAACGTCCGTCCAGATCACGGCCTTCAGCCCCCCCTGCGGTGAACAAAATGCATTAAGGGACATCGCAGTGAAAGCAGAACACACACGCACGGACTTCATACACCCGGCCAATTACTTTGAGAAAAGCTAAACACTCCATACAGCACTGTGAAATCTATGATCTATAACTAAAGCTAATACATTGGTTTACAGATAACCCCCATTTCCCCCCAGAGACACACACAGATAAAGGACTCACAGTAGGTCCACAGTAAAGATCATGACCTTTAAAACAGCTATATCAACTATATCAATTCCAAGCTAACAGACACAATGCAGTTAAAAATTTCCAGCAGGGTAGGTAACATGAACTGAACCATAAGCACAAAGAGGCTCAGAAAAGGTAGAAAAGCTCACCAGTGTTGTGTACAGAGTACAAACAAGACCCATGGCCAGCACTGCCCCCCAGAGATGAAATCCAGTAACTGCAGAAAAACAGTACAAAGCAAACAAAATACGGTAATTTAATAAGACAAACGATATAGGTTAGACAGAAATGTAAGACAAATTACAGCACAGTCTTTGATGGGACAAAATAACACACAGATTATTATGTTTTCACTATTTATTTTTCCGACATTCAAATGAAACCCTGTAAGGCAGCCACATAATTCTGCAAACTGGCGAGGGGTTTGCAGAAGGACAATGCTTGGACATTGCAGCAGGGGGCATAGTAATTAAAGAACAGAATTTTTGACTGAAAGTTTCAAACATGTCTCGTTTGCCCCTGCTGCAGTATCCGTGGTGTTCTTTACCTGCATTAAGGGCCAGCGCGGGGGCATACAGGACCACACCCATGTAGACCACCTGCGGGGGGCGGCAGGGGGGGAGGGGAGGCGTGTCAGTCCCAGACCTGGCTCCACAAGGGCTCGATTTAACAATATTTTTGTCTGACTTTTAAACAGGCAAGAATAAAAAACATATAGTGCATACAAGAATGATAAATGATAGCAGTTATTGTACTATTTTAAACTTATTAATTTGAAAACAAACATGAACATCAACAAAATCCAAAAAAAAGAAAGAGACAAGAAACTCTTTTTCACATGCTATACCCAAGTAGAGCAGAATCGTAAAAATCATTCAGGTTTTAAAGTGCAAAAAATAGAGGACTTAGATTCTTTATGATTTATTGCAAACACTTTGTCGCCATCGATTGTCCGTAAAATCTGTTGCTTTTTTTTTTTTTTACACATTCTATGAATGGTCTCCATGCATTCTCAAATGTTTTTAGTTTAGCTCTCATAATGTTTGTAACCATTTCTAGAGGCAAACTAATTAACCATTTGTTTTATCCAGTCTTTAACATTTGGGCTATATATGCTTTTCAATGAATGCGATACATTTTACCATTTTTATCTTTTTACCATTCAGAAGAGCTCAGTTAACCATTAGAGAACAGCACGAGGTGATTTAAGGTCTTCACTTGTGTCAACTAATGCCACAAGGACTTGATTTAAATTGGAGGATATCTGGTATTCCTCCAGGTAGGCTCTGCTGTTGTACCTTTTAAGAGGTCAAACTGCATGTAAGTGAGCCAATCAGAATAAAAGTGTCGGTGATGTGTGTGCCCCTAGTGTTTGCCCATGTACGTGATCGAGCAAGGCTGAGAGCGCCCCGGAATGAACGCATGACTGGGAATAAACCTTATTACCCAACATGATGCTGCACTTTCTCATTTTGAATAGTTTACTTCTTAGGTCCTTGCTTTGCCGGAAGGTGCCATGTAGCTCTTACTCCAATATATGAAATACCAGTACAGGAAAGGAGCCTAGCTACACTACTGCTTATGCTGGTGGAGTTTGGCGTAACCCTCTGCACTGAGACCAAAGGCCAGCATGTAGTATCAGACCTGCTAAAGGAAAACTCACAACTGCCGCGATGCTGGCAGAGGCTTCAGCCACGGGGCCCCCCGGGGAGGGGACTCCAACAGCCAGGGCACTCACCATCTGAAAGATGAAGGTCACAGTGCCACAGATCCGCACGGCTTTGCTGAAACGCAGCTCGAGGTACTGCCGATGTGGGGAGGGGGGGGGAGAGAGAGAGGGCACAGGGTTCAAAGCAGCTCACTTAATACCGCAGGCAAAGGTTGAGTGCTCCAATAAGTCACTTCTTAACTCTTTTACGTCTCAATGTTAAAGTCTCAAAGCCTCAAAGCCCTTCTGCATCCATGAACTTCAACACACATACACACACATACATATTTTTGGTTTTATGATAAGCACCAGGCGATACACCAGAGAACAACAAAAGGTAAAATAATCCAATATGGACCATGTTTACGTTTTTATCAGGCACTTTTATCCAAAGCATCTTACCAGGTGAATACCACAAAATTGTGTGTGCTCCTTGGGATTCGAACCTTTGACCTTTATGTTGTGAGCACAATACACCATTTAAGCTACAGGAGCTGTATTATTCTGGGGCAAAAGAAATCATTTCAGACTAAAAATAAAATATCCGTATTACGTTTAAAAGAAATCCCCATATACTGTAAACATAGTAACTCAACATAATACCTTCCTTAAAGCTATTCAACACATGTAATATTGCCATTTTGTTTTTATAGTGAAGGTAAATAGCCCAATTAAAAGATTTATCACCTCACAAACTGTATGGTTGAATATATGAAATCTTATGTAATAGCTTTAAGAAAAACTTCACCATTCTGAAGATCTTCCAGCTATTTTGGAAAGCGGATGTGTTTTCGCAACAGAGTAGGTTAATGTTCACGGAAAGGACAAAGAGAACATGGACATTTTCCTCCTCCATCGTTTGTACAAATCCCCTCTGGTTTCCTCCCATGTTTATGGCATAACCTTGTAATCTTAGAGTCCTAACAAAAGGCTATAAATCAGGAGTTCCACGAGTCACATGACCACATGCCCCGCCCCCTTCATGTTCCACACCTGATAGGCACTGGTGAGGCGGAGCCTGTAGAAGACAGGGATGAAGACGTGGGCCGGGATGAGAAGACCCAGGAAGTAGGAACAGCCCAGGAACCAGTACTGTGTGCCATTGGCATAGATCTCTGAGGGGGCGCCCAAAATGGCAACAGCCGACTGGAAGGTGGCCAGCAGAGAGAGCGAGACAGGCAGGCAGCTCATGCTGCGATCGGCCAGCAGGAACTCCTGTGTGGTGCGCTGGCGCCCCCCGGAGAAGGCGTAGAACAGTCCGATGCCCACCGAAGCCACCAGGAGGATGGTGAAGATCACGTAATCCACGCTGGTGAAGTGCATCTGAATGGCGTCCCCCATGGTGCCGGGTTCGAGAGTCTGGCAGGATGTGTGCGTGTGCGTTTATGCTGGTAGTGTAAATCTGTAGGATGGAGTGGGGCCCGTTTCAGACACTGCCCCCCCGAATTCGATAGGATAACCTTCTCCCAAGCTCAGCCATAGGGTCCTCAAGGTCAGCAGGCACTGTTCTGCAGGGGAAATGCACGACAGACATTTACCAGAAATTAGCACCCGATTACCTGAGTCACATCCAGTACTCACTAACACCTAAACCCTAACTCTGGCTCCCTCTTAATCCTGTATTTATTTAAAGTCCTTCACCTGAGCAACCAATGGTTATTAAAACAGCGCAAATTGAAAATTCTGAGTAATCCCTCACACTGCTGAAACTGCAAAGAGGCGAGAGCCAGGGTGAGGTGGCCATGGGCCGCCGCCGACAGATCACCCTGTTTAGACTGTTTCCAGTGGCGACAGGCCCTCTGTGTCCTGCCCACTATCTGGCCGTCTGTCCTTAACGTCTTATAAATACATTTTGTATTGTGTTATCAGGCATTTTCATAACCCAAACCTTAAATCAGTTATTGAAGTCCTACCCACATTCTTTGCAGCAAACAGTCAGCAACCGATGTTTCTTTAATCCTCATCCAGCAATATGATAGGTGACTGTAGACCAGGGGTCACCAACGTTTTTGAAACTGAGAGCTACTTCACGGGTACTGAGCCATACGAAGGGCTACCAGTTTGATACACTCTTCTTAAATAACAAATTTGCTCAGTTTACCTTAAGTTATATATTATTAATAATGATGTGGGTGATCCCTGCTGTAGACCTTGTACTTTGTAGATCATTTTTTCAAATTCATCTTTTTTTTTTTTTTTAAACCCTTTTCCTTCCCCTTAATTGACCAATAGGAGAACACAGCTGATCTACAACTGAGCACAGTACTGCATGAAAAAACTGCCCAGACAATAACACAAGCAACAAGAATAAAAAGCACCTGACAGTAAAAACATGCATTGTGAATTGTTTCCACTTTTCAGCTAAGCAACTAAATAAGTGATTAATAAAACCATTAACAATCATAATGATAGTTGATAAGAATTTGATTAAAATTATGACATGGTGCAGATAAAAACCAACAGCTACTCACCCTCAGCACCCTGGCTGACAGACGTGCATCAGCCTTCAGTATCTTGCTACTTTCAGAGTAGGAAAGTTGGTGGCAAGGAGGAGGGAGTGGCTTCCCTGCATCATCCAATCACGACGGCTGAAGGAAGGAGGGGAGGAGCACATTTCCAGGAGCCAATAGTAACATGTTATCCTTTGAAAGACCCCATATATTCTGTAAACGTGACATAATAATGTATTAAATCCTTCTCATAAGAGATTGTGAAATTCCCAGAAAACCGTAGCCATGAAATAGAGTAACAAATGAAAGAGTAAATCCACAATGCACGTATGCTAATGATGCTGCTAATGATATTAACTCATCGGCCATATACCCTTTAATAACGGAAAGTTTCATATTTCACAACTAAGTCTTGCTCAACACAACCAACAGCCCAGTTTCTACATTTCCTCAGGAGTCACGGAGGAACTGAATCGCGAAAGCGAATTACAAGTTTAATCACCCATTTAGGGAAAAGTGAAGATACTCTGCTGGAATGCCGGTGAGGGGTCTGACCCGAGACCTCAGCTCAGCCAATCACAGCTCTCCTTTCAAAACCAGCATTTCCCAATTGACTGCCTAGAGAAGACTTAATTTCCTAACGAGGCTCACTGAACCTAAACCCTGCATCGGTGCTCACCCATAAAAACTGAAAAAACTGAAAAAAGAAAAAAGAAACATGCACAAGGCGACATACCATCAATGATAGAGAGATCGTCTGGCATTCAGAGGAAACAGAGCGCATGACAGGGTCTATACACACCCTTTCAGGAAGATGCAGAGACACACTGGGCTGCTACAATTGTATAAACTTTGATAACGTAAGAGAGCTGACTTTGGCTTAGGGACAAAACCCATACGGATACAGACAATTTGATCTAAGCTCAACCACGGTAACATGAGAAATAAAAATGAAAAGCCAGTATATTTAATTTAACCTGGGGCCCGATTCCAGGTAATGAACACGCTATGCACTCGGAATGAGACAAAAAAAAAAAACTTAACTAAATGTCAGAGACAACCAATTCAAGATGTTAACCCCATTCACTCTGAATGTTATTTTCCCCAAAATGGGTCAATTTCGAAAGCACTAATAGCTACAATTGCCCAATTCCATTTCCTGGGCAGTGTGCAAAATCCAGCTCTCGAAATTAACATTCACAACAAAAATGCTATAGTCCTATTATATATTTAGACCTTTTGAACCAGGTAACCTGACTGTTCAGCCCCAAAGAAAAATATTAAAAATATTTTAAAACATTATGTGGAGACCTCTATTTCCCCCAGTTGTATGTAAATAATTCCACGTTATTTGTCTTTAAGTAGAACGAACGACAAAATCAGAGAAACCGTTTTCTGTAAATCCAGGTGCAACATGCTAATCTTGCATAGTAAGTACTGGACGATTTACTAGCAATTTAAATAAATCTGTGAGGCACTGAGTTGCCTTTAATGCTACGTTTGCCTTTTCGTGCCGTTTGTTCTCAAAAGCAATTACATTTTATTTTTTTTACCCAGCTGGATATTTTACTGGAACATTTCAGGGTAAAATTTTTACTCAAAAGGCCCTACCTAGATCCAAGACCCTCCGGGGTCTTGAGCCACCAGCCTTTGGGTTAACAGTCCACCCCCTTGACCCACTATACCAAATCATCTTACCAATCAGTAATAAACACAGGGACCCCAGATTCTGGCCAATTCTCTTTACCAGACGCCCTAGGGCCCATGACCTCAAGGCACAAAAAGATTCCTGTAATCTAAGATAAGCCCTTCAAGATGGTGTTGATGTTTGTGTCCATAAGGTTGATACATTTCAGGGGGGCCTTTAGTGCCATCTATCCATCTAGGTCACTCTGCTGGTAGTTGCCTAGTTTGAAAATACCAGCCATAGAGTTATTGGTCTTCTCTCTAATATAATGGGAGTGTGTGGCATTCTTTCTGTGGTGGTTAAAACGACAGAAAAATACATTTCAAAAATTTGACCGCAATGTCTCTTACCAGAAATCATGAACCAATTACCCATTAGAGTCTACTTTTTAGTGAGCAGTTTAATGTAGGAACTATTTTCTTCCACAAACCAATTGTATCACTGCACAGAATATATGAGCACTCATATAAGGCAGTGCTGTGCGGTAATCTTCAGCACAGTGATACAATTGGCGTGTGGAGTTTGGTAGAACTAAATAGTTTCTACAGCTGATGTCTCCAAAACTAGGTAACCCCCCAGCGGAACAACCTAGATGGACAGATGACACAAAAGCCCCTCTAAAACATATCTTTTTTCAGTTTGGGGGTGAACTGCTCTTTTAACACCTACTCAGCCCTAACCTTAACCATCAGTAACCGAACAAAATACAAGACTTTTGTGTATTCTAGTTTTTTGATTGCAGTCACAGATTTTTTTTTATAAAATGTCCCCACAACACATGGTCAAAATAATGGGATTTGGGACATTTGGTGTACACAATGTAATATATACATGCGGCCGCCCCCCCCCCCCCCCCCCCCGGCCCCCCCCCCGCCCCCGCCCCCCGCCGGGGGCCGCGGGGGGGGGGCG
>JAODLD010000045.1:7243984-7269852 GCA_026781065.1 Mormyrops boulengeri | reverse complement strand
ATGACCTTGCAAGAAAGTAACTATGAGCAAGCTTTCATAACAGACTTTGTAAACAGTGGGATCTGACTTTACAAATCTAATTTTAAATAAAGTGGTCATGAATATACAAAGCCGAACATTAAAACAGCAGTACATTTATTTAGAGATGCCTTAACACATGTTTAATATTCTGAATTTGAATTCAGAGAAATCACATAACCATGCTAATATATTAACCTCAGACCATATTACGGGCCTCTCTGTTAGAGACGTGGTGGCTGTAATGGCAAACCACAAATAAGACTGCAAAGGGACTAGGACACGTGAACCAAAATTCTAGGAAAAAAGGTGTGACTAAGACGGAACACAGCCGGCCCAGAACTGGACCGGTCAGCATTTTCAAACATTCTGCATTAACGTGACAGTAAGACATTACCATGTGTTCTCTCCTCAAAAAGCCACAACACTGTCTGGCTAAATACAGCGAACTGGATCTGAGTCCAAGACAAGCAGCTGACACAGGGATCTTGGCTGGTTACCATTACTGGGTGAGCCATTTGAATCTTCACCAATGCTTTGCCTTTAAATGAACAGACAGTGAATATTCACGCGTTTTCCCTCTGAATACCACCTGCCATCAGTTAATTTCTTAAGACATACTGTCATCTACTGACGCAATAAAACCTCTATTGTTTTAACTGAAGATCTGTGTTTTGTTGCTGAGTATTTGACCATGCTCTTGTGAATGGTATGTTCTCAGCAAATTTAAAAAAAAAGAATAAAAGCCCATTTATTGTAATACTGCAAGGTACACGTGTGGAAATTGCAGGGAAGGCCCACAGTTGCCTGGAAACGGGGATTAAAATCGTAAGTCGTCAGTGATTGTGCAGCTGAAGCGGACTAAAGGACAGCCCTGTTCCATTCAGGTCACTGTGACATCCACCCCCCCACCCCACCCCACCCCACCCCACCCCTCGGAAACCCCAGCCAACACGCATGAGAACTTGCAGGTGCCGGTGTGAGAAGGCTGAAACCAGAAGGGTAAGCAAACCTCTAAACCAGAGTTCCCCAATTCTGGTCCTGGAGGGCCAGTTTACATCACAGTTTACAGGTCTCTCTGCTCAAACATACCTTGTTCAGCTTACCAGCTAATTGCCAGGTTTAATAGGTGCATTTGAACAGGGAATTCGGTGCTCCAGACTGGCCCTTCAGGACCGTAATTGGTGAACCCTGCTCTAAACCAACAGAGAAAACAGTCAGTTGTGCAGATGCAGAGAAGATCAGCTCCTAAAACCAGACAAAGAATTCATTTACTATTTTCTGAAGAGCAGCTGCCTTTAAATCAGTGTTTTCCAGAATGACAAATCATTACAGTGGTTATAATGAATGACACATTTGTGGCTCCGGTCAACCAGGACAAACTAGACCAGGACAGACTTAAGGCTGATCTCTTACCTGGACTGTCCGAGCAACACTCTCCCTTTGTCATCCAACTTCAGCCTAGTTTTTTTTATCAACAGCTTTTAATGGGTATGGAATCTTTAGGAAGAACAACAGCTCTGACATCGCATCCAATCCCACAGTAGGTACTAGAGGCTACATCATGGCCATAAAAATATAGAACAGACCTTCAGTTATTAAATACATAACCACTACTTTCACCACCACCAACAAAACAAAAAAAGCCAATGTTTTATGCCTGTCATGATTCGTGTGATGGAAGCCCATAAGAAATTATTCTTTACATCTGGAACATGTGACGTGATGTGATGTCACATAAGGGGGCGTAAACAAAATAACAGAAACCTCTCATAATATATTCATACAAAAGACCTAGTAAGGAGTACGGCCTCCCTTCGCCATCAGAGCAGCTTCAATCGGCAAAATACTCTCATACAAGTCCAGAGCTGTGTGTAGTGGGACATTCGCCTATGCATCAAGAAGAAAAACTTCCAGTCATTTGAAGGATGTAAAAGGTTTGAATCTATTTTTCCACTATTCACTCCAGAATTCAAGGGTTTTCAAAGATATTGATGTTTGGTCAATGGGAAGGTCGTGGAAAGCATTTGACCTAATCTTGTTGTTGTAGAAACCATTCCTGAATCAGTTTAGCAGTGTGTTCGGGGCATTTTCAGCTTGGAGTGTGAGAACATTACGAAGAAACAGTGTTTTTACCATAGGCCTCACTCTGGTCCTGTACAATTGGCTTGTGGGAGTTTTACTTTGAGAGCAGAAAGAAACATGACTGGTTATCTCTCTGAACCAATCAAATTTTAGAGGAAGTGGATCCAAGTAACTGGAGGAGGTGGGGTCAAGACATCTGATCGGTTGGTCCTGCGTCCTCTAATTGCTTGGACCCACCTCCACTACAGTCTGATTGGTTATCTCTCTGAACCAATCATTTTTCCTTCTGCCCTCAGAACATTTTTTGTATAAGTAAAACTTCCATGGGCGTACAATGGCCTCATTTTCCTTGGCCAATACATGCTCAGGGCTCCAGGTTCTGTGCTCTTTACACCAGGTAATGTGTCTTTGTGAACTGGCCTTGGCTACTATAATTTTTCAAATGGCAACCATTCCATAAACTGCAGCTTTGTAAAGCTCGCAATGTACGGTTGTTGTTGATATTGAGTCACAAAGATTCGGTTGTACGGAGGTAGTTTTGTGGTGTTTAGCAGCTACCCTATTATGAATTTGCCTGTCCCTCTCTATGAGCCTCGACTGCTGACCACTGATGTAGTTCGTCCTGGGTGAGCATATGCGGTCATAATTTTATTGGTATTTTGACTTATTAGTTGGCGTGCATTGGTAAGGCAACTCACATCCACTGAAAGTGTGGATTGGCAAACCTCTTTTAAAGCTGAAACATACTGGTAGTTAGGATACAACCTAATACGACTCACCTGAGCACCTGTCTATAATTGCAATTTAGTTATTCAACATTAAAATCCTTTATACGTGGTGTTTCCATTATTTTGCCCAACTCCCATATCTGTATGAAGTTTCCCCCTAAAAATCAAAAAGAAACTGGAAGACTTATGCCCTCTTGGCTTTACCAAGCAATTTTTATGCTGTATACAAATAAAAACGTTAAACATTTTATTTACACAACAATAGTATGAGCAAGTGCAAAACAGCATAAAAATCTAGCGATTAAACTCATCACTGGAAGTATTCTTACATATATTTTCTGACATCGCTTTTATATAATTCAAGGATAAAATTAGAGGATTAGAGACTGTATGGGGAACAAAAACAACAGTATATGGTTGTTATAACAACCAGTAACAGTTACTGGGAAAACGACCCAGACGTTTCTTGGGAATTGTGCCATTTAATTACTTGAGTTCATTTTGACATCATAAAGGTAGATTAACAGCCACAACTGCCGTCCAGGATTCAGACTGCGTGACCCAGTAACTTCAGGCACTAAATTACAGAGGAGGTGCATAGTTTACCAATTAAAGGAGCAGACTGGTTTTCTTGAAAATTATCGAATCATCCTTAACCTGTTATAATTGTTGTTGTTTTTTTTTTTTATAGATAAATTTCCATTATAACACTGAAAGAACTGTGCAGTTTGCGTCACTTAATTGGTACTCCAACATAAAAAAAGTTCGTGTTAAATGTTAATTGGTTATTAACCACTCACAAAGTCATGCGCTGACGGTGTCATCGTGACTGATTGGGCTAAAACAGATGCACCAGATATCTGGACACCTCATTATGCTGGAAAAACCCACGTGTCCCCGTCCTCGATGACGCAAGATGTCGTATTTCGGCATGGAACCAGGGTCATAGCAGCCTTTAAATGAGCAATACCCCCCCCCCCATGTGCGTAAATGTGCATCTATACCAGCCGATAGCAGGCAACGTGGTAGCATTACTCTATAAACTAACCCTTCACACAGACCGATCGATCTTTGGTCCCAGTGACACACGTTTGGCAGTAATCAACTAATCCTTTATGACGCCCGCAGATGTGGAGATGGAAATGCAATATCTGAATAACTGTAATGATAAATAGTGTGAACAATTGCAGGTGTACGTGAAATCCAAAATGAACATCCAAGGACAAGTCAAATTTCAGTCGAGATCTAAATCTAAAATTTAGTTCCTGACGCGTAGACTGTAGTACAGACTGCCTGGGACGACTGGCCAAGATTATTTAACCGTGAGCTAATTTTATTTTAAGGCGTGAGTTAAAGTAAACGCACGTTGCCGGCGAATCGTGTGGAAATTAGGGTAAGACACCCAGTCCTGCTGATGTAACTATTTGTCACGTTATCATAAACCCCGGACACCGAACTGCGCAGCTATTTTAATCTAAACACTCTCCCATGTAATTGTTGTATCCCTAAAAAACGCCTGTGCCTAAACAGCGGCTGCTCTTACCACAGAAGCGGCAGCTCATCTCGGCGTCTGACAGCGGAGTCCGCTTCGATCGCGGTCCGAAAGTCCGCACCTCGGTGCCGATCCGCCCCCTCTCCTTCAGGGCAGCCAGCAACGGCACATCGCAGCCATGTGCCGATTCCTTCCGTCGCAGCAAACGCACATCATCACAGTCGTAACACCGGCGATCTCGCCAGCCAGGCGTTTATTCGTATGAATCCTAATCTGTCACGAGTTTATCCTCTCTCGTGTTTTATTATCCTTATCTAGTAGCGAGATGCACCTCTAACCGCCATCAATAATTACAGGTCTTTTTACGATAAAGTTCTTTAATATTATTACTGCTCTTTTTATGATTAGATTGCAGCAATTGCTTTGCCTCACCTTGAGTGTTATTACCTAAGGAAAATTAAGGTGAGATTTATTAAGTGGAATTAAGTACTGACATATAGATTAGGTGATCATACGTCCCATTTTTCCCGGACTTCTCTTTTTTTGTGACCTAAAAATACCTGAAATGTCAGGAATGTCAGTTGCTTTCACGTTGACATTTGCTTCTTACAGTCAATATACTTATTGTCCGCATATTTGCGTCGCTTTAACGCCTCTCTTTGCGTCCTGCCCCCGGTGTTTTCATTTTTGCAAAGCAAAATCTGGTAACCCTAATACTGAGGATGTAAAACAACGCATTGATGTCTAAGAAGACCATGCTAGCCATAAGTATGGCATATGGAAAATTTCTGTAACTGAGTATTACTGACTGATAAGCGCTTTACAAAAACCTTTTCGATTGTCGCTAATGATGCAAGCTTCCCATCTGGTTAGTTTCGGAAAATGAACTGTAGGTGATAGGCGATATTACTGCTGTTATTGGTAACTAATGCGATTTTCCTTTTGCAGGGGTGGCAGTCTTCTATAGATTTGCTTCGCTCGAAATAATCTTTCTAACAAGTTTCCAAGAATCCTTTATCAGGCGATTTATGACGTCTTGCGAAAAATGATGTTGATAAATGGCTACAGCTCTTTACGCGTCATTAAAGGGTAGATTAGGGACGCACGTGATATTTATATTCTGATTAAATTCTGCTTAAAACGTAATCTTACTCATGAAGCATCAATTTGCATATGTAAATTGTCGATCGCTGATTGTGTTTTTCGATTTATCCGCAGTTCGTCCTCCGCCGTGTTCCTCCTTCCTGAAACCTAAAACCTCAGTCTTTGCGCAGCAGTGAATTTATCCGTCAATGTTATTCTCCTTTTTGTTCATTGCAAGCAATACGTGTTAAATGTATGTGAATTTTGAGCTAACATAATCACCATGAGTTTGCAGCTGCTTTGTTCATTGAATCATATCAAGGACATGAAGCATTTTAGAAGTTAAAGAATATTTGTAATGGCGGACAGACCTGTGCAGAGCCTAAAACAGTGTCTGACTGCAAAAAAAGTATTCCAAAGTCTTTAGTGTGCACTAATCCTACACCATGTTCCAATATTAAACTGCATGCCTACTCTAATTCTTCAAATTCCTAACTTAATTTCCTCCGGTACTCCACACAAAGAGACTTGGTCAGATCTACTGAAATATTTAAATCCAACTATTTTCTAACTGCTTATACTGCTTATGATTGCGAATGGGGGGGTGTGACTGCAACCAGGTAGCGTAGGGCACCAGGTTGGGGCACACCTTGGCCCAGATGCTACACCAGTGCAGGACACATAGACATGCATGCAGATGCAGTCATATGCTGGGGGAAACATAGAGATGCCAGTTAGCCTAACTGCTAGAAGAAACTCACATATCATGGGGAGAACATCCCCCACAAATCCACACACACATGCAGCAGACGCGGTACTCTAACCCCAAACGCTGGATGTGTGAGGCAACAGTCCTAATCATCAAGTCACCTCAGAGTTTAATCTTTACCAGCGATAAACGATGACGTGCACCATCTTGATTGCCAATGTGGAAGAACTTGACTATCCTGGTACGACCGCAACACAGTTGAAATGAGCATTAATCAGTAAGTAAATCTGGGAGACCTACCTTTGTGAATGATGACTAAACTAGACTTACTTTGATAGGTGGGTTAAAAAACATGCAAAAATATGATTAAAATAGATTTTATTATTCTGAATCAGCTGCCAGTATCATGCTGTCTCTCGTCTACTGCGGTTCCAGTGCGTTTAAAGCATTTCAGTTCACTTACATTAGTTACCTCCATGCTAAAATGAATGACAATGTGTATTTCTGGCATTGTTACAGAAATAGAATTGCAGCTGCCTCAGCAACAGCAACTGGTGCTGTGATTGGACAGTGTGCTGACCAGTGGCATAGAATGATGTAGTTTGGTTTCATATACTGCAAATTTGAATCATCCAATCTTGCAGGAATGCTGATTAAGTTACTGATTAAACCTGACAGTGCAGTGTAAATAGTAAACATCAGTAAACATCAACTAAGCGAACTGTGCTGAGAGCGTAACTATTGCCTGGAGTTAGGACTTTGGGTATTGAAAATGTAGATATCTTAAGCAAAGGTCATTTGTAGCCAACAAACTAATTTGCTGGGTGTGTTTGTAAAGTGACTAAATATTGTTTGTAGACATAATATGGGGGGGGGGGGGTCCAGGATGGCACCTTCGTTGAAGGTACCTCACCTGAAAGACTTCAGAAAAAGAACATTGAAAGTAAACTTACTAGAACTACATTTATATATAAAAACCAAAGCTGGGTAACTGGGCCAGATGACTACATTATTCAGCACTTTCATCACAAAAGTATCAAGAGCGCAACACAGATGACATCATTATCATGAATAATACATTTAACCACATACATTTCAGTACTCTAGGGCTGTGAGCAAGTAGACCAGACCTCTTGGTATATTAGTTTATATTTTATTGAGGAAAATAAATCCTGCACGATAATCATATTCTTTATTGATAGTTTTAAAAAAGAAAATGGTAGAGAATACAGGCATTTAAGTTCTTTGTTTCTGAAGCCAAGAAACAAGAGCTCGTAAAAAAATCACCAATCAGAAGTCAGGTTCTTCGATGCAAAAGAAAAAAAAAAAAGCGCAGGAGGGTTGGGATTCACAAACAAGTGATGCCTTAAGCTATGACATGCCTTCTTCGGTGTTCAGTTTGGGTGCTTTCTAATCACACCTTGCAAAACGTTCGACATCAGCAGATCTACCGGCTACCCGCGTTCTGCCCAGGACATTCAGGCCTTTACACACGTGCTGGAGGAAAACAGCGGGAGGTCCAAGCATTAGGCACCTCTGTTATTTACGTATACATATCCCTCCTAACTGCACTCCTCAGGGATGAAAACGGAGCACAGAACTTGAAAACTCGTCAAACCGACCGAGGCTGCGTGGGAGCCGCGTGCCAGTTATGCTACCTGGTTTGGAAATCCAGACACCCTCTTCCTGATGCAACAAGGCGGCCACTGAAACAGCCACTTCCATCATTGTCTGAACCAGCCAAGAGAAGTACTGGAAAAGCCATCATGGATGAGGAAGCCAGAACGAGGTCATGACCTCATTTTTGGGGGCTCTGGCATTGTTGGTAAATAATATCCAGTTCTTGAAGTTTAAAAATATTTTCTGTTGATAATTTATTTTTGCAGATGTCACTATAGTGATATAAAATGAAATAAAAAAACACATCTGCTGAGATAAAGACAGCAAACATCTGTTTCAGTGACATATGGTCAGTCCTGCAGTATTTTGCAATTCCGCTTCTTCAGTTGAGCAGTCTGATGATTTTGTTGATGTCCTCACCCCTAGCACCCGGATTCCCAATATCACGCATCAAACCAGCCTTATCCCTCGCCGCATGGCGCGCCACAGACAGTGGGAACGGCAACAGGTAGTTATTGACCACTCGAAAGTTCTTCCCAGGGGAGAATATCTCATGGATGAGGTCTTCAAGGCAGATGATCCCATACTTCCCTGTAATACAGCACATCATTTCAATCCCTATTTTTCTTTAACGTTTATGGTTATTAAGTCTTAATAGTGTCCCATCGCCACCTTTAACAGCTTCACACAAATACTGTACTTAAATACTGTACTTACCCAAATGCTCCTCGATGATGGCGTTGTCTGTAAGAGGAGTCTCCTTATTGTTAATCCTGGTCTTTCCTCTCTTCAAAATCAGCTCACGTACTGACTTCAGGTTGGGGAATCTGTTGAGTTTTGGGAATCATCCGAGAAATTTTATGTAAATAGTAAGGTAGTCATCAAATACTACTTATCCATCACAGAAATCTTAGAAACTTATAAAATCTGACAATTCACAAACACATTTACATTTTTAAATTCATGTGCCCCACCTCTTCCTTCTCACTCATGTAATGCAAATACACTCTCAATTAGTCCTATACTATTTTGCAGGCCACCGGTATGAACTTTGATAAGGTAACCAGAAGCTGTTTTTTTTTTTTTTACAAGTAACTGACCAATCACAGAACATGGAAAGAAAAAAAAAAGGGTGACCAGCTCGCATCTGGCTGACGAGCACATAAACGCCGCATCAAAAAAATAAATAAAAACTATCTCGTATTTTCTTGAGCACAATCAGCATTGTACAACAAAAGATTGCAAAAATCAGCTGTTTTTTTTTTGTTTAACTGTTTACGGTATAGCATTTAATTACTTTTGTATTCTTTTTAACTGCATTTGTTGTTCCAGACAAATTGTTCCATTCAATATTTAAAACTCAGCATTTCCACACTGAACATGAAAGAGCAGGTTTCACTACAAATAAACATTCTCATAACGGAAAGGAAGACGGAATGTTTCAAGAACGTCTGATAAGCCCAGTGTTAAGAAACTTGCATTCCTAGTTTAGTCTGGCTGTTTGTCCAGGGAAGAAACAAAGCATATTTAACCCGCACAAGCCAAAAACAACACAAAAAGCATGCGTCAACGGCAGTCTTGTGACCACGGCTCCTCACCCCCAGGCCACATAGGGCTCCACAGCCTTCAGCATGCTCAAGGAAGTCTTGCTTATCTTAACGAAGGTGCCGCTGAATATCTTCCTCAGACGAAACATCTGAATAACTTTCCTGACTTCAAGACTGACGCCTCTGATTCTGTGGAAGGGACAGAGAGCACCACGCCCAGCGTGAGACTGAGGCCTACACGAGCAGAAACTCACAGAGCGTCCCCGACTCAGCCAGACCGCAGACGGAAGCAGCCCCGTTAAGAGACGTACTCTTTGATGCGGACTGCGAAGGCCAGCCGGTTCTTGGCAGGAGGCAGGGCTGGGGGCCTCATGCGGCTGGCCAACCTCAAGCGAATGTCATCTCGGCGCTTTTGTTTGCTCTCATGCAGGAACTCCTCCAACCGCTTGAACTTCACAGGGCGACCACGCTGAATCTGGAATCAGGGATTGGAATTTTACACTACGGCTGTAGTTGGCGACTCCAAACCCACCCAGAAAAACTGAACATACTTTCCCCTTGTCTAGCCCTAAAAGTAGTACATTATTCCTTCAATTATTTCATATTTAAGGCGAACAGGTAACACTAAACTCTACGAAACAAGTAGCCACCAAAAGTAAACAGAAGCTTGTAGAAGTCATGCACTTAATACCGGATCAACACACTGAAATTCTAAATCTGCTGCCGTCTGCACAAAATATGCCTCTAGATCAGCTCAACAGTTCATAACGTGGACATTTGCAGTGCAGCAACTTCAGCATTGACCACGTCACGTACCTTTCTCTTATGCTGCAGCGCTAGCTTAGCTTCTGTAGCTTTGATCGCTTGATAAGCCTTCCTCCTCTTGAGAAGATTCTCTGGAACCAGCTTAATAACCTTTTTCAAGCTAAGGCAGCCAGACAAGAAGAAAAATAAAGTAAATTAAACGTCTGATAATATGGACAAAACAATCAAGCCATGATTTGGATTGCACAAAAACGTGACGCGAGAAATATTATAAGCCATGAATGAAAATAATCGTTGTATAACTGTTTATTACCAAACATTGTTATTCAAGGGACACTTGACGTTGGCAGCAATGAGACAGATTACAGTTAAATTTTTAATGACAAATATCTTGTATTTGTTAAATACTCCTGTAAATTAAAACGGTTAAACAGTGTTAGACCATACTTTGGAAATGAAGAATTAGAACCCAACCAGTAAGTACCTAAGACACGTGAAGTGAGATTGATTGTCTTGTAAAATTGCGCACAATATTGCGCTTATAAGAATCAAATCGCCTATATTAATTCGTGCTTCTAATATTTATCAGATAAATCACCCCTAAAATATAAGATGGACTGAGATTATAAAACAACCAAAAGAGATACATACTCTGACTCCGCCATTTTTGAGGACTTCACTAACATCAGGTCGCACACTGGTGACGTATTTACTAAGGAAACCGACAGGAAGACGAATTGATGCCACCTAGAGTATGGGAAGGAATGAGAACTCTCTCTTCAGATAGCGATTCAGGGTTAAGGTCAGCTAAAAATGCATACATTGTATAGTGTACAGGTAATAAGTATATATTGTTTTTTTATGATAGAGTTTCTGATTTGCTATAAACGAATTACCGCGAACGTAAAACATTGCAATTGAGTCTTTGTTTTTTACGTCGTACTATATTGCAGTGCATGTCAAAGAACCGTTTGCCTCTCAGGCATAATATAATTATTTTATATGAATGTGATACACACACACACACACACACACACACGGAAAATGCAAATACACTACAGTTTATGTGTGGTTTACCGTCTTGTTTATTTCATCATGCTTACGTTGTGTGTATAACGTATTGGTACAATAAGGAGTCAAATACGTATTCATAACCAGCTGATAACTTACTGAGTTGAACAGTGATGATATCCGACTACATCTGTCTTGTCTGCACTAATGTGCTGTGTGTTTTACAGAAAAAGTTGTATATTTGTTACAAACCAGCCTCAGTATATCCCACAAATAACAAGTCAACGGTATTCCAGCTGACTTTGTAAAATTCCTATTCATTATTCATTCGTCAGTACCTGGTTTTGGGGCATCACCAATGTTTGTAGTTTGCAGATTCCGGCTTAAGGTCTGCTGGGTCTAAATGTTGCATGAAAAACACAGGTTGCATAACTAATAAGGACTGTTATTCACTCATATATGTGGCAAATAAATAAGATAAAGTCTTACCACAAGAAGTGCACATATAGACAAATTAATCTGGCTCCATCAATGAATACTATATCAACATCACTTATAGAAGATTTATTTTTTTAATAAAACAATTAGGTTATAAACATAGGTGAAATATACTGTACACTCAAGCAAAGACGGAGAAATTCATATAGTGCATTATGAAACACACTTTTTCCCAACACTGTTTATGGAACTACTACTTTCTTCCCTCACACCCTCTCCACTATTCGCTGAGCAACCACAGGAGCTCGTTCAGCAACAGGCTAAAACTTCCACGCTGCACAACGGAGAGACACAGGAAATCATTCCTACCGGTCGCAATAAAACTGTTCAACTCGCATATCTGAGGTTAACAGAACTGCTGCTATAGGTTTTATTTTAATGGAACATGTCGTTTTTATTGACAAAAACTCGACTGTAAACATATGCTACGTTTGCAGTTGTACAAAAATATAACATGAGAAAAAAAATGTAAACATCAAAATCATGGGATCATGAGCTTGAAATCAGGATTTCATCCCTATTTGACACCTCTTTGTCGGGTTATCTACAAACCTGTAAATAATCTTGCGTTATGAAGTGCATTGATACTTGGGTTACTCGTGAGACTCAAAATGCATTTTGAACCATATTAGTAATATGAAGAGGTTTCGCCTACAAAATGATTGAATATGTCGTGTGGGATCGTGCTTTAAGTCGCTTCTGTCTGCGCATGCGTCTCCTGGGCATTATGTAATATACTCTACAACAAATGGTTAACTGGTAGTGCAAGGTGTTTACTGATCAAAACAACAGGCATCAATTATTTTATTGATTGCGAAAGTATGCCACTTCATAACAGGTAAATCTATGTTTACATCCGGTGGACGTGATAGCGACACTTAAATGCTTTCTGTCCTTTTAAGAGACACCATGAAGGAAGTGAGATACAGAAACTTGCCTGAAGAAATAAATTGTACCATTAAAAATACATTAATTATTCTTAACGCTTTTCCGTTTTTTGTTATTTTCTTATATTTTATATCTTGTTCCTTTTTGTTATTATCTTAAGGACAACGTGGCTGTGTGCCCTGCCCCCATTTTCTAAAAAAACAAGGCTTACTTACAGCATCCTGGCTTTGCCGCCTTTCCAATTTTGTCTTTGGGTAAATTAGTTGCCAGCTAGTGAAAACGCTTGCGAACCATCCAGGTGCAACGTGCATCACATGTGACCCGTGTCTTGACAGGTTAATGATCCGTGGGCGTTAACGTGACCGGCACCAAATGGGAGTATCGAATAGTAGGGGGGTGTACTTTGTGCAAACTACTTCTGTCCTGTTTTGCAACTACAACCAATGTTCAATCCCCTCTCTACAATATTAGACATTTTTAATCGTGCTCCCGTTTACGCGCCACTACGGTTGCAATACGTTTTCATGCAAGCATCACGTCTAGTTCTCCAAAGAAGATACTATTGAAACAAGTACAACGCCAACTCAATCATAAAAACTCACACGCGCATTTTTATGCGCCGCGAGCGAAACGCCCCGCAAGAGATTCGGCTGAGACTCCTCCCCCTTGGCGCGCGCCCTTGACTCCACGGAGCGTCATTGCGCGTGAGCGGCGCTGTCTTGTTTGTTTGTGTAGAGGGCGAAAAATGGCGGAGGGCAGAGACCCGAGCTAGAACTAGAGACACGAAACGTCGGCTCTTAACGTTCGTGACAGCTGATAGGGGCCACTGCCCTGCGTCGAGTGCATCCCCGGCGCGTCCGCCGAACGACGAGCGTACTGCGAGCGGAGCGGAGTTTTGGAGGAGCAGGTTTAGCTGGCATTACTACGGCCGCAGCGAGTACTGCCCACTAGCCGCTGAAGTGTCGGCAGCTAGCTGGCTGGCTAACTAGCAGCGGCTAACGCTTACGCGCTACTCTCGCGGCGTGCGCGTGAAAGCTGCGCTTTTCTCCTCTCTCGCCGAGGGTAGGGAGTCCGTCCCCCGCGTCGCACATTTGGCGAGCGACCCGACGGGAAAGCCGAAAGGCGGACTCTGGCGTCGGGGGTTCGCACACGAATGTCTTCGTAAGTTCATCGTCCTGTCTTGCAGAGGATCACAGCGGCCACCCGAGCAGACAGGTAAGGCACATACCGCTCGCCTTCCGTCCGGCCGGCCGCTCAGCCATCTGTGACACTGCTGAGGAGATTTTTGGAAACGTGCACAGTTGCTCATTGAAATAAACGACAGCGAAAAACAACATTAAAATGCTAAAAAAAAATCCTGGCCTACGGAAGACCAGGAAGCTAATTAGCGGCGGCCATGAAGCACACAGGTCCGGATAAAGAGAAAGTATGACCAGGTGTGAATCTCTCCACCTATTTGCCAACATTATACCAGAAATGTTTTATACCAGTGAAGGTATTGACGTGTTTAAGAATTTTCTATTTTTTTTTACCTTAAGTATCCAGTAACGTATCAAAATATATTGTAATGTAGCACGATGTTTCCATAGTCGTGATCTGCGGACTCCCAGACAACAACTGCACTTTCTAAATGATTACTATTGTTATTATTTAGAAGAATCACTTAAGACCTACGAACTCGCGACTAATAATGTTGTATCACGTGTCTAGCATTTTTAGCACGTTTAACCAGGTCTACGCACGCCTACTCCTCCCCCCCAGTTAACGTATTGACATCTGTCTAGATATTGACGTACGAGTAGAGGTTGGTTGCTTGGGTCGTCCTGCTGGCCGTGTCTATAAACAAGCACTGACACTCTGGGATGCGCGCGTCGACGTCGTACTTCCACGCTTTGTGAAGTCCAAACACTGTGGTGCGAAGTGATACTTGATACACGTGTCTTTGGCTCGGTCCAGTTGGTGCTTTATTTTAGAAAATTTCTTAGACTTTTTCCTTGCCCGTTGTTTATGGACGAGTTTCGGACAGGGTTTCGTCAGTTTATGTAATTTGTTTGGGCCGTATATCACTAAATGTTATTTTGTGAAACGTATTCATGCACACATTTTACACGTTCTACTTAAATCTGATTTTGATGTTGATTGTAAAAGGGCCATTCACGCATTGCTCGATATTTGGGGTGAAGTGGTCAATTAGTTTTTTGGTTTTGTGCACTATGGCGAACTGTAAATTGTTTCTATCACACTAAAAGAAGTTGCATATCTAAAAATGTTAAAATTAAGGTAATTCGATTCTATGCCACTTAAATATTTAGACAGTTATTACAGTGTTTGCATTTTGTGAAAATGAGATTCTGATATTAAGATCAGCGTTGTTTACTTTTATTTTCTATACTGTTTATCTCCAAGGTAGAAACCGAAATTGCTTTTTAATTAAAGCATAATGCCGGTGTTTGGATTGGCCAGTGTCGATGTAGTACCTCTTTTATTGTGTAACTAATCGTGTTTTAATCCATTGCATTGCTTCAGTTAAGTATTGTTACAGATACTCTGGAGTTAAGATGAATTCTTATCTCGGTTGTTTACTGTGTTCTCATTGGAATTATATTGTAATCACTTTAATGTCTGTTGACTTAATGTCTGCAGCCATGCCCTCTTAGCACAACCTTGGTAAAACTACTGAAATTCATCTGTTACAATAATTTGCTTCACATTCTTGAGATTTTGCAAATATTCCTTTATTAGTATAGCCCTTTTTATCTTGTTGATCCTATAGCATTTGGTACTGCCAAGCAGCATTTGCATTCTGTGATCCAAAATGATTGGTTAAATGTCTTTGGCATGTGTGTCTCTATCAAATGCTCATAAACGTGCCTGCATGTGTTGGAAAGGCATTCTTGCATTTGCATTGTGTGCTACTGTAAGGCTCGCTGTTCCCTCGGTGCAAATATTCCAGTTGTCCATGTGCTTTGAATTGAAGGTTCTGCCAATTAACGTTTGTGTTTTACCGCCTGCATATTGTCCTTTTTCGCTCATGATAGACCTTGACCACATCCATGTGGAAATTTGGATGGTTTTCTGCTCTGAAGCACTTGCTTTAGCACTTCTGAGTTCTGCATAAAATATGGTGAAAAAAAAAAGATGCCAGAGCCCTGCCTGTGAGGGCCACGGTGTTGAAGGAAGGAGGGGGCATGTCGTTGTCCTCTGAGCTTGTGATGCCATTGGACGGGAGGCGGGTTTTGGGGAGGGGGATTTGACCCTGACAGGCCCCCTGTCCGGTGTGGACTGCAGCTGTGCAAGGCACATAGTCCTGCAGCTCCCAGCAGGCTGTGCAGTGCAGCTGGGCCGCCCCAGTCGTCGGAGAGCTGACCTACATTCTCATCTCCCTGGAAAAAAAAGCTTGTGCAGCAGACAGAGAGAGAGAGTGTGTCCGTGAGCTTGCTTGTGACTTTTTTTTAATTTAAAAATTCCCTTTTGTTTTGCACTAGCTGTAAATCTTATATCTGTTAGCATGCACCTTTGAGAGTAATCTCTGTATATTTGAATATAGCACTTCAGATCTCACCCCAAAAATTAAGTAGAACAGAACGTCTTCTTTCAGTGTAGGTTCTCTCCAGTTTTCCAGCAGGTTGGAAACAGCTGCCTAACTGTTTCTTTTTAGCTATGGTGTTTCTGACTGCCATGTCTTTCGTTTCCACCAGTGCAACGGAAAACTATTGGTCTGGGTGAAGGCGGCTGGCTGTCTTCTGCTGTCAGTTTACCATCAAGTCAGTGCCTCTAACTGATTTTAAACCACTTTTTATGAATGACACACAGTGCTAGCTGGAAGCCAGATGATAAAGCCAGATTTATTCACAGATTGCTGGATAACATGCTGCATTAGGGTCTTTGAGTGACTGTGAACCAGCCTTCTGTTCAGGAGCTGGTGGAGTTTGCTGAAGATTGCTGCACCTTCAGTCTCAAGTAGTGCTGATGTGTTATTGGGAGGAGGCGGAGGAGGAACCTTTAAAATGACAAATCAGGGATTGGTATCCACCATTTTGTGGGAGTGTACAGACAGCTTGGCAAACGTCAAATGACTAACAAGTGAATTGTTATGGAATACTAAGTTAGGAATAACAAGGAGAGTCACCACAGGATTAAACCTGCAGAAATACACCACAAAAGAAATATGAGTTAAATCTTTTGTAGAAATAAATGCAATAAAAGAGGTTGTGGTTGTGTGTGTTGCTGGCAGGTGAAAATATAAAATCATGAGCATTTTAAGGTGTACACTTTTATCTTCATGTGCATTATTTTTAAAAAAAACATTTATCCATTTTTTCAATTATATGTGCTTGCTTAGTAACAAAGCCACGAAAGGCTGGTTTTCGTTAACAACAGACTATTTGAACCAGCTGGGCTGAGAAGCAGGGAGCCTCATCCAGAGGACTGTATCGGTGCCCACTAGAAGTAGTGTTTTGTTTAATTTCTCAGTTTCTCTTGGAGCTTCTTTAGTTTCAGCATTGTGCTTTTGTTTCTCTTAAAGGGCCAGTCTACCCTCTGCATCAGATTTTCTTAATAAAAGCCTTTTTGTTCTGTCTCCTTTGGTCCTGGTGCCTCCATTCTGCTTTGTGTGGCAATGCCATCCACACCAAGCAACAGCAAACAAAAGTAAACAGCAGAAAAATGTATAAAATGTATAAGCTATCCTTTTATTAGGTATTTGAGTACTAATTTAACCAAAACATCAACATCAAACATAATGAAATACTCAGAAATAAGTAAATTATACAAAATTCACAGGGGGAAAAGTGCAATACTTCTGTGTTTGCATATAAGGGTTGAATTTCTGCCTGTTTTACTTTTAAACGTGTAATTTGTATATCTGTCTATTTATTTGCCAATTTCCTCTATTGTAAAAAAGGATAAAATTAAATTTCCCTGCAGCAGTCAAATGAAATATATTGCTTAGCAATACAGCACCAGATCCTCCCTTGGGACTTGAACACCCAATGTTTAACATATCTGACAACAGATATTTAACTTTGCAAATATAAGATATTTTAGTCATTTTCAGAGTAGTAAATAGTTACGTAATGCTCCTTATTACAGACCCTTTTCAAAGTAATATCTTCATAGAAATATGATTTGAAAAGCTTATTTGCCTGATGTAGAAGAGTTTGTCCTTGTGAGTGTATGAGTCTCTGTCATTCAGTGAAATCCATGCATAAATAGCATTACATATAATATTCTGTAAGGATCATGAACCTTAAGGACTTACGGTTCCATCTAGAGTTAAGTATTGCAGACGCAGTAGTCAGCGGTTTAGCTGATAACGTGAGTTTGGTTTGTAGAAATGACTGGAGGGTTTCTTTCTAACTAGAAGCTGCTCATGCACTGCATGCTTGGTTTTCTTCCTCTGGGCTTCTCTGGAGATACTGTAGCTCTTGTAATGTTCATTGGCATCATGTGGGAGTCAAGCCACAAAACGTGCTAGCTGATAAGCTTGTAGGTTGCCTTCCTTTCTTTAAATTCCTGTCATTTTTTTTGTTATCTGTAAGACTTGTTATCATTTTAGATTACTTTACAAAAAAATCCCTCAAGGACTTTGAAGCTCCCTTTATCAACCCTCCCACCCCCCATCTACAAGGACACAATTACTCCATGGTGAACTGGCTGGGTCAGACTCACCCCTGTGCACCATCATGGCTGCTCTGGGCTCAGTTGTGTCCTACTGGCTCTCATAGTATATATACCCTTTGCTCCTGTCGTGTCCTAGTTTCATTGGGGATGGGGACTTTTACTGGATACTGTTTTATTTTACTTTCTGATTACTTGGTGTCAATGGGACTAAGGCTTCTTTGGACTTATGCTTGCCACCTGACAGCAGAAATGGGCTTGAATCCAACACTGGGACATTAACACGTGACAACAAGTTGGCATTGTGCCTTTTGAAGATGCAAAAGATAGAGGCTTGTTGCATCTTCATGAAGCCTTGGCGGTTTTCGCATACTTGATGTTTATGCAGTGCTTTTGTGCCACATTTTTCATTCTCTGACATTGCAACCACCAGGGTCCCAAATCTCAACACAGCTCATTCAGCACTGTGTATGTGCTAGTGGAGGGCCTGTGTGTATGTTGTCCTATGTGTTAGGCATGATGTGGGGGTGTAGCATGCTTCCTATCCAGCAAAAACACAGATGCAGATCAACTTGTTCAATTTATAGTGTGACAGAGAACTTGTACACACACCCTTCACAATAAATAAAGTAGGAATTGCCTCTACCTCTGGATGCTTTCTCTTGAATCACACTGCATGGTCCAGGTTCTGTTCCACAGCTTTCCATTCAGAATCAGCAGGTTGTCATCTGCTGAATGCGTTTTGGTGTAGTATATGATTTCAGCTGTCTTATGGTCAAGCTAAAATGAAGATAAAATGAGTGATTGTCTCTGTTTTGCACTATTTTTTAATAATCCACAATCAAATAGGTTCAGTGTCTGTGACAATTACCTTTTTCTTTCAGTCTTAATAAAAATATAGTATTCTGTATTGGTTCTGCTTATTTGTATATGCCCTGTTTACATTCTTTCATATCATGCCACTATGGTCTCTCTGGCGAGGCTAACAGTAATTATTATTTTTATTATTGTGTCAACGTGCAGGAAGTGATTTTAGTGAATAGAACGGATGACTAATTAGTCTGAGCTATGAAAAATGAAACATTCCATGCATTAACAAAAAAAATCCCCTTGTTCACAGTCATTCCTTCTGAGTGGTGTTACATCATATTTCCAGCTTTGTGTAGGACTTGAGTAAAGATCTGTACTCTACTGAGGACCACTGTAGCATGCGTTGGGTACAGTTCCTCTTTGTTTTTGGTTTTTTGTGTGTTTCCTGCACTTGTGCCAGACCTGAGCCAGTTGTTTGCTGTCATCCTTACAGGGCAATCTGCTGGGCTTTTGGCTCTCTGATGTGATTATCTTTTTCAGGTTAGGGCCCTATGTTTAGATGGTTTAGTGTGGCTCAAGCAGTGTGTATTTTGTGCTTCACTTAAAAAGAAGAGGTGTTCATGCATAATGCAGCACATTGCATAGGCGAAGGCTTGTCTGTGTACCAGCTCTCTCCAGTTAAGGGTGTGTGTAAACACATGGGCAGCCAGGTCACACTTATGATTTTGTCCCATAGGAAAACAAGCAATTTCCAGCCATTTGTATGTACATGAGACTGGGTGTCTATAGTCACTGTCTGTCTCCCACTCATAAGATTTAACCCTGTGCTGTACGGCATGTCAGACTGACCGTAATCCCCAGCACTCCCTTCTGCACTGAAGCTCTTTTAGTAAAGATGGACAAACATTTTTTTCTGGTCCGTTCCTGATACCGATATTAAAATTTTGAGTATCTCCCGATATCGGTACTGATTTGATATTTTTTCCCCTTTATGAAAAACTAAGCATTAAATGAAATATTTGTATCAAAACATTTCAATAAACATGAACCATCTGCATTTAGTGTTGTAGCGCCATTGTTTGGGTAGCTAAGAACAAGAAAATGCAGTGGTCAAAATGGTCATGTTGCTCAAAGAAAAGCTACGGTGCTACGCTACAGGAAGAATTCCACGGCCAGCATGATTTACAGAAGTCTGCTTCTTTGTTTTATTTAGTAACAACAGAAATATTTTGTAAAGTGCTAATTGTGCAATCTGTTGGCAAGTTAAATGTAATAAAGAATTCAATCATAAAAAATATCACTGCATACCCAAGCTTACCATTTCTAGTCAAAAAGTACACAAGTCTCCTCTACAAAATGTATAATGGGTCAGAGATAAAGCTTTTAAGTAGTAATTAACCAAACTTTAGAAAGAATACAAGTCTGAAGACCTCTAGGTAGTATAAAATTTACTTTGTTCAGACTTAAGAAATATGAACACTAGTGTTACATATATTGCACTTCACAGTTTTGCTTTTACTGTATTTCCACACAGCCGACATGACAGCACAAATGTTGCTGTAAAACTAGTCGTCATGTGGTTGTTATTTCTGTTTATGACATGTCGCGGTAAGGTTATCTTTTAGTTTTACTCTCAGCATTGTAGGTGTCTAACTGGGTTATTGTAATGTGCTTTCTCTGTGTGACCAGGCATCTTTGAAGTGGCTATACCAGAGGTTTCAAACTCCAGTCCTGGAGGACTGGAGCCCTGCATAGCTTGGTACTTTCCCTGTTCCACCACAAATGATTCAGTTCAAGAACTGTGTGGTAATTAGCACAAGGAGGTGCAAGGAATTGAATCAGGTGTGTTAAATGAGGGGAAACCCAAAAATGTGTAGGACTGGAGTTTTAAACCTCTGGGCTGTACTAAACTGCTTGTGCGTTCAAAAATACATGTGATACTGTATTGCAATGGGGAGTTGGAACAGTGTCGCTCGTGTTTGTAGATTTTTTTTGTCTTTTTTCCCTGCCTTCTTACTCTATTACAAATTCAAACTGCTTTTCATCGAGGTGGGTAATACTGTCACCTTCACCCTGTAGTTGAGGGTTCAAATCCTTCCTCTGCTGTTTGTGTACAGTTTGGTGAATTGAGGTCTCTAATTTGCAAATAGTTTTGTCTCTAAAGTTTTGTGAATGCCTTCAGGCATCGTTTCTAGTTCCTCTGCCCTTGATCCTAGGCAGTCTGTACTAAGGGCTACAGCCCCCCCCCACATGTCACCATGAATGGATATAAATCACCTGTAATGTACAAAATGGCATTCTAACAGTTAAAGATTTCACACCCTTGGTTCAGTTTTAGTGCAAGGGGAGAAAACAAACATTTTTTATTAACTAATGCTTTTCCCTCACAATTCTTAAGATTAAATAGAATAGTAATACATTGACTGGTTGAGGCTATGGTTGTTCACTATGTGCCCAGATTCCTCTTGGTACTTATGTGAGGTCTCTGTTCAGTTGGTCGCGCTCTGTTTGTATCTGTCAGTGTTCATGTTGGCCGGCCATCGTTTAGTGCATGTTGGAAATTGACAGCTGTCCACTGAGGCTTTGGGGTCATGGCTTTCACTGGTGTCAGCTCCACGATAGGCTGAAGGGCACACCATTTCACGGCCTCTCCTGAGAATGCTGTTGAATCATAGCAGTTTTCCCTAGGAGCCATGCTGTCCAGCGCCTGGAGGCGCTTGTCGTTTGACTGCTCATTAGCATCCCCCCCCCCCACCCCAGCTTCTGATTTAAAAAAGAAATCTTGATTAACTTCTTTACATGCAAGGCAGAATGTGTATAAAGTAGCTTACGGCTAATCTGTTTCCAGTGTAGCGTGAGCTATGTAGCGCCCTGCTCGTTAACAAGCTCTCTGTTTATCCCCAGCGACCTGCTGTGGGCCGAGTCAGGCGACTGGGATACGGCATCACTGCGGTCCAGCAGCCTGTTAGGACAACGCATAATATATCACATGTCCCCCATCTTGCATTCTGATTTCCAGCATTTCTCCCTTTTGCAGAAATTAATGTCAACATATAAATTATTCGTGAACATAAATAGACCTCAGAAACCTGTGCAGGATGGAAATGAAACAAAACAAAGATGAAACAAATTTGCATACAGTGTTTGCTTCACATAACCTCACAAAATGGATGATTATTTGCCTGAGGAGTTGCAGCCTGTATGTTTCAGGCAGAGGTACTTTTTCACATGTTTTGCATCCTGTTTTCAATTAATATGAATTGCAATCAAAAGCTTAAAAGTCTGACTTTAAATGATCATGACCAGATTAAATCAAATTCTAAGACAAATGCAGCCAGTGGTAAAAGTTGCTAGGAGAACTGGGGCCAGGATGGAGTTTGGGCTGTGCTCCCCAGCCCCCCTCACCAAAAGAAAAAAAAAACCTGGGAGTTGGGCTGCTTTTTATCACCCACTAAAGGAAGTACTTGCTGCGCCTCGTTAACCTCTGGTTTGTTACTTCTCTTGTGCCCGTTAAACGATCACCTTGGCTGGGGGGATTCAGGGATAGCGGGCAGTTGGGCCTTAAAAGTTGTTTTTAAGTGGGTCCTGTTATCCCATTTGTACTGCACTGGGGAGTCAGGAATGTCTAATGCGTTCCCACTGGTCTCCCTGGTCTTGGAAGTAAAATGTGATCGATGAGCCTGATGTGCTCACCTGAAGGTAAGATCTGCTGGTCTTAATGTGTCGTATGAAGGGCCGAATCAGCGGAATGCAGGAGATCAGGGTGGCACCATGTGCTGTGGGGACCCCCTCACCCCCACATAGTCTCCTTTCCCTCACCTGTCATGGGGCGGGGGTCGATGCAGGTGGAGCTTGTTATGCCACATCACTGTTTTTCAGGCGGTAGGGGTTGGGGGCTCCCCCGTTCCTTGCATCTCTGCACCACTCATACGTCCTTAGTGGACTTTGTGTACGGCATTGCGTCAGCGGTGCGAGGCGTTGGCCGCGGCTGTGCGGCGCAGGCACGTATGTAGAGAAAACAGGGCAAGCTTCAGCCTCTTTGAGGTAAGATGGTTGACACTGCTGCTCGATTCCCCAGAGGCATTCACTTTATTATAATCACATCTAAATAGTCAATAACAGGGAATCATAACTATTAGAACCAAAGCATGCTGGGTTTTTTTTCTTCCTGAGCCTTTTCTTTTTTTCTACTGAGTTTATTAGCTTGGTTTCGGTAGTTAACAGCCTTTGCTGTTTCCATGGAAACTTGAAATCTTATTCTGCATGCAGAGCACCCGCCTGTTCAGTGCAGTGCGCAGGTCATAACCAAGCGGATCCTTACGTGACGCTGGTCATGTGATGGGGGTTTAAAGCAGGCCAAGGGTTCACACTTGTTGCTGCTTAAATTGTGAGAGTAATAGAGAAGCAGGTATGGTTCCGTTTTTAAAAAAGATCCTGCCTCCATTTCCTTCAGTGTGAATCGCATACTGATTAAGCTTAACCAGAATTCATGCAAAAGTACAATCACACATCGGGAAATCATGGAAACATTCATGTTCATAAAGGTTGTACTCTCTACAGTATCATAGTGTAGTTTGCGTTGATATTTTCAAATTACGAGTGCTGGCTTTCTTTGACCAGTAATAAGATTTTAAAGTATAACGCTTGTCATACCCAAAAGTCAAAATAGGGAAAGTACAAAGTACAGACAGGTTTATTTTAAATTTTTTTTTTTGGTTTTACATTGATATAGTGCATCTAGCAAGACATAATGAGGTCTTTAGCATGGGACAGGGACCTGCAGGTAGTAGGAAGGAGAGAGGGAGGCAGCTGTGCAGACAAGGCGGCAGATAGATAAGCAAGAAGACAGGCAGACATGCCATAAGGCCGACGGACGGAGAGGCGAAAAGGCAGATAGGCAGATGGACTGGCAGCAGGCAGGTCTGTAAGCAGGCCCTGGCTCCTGTAGGGGAAGCGGTAGATGTGCTGCCAGACGCTCTCTGGCTGGCTGCGGGGCCCAGTGGAAGGGGAACGTGTGCCGCGTAAGTGGCTTTGCTTGACATCCTAGAAGTCAGCCTCTATGCTTTCATGAGCTGGAACTCCAGGTAGGAGCCTGCAGGCCCTCACCGACGCGTATTTCCTCTCTCCCGCTGTGCTGAGGGCCAGCAGCGCCGCTGAAATAAATCCGAACCACAAAGTAGGTTTTCAGTCTCCCGTTAGGCTCGATCCAATTAGTGTTACTCAAGCTGCAGTAGGGTCTCCGGCTTCGCGCAGATCGCGGCAGTAATAAAGCCATTGGAGGGGCCAGCCTGCTGCGATAACGGACCTCTCAGGATGAGAGGTCCGTTTCCCAGAACGGCGAACCAGCTTAAATGCATTGTAGTGTTTGATTCAACTGATTATGTACCATATCTTTATAATGTCTTTGTAACAATCAGTTTGTTGCTCGGTTTCCACCCTTTCAGAGACAATACTGCTGTAACATGCATCTTGATTTTGGCTGTACGTGGTCACCTCTCGTCTGGTTTGTTTCGATTACGTGGGTTTGGTATGATGAGTTGTGCCCAGCTGCTGGAAAGACAGATTTTTAATAGAGAGGTGAACAACAGAAAATCAGCACAGAAATAATCTGGCATAGAGCTGGTTGTAGCAAGCGGAGGAAGGTTGTCGTGGGTAACAGCCTCGGCTTCTGAGTGCTGATCTCATTTGGCGGGCCCTGCTGCGCTCTCCGCATCTTCAGTGCTGCACGTGTAGCCGCTCTGACCTCCAGGATGGAAAGGGAGCAAGCTATTGAGCGGTGTGTGGCTCTGTAGGTTATGAATGTCGCCGGATCAAAACCTGTGTTCGGCTGAGTAGTCGCATCACTGTTGGACCCCTGAGGGATAGCCCTTATGCCTGAATAGATGATCCAGAGATGCCAGATAAATTATTGACCCTATGCTCTGACTCCAAGCTTTCTCATCTGTATGTGTCCATTTCTTAAAGGAGAGCAAGATGGGATATGCAATCCCTATGTACTTGTACAAATGGCATATGAAATATTGTATTTAATTTCAACAGAAAGCAGCATGATGTGGAAAGAGATTCCATCCAGGTTTGGGTTTGTTCCTTCGAAGCAGGCAGCTGTTATTTTGAACAGGTGGCTGCATCACCTTGTGGGAGTGAGTCTGTGTACTTGCTTTTTGCACCTGCCCAAATCTTAACTTCTGTGTTTTGTTTATTTATTTCATTTGCTCTCTGGTAGAATGTCTTAACCTAATATTTTCACCAGGGGCCTGAATCAAGGGAAATTTTTGAGTTGTTTAAAAAGTGAAGCTCCATGCAGCTGTATGGCCCCCTGTTCCTGTGCTGTAATGAATGCATACTATATGCACTCCTGCCCTAATTCCACGTTACTGGAGAAGCAGCCTGCAACAGTGACTGGGCAGCTTCTCATGGAACAAACCATCAGTGGAAAGGAGGGGTGCATGCAGCAAAGCGCACACTCCGGCAACTTCAAAAGCCTGTTTCCCCATCCCATTCCCCGCCCCCCATCCCCGTCTCCCGGTCACTCACATTCTCCCCACCCGCCTGAGCTTTGTCTGTGTCCCACCCCCCAGCGGGACTGAAAGGCTGTATAAACCGGAGGGCCGAACTCACAAATTTGCACACAAACACGAAACACGAACCCCAAAGAAGTGGGGTGCCCCTCCCCCACGGGCAACATGCACCTCTTCACTAACTGCGAGGGAGTGCGGCGACTTAGAGTGCCTGAGTGCTCGACGAGGAAAACACGCCAAGGGGGCGTGTGGAGCAGCAAGTTGCCCGCCCCAGCCCGCCCCCGGCCCCGGGGGAGAACGGGGCGCCAACCCCCCCCCCGGTTGGCGCCCCCCGCCGGGGCGCCCCCCCCCCCCCCGCGCCCCCCCCGGGGCCCCCCCCCCCCCCCCCCCCCCCCCGCACCCCCCCCCCCCTCCCCCCCAGGCCGCCACCCGGGGGGCGCCCCCAGTTGAAAGATGGTTGCATCCATAAATCTTAAA
>JAODLD010000045.1:7207175-7229806 GCA_026781065.1 Mormyrops boulengeri | reverse complement strand
TGTTGCCAAGATGGAAATATGCTACTAAAGCCAGATAAACTGTGATTTCCCCATCTCCCCCACCCACCCGAGCAGTGAACGGGGTGCCCTGGCCGCAGGAGAGTGCACGCAGGAACGGCCACACGTTTAACTGCCGGATGCTGAAGCGGCCGCCGGACGAGGTGGACTCGGAGAACCTGGAGGCGCGGCAGCAGTACGAGGTCATGCAGTGCTTCACCGTGCCAGAGCCCCGGGCCGTACACGAGGAGGGCGAGGGTGAGCCTCCGAGCAGCCTGCTGTCTGCTTCTCCTCAGACGCCCGGGAATAGTCTCCTCTTATGACTTCATAACAGTCTATATTTTCGTTACTTAGTATATAAAAGCATTTTTTGCTTGCCATGTCTTGTTTGTGAAGATCTGCACACCTTTTATTACATGTGTCCCACCAGGCTAGTACTTAAGTGCAGCCTTAATCTGGTTTACTATCTGTGCTAAAGGATGTTAGCTACTTCAGCACCCTCCTTAACACCCCCCCTCTACCCCTCTCATCTGCGCAGACCTCCAGAGCTGCCTCATCTGTATCGCCTGTCGCCCCCCTCGCCCCCAGCAGATCCCGGTCAACACAGAGTCCTTCATCACCAAACAGGACCCCACAGGTGGGCTGTCGTGCGGCGGCTTTTGGGAAGGTGATGAAGGAATGAGCCCGGGACCGTTTTCTTATCGCCGGTATCTCTGATGGTACTGGAGGTCAGCCTGTAATGATCAGAATGATGGCCATTCCCTGTTTAAAGTATGAGTTGTTTTTGTCTCTTTCACAATTGTACTTGGTATAATGTGCAGTGAAATGCAATATTTCTTAGCTCTGGACTATAAACCTAACAGTAGTCATAAATATGCCAATATTTAATATAATAATAATTTTGTAATCATTTATGTTTTAATCTTTTTGTCTGTGAAGATTCTCAGTCATCCAGGTGAATCTGTCTGGTGGTTGAATCATGGCATTTTAATCTTTTTGATTGTGCAGTCTGTTTTACCATCCATATATTCTCGCCGTGAATATAGTCCTAGTTGCTGGCATGGTGCTGAAAGTCAATGTAACTAACTAAAATCTGTAGTGTACAGTTGGCAGGTAGTGTGAGAGTCTAACAATAAATAAGCACTAACATGTACACGTTGTCCAGGGTAAAATTGAGTGGGCTGCAGCATTGGTCGTGCAGATCCTAAACACTGTCCTTGTGAAATGTCCCTTTGAATTGACTCACAACTGATACAGTCACATTGTATGTTAACTGTGAGCCCCCCCCCCCCACACACACACACACAGGGAAGATCATCTCCATCGAGACAAGCGCACTGAGGGCCACAGGCCGGCCTGGTTGGGAGGACCTGGTACGGAAGTGCATCTACGCCTTCTTCCAGCCGCAGGGGAAGGACCCATCCCACGCCAAGCAGATGTTGCACGAGGGTGAGACCGCAGGGCCTAGATACCACCGGCCCGGGCCATGAAGGGCAGAGCCAGTTATTAGCTTAAAAGCCAGGGATCTTTTCTGTAGTGTACAGGACAAGCTTGGTCAGTGTAAAGTGTAATTTTGACCTGTGCCACTACAGCTCTGTGGCACCACCTGTTGGTGTGGAGATAGATATGAGGGGCAGTGGTATAAAAGCTGGCTGCCTGAAGCTAGGAGAGATCCTGGAGTTGTCATTCTGAGTATCTTTCCATGCATTTGTGTGTGCGCTCAGTGATCACCCACGGCACGGCCATCAGCCCCGTGTACCGCTTCACCCTCAGCGACGGAACCACGCTCAGTGCCCAGACCCGCTGCCGCTTCTGCTGCCCCCCCAACCCCGACGTGCAGCCCTTCATCATGGGCATCCACACCATCGACAGGTAGGGTGCCCACCAGCAGACCATGTCCGTCATACGCATCGCCAACCTCACGTCGGTAATGGGGGCGTGTGCTCACTGGGACCTGTGTGCCTCCTGCAGGGAACACAACACTGCTAGCTCTCAGGAAAACACTACCCCCAGCCTTCCTCCAAAGCACGGGAGTCCGACTCCTGCCCAACCCACCCGCTCCCCTGCTGTCCAGCCCAGCAGTGACCTCAACCAGGCCGCGGGCCTCGGCCTGCAACTTAACGGGGGCGGCACCGGGCCAGCCACGCCCACCAGCCATTCAGCCGGCTACCTGACCCCCAACAGGATGTGCCCCCAGCAGGTCAACAGCCCCTCTCCTCTCAGTAGCCCCTTGGGGGCGACCCCTACCTCTTTCATGTCCCCCAGGCCGCCACGGGGTAGCCCTGGCCTTGGGGGTAGTCCGCGGGTTCCCGGGAACCCTTTCTCGCCCTCCACGCCAAGCCTGCACTCCCCCGCGGGAGCAGCGAGCGGAAGCGGAGGTGGCCTCACTCGGCAGTTATCGGGCTGCGAGGGGACCGGGGCGTCCCTGGGCTTCTCCACTCCCTCACCACGACCTCAGAGGCAGGGTGCTACCCCAGCCAGCTCTCCGGTGCGCCCCCCTCCCGCCAAGCCGCCCGAGGGCCCCCCCGAGGATGCCGCTAAGGCCCCGCCGTCACTCGGCAACCCCAAGCTGCTGAACCAGCTCCTGGACAACAGTGCCGCTCGTCCGGCCGAGCGAGTCCCGTCTGCGGCGGCTTCGCCCCCGGTGACTGGCTCGTGCCCGGCCTCCCACAGTTCCCTGACGGAGCGGCACAAGATCCTGCACCGCCTCCTACAGGACAGCAGCCCCACGGAGCCCTGTGAGGGTGGGTCTGACTCTGGCCTGGCCATTGGTGCCACACAGAAGGACGCGGAAATTAAAAAGGAGAGGCCTGTCAGCCCCGCTAAGGAATCTCAGGATCCGCCACAGGACCACCAGCTGCTACGCTTCCTCCTGGACACGGACGAGAAGGACCTGGAGAACCTTCCACCACCGTCCCTCCTCTCCCTGCAGACAGTCCGGGTCAAGGCCGAGGTCAAGAGGGAGGGGACCTGCGGCACCACCAGCTCTCCAAAGCCTGGAGACCAGCCCGCCAACCCGGTACGGACCCCCCATTCCCTGGTGTCATGGGCTGTACCGCCCTGTTACTGCCAGCTGACTGTCGTTCCCTCCACACATACGGTACTGACATTCGCTCTCTGTATTGCAGTTTTCCACCGCTGACTTGGACGTCTTGAATCAGCTAGTGCCCCCGCCGCAGAGGACGACTCCCATGGCCAGGCAGCCGGAGGACCCTGCTGCATCCCAGCCACCAGAGACCAACATTCCCAAGGGTGTGAGCATGAAGCAGGAGCTGCCCGGCACACCGAGCCGCGGTAAGAGGCCTGACTGGAACAGACCGGATCGCCCGGCGGGAGGGAACTCCTGGCTCCCACTCTGTCTCACGGCGTCTCTCTGACGCTTCTCCCGCAGGGTTTGGCGATGGCTCCGTCTTCCAGCCGTCTTTCGAGTTATGCAGCCCATCCACCCCCAGCCGGGGTCAGCCAGACCCGTTCCAGCCTAACAAAGGCGGCAGCCCGTTTCCGGACCCGGCTCACAGTGCGCCTTTTGGCGGCAGCGATGCAGGTACCCAACGCTCCTCCGGTTCTGTCTTCCGCTGGATCGCGCCAGGTTCCTCCAAGCTCCTCAGTGATGTCCTGATCCCAGAGGGCCACGGCAATTCCTGTCGTTCTACTTTCAGACAAGCCGGCCTTTTTATTAGCCTCATTAGCCTCTGAGTGGCTTCCTGAAGCAGACACTGCAAGGTGCATCGCTCTTTGGGACCCAGAATGCCGTTGACTGTATTCCCTTCCCCCGCAGGGATGTCCAAACTGGAGCTAACCAGCCCCCAGCCGTTCGCACCAGTGGGTCTGACGGAGACCATACCATTTGACGCGGCCATGGGCAGGGCCCCGCAGGCTCCTCTGCCTACTCAGGAGTGCGTATGCCCACTGACTGGCCTGGCACTGTGGACCGAGGCCTGGCACGCACGTCTCAGACTCCATCCTCTCTGTGCTCCACTAACTTTGCAGGCATTGCACCCCCAGCACTTTGGATGACATGCTGTGCCCCCCCACCACCCCAGAGGGACGCAATGACGAGAAGGCCCTGCTGGACCAGTTAGTGTCCTTCCTGAGCGGCACGGACGAGAGCGAGCTGGCCGAGCTGGACCGAGCACTGGGCATCGATAAGCTAGTACAGGTGCGTTGTGGGTGGTGTCACAGCTGAGGGTGTATTTGGGATTGGGGGTTTGGTCTGGTCTGGAGTGGGGTAGGGGTGTGGTTGGAGGTAGAGGGAAAGCGGTAATACGGCAGATATCCGCAGTAATCTGTGGGAATGGGGGAAAAAATAACATTCCCGCAATAACAGCTGGAATGGAGATGATCATTACGGTGTTCCCGCAGGGATGGTTATAAATTTTATGGAAACACCACAGTAAGTGTAATGAGATTGCTCATATATGCATATTCTTACATCTGCTATATTAGTTATAAGTCATGTCGTTCTGTTAAATTATTTGTTGTCACCCCAACACCAGCTGGTGCTGTGTAGCTTGGGCTGTACAGGGCAGCTGAAGAATAATTTGTCTAAATACACAAGAAATGCGCTACTATGCAAAGTTTTTCGATAATTTCAGATGAATTCTAAGTCCCCCCCCCCCCACAATAAAAATGCTTGGATAATTTGGTTTGAATAATGCAAAATAAATCCGTTTGGGGGAAAAGTGCCAAGTCAGTAATTTTAATAATCGTGATATTTAATTTACTTTCACGCTGTGTTATTGGTTTGTTGAACATGAGGATGGGGTGGAGTTTTCGTGCATGCGGGTGGGGATAGATATCATTCCCGTGCAGTACTCTGGATGGAGGCTGGGATTTAGAGTGGGATGGGACAGTAAAATCAGTGTTAGACTGGGCAGTAATTGTTATTGTTCGGTTAGTGTTGGGTAATAAGTTTCTTTGTCTTTGTAAAAAGTATCCAGTAGTGATAGTTGGAAAACGGCCTGCATGTCCTTTCAGTTTCTCTGGGGCTGGCTATGAGGCTAATGCCGTGTTGTTTTTTTTACCTTCCGTGCTTAGCGACAGTGAGAAACCTGGTGTAGTTACAAGGGCTGTGTGCTGTGGGCAAAATCTCCACCTGTACTTTCCCGAAGACAGGAAGGGAAGTGGCACAGTGTGAAACATTTGTGAAGCCTAGCATACTGTACGATGGCACGGTGACGTTACATGAAAACGGCCCCCCCGCCTGGTATGGCGTACATCCCTCATGGGTTGCCATAGAGTGGTTGTCATGGGTACTGACGGTACCAGGACTAAGCAGCCATGTTGTTGTCAAGTCACCTTGTCATTTCACACACAGGAAATGAAATACAACGTGATTCAGACAGCTAGGACAAGGACAGTCGAGCAAGAAATATTTGGGGGGGGGGGGTTAATTAAAAATACACGAAAGTACACATAATTATACAATGACAACAGCAATGAAATGCGAGAAATGCAAGTAAACAGTGGTGCAGGACAGTACATGCAAACAGTAGACTGCAAATGGGCAGACTAATGTTTGCTTTGTCAGTGTTTTGGGGTAGGTGGGAGCCTGATTTACATGGAGTGGTTGTCATGGGTACTGGGATGAACAGATGAAATGACTGTTGCAGGGTCTGGTGGTGATGGTAGACTGAATGTCCCAGAACCATTTTCCAGATGGAAAGGGAGTGAACAGGCTGTTTGTCAGGTGCGATGGGTCACGTGTGATGGTGTTGCTATCATTCTCCCAGGGTGGCTGTCTGGACCCCCTCTCCCAGCAGTACCCTGCTCAGCCCCTGCCCTCCACCCCCATGCCCATGGACCCTAAGCTACCTGCGTACCAGCCGCAGTTCCCTCTTGGCTCTTCGCAGTTCCCGCAGGACGTGAACCGCCCACAGCAGCAGAGCATGAGTTTCTGTTCACCCCGCGGGGCCTTCCCTGGGAACATGGGCATGGCGCTGCGGCCAGGCGTGCCGCGGGCGCAGGGGGTGCCCAACCAGCTCAGGCTGCAGCTGCAGCAGAGGCTGCAAGGCCAGCAGCAGGTGAGACAACAGCACAGGTCACCATGCCGCTCAAGCTCCAGTAGAGGAAACCTGAATCTCCTACAGTACTCAATCCTGTTCCTGGCCTGAATCTCTATAGTACTCAAATCCTGTTCCTGGCACCGGGGAACCACTGATATAGTACCATAGGAATTGTATTTTAACATGGCATTAAAGTACTTGATTGTAATGAATTTTGAGTAATTTGGCATCATTCATTCATGAAATGCAAGAATGCAAGAAATGAGCTGAAAACAAACGAATTGGCATTACAGAATGAATGAAAGCCTGCCCCCCTGCCCTGTGTCCCCGTCCGCCCCTTCCAGATCGTGCACCAGAACAGGATGGCAGCCATCGGCCAGTTTCCAGGGACAGGACATCTTGCCATGGGCATGCGACAGGGCATGCAGCAGCCCCAGATGCCCTCGCAGGTGTGAAGATACCGGGGCCTGAGTTTTTTTTGTTTTTTTGTTTGCCTCATTTGTGTGTTTATCAATGTTGTGTTTACCTCTGTAATGGTGACCAAGATGGGATACGACAAAACTACCCTATTTTACCCCTGGAATGAGTGAAGCGCTGCTATTCTACTCTATTCTGCTCTACCAAGGGACACATAATTGTTCATCTCACAGTCCTCCTGACTTTTTTTTTTTATGCTGCTTTTATGCAGTTTTTCAGAAGCAGCTCGTGTCTCAAGGCAGCAGTTATGAAGTTTGAGAGGCTCTTACTGTTCTCTTGGCCCTGCTGCTGCAACCTTCAGCAGCCTGTTGTCCAAGTAGATAAAACTTTTCATGTCAATAAAATAGGATATATGCAAAGTAAAATCCCTCATAGGTTGACGAGAGCCTCAGCATTTAACTACCACTCCACCTACTGGCCTTCATGTGAAATGCAACTCGCCATCCTCTGTTTTTCCAGCCACCGCTGAACGCGCAGATGATGGCGCAGAGGCAGCGGGAGCTCTACAGCTTCCAGCACCGCCAGAGGCAGCTCCTGCAGCAGAAGGCCATGCTGATGAGGCAGGGCATGGCGCCAGGGCCTATGGGGGGGCCCCAGGGCCCCAAGGGCCCCCAGCAGCCTCCGCAGCAGCAGCCTCCGCAGTTCGCCTACCCCACAGGTTACAGCCCCGGGCCAGGAAACCCCCCAAGCTCACCGGGCAACTTTAATCCCATGGGAGGGGTGCCGACGGACCCCAAGATGGGCAGTAGGGGGCCTGTGGTGTCCCAGGGCATGATGGGAGGCATGCAGGGCCAGTTTGGTAGTGTGGTGAACTCAGTGGTACAACCCGCCCCCTTCCAGCAGTTTCCAGGAGCAGGTGAGTCTGCTCTCTTGTTAGCAGTCATTTTTTTATGCACCATCAGTAACAATATTATCACGTTTTATTGCCAGGAACAAAATGACCTTAGCACTTAAAAAAAAATTAGAATGTTTTCTTTCACGGGTATTAGTGTTCTCTCACACAGGACACCCACATATTTCTGAAATGAAAGGGGTAAATATTTACCTTCTGCTTAATGGGTAAAGGTGTTACATCTCATGAGCTGCAGTGTTTGTTCTAATGTTTACTGTGCACACGGTCTGAAATTAGCGGCAGACCATCTGCCGAATGTGGGCAGGTTGGCCACCACTAGCTGTGTTGTGTGAGTGCCGTGAAATCGAATCACTCAGGTCGGAAGTAGACTCCCGCCGAGGTCTTCAGGTCTTGCGTTTGCTGGGTGGTTCTGGTCGGGTGTGGACTGAGAGGGCCGACGCAACAAAACTGACAGTCAGTGGGTGGGGGGGGGGTCTTACAGAGGCTAGCGAGCCTGGGGTTCAGATCTTAAAAAGAAAAGAATGTCCGTTAGGCAGATCCACAGAACAGTGTTAATGAAGGAGGATGCCTGGTGTCATTGAGATCCTAAGAGAGCTTATTGCCACCAGAGTGCATGACACTCCAGATTTCATTTTGTAAGCCCTGATTGGGTCAGACATATTGAAATTGGAGCCTTAACTCTTTTGGGAAATTATTAAGCTGTAAAAGGTATGGCCAAGAATATTATACTATTGAATGAAGGAATTTAAAGAACTATTCTGTGACGTGTTTTTGGATGAAAAACAGATGCAGATCTAATTTCTGTGGCATCTACAGTCAGTACAACCTCTAGAGACCAAAAATAAAAAATTGTTTTAATCAACAATTTGTGGCGGGCTCCAGATGAGGCTGAGACACTGAAACGATCCAGTACACTTTTCACAGATCCAAGAGTTGCTTATCTTTTAATTGTTTCCTGCTTTTATTGTTTTTTTTCTCTATTATGCATTAATAGAGAAATTAATCGCTACAGAACTTAATCTCCAGAATCGGTCATTTGGTAATTTCCGGCACAATGCAGCAAAGCATGTGCTAATTACTGATCATGGTCCTGCAGAGAGTGGTTCAGCTGAGTTGTATTTTCGTGCAGGTATGGTCCAGCAGGGGGAGCCACCTTTTGCACCAGCCCTCAGCCCAACCAGCCCCCTCCTCTCACCTCAGATGTCCACGCCGCAGACACCTCTGCTCTCGCAGACCCAGCCTTCTATGGGCTACCAGTCGCCTGACATGAAGAGCTGGCAGCAAGGAGGCATGGGGAACAACGGGTATGGCAGCAGTGTAGAAACTCTGTAGAGGGGGTGGGACATGTCAACATTAAGCAGTGCGAAAGCCTGACTGGTGCGTTAATGTTGATTGACAGTATGTACAACCAGTCCGGACAGACTCAGTCCCAGGCCTTCGGACAACAGGGCGTGTACAACAACATGAGCATCACTGTCTCGATGGCGGGTGGATCTGGCGGCGTGGGTTCTCTGACTCCCATGGGTCCTTCTGTTGGCATGGGCAACAGTAACCTGGGCAACATCAGCTCAATGTGTAATGATCAGGTTGGTGAACAGAGCTTCGACCCAGTACATTTAGAAATGTGGAAAGTGAGAATTTAATCATCTTTGAAGCATATTACTGAGTGGTCTGTGGAAATTTTATCCAAATAACGTTTTGTGGTCTCTTGCATGCCTCAGATTTAAGTACTTGCACGTCTAGATATTTGGAGCAAGACCAGTCTCATTGCATATGCTGCTTTGGTACCTTAGACTCCATGTTTCGGTCAGGCTCCCTGTGTATAGACGTATGGCGACTCTTATCACAAAGTGGCATCCTGTCGCTGACCCAGGCCGTGCACGGGTCAGGTGGGTGGCTGTCCACGGTGCTGAATCCTGGTGTCGAATGGACAGTCGACCAGCAGGCCGCACACCGGGCTTCCTCCGCTCAGGCCACGCGTGGCTGATGGTTCCCGCTGTGCTGTCTGCGCCCCTGCAGGTACAGCAGGTTCAGGTGTTTGCTGACGTCCAGTGCACCGTCAACCTGGTGGGCAGCGACTCCTACCTGAACCAGCCAGGCCCCATGGCATCACAGAAGGGGGGGGCAGCCACCCAGACTGCCCAATCTCAGCAGAAAAGCCTCCTGCAGCAGCTCCTAACCGAGTGACACTCTGAGCACCTGGGGGTGCTGCTCTACAGTGAGATATTTATATTTTTTTACAAGTCTGCTTCTAATTTCCAGCAGGATGGATTCTGAGGAAATGATATTTTTTTGGTGGGGATTGGTGGGGCTTGGAAGGGGGGGGCGGATCGATGGCCGATTGGACGTCTTAGGCTGCAGGCGGAGCGCTCATTCTCGGTCACCTACTTTAGAGCTTGCGATTCCCAGCCGGGAGACGGAAAACTCTGCCGATTCGCCGAGCCTGAAGAGGACCCTTTTGCCTGGCGAGCCACATTGGCCAGTCCGCCGCAGCGCTTCACGGAGAGCGATGGCAGGGTCCGGGGCCCGGCGCAGTCCTGGCCAGCCGGTCTGACTGCATGATGGGAGGACTTTTTAGAGGGGGCTTTAACCTCCTCCCCCACCATCCCCTTCCCGTCGTGAGGAAAGCTCAATTTCAGCTGGATTTGTCGCTGATTGGCTCTCCGCTGCAGTGCCTGGTGGGAGATCTTTCCCAGTTCTGTTTTTGTTTTTGTTTCATTTTTGTTAATTTTTTTCTTGGTGAATTAGAACAAGAAAGGCCAGGATGGGAGACTGTAGTGTAGCACACTGTCTGCCCCAGGGTTTTCCTGGGGGGGGAACATAGATACTAGACTCAAACTGTCCGACACAAATGTTGTTGTTGTTATTGTTGTTTTTATTTTTATTTTTTAAAGCAGCTGTGAATATGAGCCACTTGGGATCTCATTGGCCTATCAGTGTTCGCCATACATACCATGCAGGTCGATAGTATTGTACAGTACCAACGGACAAGATTGGAACGCACTAACACTTTCTGCTTTTCTTTTGAAACGTCACTCACTCATTGAGACAGCAGCCATTTTCCAAGTCAAAGCCGACAGATGTTTTTGGGTTTGAAGCAGGTTTTTTTTTTTTATAATAATATTGAAAATGATGATGATTTTTGGCTGATCCAAGCCAGGAAACAGGATCTGCTGCAGCGTGTTTTAAATCAGAGAGACTCCAGCTTCTACCCAGCAAAACTTTCGTCTTGCGTGGAAAAAGTCAGTTTCCAAGGAGAAGATTGTTTCAAATTTGAATGTTGAAATTTTGGTGAGCCTGGCTTTTTGGCCGTCCAGCTCGGGCTGTCGCAGTCTTACATAATTAAAAGAACATTGATTTAGGTCATACGGTAAACATGTAAACTTTTAGGTGGCGATTTTTCTTACTTTTGAACGTCAGTCGTCTAAATCCAAAGGCGTGTACAGACGCTGCATGTGGGAGCCTCACTTGGTGAGGATGTCGTTGCCGGGGCTCCAGCCTCACACTGCAGCTGCTACTACTCACCTGACTACTGTTGCTGAGTCAGATACTGTCAATCAGCACCAGCCTCTGTTGGCACCGCCGAAACACTATAACTGACGAACCTTGGCGATGAGACGTGTCCGCAGAAGATCGACGTCACGTTAAAGACGAACGAGGAGGTTACTAACAAGCAATAATAGCACTCTGGAGATCTGGTTAATTAAAGTAGGAGTAGGTGGATTATGACATTGAAATGGAAATCACAAGTCTAATTTATTCGACCCCCCCCTGCCGGCTCCTTTCTGGGTAACAGAGTAACTCTCACTAATGAAATGCTTTATATAAAAATTAAAAAAAAAAATAAAAATCAAAAAAGGAAAAAAAGAAGAGTAATTCTATGGTCCAAATAGCCTCAGAGGTCTCACTGTGTATATACAAGGTGATTCAGCAAGGGGCGCCGGCTTTTTGCAGCACTGGCCAACACATCTTTTACGGATACTCATCCCTTTTTGCGCGAACGCAACCCTCCTTTCATGCTTTTTTTGTTTCTGATCGTCCTCAAACAATGTTCTGTAATTTGTGATTCGCTTTGTGTACAGTTGTGGTGTGCAGGCGTGCGCGTCTGTGTGCGCGGGAGTGGCTGCATGCATCTCTGGTTGTATATATAAATTCGGTGGCTGCGGTCCTTATACTCCCTCCACTTACGGCCCACTGCACTTAAGTCACCTTTGTTATTCTAGAAAACAGTATATCTGTAGGATTTTTTTAATTTCCCATATTCCTTCAGTTCCTGTCCTTTTTCAAATTCCTAGCTCGTAGCCATGGAAGAACCTCATACTGCATTTTTTTTTTTTGCAGAATATAACTTAATTTTGGTGTAACATGCTCAGAAATGTAGCATTTTATGTTCCTACATGAACCTTGGTGTGATTTTTCTGTTTCTGTCCTTGTATATCATATCGCCACTTCCTAGTTTCCCAGTGCGTGCTCTACATTTTTTTAAATTTTTTTTTTTTTTTTTTTTTTGGTGTAAAGCGAACGGTAACTTTTGGGGCAGCCTAACGCTGAGTAAACGAAGTACAGTGACACAGTTTATGAATGTTGTTTTCTATATTTATTTATTTTTTTATAATTTTTAAAATAGAGAAATGGTAGCAGTAGGCTGTACTGCAGGAGTATGAGGACATTAAAAGCCACGTGTGTGTGTGAGAGGAAATACAAATACATGGAAAAAAAAGTGGAAGCAGTTATTGAAGACCAGATAGAGCGTGTTTTCCTGCCACTTACTCGGTAGGAAATCAGCTTATTAACGTAATACGGTAAAGTGAGTTTAAAGGCAATTCAGAGTGCAGTCATTATACTGTAATACATCTTCTCCTTGCCATTCAACTGGGAATAAAAATGCAGTGGAATCTATTCTGAATCACAACTCCTTTATCAATCAGAATTCCAGCTATTACCTTTTAAACTATATATCTTTCATATTGGCCTATAAGCTGGTCTACCATCGAGGTGAAGTCGAATGGAATTTTATTGTAAATATGAATTTGCTCAAAGTCTGAGATTTTCGAAGTCCTTGTGGACAGTTGGTCTGCTTCCAGCATTTTTTGGTGTATGTGTATGCGGGTGTATGCGCGTGCCTCTGTGATTTAATGCTGTATGTGTTTGTTTTAAATGGAAAACAAAAATTGTCCTAATTATTTCTTCTCATCTTTAGATGCCTGCACATTACCTGTGGGGTTAAGATTTACTCTGTTTGCGAGAAAATGGTTTAGCGACTTCTGAATGTGATTTTACTGAGAGAGAAGCAGCATGGACTGGCTTTTGTACGGGTTAATTTCAAAAAGGCCATACTATTTAATTTGTCTATGTTGTCAAAAGTTTAAACTGGTATAAGAAAATGGAACCTTTCTTTCAAGAGTGGTAGCTAATGTTTCTGGTGGGACTTTGCCGACCGCTTCACCAGTACTGATCTTATTTCCTTTATTGTCTAAGAAGTGCAGTTCTCCAGGCAAAGGGCGATTGCATGTTTAGTTGTAATGACCAAAGCTTAAAGATGGCAAATATCTCATATGCAAGTCTCAGTTTATTGAATGCAAAATGAAGCATTCAGAAATACAAAAAAAAAAATCTATGGAAAAAGTTTTTCTATAATAGCAGAATGTGGTATAAGCAGTGAAACACCCCCAATGTTAAAGCATGGCAACATTGTGCTCAGCTCCCGCTGTCCTAATATACTGGCAAGTGACTTTAGCAGTTTGTATATATTCCGCATTTCCCAGTTAAAGCAGTCCGAATACTATTGCGGGGCAGCATCGAAAGTGCTTTCAGATGGTCGGCACACTCACTGTTGACAGGAGTAGCAGAATCTCTAGATAGCTATGCACCTTTAAGACTAAAAACATGATTACACTGATCCAAGGATGTAAAATGTAACAAGAATCAAATTCAAATATTTTATTACACTATGCATTCTCGGTAGATACCTTTTTGGAGCTATACAAATTGACAGTTTTTTTTAAACAAATTCAATTTGTTTTCATAAATGTTTGGAAATTGTGTTTCTGAACTGTTTCTGCAAGGAGGCTAATGCAGATTGTTAAATATTTTAATTTATTTAGCTAAATACTTTATACCAAATTTGAGGTGCCTCTTGTACATATTTTGTGCATATAGAGTAGAGGACTGATCCTTTACAGTTTGATTAAACTTTTCTTGTTAAGGGAGAATTTCTTACATTTAACTTTGTAAAACGAATATGCTGTATTTTACATACATTTTTTACTGAAATTTAAATATTCCAGGCATTTACAGGAAATACAATCTAGTTTTTTGCACTTTATATCCTTTGAAATTTAAAAAAGGAAAGAGGCCATTGCAAGAAGTATCTGCATTAAAATCAGATCATTATTGCATTTCAAATATCCCCAGAATGTAATCAAAAATAAATACAAAAAAAATTCTCAGGCTCTGTAAAAGCTGGCTAATGTCCTGTTGTACTCGTAACACTGGAAAAGGAAGGTCCCCCACCCCCCTTGCATTTTATTATTTTTTTGGACATTCAGTGAATCCATGGCTCTCCCAGGCTTGGACTCTTCTTTCAGGTCTTCTGCATTGCATGTTGTTCTATACCTCTGTTTAAACCATCTGTTTCTTCCCTTATGCTTATTATAGTATCTGAAAACATTCCTGATTTTTTTTTTTTTTTTAAACAATTCATCATCCTAGATTGCTGCTTATGTTTAATTTTTACCAGATGATTTGTAATCTATTCTTTTTATAGTCGCCAACACACAATCGTGTATTTTTACTTATACATAACTTACTGCCTGCTGTATAACATTTTGCTTTGATTTTTTCCCCCCACATTGAGTGATCCCCTATGTGTACAGGTAGTGTTTCTTCACTGTCGGGAACCTTAGGAGCAAATGTCTGACAAATGCTTCTCATCTCTTGTACGTGCTGCCTTACTGATACTGATAATGGTTGTGGTTCTGAATCTGAGGGACTTTTCCCTCTACTGCCCACTGGAACAGCAGCAATCTCTTGAAACAAGGTTCCATTTTTTTCTTGTAAAGTTAATATAAATAAATATATATATATCTATCTATAAATATTATACATTTTACTCAATTTGTCCAGTTTTGTATATTACACTTGGGTATTGTGTAATGTTAGGCAAAGTCACCATGAAGCTGTGTGGGACATGATGAATGAAGATGTATCTGGGAAGTTTATGCATGTTTTTTTTTTTCATTTCTTATTTTCAGTATCTGGGGAAAAAAAATCCTACCTTACCTATGAAGTAGTAGACAATCAGTCACATCTTTGGTCCGACACCTGCAGAGACGCACTGCAGGCTGACGTACTGTGTTTCACATTGACTGAAGTGGTCTTATTCCTCATTCCTGTGACGGACGTTTGTGGCTGCAGAACCAGGCACGCTACGAGTACACACACATCTACTCCGTAATCTCCCCCCCCCCAACCCAACCCAACCCAACCCAACCCACTATGGCTCTTCTGCTGTGGGTCGAACAGGTTGGGATCAGGTCAGAACGTTGACCTCGAAGGAAATGATGACTAACAAATCTCATTAATATCCATGAATGTGAGAATACAACACGTTGCAATAAAAGCACCATTAAAAAACAGGATTTCTAACATTTATTTTGTATTCCCTCCCCCCACTGATGGTTCTTCCAACTTCTTTCCAACTTAATGTGTCCTAATTTCTAGTAGTGCTTTGGATAAAATTGCTTTAAGACTGAGGCTTATAAACAAAACTGTTGAATACAATGGAAATTGCCTATACTGAAGAATGGATTGTCAAGAATTTTTTCAGTACTAAGAATATATGACATTATGAATCATGTGCCTAAAGACTTGTAGCCTGTTCAGAATTGTAAATTGGAAGAGGAGACCCCTTAGTGTGGCCCACTGTGCTCTTTACATTCCTGTTGACCACAAAGAAATGGCACAATTCAGGCAGTGATAAATTAAAGGTGCTAGTGTTGAAGTTACTTACAGAAGTAATCCATTACAGACAGGTGGAAAGTTCAGGTCAAGAAAGTTAAAAATGCAGACCAAGGTTTTGTTTCAACCAACCAGTCGGATATAAAGAGACACAGTCACAGAGTTCAGTTGATTGCTTGGAACAAAACCTTGGTCTGGATTTATACTTTCTGTCTGTAATGGATTACTTTTGAAACTTCCCCAGCACTGGGTCCCATTTTAATAATTTCCCTTTTGAAATTATTGTTGAAGAATTGAAATGAACCCATTTATCATCATTGACTTAAAGGGGCACAGGAAACAATGAATTTTATGTTATGTCATGGTTAATTAAAACAAAAAAGCACATCTTTGCTTATTCCTTGACACACATGGGGGAGTCACCTGTGTATAAGGGACTTAAATTATGTCATTTGTTCAACAGCTTGTTAATTAGGCTAATTACTGAAAATGTAGGTTAATTTGCACCTGGAGCGGGTCTCCAGAACCAGGATTCTGAAACACTTTTGTGACGGTTCAGGAAGTTCTTGGTTTGGAGGAATCAGCAGGCACACGAGGGTAACTATAAATGGTAAACTAAACTGTAATTCACGACATTCTACATGAGTTTTCCAGCACTTGTGTTCAGTGTTGTGTAATGTTTGTCGTTATGTCAGAGCATTTTGCTTTGTCTGGTTATTCTTGAAGAGATTTATTCATGTCAGTGGCTTTCCTGGTCAATTAAATAAATACACCAAACACTAATTAATGCCAGGGTTTCTACCTTGTCTATAGTGTATTCCCACATGGTTCCTTTGGTGTTTAAAAGCCTCAGGACTGTAAACTGTCAGTTACCTCCCTGTGTTAAAACAGGCAGTGATTTAGAATCACAATCCAATTTTGAAAGGATTTTTTATATTTTAAACCTATTTGCTCTATGTGAACAGAATTACAAATTAAGTTAATCTGAACAGTATACAGGAGATTTTACAAGTTGGGCCTATGTGAACATAAAATCCCTTCTTTCCCTCAATGCTACATTCAGTTCATGCTCCTTGTAACCTGAGACAGTAAACTGCACATACACCTGCGGACCTTGAGATACAGTGCAAAATATTGTTTCAAAACCAACACCTTTTAAAGTGCCTCTAAGTTTTGCATGCATGGAAAAGTACATGCAAGAAACACCTTTGTGGCTCTTTATTATCTTACATTTCCGAAAATATCTCTCTTCCCCCCTGTGTGAGAGTACGGAAGTGATGCACTTTCACCAAAAATGATAAAGGATCACAGAACCAAATGCGCAAAGATGTCACTGCATCGCAATATCTGTTGCTTCTTGGGAAGAAGGACATCAGGAAGGTGCATGACTTCGCTTTTTCTGTATAAAAAATGGCACCAGAAATGTTTCAGACCAACGAGGACAGATCGGAGCAGAAACGATGCGTTGCCCTTTTGCAAGGATACCTGCTGGATACGTGAACGACAGCTGCCCTTCCGTCCTCTCCTCTTCATTTGAAGAGTTTGAATTTGCGTAGATAGGTGTGCACCGCGTCTTTGGGGTAGGGCTTTAATGCCAGGCAGGTAGGCATGTTTTCGGGCTGCTCGATCCACAGTTTGTGGGCCACCCCCTTCTCCCGAAGCGTCTCCGACAAATTAGTGAGAGACGCCTCGTCCGGAGCCTGCAGGACGGGAAACAGGCGGTTAGCCGGGGAGAAAAGCCAGCAATTTCTCTGGAGCGTTGCTTTGCAGAAACGCAGAATACCGCCATTACCACTTCCATACTGACTTCATTCATTACCAGTGCACATTTGGAGAGCGCCACTTGTATGCAAAATACATGACTCGGATCTAAAGCCCGCTTCTGTTCTTATAATGCGTAAATACGGCTAAGGATCAAGCCACTGGGTAAACCAGCCGGCTGTCAGGCGTAAGCGGGGTACCTCCAGCACGACTTTGTGCATGGTGTCCAGCTCTGCTAAGTACTCCTGCGTATCTGGATCGTCATAGTTCAGGTGAATTGCCGCTGTTGCTGCGTGGCAGCACTGTGTGATGACGGCCCCTAAAGGCCATGCCATAGTGCGCAACAGATCCGATCGTACTACTACATACTGCACCAAACGTCTTGAAGCTCCACTTGCAGGAACCGCCATGCTCATCGGCTTGAAAGGGAAATGCCCACAGGCTGACGTAATTACTCTTCGCTTCCGGGTCATGTGAGCCGTGTGTCGCGGATGAGGCCGCTAGGGGGCGCTGTGGGCCGCAAAACAGAAGGGCGCATTTTCGTTTAACCTTGCAATGCCGTTCGTACAGCCAGAAGAAACGCAATATAAAGAAATAAACAGCATACTGAACGACGATGAACGTTATGTATGTTAATTGGCGATATTTGAAGGATGTTATATATTTTTTTCTAGTTAAAGCGCACGTTTTCGTTTTAAATGCTACAATCTAAGTAGGTGAGCTAACCAGCATTTTATGGGTTCCCCTTTTACAAGTGGATGCATTCAGTCGATATCACCGTAACTTGTTCTTTACTGTGTATAGTAAAGTTTATTAATTTGCTGTGTGTTTCATATATGCTCACTCTCATTGTGGTTTGATGCAAAAGTATTTGTGAAATACAGGCAGAATACTTAAGATGAAAACGCATTTATTGTATGGGGTGGAGGGCAAAAAGAGAAGAAAATAAGTCCATTTTTGAAACCACGGTGTGACGCCCAGCGGACCCAGACGCCGGAGAAGCGGACAAGAAGAAAGGCACCATCTTCACACGGGAGGGACTGTTTCTATTAGCAGCTCTTAAAAACACGCAACAGAGCCATCAATGGCAACACCCTCCAGATTCCTCTGTACCCCCCACATCCCGCCGTGCCAGCTCCTTTACGGAGCCCCTGAAGGGACCTGTGCAAAAATAAAATGCTCTTACTTTCTCGTTGGTAAAAAAAAAAATGCTTTCTTCAATTAAAATATTTTGCCACTGACACAAATGAGTACTGCCGTACCGACAGGTATCAGCCTGGAGACTAATTTCAGCAACTGAGACGCAGGGTAACTGCAACTGCAGTGAATAAGCAGTTATAGGAGACCCATGGATGGACAGATGGAATGAATTGCAGGCTATTACTCTGCTATACACCAGATCAACATGTTAAGTTTACCTTAGCAGTGTTTAGTGTTTCTTTTTTGCATCTATCCCAGGAAATATCAAAATGATGCAAAGAGATAATGGTTTTAATGGACAAAAAAAAAAAATATATATATATATAGACAGACTTTGTTAAAACACATAGCATTTACTTTGAAACTACAGTACAATGCACAATCCACACATTCCACTGGATCATACATTCATACACAGAGGCAGGGAATTAAAGATCACATTCAAGGTAGCAAGAAGATTTGCTGGACATTTTAGGGTCAGTCTATTTCAGGGCTCTTCAAATCTCGACCTCAATTCCAAACCCAGTCCTTGTTTTCAGTTCTGCCAGGTAGTTAATTTAATAATTACTGATTCTGATTGGCCAGAGGCTTCCCACTGGCTCAGGGGTAAAGAAAGGCTGGAAAATCAGCAGTGTTCGTACCTTGAGGACCGTGATTTGAACAGCCCTGGTATATCTGTGTGACCAAATTTTGGCCAAGCTTTAGCCATCAGGCAGGTGACCTTCCTTTTAAGCCTAGAATAATTACATAAATGAGGAGGTCATTGTCGACTTGACCACAAGGTACTTAGGTACTCTGGCCTAAAAAACAAGCCCAATCCATCCTCTATCCACCATACTTGATGACTGGTGTAAAGTGCTCTTGTTGATATGCTGTTGTGCCAAACATCTCCACTTTTGTGTCATGTGTCCAAACTGCATCGTCCTCATGGTTTGTTCAGATGCAGCTTTGAAATCCTAAGCTATTCTTTTTTGACAGAATGGGTTTCTCCTCGATATCTTTTTGTGCGTCATACTTGTTCGGTCTTTCTCTAATCATGTAGTCATGAACTTTGACATTTGTTAACTAAAGCCCGTAGATCCCTAAAAATGGTTTTTGGGTTCTTGTCAGTTTCATGGAGAATTATATGATCTGACCTTGGGGTGAATTTGCTGAGGCGTCCGCTCCGGGAAGCTGGCAAATGTCTGGAATGTTCTCCATTACTAGAATTGTGTGTTTCAAATTGAAAACACCCTTCCCAGATTGATAAGCGGCCATTACTTCTTCCACATCAATGCTGAGGTCTTTTCCCGCTTGGCGTGGTGTGACCACCAGACTGCCAAAGTTCTGCTTTTAAAGAGTGTATTCAGCCAATCCAGTGCATTTTATTAGCAACACATGGCCAATAACTTCTCAAGTCCTATGGAAGAAGTGAGGGTCGATTTCCTTTTCACATCGTTTCTGTATTTCTGCTTACCTTTTTGTCGAATAGTGACATAGCAATGTGTTGCGTATCGCTTAAGGCTGCAATTGTCTAATTTTGGAAGCTGTTGAGGGCCAGACAATTATTTACGCCAAAATATAAAAACAAACTGAAAGATCTTTTGAAAGGCAGGGAATACCCTGGGTCAGGGAGCCAAGGGCAAACCCATACACACATCCATACTACTCCTACGCATTTACACTAACGGACAATTTGGGAACTCCAATTCACCGTAGCATGTTTTTGGACTGTGGGGGGGAAACCGGAGAACATGGAAGAAATGCCACGACGACACGGGGAAAACATGCAAGCTCCACCCACATAGAGCTAGGGCGGAGACTCGAACCCTGGCAACCATGTTGGCCACTACACCGCCGTGCCCCCTATCCGTTCAACATCTGATCATATACACAATCTGTCAATGACTCCAATGTGACATTTCCATTGTATCTGGGTGCTGCGGTGGCTCAGTGAGCAGTAGGGACTGGACTTGGGATCCTGTCCCTGCTCTGTGTGCACGGAGCTTGAATGTTCTCCCCTTGTCATGGGGGTTTCTTGTAGGTACTGTGGTTTCCTTCCATGGTCCAAAGGCATGCAGTTAGTCTAACTGGTATCTTTGAAGTGCTCGCATATGCCCATGATTGTGAGGGTATATGTGCCACGTGTGTGTGTGTGTGTGTGTATCCCTGTCTTGTGCACTGACCAGGATAAGTGGCTGGAATATGTTTGGGTGAATATTATTTCTGAGTAGAAAGTCAATCCATGTCAGGCACTGGCATGAATCATCTTGGAAAACGAAAAGGTCACCAGGTATATCATACAGACCACAAAAAAAAATCCAGCTTGGCTCTATAGCGTTCACATGATTCACCAATGTCTTCAAGGTAGTTTGTGTAATGCCACTTATATTTTCATCTGGCCATCCACAGGCAAGGACAATGTCAAGTAGGAATAGGCACCAGGGCAAAACTCTGCAGGCTCTAAAACGAGGTGACGCCTGTCGCCCTCCGTATCTGCTCATAGGTCAGCCAGAACGTCATGGACCACGGGGCCTAGGAAAGGGACAGTGACATCAATATGTCTTCCGATGGTCGGAAAACACTGCAAAGCCAACCAGAATAATCCCAAGTTTACCATTCTCATCCAGGTGGGGAGGAAGCCTTTGTACAGAGACATGAATCCCTCTCCTCTGATAGTTTGCAGGAGGCAGTCAAGCGAGGACTTGTACAGTAAACCTCTGACAAGACACAAAATACAACAGGAACGGTTATTATCACTCACAACACATTTCCTAAAGACTACAGGTGTACAAACATTGAACTTATGTCAAGACCATTAATAATTCATGAAGACAAGGGTCTCTTCAAATTAAGTTATGTTATGTATTCTGAGACAGCCCCTACATGGTCAGCCTGTCTACTTTAGCATTTTTTTTCTGTTCAAATAATGTTTCCCGTTCTGTGTGATCTGGTGCATGAAGATTAAACATATATAGAAACGATCCCAAAGGTTAAACTCCGCTGCTCGTCGGCCGCTTGCCATTACCAGTTTCTGCAAAGGAGTGTTTTGCTACTCTAACCTGCCGCCACTGTCCCTGGGCTGGTTCATGATCCTGGTTTTAATGACATCCGCAGGCGTCCCCATGATAGCTGCCACCAGACCTGAACAGGTGCTGAGGTGCAAAATAAAAAAAAAAATCAGCTCACGGGCAAAATGAACCATTGACAGTCCAACGGCAGAGCAAAAGACCACGGCGAATACCTTGCCAATCCATGACACAGACTGTTGTCCTGGATGGTGGTGTTTCTCAGCAGAACGTGCTTTACGCTGTCATACGTAGTAAGATCTGCGTGAGGAATAAGAAATCGACGTCCTTTTCAGTGCCATGCCTGGTAAGTCTCCATTATCTTGACAGCAAACATACTTTTCAATGTGCAATGCTTCAATGTAAGGCAACTATTTAATGATGGTGACATTCTTGTACCTCCTAAATTTACCAAGGCGGCCCTCTGCACATTGGGGACCCATCCTGTCCAGAGTCCTCGAACCCCTCCCTCCGAGATGATCTTCGCAAAGGCATGGTACACCCCCCTCACTCTGTCACAATACAGGTGCTGTTCAGGCCAAGTGAGCAAAGTCTGTCCGGTGCTGGCTAAATATTGGCTTTGGTGGGGGTCATGCTGGAGGAGGGGCTCACCGTGGGGGTTTTCCCTCCAGCCGACGCCTCCCCTCCATCTGCATCTGTACCTTCACCAGGTCTGTGGGGCTGGCCATGAACTGGCCGAGCGCCCCTCCCAGCATGCCCCCCACCACGGACTTCCTGTTGGGGGGGGGACAAAAACTGCAGTCAGCTGTAAGTCGGGTTCCAGAGGGACTTATTACAGAGGCAGGACATGACCCCCAGGGTCACACAATTATATAATGCTAATTATATTTCATATATGGTGGTTCAGCGTTCTTCTGTAACTATACTACTTACAGAGTACATATGAAAAAAACTCATTGAGAAGGGAGTGAGATTGCAACACTTCTTTAGCTCTTTACTGAACAATACTTCTGGCTCATTACAGACTGTGTGACATAACTACACTACAGGTCGCATTTGTGTGTGTGGAATCTGAGGTTTTCCCCCCAGTCCAAAAAAATTCAGGTTGAAATGCCGATTCTGTGTGTGTGTGTCCTGTGACTGACTGGCATCCTGTCCAGGGTGTCCCCTACCTTGTGCCCTGTACTAACTGGGACAGTCTTCGGGCCCCCCCAGAACCCTGCACCGGATAAGCGGCTGCAAGACAATGTACTGATGTGCAGTGACATGCATCCTCTCACCAGAAGGGGAAACTGGAATCCTCATTCCGTCCCAGTGTGGATTCCCGCAGCTGTTCATAAGCCACCATCCTCACACCAGAATACACTGGGG
>JAODLD010000045.1:7192414-7207075 GCA_026781065.1 Mormyrops boulengeri | reverse complement strand
AGTGATTGGAACGGCTGAATTCAATGATTTGGAGGGGTGTCCCAATACTTTTGGCAATATAGTGTATATTTATGAGGAGCCTGCAAACACCCTCTGCGCTATGATGACGTATCAGCAGTGCAGTTAAAGTGGGAGGGGACATGGATGAAGCCCTTAGAGGTGTTAGATTGCCCTTCCCAACACAAATCACACCCCCAAAATGGCAGTGCAGTATTCCGCAATAACGCTGACAGGTGGCTGAAGCTCACTGTGGCTTTCCAACTCCTCTACTAAACTTTTCATTTCCAAGAAAAGCGCTTAAGACAAGACTTCGTAGCAAACTGAAATAAGTATTTTGAATGTGAGCAGCTACACCTCATATAATCATAACACTTGATTATCTGAACTGATATCTGCGCCAGTGTCAGAACACCTGAATACCTATATGTCTGTAGATGGCTGGGGTAGCACCCTGCCACAGTTTCAGGGGGCCTTCCTCACGAGCGATCCCAAAAGCCGTGCGCACCATCCCTCGGTAAGCGCGGCCGCCACTACCACCTTGGGCTGCCTCGCCTTGTATCTGCAGTCTGGTTTTTGTCAGGTCAAGAGGAAATGTAACTAGGACAGAAGCAAATCAACAGCAAAATAATAGCAATAACAACAATAATGCATTTTCAGAACAACGTGTTGCATTCAGAAATACACTGACTAAAAATAATACAATGAACTTAGTTAAGTTATGAACTTAAACATGGAGAATAAACTGCATTATTAATGAATTAAGCCAAGTGTAATGGACAAGTTCTCAAATTACTGTCTGGAAAATTTCAAAAAGCTATCGGTAATTGTTTTAAATTTCAGGGTCATGAATAAAACATGGTTATCAAAAAGATGTAACGTTGTTTTCAGATGCCAATTTGTATTGGCTAAAATGACAAGAGTATACCACCATTTACAAGCCATTACGATTATATTAATTAGTAGGTTGCGGTATGCTTTTCGGGGTCCCTAGTAAAATACATATTTTTGGATTCCTTACGATAAGTGGAATTCGAATAAAATATACCCACGCTCATGGGCCTAAATTGTGGGGGGGATGGGAGGTTATAACCCCCCCCGATAATTAAAACCAGCCAATATAACTCCCTGGACCCCCTTAAAAATGGGTGGAGACTTCAACCCGTCCAGTGCTCAATCAAAAGTCGTCCACGCTAATTTCTAAAAGTTAAGTATATTTGATTTAATTTTACAACATCATTAAATATTTAAAGAGCAATGCGACCTATGGTGCGAGTGAAGAGCTACTGTAAGAGCCCAGCGCGAGCTGCGCGAGGGGCCCCGTAAAGCGGCTACCTATTTCTGCAACCGTAGCTGCGCACGCGGACAAGATGAACTTTGCCGTCCGCGGCCACTCTAGCAGGACAGACGACGTATCTCCCTGAAAGAATCCCATTTCGAAACCAAACACTTTTAGCAAGAAATAAAATTATTTTCGGTGCTTGGTATTGCTCCCTTTCAAAAGAACACAAACGTCGAGTTATTCAAGGAACCATTTCTAACCACAGACTCCGCACTTTGCGATAAAACAAATTGCACTGAATAAACGCACAAAGTCCATCCCAGCCAATCACGCTCCGCAGATGTGCCACTGAGCTCTTCGGGACGCCCGGCTTTTTATCAAAAACATCATGAACCGGAAATTAGGTCATGTAGTTTTCGATAAATTCATTCGTCGTTCGCTTAAACGGTTAACTGGCATTAAAGAACTACATTTCCCACCGAAGATGCATAATGGCGAGCCAAGCTTTCCCGTGCTTGATTGGAGGGCAGTATTTGCTGTTATGCCCATGTCAGCCTATCGCTCGACTCCTATATCTGACAGGTACTGCTGTCACATTTAGGATTAAAGATTCGGTTGTCAGAGTGAAGTGACGGTCTGAAATCATCCGTTTGTGATGGATTTAATCATACTCTGCCTGTGTTTGCTGATACTTTTTAGTTCAGGATATGTGCTGTTTCTTCAGAAAAAAGTGAACTATCCTCCATGCATTACAGGATGGATCCCGTGGTTTGGAGCCGCATTTCAGTTTGGAAAAGCGCCGCTTGATTTTATCGCACAAGCCAGGGCAAAGGTAAAAGTTCTTGTAATAACTTTGTGGTCTTTATACATTCTTTTCGTGACTCTTTAGTCATTCGAGATCCAATTCTATATAGAACTCTTTCAAAATGATGTCTATCAAAATATGTGTAAATAATATAGCATTGATGGTCAGTAATGTATTTCTACGTTTTAGTGATTGAGTATTTTTCTCCTATTGGCTGTACTATTAGATTAAGATTAAGATTAAGATTAGATCCAGATCAACTTTATTGATCCCAGGTGGAAATTCTGGGCTGACATTATGTGACATTATGTCTGACTAGGAATTTGGGAAGTATCTGTTTAGTAAGAATGCGTTTAGTATTCACTACGAGGTAGTGAGTCAGATTTAAAATTACTGGTAGTGAATCTAAAATTCTAAAAAAGTCAAGATATTTGGCTTAGCTAACTCGCTATAAGCACCACAGTCATTAAGATGTTGCAACACCCAGAAAAATCAGAAATTTTGTGTCCTGACATGTTGGGAAAAGAGTAAAGCATGCAAGACAAATTTCATTTAGGGGAGCATTACCTCTTCACTATATACCAGTGACTAAGCTTGGTATATTCATAGCAACTGTGTTGTTAAGAAACACACAATTTATTCCAGGCCAGGTGCGCGTTGTTGACACATGCTGTTGTATGTATGTTGACAAAACTCAGCTTACTCTATTGTACTCCGTCTGCTTTCCCTGTCTTGGGTGTGAAGGTGATTCATTCATTTTTTGTAGTAATCCCATTTCCAGAAAAGTTGGGATATTTTCCAAATTGCAATAAAAACAAAAATCTGAGATATGTTAATTCACACAGACCTTTATTTACTAGCGCTTTTTAATAGTTTTGGAACAGTGGATACTAATTGTATTAATTTTGCAATTGGAAATTTTGTTCCTTCTTGTATGATGTAAGACTTCAGCTGCTCAACAGTCCACGGTCGCCATTGTCTGATTCTCCTCTTTATGGTGCACCATGCATTTTCAATAGAAGATAGATCTAGACTAGCAGCAGGCCAGTCAAGCACATGCACTCTGTGTCTATGAAGCCACGTTGTTGTAACCCGTGCAGAATGTGGTCTGGCAATGTCCTGCTGAAATAAGCATGTACGTCCCAGTAAGAGACGTCGCCTTGATAGCAACACATGTCTCTCTAAAATCGTAATATACGCCTCAGAGTCCGTGAGACCTTCTCATACATGCAACTCCCCCATGCCATGGGCACTGATGCACCCCCATACAATGACAGATGCTGGCTTTTGCTCCTTTCGCTGATATCAATCTGGATGGATGGTTTTATCTTTGGCACAGAGAACTCGACACCCATTTATTCCTAGAACAAGCTGAGATGTTGACACATCTGACCACAGCACACAGTTCCACAATTTTTTGGTTCATCTGAAATGAGCTCGGGTCCAGAGAACTCGCCAGCGTTTCTGCAGAGAGCTGATGTACAGTGTGGCTTCCTCCTTGCATAATACAGTTTCAGGTTGCATTTCTGGATGCAATGGAAAGTTAAGTGACAATGGTTTTGGCGCAAAGGGTGAACCATGACCCATCCTTGCTTGCAGAGACTGAACCTTTGATGGATGCTACTTTTACCCAGTCATGATACCTCACCTGCTACCAGTTAGCCTGCTTAATGTGGTCTTCCAAACCAGTGTTACTGGAATATTCTGTCCACTATTCAATCATTTTAACTCTCACCCAACTTTTGTTGAGTGTGTTGTAGCCATCAAATTCTAACTTTGCATGTATTTTTATACAGTAAGTTGTATTTATACACATTAAGACTATTAAGTTGGCCAGTCAAACTGTTGAAAATCTTTTCTTTGTATTTTCATTAGTTAAATAAAGGTTCTCCTGAATTAACGCATCACAGATGTTTGTTTTTATTGCATTTTAGAAAATATCCCAACTGTTCAGGAAATGAGGTTTGTGATTCAAATATGTTTTATTGCTTGTTAGTACGGTCCAGTCTTCACTGTGTTTGCTGCTGGAAAGCGCATGACCTTTGTCACCTGCCATAAAGATTTTCGGACATTCTTTACATCCAAGGATGTGGATTTTGAGCAGGCAGTGCAGGAACCGGTCTACAACACAGGTAGGACTGGGAATCAGCATCATCAGACAGTCCAGAAGTGGCTTTTTTGATGAAAATGGGACAATCAGTGTAATGACATTTAAATTGGAATTCAATGAAAATTTTGACCAAAAAGGACTAGTCAAATCATTAAGATATAATGTTGTCCAATAGACTTCATACTTAATGTTTGCGTGTCTTTGTGAATTTTTTGGTCACTACTGTATGACAGTGGCTACATGGTGAATATTGGATTTTAGTTTCAGTATACAATGTCATGGATTACTCACAGTCTTCATTGTGTCATCCAGATCTTGAGATTTGTTTAATTATCTGATATTTCAAATGTGCTGTCCTTCTGGTGGTAACAATGTAGTTCCCTCATGCTGGTTCCTGTATATAAGAAAGGAAGAGACACTATTAATCCACCACTTAAACCAGGGACATTACCTAAAGTTTGTTTTATTGTGTATTTAGAACACACACAGTGGTCTGTTTCAGTTTTGTATTCCCAGGCTGACTGGCTATACATTTAATTAATTGCCTATATGCAAATCAAACACCCATAAGCACTGTATATGAAACACTTGTTTTTACACACACAGCCTCCATCAGCAAGGAGAGCTTCTATAGATTTCACCCAGCATGCAACCCTCTGATCAAGGGCAAGCTGACTCAGGCTCTGGCTCAACTGTCTGGTCACCTGTGCAACGAGTTCAACACCCACCTGGCGCTCTTGGGGCATAGCGGTTCTGGAGAACTGTGTGACCTGGTCAGGTAAACTCCAGCGTGTGGACCTGATTCTCCCTCAAGCTTAAGACAGGATACAGGAACATTAACTAAGCATTAACTAAGCAGCTAATTTGGTGTTCTTCATAAACCTACTTAATCCCAAACTGCTTTACTCTTACCACATTCTTAACTGTATGCCAGGGGTGTCAAACTGCAGTCCTGGAGGGCCAGAGCCCTGTGTAGCTTAGTTCTTTCCCTGTTCCACCACAAATGATTCAGCTCAAGAGCTGTGTGATAATTAGCACAAGGAGTTGAATCAGGTGTGTTAAATGAGGGGAAACCCAAAAATGTGCAGGGCTCCGGCCCCCCAGGACTGGAGTCTGACACCCGTGCTGTAAGCTACGTGAGTCATCCATGTACAATTTATTAATGTCTACTAGACTCCCCAAGGACTGGGTTGAGAAACACTGTAATAGCAAACTTAATAGTTTATCATATTTTCTACAGTATATCCATATATAAAAATAGAAACAGTTGCAAATTAGTTATTCCCTTAGTTTTGTTATTATTATTTGGCCTGTTACTTCATGTCACACATTTTTGTGTCAAAGAGGTATAACCGACTGATCTGGTGATCCCCACCTAATTCTCAGAATGTCTACTGACTCACGGCAGTTTTTCAACAACTTCAGCACAAGCTGATGTGTTCATATCTGTTGATCATGGGAAACCTACAGTAATCAGCAGTGTGACTCTTCCCTTGACATAATCCGTAAGCGAGTGTCACGGCCATTTTCTTTGCTGTTGTTTTTCTCTTCTCTCAAAGCCTAATATCTTATATTTATTTCTTATTCCCTTAAACTCATTTTCTCACTTAAATTGTGCACAGGTTTTCCCACTTTTCCATTTATTTCATAAACTGCAGATATTTTATTCTTGTTAAACTTTGGAAAGTTGAGTGAACAACTATAAATGAAAATATAATTCAAATAAAACAAGTTTCCTTTATAACATAGAAAGAGTATGTAACAGTGCATGTCTGACATCCTATTAACTGGTTGAGTGACGATGGCAGAGTCAAATTCTAGGCTGTCCTTTAACTTTAAATGCACCTGTTAACTGTTTCATCCCATGCCTTGCTCTGCTTCACAGGCTCGCCATGTACCCAGCAGTGATTAGCAACCTGCTGGGGAAACGCAACTCTCCCAACAGCCCCGCCGCTGTGCGTGAGTTCATCAAGATGTTCCGGATCTACGACGAGGGCTTCGAATATGGAAGCCAGCTGCCTGACATTTTCCTGAGGTAAGCATCAGCCCCCTGAAGTGGGATGGAAAGACATCCTGCCATAGGTATAAACGTAGAGCTAATCCTGCGTGCACTGGCAGGCACATGCTGATAGCCCACCTCCGCAGCCATAATGGAAAAATGGCTTTGGTTAGCATTTGCATTAGCATTGGGCTTTACCTTTCCAGAACCCTCAATTTCCATTTCTCAGTCTGTTCTGCTTTGATTTTCCTCAAGTGCTTCGGATATCTGTCCTGTTGACTCATTTGCAGTTCACCTTCAGGTTTTACACAGATGGCCTCACATTGTCTTCTGCCATTGGCTGAGTGTGATCTGAGATTCTGAGTCTGTGACAGCAGTAAAGGAGCCCCAGATCACAACCCCCTCCCCACCGCCATTCTTTACCAGACATAATGTCTAGCATTTGTTCCCTACTAACTCCACTGTTGACATTCCTGTTTTGTTCTATATCCAGGTGATCTCTAGAAAACCTCAACTATAAATTTTGTTCTCTTTAATAGGATAGTCTTCCTCCTTCCTGACTTTCCATGTACGCTCTTCAGGCTCTTTCTGACGGTTGAGTCATGCGCCTTGACATTTATTGTGGCAAGAGATGCATATAGATGCTTTATTGCTAACCCGGGACTCTTCTTCGGTTGTCATTCAGGCAGACTGTGGTGGGGCTATCTGCTCACAGTATTTTTTTTTTGTCGATAATTAGTTGCATACTGTGGAATGATTAGCTTGGTATTCCTTTGAAATCGCTTGGTAACCCTTCCAACACAGGTCAACCTAACCAGATCAGAGCCTTGAAGCAGAAACAAATACCCTTATGTCATAGTATGTTAAAAAATACTGAAACAATCTAATTTGCTTCCTTCCTTCCTTTGATGTCTCTGTAGTTGGATGACGCCTTAAGGGGCGTTTACCAGATGATTGCGGGTGCCTTTGTGAGATTTGTGCTTCTTTATGTACGTATCCAGAGCGGAGCTCATGTATATCCACTCACTGTGTGTACCTACGCAGGGACTGGGCTACATCCAAGCAGTGGCTCTTATCCCTGCTGAACAGGATGGTCATCAGGGCTCAAGGCAGAGAGCCGTCCGAGGCGAGCACCGAGGTCCATCCCGGGACAAACCTTTCACCCATCACAACTAAGCATCGTGCTCCTTAAATAGCAGAAGTCTTTTCCCTTTACCTCTGATCTGACTGTTTCTGAATACATGCCAGGGATTTTAATCCAAGGAATATGGAATTTTACATGATACTGTGCATAGTACTCTAATGATACAATAATCCTTTGCCTATGTGTTGTGTTGATGCGTCTGCTCACAGACACTGCTTCAGCACCTCATGGCCACAGTAACAGACAGATTCCTGCCCAATTATGCACTTCTCATGCTGTGGGCATCACTGGCCAATGCCATACCTGTGAGTATAGCGCCGTGCTGACGCACGCGCGTCTTCCAATAATGAGTCATCGTGCTGTGAGATCGTGTAGCCCATTCAGCCGTTAATAGTCCTTTGTTTTCAGATCACTTTCTGGGCCATTGCGTTCATTCTGTCCCATCCTTTGGTCTACCAGAAAGCCATGGAGCAGATAAGTTCAGCCCTCAAAGACCAAAGTAAACAATCCGCCATAGTATAAAATCTCGCTCTTCATTTTTTTAAGGAGATTATTACTGGCGATACAGATTTATACCTGTATTTCAGAAGATTTTTTTCTTTAAATTCTTATGTTATAAGGTGAATTTTACAAATTAGCAAGATACAGAGTTTTGAATAATACATGCTGTGTGATCAGACTAGCTGAACTTCCCTTGATGTACAGCAGAGGTCAGAATAATCACAGCTCACACATGGAGGCGATTCCTATAGACTGAGCCTGAAGTCCATTTTATGAATATGAGTGTGATGAAAAGGATTAAATCAAGTGATAAGTTGTTTTTTTTTTGTTTCGGTTTTTTAAATCTAACTGAAAAATAGGTAAGCAACTACAGAAGGTAGAGGGCGGTTTAGTAGCCATTTGCTAGGGGTGCTGTGTGATTTTTTTCGCTGCAGGCACGGATAGGACATCTGTATCGGCCGCCGAGCTACAGCGCACGCCTTATGTGAAGTGCTGCATCCTGGAGGCCATCCGACTCCGGGCCCCGGGGGCTATCACCCGACGGGTGGTCCGTCCCCTTCAAATACAGGTACAAAGCTACCAAAGGAACATACCATTACTACGAGGGAGGGAATATAAACACCTAGGATCTCTCAAGAACACAGGGCATACTCTTTTTCAGAACTACATCATTCCACCTGGGGATCTTTTGATGCTGTCCCCATACTGGGCTCACCGGAACCCACAATTCTTCCCTGACCCGGAAGAGTTCTGGCCAGTGAGTTATCATTTTATACCTACTGCTACAACCTGAGCTGAATCTTCCCAGTGGGCTGCTGATTCCCAAATGGTGTTAATCAGTACCACTCATTAGAGGGAGCATCCATGGTATCGGATTATTGGTTCTGACCATCCACTGGGCCCTCCGAGGCTGGCGTCTGCGTATCTCTGTTTGAATTCGTCACATGATAAAAGAGTGCCTTGTCTGCAGGCAGCTGGGTGTCTGTTGTTTGTGTAAATTAGCCTGAGAGCTGTGATTGAAACAGAGCCACCAGGAGGTGTGGATGACGAGCCCGCCAATCAAATAACTGTCCCCCTGCTTTGTCCGCAAGCTTCATTCCGCCACTCCCCCCCCCCCACACACACACGATAGGCGGGCTGAGGGCTGGGCCCCACGCTGTGCTGTGACGTGAGACTGAACAATGCCGATCGCCGCAGGGGGCGGGAAGCAGAACAATTACCTTCGCTATTAATCTTCCAGCTGGAGTCCGCAGAGATGCCACAATGCAGCTTTCAGAAAAGGTTATTTTGCCCCACATAAAAACAGCCCTTGTGGACCAAATCAGCCAGGCTCTCATTGTGTGTCCTGCTGATCAACAACGATCCCCACTCTCCCTATTCATAATTCCCCTTTTTTGTAGACTTGTCCTACCTGTAGCTGTGCTCAACAGGGTGCACGACGCAAATGCAGATTTTATATTTCTAAGCCGAGTTCGTGTTGGAGTTTTGAATGGACTTGCAGAAACATGCAGGAACTTGTGTCTGTGTTTCCATCACTGTTTCGGAGTGATCTGCGTGGAGGGACAGCCTCATAGAGAAAGCGGGTTCGGTCTCAGTCATTTAGGGCTATCTGAGGAGAATGGATTGCCATTAATAGGTGTGCAGCCTTGTGGGGGTGTGTGGTAGGACCAGAAATTAAAACCGTGATGGATTTTGAGTCGTGATGGGAATCCGGGGAACAGGATACAGCAAACTGGGTTTTACATTTTCTTTGTCCGTATTTTAAGTGGGGAAAAGTCAAATAATTCCTGCTAAGTGTTAGGCAGGTCACTACAGTTCTGGATTTAGTTTTGCCGTAGCGCTTTGCTGATTTTATTCTTATTTTTAATTTAATTTAAAGTTCTATAGGGAGCTTGACTCCCCTGTTTAAAAATGCATTAATGAAGTTTGTTTATTTTTGGTTAAATATTGCTGTAATGTGCCTTAGACCCTCCTTGTTGGAGATTTCCGATATATATTCCAGTTTAGCAGTACTGTACTTCCAAAGCGATGGCACATGCCCCAGTCCCTTTCCGTCTGCCCACCTATATTTTTTGCGAACCCTTGTGTCCTCAGACTGGCACCAGGCTGGTTATTTGTGTTTTCCTTTATCAACCCCGTGCTTTTTCGCTAGTGTGCGACGACTCAGGACCAGTGTTTTAACATAATAACTCATTCAGCGAAAAAACGGTCACACCCATTCAGAGTCACACAGACCCCACTCAGAGTCACACAGACTCCACTCAGAGTCATGCAGACCCCACTTAGAATCATGCAGACCCCACTCAGAGTCACACAGACCCCACTCAGAGTCACGGAGACCCACTCAAAGTCATGCAGACCCCACTCAGAGTCATGCAGACCCCACTCAGAGTCATGCAGACCCCACTTAGAATCATGCAGACCCCACTCAGAGTCAGGCCTTAGAGCAGAGGCTACGCTTGGGGCTTTGATTTTAATAAGGAAGTCTTGTTTGTCCAATAAAACTTTCCTTCCCACAGGAACGGTGGGAGAAGGCAGATTTAGAAAAGAATGTCTTCTTGGAAGGGTTCGTGGCATTTGGAGGAGGACGTAACCAGTGCCCAGGAAGGTTAGACAAACATACATTTCAGCTTCATCTTCAAAGGACAATTGGCCATCTTGTGTTTTGAGGTTTGGTAAGTTTGGGGGTCTCTGAATGAGTTTGTAATGCTCCATATGTCTGTGTTGAGGGGAATGGTCTAACTGCAAAGAATATGTCAGCTTTTTTTTGTCTGCCTCTAAAAATTTGTACATGCGGTAACCCATTCAGTTCATTATGTTTGCTTCTCGGTGATTTAAAATCTGTTCCTTAGTATAACACATCTCATCGTAAATATGAGCTTTCTGGCTACCACACTCTCAAATAAGTAAAAGTCCTTGTGTATAGCGGAAAGTTTTCTGTTTAGCACCCATAGTTTATTTTTAAACAAGTAAATATAGTGAAATAGATGGATGGATGATTGCAAAACCACACAGATGTTAATGAACAATAAAATTGTGCTTGGGGGCTCGCATTTAATGCAGTGACATTTAATGAAACTTTTTTTTACAGTGCAACTAACAATTATCACCCAAATCTAATGACTTTTGATAATAGCAAAATGAACAACTTTCAGTAAGTCTGTTCCTTAACGTTAATAGAATAATGAAATTTAGAGCCAGTTTTAAATTGACAATTAAATTGACATTGGAGCAAACAAAGAATTCTTAGTTCATTTAATGTTTGTCAAAATTTTTATATTTATATGTGCAAATAATATTTTTTCAGAAATTTATATTGTTAGCCAGCAAGCAGTAGATTTTAGCCATCAAACTGTATTGTCTCTAGTAGATGCGGAGCCATAATTCAAAAGTACATTTCATAAAAACTATTTTGGGCACTAAATTAATTTACATCACTAATAACGACTTGGCTGTTATGTCAAAGTTGTGTGATTAGGGAAAAAGAACTCTAACAAAGCCTGTACTGTTTAGAGTGCTGCTGTCATGCACAGCAATGCAGGAAGGAGTCAGCCATCAGTGCCAAGTCTGGTCCGCCACAGGCTCCATTTTAACCGCATCATCATCTGGTAGCACATGTGCAACATGCTGAGCTCCTTCATTTCCTGTTGCCTTTCATCCCGTTTCCTGCCTGCTGTATCTTGTAGCTCAGTGACTTTTATGTTTAATAACCTCTTACTATCGTAACAAAACAAGCTGCCAGTGCCACTTTAGTGTCTGTTAGCCTGTTGTTGTTCATTTCCATGGGTCTTCTCAGTTTTGGGCTGTACTCTCACAAAGCGAGAAAAGTTCTGTTACGTAAAGTAACTTTAAGACTGTAAAAGACATTGGTCTCATGCAAAGGCTGCGGAGGAGGTCGTGATCCAAATATACACAGTCCTGAGGGGCTAATTAAGATCATCCCTGGGGAACGCTTTAATATCAGTACTAATTCATGACTGCAAGGCCAAATGTGAGGATGAATTCAGGACAGTTATAGACAAGGAAAGGTGGTTGGTCTTAAAGGAAGTCACGGTTGTTTAACAGTGCAGGATCAAATAGTCCCTAGTACCCTGACCAGGATTAGCATCTACAGGATGGACAGACAGATGAATAAATAAAATATATATATATATTTTTTGTGGAAGTATCAGACAATTAATTGGAATGATGGATAATACAGATCATTTCCACAATTTAGCTGCCTATATTAAAAGAAAGAAAAACCATCAGTTCTATGAAAGTGCAATTTATACGAAGCTTTTCAGTGTTGGGTTCTGAAAGGGGGAAGGAGGCCTAGTAATCACTGCAGGGTGGAGATGGTGGCCTGGCACTCTGTAGGGTGGAGATGAGAGCTTGGCACTCTGGGACTGCAGGGTGGAGATGAGAGCCTGGCACTCTAGGACTGCAGTGTGGAGGTGGGAGCCTGGCACTCTGCAGGGTGGAGATGGGATCCTGGCACTCTGCAGGGTGGAGATGGGATCCTGGCACTCTGCAGGGTGGAGATGGAATCCTGGCACTCTGAGACTGCAGGGTGGAGATGGGATCCTGGCACTCTGCAGGGTGGAGATGGGATCCTGGCACTCTGAGACTGCAGGGTGGAGATGAGAGCCTGGCACTCAGGGACTGCAGGGTGGAGATGGGATCCTGGCCCTCTAGGACTGCAGTGTGGAGGTGGGAGCCTGGCACTCTGCAGGGTGGAGATGGGATCCTGGCACTCTGAGACTGCAGGGTGAAGATGAGAGCCTGGCACTCAGGGACTGCAGGGTGGAGATGAGAAGCTGGCACTTTGGGAATGCAAGTTGGAGATGGGATCCTGGCACTCTGCAGGGTGGAGATGAGAGCCTGGCACTCTGGGACTGCAGGGTGGAGATGGGATCCTGGCACTCTGGGATTGCAGGATGGAGGTGGGAGCCTGGCACTCTGCAGGGTGGAGATGGGATCCTGGCACTCTGGGACTGCAGGGTGGAGATGGGATCCTGGCACTCTGCAGGGTGGAGATGGGATCCTAGCACTCTGGGATTGCAGGATGGAGGTGGGAGCCTGGCACTCTGCAGGGTGGAGGTGGGAGCCTGGCACTCTACACTTCTAAATAGGAATTGGGGGTTAAATGGATTGCAGGTGTCTGGAGCTCAACTATGCTGATGTTCTGCCCATGACCTCTTCCCTGAGCCAGTTCCCTTGTTTGCCACACTGTTCACATTATCCATCTCTTAGCCTGCATGCAGTGCTCAAAACATCCCCTTTCACCAGCCCCCACCCCGGCATCTCCTGGGACCCAGGCAATGCTATCATCAGAGGTCTCCAGGGCGACCGCATGGCCGGGGGCAGCCTGTGATGCTCAGTGCTGGGCTGGGACAAGAAGACTATTCCCAGCTGCAGATGTTCACCAGGGTCTGAGGCACCAGCGGCAGACATCACTCTCCTGGAGAGACTCCCAGAATTCATCCCCGCTTTGAGGAACATGTGAATAAAGTCCAGACAACAGTTGAGGAACATCCAAGACAAAAAAAGCTCTTTCATGTTTTGAAGGACAGAAATGGACTTGGCACTGTGTACTTCCTCAAATAGCAGAGCGTGAGCACAGACTTCTTTCAGATATCTCAGGTTCCTGAACGGATACATAGATAAGAATCCTCATTTTTACCCGCTTCTCTATACGTTAGTACAATGTAATTGTTTTTCACTATTTCGAGATACTATCTAAGCATGAAAAAAACAGCGAACAAAATCTCCTCCTCCTCTATGCTGGCTGCGTGCCCCTCATGTCAGAGGGACGGAAAAGGGCCTCCTCCACCCCCAGTGTGAGGCACGGGTGCCACAGCCTCCCATTTTCTCCAGAGCAGTGTTGTTACGGGAGATTGCTTGTGTGCGTCATTGACACGGTAGCCCACCATGACTCATTGTTTGCTCGCTGCCCTCAAGGTTATTATGACAGATAAAGCTCCGTGATCCAGCTGCATTCAGCATCAGCACCCGCTCCCCTCCCCCGACCTGCCACCATACACATACACACACATACACACACACACACACACACACACACATTCCCATACGGTTTCAGGCTCCAGATGCCATAGCTTTGCAGGAAGCACAGCTCAGATGAGTGAATCGTCACCCTTGTGTCAGGCTGAAGCCCCTCCCAGCCTGTCTTGTTTTTTTTTCTTTAAGCTACATCTGGGAACCAGGGGTGACGAGTCAATCGTCAATCACGCTCAGTCAGGGTGCTAACATGATACTGAAAATACGATGTCAGAGTGCTCAGCATACAGTTCAACATCACTCCATCTTCCATGCCATGGCATTGAACCTATTTTCAAACACTGTACAAATATGCACAAATTTGTCTGAAGAAAATAATACCAGTTAACCCTGTCCCCCCTCAACACTCAATTTCTCTGCCAGTTTGGGAGGGTTGAAGACTAGCACTGAACTCCTTTGACACATGCACTGTCAGCCACCTGCATTATTTAACACTATGGGCTGCAGGTTTTCATTGGACAGCACTAACACGCGTATGGCAGAGGCACAGCCCTGTGGGCGGCAGGGCGAGATGACATCACCATTGAGCGGTGCGAGGGACAGGGTCTCTGCCGTCAAACACTTCGATTAGAATGTGAGCCAGCTTGAGATCTTTGGGCCTCTTTTTTCACAAACAGCTACCCAGAGCAGTGGGGATCCAGTCCAGATCCCTGCTGAGGAACAGAGGTGGCAATTTCAGGTCCAGCAAGTAAAAATCCAGACCAGGATTTTGTTTCAACCAACCAGCTGAGCAAAGAGTCACAGTCAAATAGTACTCAAGTGG
>JAODLD010000045.1:7155993-7192314 GCA_026781065.1 Mormyrops boulengeri | reverse complement strand
AAAAATCCAGACCAGGATTTTGTTTCAACCAACCAGCTGAGCAAAGAGTCACAGTCAAATAGTACTCAAGTGGTTGATTGAATCAAAATCCTGTTCTGGATTTTTACTTTCTGGACCTGAAATTGCCACCTCTAATGAGGAAAACCCCTGACTTTGATGGAGCAGTAATTTTTCTGATGGCTTTCACCAAGGCTTCTGTGGCTTCACAGTGGAACCTCTCCTGTTCTTGCAGGTCTTACGCCCTGATGGAGATCCACATGTTCATCTGCCTGATCCTCTTTAAGTATAAGTTCACTCTCCTGGACCCCGTGCCCCATCCTGTAAGCATAAGGCTTCAGATCTCTGTAGCAGATCTCAGTCTGTTGACTGCAAAAGAGAATATAAAGTAAAATGAAACACACTTTATTTGGTTTCTGGGTTTTTAACAAGTTTCTATGAATACATATTGCATACATATTAAATTTGTAGGAGTATATTTTCTTGAGTACATAGTAATATTTCTTGTACAAACTATAGACAACTCTAATAATGAGTAAAAGATAGAAAAAGCTACATATATTTCTGCAACAAGGTTATATAACATATAATCATGCAACATTGGCTGTATCTGCAGAGTTCACTCCACCTGGTCGGGACCCAGCAGCCAGATGGGCCCTGCTCAGTGCAGTATGCTCACAGGTAGTGTGCCACACCAAGAGGGGGCGCTGTGATGTTCAGGAACCTGCGTGTGAAATAGTCTGTCCTCCACCAGACCTTGGACCACGCCATGTCGCACCAGAAACAGCCTTTCTCTTCAGTAGCCAACCTTGGCAGGAAAACTCTAGGAAGTTTAATTCATTCTGTAAACACGGAGTTTTAGACACATCTGTGGGGTCCTAAATGGTTAACCAATAAGCAAAAAAAAAATCACCGGGAATATTTAATCTAAATGACATGTTAGTTGAATGTAATTTGAGCAATAAACTAGAGGAAGTAATGCAGATTTTAAGAAACTATTGCATTGTTTTATAACTGCATTGTAATGGCTGTCATATTTAGTGTGTAAGACAAAATTAAATCACAAATGTTTATACAGTACAGAGGACAATTTTCATTTACTGTGTCTGAGTCGGTGAAAATGTATAATTAATATTTGCCATTATATGAAAACTAAGCATTAAAAACATACATTCATATAGTTGATCTTTGACCTTATCCTTTTCTTATATAAGCTACAAAATGTGTGCTTATGTATATACAGTTTATTTAATATCCCCTCACTGATTCATAAAGTTTATCTATAAATACACACCCAGATAAGAGCTTTTTAAATAGATGCTCGAAGGGTTAAAGGTCTTTTCTCCTCATATTCAGGAAGTGTGGCTATTATCTCTTTCTCTTAAACTCTCTCTTATGTCCAGTCCAGTCAATTCATGCTGCACTATAACAAAAATGGTGACGCACAGCAGTCATGTAGCCTATATATTTGTCTGTCCATTAGCAGGACTAGAATGAGCCATCTTTTGCGGACATCTCCTTTAGTGCCATCCCATAATTAATAGCAACTGAGCTTTTTTTCCTTGTTACACAGAATGATTATAAGCATATTTCTAATTGGCCAAGAGTGACCTTTATTTGTTTATCCAAGAAAAAACACGTATTTATGTCACAATATGCACAGTTGTGACAGAAACAAAAACATAGCTGGCATGATGGCTCAGTGAGTTGCACGCTTACATCACCTCTGGGTTTCGGGGTCCAAATCATGTTTCTACAGTGTGTGCGGACTTTGTGTGTTTCTCCCTGTATCATGCAGGCTTCCTCAGGGTACCACCTTTCCCGCTGCAGCCCAAGGACATGGTTAGCGTAACTGATGTCTCTAAATTGCCCATAGTGTATGAGTGGGCGTGCGTGACCTTGACCAGAAAAAAATAGTTGGAAGACAGACGGATAGAAATGTAAAGGTGTCTGCACCTGCATGGCCCTCTGTGTTGCGAGATCCTCACAGTTTTAAATAACTTGTTGTGTAAGAGGCAGATCTTCTGTTCCAGAGCAGCAGAAACATCTGTAATAATAGCCATGCACAGTAGTGTTTGGAGAGCCCAGGACATTGATCCTAGAAAATGTAATGGTACTTTCTGGAAGAAATTCTGAGCCCTGCACCTACCCTAATTAGCAGATGCATTAATGGTACCTGTGGTCAAGCTTTTCCCCAGTTACACCAGGACTCATGAAGGCGTGGCATAGGAAACGAATCAGGTGGTTTATTTTGAGACATTTCAACTTGAGACACTTTTCACTCCTGTGTAAAGCTCGGGTTGACGTCACGTCAGGAATGGAGGCGTATCTTGAATGCGCCTCCGGTGGTTTTTTTTTCTTCGCTACATCCCACATAAAGACTTCGTCCTAGACGTCTTTCGTCCATTTAAACAATGAAAGTGTCACGCTACACCCAGCTACTTTGAGAAACATAGACGTTTGCTACATATAGCAAGCTGTTGTAACATTTATATACACCCCTTCCCTGTCTGTAATTATATTTTAGATATCCAGAATTCTGTTTTTCCTAGGAAGAATTGCATTTTTACTAATCATAATGAAAATCTGAGATATCCAAAAGTCTATTATTACTAGTAAAAATTGCATTTGAAGATATCTATAACTTAGATTCTCTTAGTCAGATTTCACTTTATATCTTCAGATCTTTAACTAAGTCAAGTGACGTCATTCCTATTATTAAGAACTGAATTACGTCTCAAATGCTAAATCTAAAATTACTATGCTGCCTACTTATTTAATGTTAAAACGGCTTGCCTTAGCTACAAGGTCTGTTATGCAAGCAAACGTTTAAAGAAAAAAAATGTGTAGGCGCATCTCTTAAAATAATATTTTAATGTAATGCATGCTTTTGAAGTCATGTGTGGCCTGTGCATTTGCTAATATGTGTGCGCGCGTGCTGTGTGTGTGTGTGTGTATACATATATATATATAATTAGCATTAGTCACTCAATTATAGATATGGAACATCATTTATTTACAGTTAATTGATTTTATTTATGACGCTTTGCGGATTTGCATATTCCTAATTCCAACGAGGAAATCTGTAATTTCTGTGGGAACCATATTTATAAAACCACCGCCTTCCGTTTCTGGCAAACAGGAGAGATACTCCACAACAGCCGTGTACTGATGAAGAAGATGCCGCCGCCAGTCTTGAGGCTCCGTTCACCTGCTGCACAGCCCAGGCGACATCCCACCGCCGGTGCGACAGCGCTGACGCACCTCCGTCGATCCCCCAGCTTTTTTTAGCCACCGCACGGCGGCTTCCTATTGGCCGGAACGCGCCCCCTGCGGACCGAGGCGTGATTCATTACTGGGTAACGCGAACATCACTTGAGCGCCGGAGGCCAGTCATTGGTGACTCGGAGCGAGCGCATTAACGTCAGGAGATCAGTGGCTCGCAGCTGGAACAGCAGGTTGATTCACAAAGCGAAAGTGAGGCGGCAGAGGCACAGGCGGCAGCACCGGACAGCTACAGCAGCGCAGGTGAGCGGGCCGAACGGCTCGCTACTTTCTCTTGCGGGCGCGGATCTGTGCTGGTGACGCAAATTGCACCCACTGTAGCCTTTTTTTGTTAACGTTGCATGGGAAAAGTGCCCCCCCCTTGCACTAGATAACTTACTGAAACCATTGGGGAAATTATGCTACTCTATTCCAAGCAAGCAAAAGCAGAATTTTAGGTGTTTATTGGGGTGTTCCGGGTGGTGCGTAATTAATTAATAAAGACGCCGAACTTAATTGCGCAGCCTGTTTGGCTTGATACGGTGCAGCGAGGAGGACGCGAAGCGGTTAACTGCAAACGGGTTTAAGTAAATACGTCAGTTGACTTTTTGATGATGCAGTCAGTAAGACCACTTGGGTTTTTCTGTGATATGTGGGGTTAATGAAGATTTATTGCTGGATAAGGGCATGGCGCTCGTTGTTTTTCTTGCGCGGAGTTTTGCTGCGGGAACAGGTGTATTATGTATGACTGTCAATGCCGAAGAGAGAACCGGTAACAAAATATTAAAGAAAAAAAAATATTGCTGGGTGTTTTGCCAGCAAGGTCGTTTAAGGTATTACACATGGGGTTTGTCCTGATTATGGGGCGGAATGGAGGAAACTGGGGCTGGCGTCAGAGACAAGTCCATCGAGCCTACAAGTTGTTTCCACTGTCCGCGTTTCCGTTTGATCGATCTAATCCTTTAATGCATAGGAGCACTTTTAACATACGGAGTTTTATATATAAAACACTCTGCCCAGTAAAAAAAACAAAGTATAAGTACGGCTTTCCTCCCATCGCATTTGTTTGTGTTGTCCGTGGTATTATCACTGGAATCAATTTTTAATCAGCATGCGGCTGCACGGATATCCTTGATGCTTTTAGAGGTAATTGTTTATTCCTGCCGAAGGGAGTGAGTGAATGACTGAGTAGATGAACGAGTGAGTGAGTGAGTGGGGCAGATCTGTCCGGTTTCGCTCAGGTAACTGGTGCCGGGGTCGGATTCGCACAGATCCCATTCATACCAATCTGGAGTCCAAAAGCGGCTCATTAGGAGGGATGACGTAATGAGTCACATCGTGTGCAGATTAATTAATGATTCCTGGTAGACGCACGCACTTTCACAGTGGATGTATAATAAAGGACGCTTTCTATACCTTGCCGCTTACTAATTAATAAAATGCCATATCCCTGTAGTGCAGGAAAAGTTGCGGAAATAAGACCTAAAAAAAAAAAAGCCACGGCCCCGTTTCGCTTTCTTGTGGTTTTTCTTTAAAATGTCTCTCGGGGTTTTAACTTAAGACACCGGTGCTAAACTGCATACCAAGTTATTCGGATGAATTTCTTTAAGAAACCACAATGGACCATAACAAAACTTACGCAAGAATTTGATCATAGTACTTACGGTGTTGGACTGAGGAGACATATAAATAACTTCCGTGTTCGGTGGGTGACTTTATTCCTGTATTGAGTTCTGTTCTGAAAGGCACTAGTATGCCAAGTTTCAGCAGAGCTTGATAGCGAAGTTATGCATACCATTGTTTAAGGCTAGCTTGCAAACAGGCTTATCTAGTGGTTGATGTAGAAATTAAATGGGGTCATCTGGAACGTTGCAATTTAATCAAGTGTCCAGTGATCTCTTCATTTCATTAGCCTTTGGTCTATTTTTAGCACGGTTTATTCAGTGTGGGAATGATTTAGACAACCCCAGGTCCTCCATTTATGGCTGTATGGTGTGGACATGTTTGTGTTGGGGGGGGGGGTTGGTATGGGTCATTGATCCCAAAATAGTTTCTGGTGTCTTAAGCAGTAGGCGAAATTCTAGTAAAAGTGACACCCTACTGGTGAACACACACCATTGGGGCAGGTTAGTAACTAAGGGGACTTTCATGGACTTAATGGTATTTCTCGGACAGGAAGGTGCCATGCCGTGATTGGGACAGGACCGTAAGTGCGCCTTGCTTGTTAGGGCCATCATTGACTGTTTCATTTGCTTGGGGGCACTGTTTTAAAAGTATTTTTAAAAGCAGGCACTATACTGAACAGCCTCTGCTGCATTACGGGCAGCCAGTGAATTTGGTCTCCAGTTAGGCTGGCAAACAGAATGACATAACATGAGGCTGGGCCTGGAACTGGGAACTTTACTGATAGAAACAAAGGACTTTTTGGCAGAGGTGGAGTTGGGGGCACAAAAAAGGCAAGCGGGGGGGGGCGGATAGGCAGGACATGAGCGAGTCCTGATGGGTATGTGGGCATGCAGAGCGTGGCTGTATCAGTTTGTACACATCTGAGGGACAGGCAAAATTAGCACACCAAACTCTGATCACCTGACTCTTTCTTCTGAGCATGCCCCCCCATTTCAAAAAATCATGAAAACTTCAGTCACGATGGGGTCTCTTAAGGAAGCAAGCAACTTGAGGATCAAAAATAAGATAAAGAAAGCAGAGAGTGATGGAACACATCATGCGGAGTGCTAAACTAGCTGAATTTATGTGATTTTTACCTCCCACAGTCCAAAACTCAAAGTCATTCCTTGTTATTCACTCCAAAAGAATAGAGGTTTGATAGCTTGTCACGAGAAGGTCTCTAAGTCCCTCAAGATGTCTTAGGTACTTTTTTCTACTTATGCTTTTCAGTCATGAAAGGTGAGCATTTGTTCCCCAAGATGAGAAACACCGCGTTCTACCAACACTTTTATCTCCTGGGTGGAGAGGAGCTGCTTGTCCTGCAGAACTCTATTGGAGACCCGTTGCTGGACGACGGACTCCACCACATCACCGACTTCAACGATCTGCCCACCTCCCTATTTGCTTGCAATGTGGACCAGTCTGTGTTTGAGGAGCAGGAGGGGAAGGTAAGACTAAACCATTCGCTTAATAAATAGGTGATTTTTGTTGCCTTTTTTTCCCTTTTTTGTTATGTTAGCCAGTTGTCAGAGATTTGTAGGCTACAGAGACCAGAAAAGCTGCCTTTGCATGCATGTAAAGTGAGAATGCAGCTGTGTGACACAGGGTGCAGAGGTGAGAGTCCGCTTAACACAGCCTTCTGCTTTATTATTAGAGAAATGAGTAAGGGTGGGGGATCTGTTAGCCACCCTGGAAATTAGCACAGATGTGGTGTGGGTATTACATCCCACCCCCCACACACACACACAAACACACTTTTTGCTGCCCATGTTCTTGTTTTATTGCTCTGGATTTGTCCTCATTCAACCCCCAGGGACTTACTCAGAATTGAATGCCTATTATCCATTAAAATCACAATTACAAAATCTCTCCACATTCATGAACAGTACTGAGACGATCTGTATCATGTTGCCTGTAGACGTGGATGCTATGAAAGGTTAGCCAGCAGGGCTGAAGTTGCCATTGTGGTGTGGTATGAAAAACATCTTCCCAAGCTTCCGTGTGGATGTGGTTCACCTGAGTCTTGCCGCCCTGAATCACTGTAAGAGTGGGTGGGGTGACCCTTCTCTCCTTACTATGAAAGGGTAGACATGCATTCCAACGATGGGGGGGCTATTGTGGGGAAGGTGGAGGGTGGGATGAGGAGAGAAATGGGGAAGGGCATCTGATTTAAGCCGACTTTTTTTAATTTTACCTGTTAAGAAGATGAAGTTGTCTCCAATGGTGTTTGTGGCCTATGTAAATACTGCTGTAATGTTCAAGGTTAATTTTCTCCACACACTGCAAAAACCAGTAGTCTGTTTGACTGAGTCCATTATGCTGATTGGACAGTTCTCCCAGCACCAGCATGTGTGTAATGGCAAATTTTCCAGCGGAAGTCGAAATCCATGCTATGAATCAATTTAACGAGAGGATTTTGAGGACATGACCGCCATCGGTGGTCGTTTCGTACTTGAAAAGTTTCCGGAGTGCTTTTACTCGCCAGGTTGCCATGAAGTGGCCTCTTCCGTGTGTCACGGAGTATTCGGGTACAGAAGTGGGAAGGGGAGAGTGGCCAGTCCCAAGATGGAGTACGCTACTTTAGTGCCTTGTCCAAGTCATGTGGGCTCCCTCAGTGCTTGTCTGCCCTTCGGTACTGAACGCTCAAGTACCCAGAAGACCTTGCAGCCGGCCGAATCATGTGAGGCTGCCTTCCTCACAGCCACTTGGAGACTGTCGCCTCATGCCCAGGACAGCCACCCACAGAGCATATTGATCCACAATGTGGGTTCAAGAGCGCGGGGCTGCGAGACTAAAGGCAGGCCGTCAGTTACTCCACTGAGTCAGAGGTAGGCGTCCCTCGCTAGCCTGAGTTAGAATGCAGTGTTGAAAGCTTCACTTTGAAATCAGTGGTTAACTCCTGCCCAGATCTCAGCTCCTGGGAAGCCTGTAAACCTCTTGTCTTGAATGCCATCTTGCCCATAATAAGATTTCAGCACTTTTAAATCAATTTACCCTGCTAGCGATTAGATTAGGTGCCACCAGTGAAAATCGAGATAGCATATGAAAGGTCTCAAATGTTTTATGTGTAAGTATGTTACCTCAGGCTTATTGTGCCTCACCAGTCATCACTAACTTTAAAATAAGAAATGTCAAAGTAATTTAATACATAAAAGTCCAGATAGAGAAACGATAGAAAATAACAAGGGTCCTTCCTGTAACCTCCACACACACTGAAGACCAGAACAGCTGTACTCCTTCCAATTAAGGACGCATTCCGGAATGCCTGTTATAAATTCCAGAATCCATTATCGTCCTGCATTCCATTATCTCTCACTGAGAGACACTGCGCAATCTTCATTCCTAGATATGAGGGACTTATGACATCTGAAACCGATCATAACAATAACAGTGAAGACTGACGTACTGCAGGACGCCTATATCTAACAAGGGATGAGAGTTACATATGGATATAAAAAGTGGTAGAATAAGGGAAAAACTGTTTGTAAGGAAATTAGCTGCCAGTTTTCAGAGTGTTTCAAATTAGATGTGTTAGCTGTCGGCCGAGTGCTTACTGCGTACCATGTCTTGAATTTCGCTTACTGGAATTATGAATGTAGTCTTGCTTGTTAATGTATAAATGCTAATTGCTGTTGGCTATCGGTGGTTTGTGCTTGTTGCTGGTGCTAGAATTTAGCTTGCTTGCCCACGGATGTCGTGGGATTTGCCGGAAATCTACGTTTGCCGTACTGCCGAATTGGCTGTCAGAGTGACACGACACGGAGTTCTGCTTTGACCACCAAGCAGGAATTAGCGTGATGGTCTGTGATAACACGACCTTACCGAAAAACTCCCGAGAGATGAGTCCCAATGAGTATCGCTGTTACTCTCCTAATAATAGCTAGCCTGTCTCCAGTGGGCAGGGAAAAAAAACAGCTCAATGGAGGAAAAACAGAATTTAAATTTAGTTGTTGGGGTTCCGGTAGCAAAACAACCCTCGACTTTGAGATAATCTTCATCTTTGGTGCCTTAACCTTGTATTTCTTTCGAGTTAAATCACAGTGTTTGTGTCTTAGTCTTGCTTGGAGCTTCATGCAAGTCCAAAGGCTTTATAACACAAAGCACCAGAATTACTGAAACCTGTTTTATGTTTCTCTGGTGATTTGAGTCAATGGCTTTGGCTTGGGGGGGGGGGGGGGGCGGTACTGTTGCTCGGTGCCTCGTTTGACACCTCGAAGGTTGTGGGAATCTGGATAGGCCACATTTTCCTGATAAAGGTCCAGTCAAATTTAACCTGTTATGTTATCGACTGAACACTCACCTCCATGTTAGTTCGCTCTCACGGGTCAACGATGTGCATTTCAGCTGAAATAGATGGTTCTAACTTCCACTTTGTGATAAATTGCAATGGGATGGACTAGCTTGCTGTCCTTAGTGGACCTGCATTCCTGACTGGTACTTTCCCAGAGCGGCTCAGTCATCACGAACCTTTCTGGATGGCCTGCTTTTGAAACCGGCTGGGTCGATGGCTTTGAGTCAGCCCATTAAACTGTTCACTATAGCTCAGGCATTGGTACAGGGTCTGTGTGTGCATGTGCTTGAGGGTATAAAGGAAGGTCAGGGATGAGGATTCAGGATGTCTGTGTCATATTTTTTTTATATTTTTACTTAAAAGCCTTCTGAAAGTCATTGTTGTGGGCCTCCTTAAAGATTAGTCATGCTATAATGTACAATAATGAAGGCAAAGCAAGCTGGTTCATCTCAAAAATATCAGTTCTTTTGTTCTTCTGTGCTGAAAATAGAGAATTATGACATCAGTGGCATGCTCTTTGAAATGGAAAAATATACATTATCAAATTAAACTTTGTAATGAGACTTTGGTCAAAGTATCACGTTAGGGTTCTGGATCTTATAGGACCTGAAGCTGCGAGTTGGTTGACAAGGTCATGGCAAATCTAAATTTGAAGGGGTTTGGTTTCATTGCGGTTATACAACCCTGCCCCGTTGTGTGTTTTGGCTTTATATGGGCATATCGTTTTCCTGGGGCGAGCCGCAAGACGGGTCTTTGTGTGACGTGGACAGGTCCTGCCGGGGGTGGGATGGGGGGGGAGGGGGGGCGTGCTTGGGCCGTGCCTCTTTCCCTCCCTGAACCGGTCACCGGCCCGGCCGGGGTTTAAGGCGATTAGCTGAAATGCGATATCTGTAATGTGACACTCTGTTAAGTGGCGTATCCAGGCGACATTAATGAGCTGCGGGAATTCAAAGTGCAGAGTTTATGCTTAAAAAAAAAAAAAAATGTTGTTTTGTCACAAGAGGCCAGCAGGGATATGCGAAGGTGTGTCGCTGTTTTGCAAACCATGTATTAATCATTAATTAGAAACTTAATTAGAGCCTGCGTGAGCAATAGTGTATGCAATGTTTTTGTGGGTTGTGATCATGTTTATCGCGGTGGAGCTTAAACACTTAACAAGCTGCAAGCTAGAGCTGGACGTTTAGCATTTCGCTCAGATAAAAGGAGTCCATCTTGGGGGGCCCATTTTTAACTCTGTGACGGAAGCTAGTGTAACGGTTCATGAGGTATACCCCATCTCGTGGTTAGAGTGTTCAAATTCTAGAAAGGGACCTACAGTTTAACCTTTAGGGATAAAGGGTCAGATAAAGGCAGTCAGCTTCATGGGGGAAACAGGAGTGTAGCACAACTCTGGAGGGAGGTGTCTGATTTGAGTACTTCTAGTGAAGGTTAAGTAACTAGAGAAGGCGGGACCAACCAATTGGATATCTTGGTCCCGCCTCCTCTAGTTGCTTGGACCCACCTCCTCTACAGTCTGATTGGTTATCTCTCTGCACCACTCATTTTTCGTTCTGCCCTGCAGAACACTTTTGAGTAAGTAAGACTCCCATGAGCTCCATCCATCCATTCTCTGTACCCAATTGTCCTATTCAGGGTCCTGGAGGTCCAGAGCCTATCCTGGAGGCTACAGACAAGGCAGAGAACGACCACAGCCAGGCCTCCCACCCATTGCAGTGCACACACACCATTCACACAATTTAATAACTCCAGTTCACCTTTGCATGTGTTTGGACTGTGGCAAGAAACCAGAGTACCTGGAGAAAACCCCATGACGACACGGGGAGAACATGCACACTCCACACACATGGAACCATGGCAGAGACTCCAACACTGGTCCTATAGGTGTGAGGCATTGCATCACCACACCTTCTAGTGAAGGCATGGCATGTACAGTATGTGGCCAGTGTGCCCACTACTAACTTGTACTCATTACCAGTCACTTACTGGATGTGTAGCCCAGCAGCAGCGTTACCCTAGCTGGCCCCTCGACAGCTGTATTTATTGATGTATTGTCTACCTCGCTTGCCCGTAACTAAATATGAATCTCATCGCTTCCCGTGGTGAAGTTCATCCTGTAAATGTATTTGTGATATAGCCGTATCAGCAGGTGAAGCATAAAATTAGATATATGTCGAACTGAATGAGTGTCTCCATAATAACACTTAATGTGTACTTTGGTGGCATTCATGGGTATCCAACACGTGTAGTAAGACCTAAATAAAATCTCACGTCCCTTTAAATCAAAGCTGGAATTTCTCTGGCTGGCTGTCCTGGGTTGTCATGAGGCTGTGGCTGGTTCACCAGTGTCAAGTGAGCTGATTTACTTAAAACAGAGTTTAGGTCACTGGCTCACTAAAGCTTGCTGCCTTCTGGCGCAAACATGTTCGCATGCTCTTGGTCCACAGCCCGGACATGGGTGGGGGGACGGGGGAGTTGTGGTTTGTTGATTCCAGGTACTCAACACGCTAACATCTCTTGGTCTAAATCATGACCTTTATGTCATAGTGCACCTTTCAGCCCGGCACAGATTTTTTGAGGCGATCGAATCAGAGTTGATTTTACTTCATCCCCGAATGCGCTTGATAACTGTGAGCAGATTTAAGGAGCGGTTTGTAGTTCGAGTGGTGTTCCAACAGTCAAGCTCACTTATAAACATGACGGAATATCTGTCAGTGTATTGTGACCCTGTCTTCTCCGTTATTATAGAGAGTGAATGGAAGAAGCTGCTGTCTTCTAGAATAGAACTAATTTGATAAGCTATATATGCCAGAAATGAAGTCGGCATTCTTCTGTGTGTGTGTTTTTATTTTATTTTAGCAAATGATGTTACTGCATCAACGTAGACTGTGAACTGAGAGCCAGACGCAATGAGATCCGTTTGTGTTGCAGAGGAGTTGGAAATGACTTGCATACTTAAAGTGATTTGCTCTGGTGGCTCCACGATGCTTTCTGTTTTTTCGTTTCATCTGACCACACCCCCCCCCAAAAAAAAGCACCTAAGAACTATTATGTATTGTCTTGCCCTTCATTTGACCTTGACAGCTTTTTTATGATAGTGGTATTTAAAACTAAATCGAAATGTTAATTTCCAGCAATTTACGTGATGTTGACAATGTTGAAATTTACTTGGCAATCATTCGGCATACAGGTCTACGATCACATACTTATCGAGCTAATTTGTGCTGAATTGGTTTAGCTCAACAATATTTTTCTGTTGAGGAGTGAAGGTCATAGTGCTCAGTTGGGGGGTCTTTAGACCTTGTTCTGTGGGAAAGACATACAGTTTTTCCAGTGCTCTTTAAACCAGTAATCATCCCAGTAGAGACAGACGGCCATATTAGCTCAAGAAACAATTCATTTAATCAAATGCCTCAGTGCCTCAGATGATTGCAAACAAGCAGGATTATCCGTCCACCTTGATGAGGACTAGAATAGACCGGTTTTGATTGACCATGGTAAGTCACTATTCTCCTCTTCGGGGCTTGAGTTGAAGGTGCAGTTTGCTCTTTCCAGACCGTACTGAATTTAAATGATTCTTAAAATGTCGTAAAATTAAAAATACGACGTTTTGTTTTTACTGGTGCCATTTGTTTTCTTGGGATTCTTGTCCTGTTTATTGTGCAGTCAGCCCCCCCCGAAAGCTTCTCCGGTGGCTCCTTTCCGTAAACCAAGCAGCCTTCTGCAGTCATTAAAAGCTCCAGTCGTGGACGGTGACATACAGGCCGTATCCCGCCATCCGTCAGCAGGCCGCCTGCGGCGTGCAGCTCCGCAAGTGGCTTCTCGGCGCAGCATGTGCGGGCTGACGCCAGGCCCTGACAGGTGACACGCCGCAGCCATTTTGCATTAGTTTGCCAGAGAGGGAAGGGGCCACTTCAGCCAATGTGCTTTTTGCTTGAGGATTGCTATCCGTGGGAATGCACATGGTTGTAAAACATCGGCGGAAATTGCTGGAAAAAGGTTCATGTATTTTATCACCGGGCATCGCTTGCTTGTGCGCGACTCCATTAGCTCAGCCTGGATGGTAGGAGGGCAGGTACATATTCAACACCCCCCCCCAAATGAGCCATTTATTACCTTTACACACTGAGCTTAGGGCATATGCCAGATAGGATTAATTGTATCTCTGTAATTTCTAGTGACTGGAAACTCACATGGGCTTTACATACCTGTAGGAGGTGCTAATTTGGCAGCCAACTGAGATATAGGGTTAGGGTTAGGGTATCTCTTTGTTGATGTTGTGTCTATCATCTCACTAAGGGCAGATTGATGCTGGTCATGTTCCCCTGCAGTTGTTTGCGCTTAGAGACCGTGCATTTGCAGGTCGACTGGCCAACAGCGGGAGTTCGACACTTGGGAGGCGCAGTGGAAATCCAGACAATGTGTAAATAACTACTTGGGTGTGGTCATGGAAACGTGCACTGCATGATAAAATGTGGTATTATAGGATGTCTCCCAGCTCCTCTCTAATCCGTTATAAAGTGGAGAACAATTTTCAGGAGGTTTTGGCATGGGCTTGGCAGATTGCCGTACACTGGGACAGTGATCCCCCCAGGACAAGCATTCTGATCTTTTCATTTGTCTGTATTGCCTAATTACTGCTTCTCTCTCTCTCTCTGTCTCTGTCTGCCGGTCTCTCTCTCTCTCTCACACACACACAGGCGTTAATACTTTGGAACCAAGCAGTTGGGTGCTTGGTAGAGGTGTATGGTGCCCATGTTGCTCGAGGGTTGAAAAAAGTATGTAAAACAAGCCACCATCGTTCTGTTTAAAGGTTACTAAGAAGCTTTTGGAGACGGAATAGAAAGGAACATGTTGCCGTGTAAATTTGCATTTCTTAGTCTGAACGTCATAGGCTGTGCTACAGGACTAGAGGTGCAATTTCCATTATAATTGGTGCTAATATCAAAAACTGCAAGAGGGGCGGGAGATAAGGGGACGACTTCTGTTTGTAGTGTTGTGTTAATTAGTAACATTAGATCATAATACATTTCAGAAAGCTGGCTTGAGTAGGGTCAGTGGTAGTATGAGTAATTCAGTGCAATCCCTTCAGCTTATTTGCTTTTGCAATAAAATTGACTTGTAGTTAAAGGACAGTGGGATGAGGGCAGTTGCCAGTGTTCGTTTAATACCTTCCTTAATCCGTTCTTGATTTTGCATGTACTTAAAAATGGGAATGTGAGCCATTCTGGTGAATTCCGATGACTTCAGATGGTCTGCGCTTTGTCTTCTAACAGTGTTCTTTGACGGGAGCATTTAAAGTTTAATTTTTTATTTTTTTTTTTTAAGTCTTTCTTAAAGCGGAAGTAAAGATGCATCATATTTGAAGCACAGTTTGTTACTTATGATCTAACCCGATATGTGGCAGGTAATTTTCTGCCGAATTTGCAGATTCTGTTTTGACCACATCTTCAGTTTGTGAAAGCAGCGATAGCTTTGTCCGTCCATCCATCCATTTCTTGAAGCCGCTTGTCCTATTTGGGGTCGTGGGGAGTCTGGAGCCTATCCTAGATACTATGGGCGCAAGGCAGGGAAGAACCCAGGATGGCATGCCAGCTCATCACAGGGCACACTCACACATGCATACCTATGGGCAATTTGGTAACTCCAATTAGCCTCAGCATGTTTTTGGACCGTGGAGGAAAACCAGAGTAGCTGGAGGAAACCCCACGACGACATGGAGAGAACATGCAAACTCCGACATGGAGCAATGGCAGAGACTCGAACCCTGGTCCCAGAGGCGGGACGCAGCAGTGCTAACAACTGCACCACCATGGTCATTTTGTTAGATAGCCTAAATATTGCGAATGGTGATTTTCGCCATCAAGTGCGACACGCATGTGTAGAACCAAACATGCATTTTAATACATCATTTTGCATCCCTGCTTCCTGTAATCTTGCCACCTTCTACTGTGGTACAGCCAGCTAGTCAGAACTGAATCCAAATCTCCGTAGCAAATTTAACATCAGTCATCCTACCCCGTTCGCTCTCTGTAAAGAGGCAGGTTTTTAAATAAATGTGTGTATCTTATGTGGGTGCTGTTTTCCCCTCACTGTACACATGAGGCTTCCTCACGGAGAGCTTTTTTGTTTGTTTTTTACAACGGGACTCATCTGGAGGTTGGCTCTGCATCAGGCTCTGATCTCTAACCTCTAATCCCGCCAAGCAATCGTCAAGGGAAGAATCAGGGTGAAGACTGAACAGATTTCAGGCCAGTATTTCAAGGGATCAGGCTTGCCTTAGTGCTGTAAATTTGAAATAAGGGGAATATATTTAACCCCAGGGCTGGATGCACGATGTGTGTTCACTTCCAGCGAGATGCCATGCAGCAGCAAATATTGGACTAATATTTTTTCATTTCACTGGTGAAAATTAAGAATTCCGGATGTATCCTTGTTGATTCTGAAATATACTTTTTAGATAGGTATTTTTAAATCATTAAACCTTGTAGACATTTGAACTTTACAGCATATTATGGAATGTGGATTTTGGTAATGAACACTAAAAATACTTTTAAAATATTATATAAAAAAAAATTAAGCATAATGGTTAATAGCAGCACAAGTACCAGTGTTACTATACCAGTTTAATGTGCCTTTTTAAACATCGTGCAGATCGCACGGCGCCGTGTGCCAGTTAGGTTTCCACCTGCTGGCTTTTTGACTGTATCAGGCAGTAGGAGGAGCTTGGAAGCCGTCAGATAGCCCAGCCAATGAGTGCTCACAGAGGCATCATCACTGGGCCTAGGACTGGCACACACCTGGACACGGGAGCTCTCCATGGTTCTGAACTGAGCCTGGGGTAGGAATGTCAGTCTGGGGAAACACATTTCACTCCAGAGCTTGCATATAGCTGGGATATAAAAAGGAGGAATTTTCTGTCATACCAGTGGCAGATCTTTCCATTGGTTAATCAGCTGAATGAATGGAATCTTGTAAAAGATACACAGTGATAAGGTAGCTGGTAGACAGGCATTACAAATAGGCAATACTACTGATCAGCTTTATTTAGCTACTTAACAGAGTCATTGTTAGTTTTGTCCTACCCTGTTAATTTTTAATTTCTGTGAAAAAAAGTAGGCATTTTTGTGGTCTTCCATAAGTCCTTGCATGATTCTTTATGACCAACATAAAATATATAATCTATGGCATTTCTCCAGGGAGTTTTTTTCTTATCCATTATCATGTTTTTTGTTAGTTTGTTACTGTAGTTTTAATTGGTTCCTCTAAGGAGGTGTTTGGAAGTTACATTTATTACACATTTTCTTTTGTACCACCAGATGGCAGACTTGTTGCCCAGTAGGCAACTAGATAGGCTTGCTAAGTCAACATCAAAATGACTTATTGCCAGATGATTTTATTTAAAAAAAAAAACATAAGTAAAATGTCATATAACTCATAATTTAACATATAAAATGTCTTTGAATTTGTTCTTTCAGATCATAGGAGCCCATTATCTTAAGTTCTGTTCTCCGAGGATGTATCCAGGTGATTATTTATCAGGAAATAAGGTCCATGACCAACTGAAGATTCGTGAGACAGGAGAGGAATATTTTTTTTTTTTTTTTTTTTTTTTTTAGTATTGATACTAAATCTAAGACCTACATCGGCGGTGTTGGCTTTGAACATACAAGTAACTTGTAGTGAATGACTTGGATGGTGTACAATGTAGATAAATGACAATGTCAAAGCAATGCAGTAAATCAAGCAACCTGTTGGGCACCGTGCCGTCAGACCTGGAGGGGGGATGAAGCCAGTATGTGCCAAGCTGACACTTTTGTCCTACTTGAAATGATTAAGTATCGATAGCTGAACAGGGGAGGAATTGTGGATGTTCCCCAGGAGACGGTTTTTCTCACTGTAGAGAAGATAGCTCAAGGATGTTAGATACTTCTGCTGATTCCATTGTTCACCCTGAGTGCTGAATCTGCTTGGGACTGTAAGTAACCGATGGGAAGTAAGTTAAATCTTTTTTTTAGTGACAGTGGATGAAGTTTTGTTTGTCCCGTCCTTGCAAGGTAACGTAGCCGCTAAAATGGGGAAAAACATCATGACTTCAAATCCGATTAAGCATGAACTGTAGAATTAATGACATCTGGGAGTGTAAAGATACACTACATTCAGTCTGGTGCAATTTCAGTACAGCAGGGAAAGCAGAATTTGTTTTGAAATGATCTATTATTAAAACTCAATTATCCATTGTTAAAACACAAACAATTAGGAACAGTTGTAAACCAAAGGCAATTCGTCTTTCGATGTGTATGAATAACAGAGCCTAATAAATATGAGGCACTTATTTGCACATTGTAAAAATAAATATGCAAAATAAATTTTAAAAAATCAGAAATATAGGCTAAAATTATAACAATCATCATGATATAAATCTTGTCTAAAACCTGCATTCTCCACTAACGAGAGTGGTCACATAATCTGTAATGGCAAACACTATACCCTATTGCTCTCACTTTTTCTTAGCCTGGACAAAAGCACCTTAAATGGCATGGGGAGACTAACCTGCAAAGGCTGTTTCTGCCTCGCTCCGGTCATACTCACACTCGCATGATGATGTCTCAAATGACTAAGCATGTTGGATGTGTCTCCAGCAACATATCCGAATTCGGTAACCAACAGGTCTTATCAGTTACTCTCTGACCAGTACTGGTGGAATTTATCAGAAAACCGAAATTTTCACAAACCACTGATTATGAGTGACTTCACCAGCATTAGCCGTAACCATCTCACAGCTACAATTAGCATAATGTCTTCCATGCTGAGCATCTACTCGTGAATTTAGGTTCTGCGCGTGTCAAGAAATGTATTCATTCCTTTCACTGTGCGTTCATGATGAATAACTGCCCTAGGCAAGTCCTTGTGTTAAAGGACAAAACTCTAGAGTTTGTTAGAATTAACTGGAATTTATGTTTGGCATTACTGGGGCAGTGGGGTTGTGTAATGTCACGCTTCTGCGTATTCCTGCGGGTTTCCTAGGAAATGCACCTTTTTACTCTTCCAAATGAATCCGTCCAAGATCAAGGTATTCTCACCTTGCCGTGCCTATCTCTGCCTTTCACAGCGCGCCGTCCATTTAGCACACAAAGCCCAGGACGCCTCCATTCAGAATTTGGGACAGGACACCAGTATCTCTAAATGCCTTTTAACCTAGAAGCACTTTTCCTGAAATCCTCATACACTCGCAGGCCCCGCTCCTCATTTCCCGAGGATCTTGGTCGTGAACGGGTCAGAATCCAGTATGATATCTTTAAAGAATAGGAATGAGTACATTTCAGCTTAGGTTACTGGTTTCTAGATACAGCTGTGATCTCTTTGGGGGAGGAAGAAAGAGCACATGCCAGTCCGGCCTGCAGGCCGAAACGGTCTTGACACGCTAATGTGGTCACGCTTAACCGTAATCCGCATAAATCCCCTAATCGATTTTATGACGGTAGAATTATTTGCGTGTTGATTCTAAAACAAGCATCGGTGTCTTCGCAGAAAAATGGTCTCGAGGTTCTCTAGCCAGATGTGGTGGGCGGGGGGATATTTTTAATGCCATCTAGTGACAGACGTCCTGTGTGCAATGCGAACCAAACTTCATATGCTCAAGAATCGGACACTCTTCTGTGGCAATGTGATGAAAAAAGGACCATCTGACTATTTGTTGGCGATGTCAGCCCTCTCAGAATCCCTCAAATGGTGGGGGGATAAAAGGAGAGTTCCGGGTAGCTGGTGTGCTGCTGGTCACAATGAGCCCTGAAACCTTTTACATAGTGTGCTTTGTTGGTGTGCCGTGTGCCATATTTTAACTTTAAGAGGTGATCTTATAGGTGGCTGTTGAGAGAGACCTTCACTGCTCTTTAAAGGGGCTAATCTTTTAAAAAAATAAATATATATATTTTTTCCTTAGTAGCTATAGACAAGTGCGATTCAAAATAAGTTTGTTTCAGATTATTTTGTTGGCTTTTTAGTTATAATTAAGGAATTTGCGCACACTAACAGTTTATAGCACTGGTGATATTCAACCTATTCTGTTTGAACATCTATCTCAAAGGACAACGTCAAGTCCCTTTTATGAGATTTGTAACTTCAGTCAACCCAGCTAGTCCAGTTCCTTAATCACTTTGCCACCTGCTGGTGGGGTCCTGAAAAAACGGGAACCTCGACTGATGCAGCGTGTCTCCTTCCTGGGTCTTTGTAGAGTAATTTTGTGTGTAGGATCTTACACACTGAGCATGCTTTCACCAAGAGGATTGGTTGTTTTGCTTTTTGACAGGATTTGGATACGGAGGAAAGGAGCAGGCCTGCCGCAATGCGTTTTGGGATGTGAGGTATGGTGCTGAGAAGCCACTCCAGCCTTGATGTTGAGCGGTGCAGTTTTTCCTCAGAGCCATGTCGGACAGCGCTGAATGCGCTTCGGCTTTCTGTGGCATAAGCGTGAAACTCCGAGACATACATTTGTTTTTAATGAACATGTTTATGGTTGGGCCACGCGCCGTCGTTTTTCCGACTCTGTTGCGCTAGAAGGTTCTTTATTAAGGTTTCTGGAAAAAACCTTGGGCTCGGCTTCAAAGAGCTGGAGAAAACTTGAAAGAGAACGCGGAAAAAAAATAAATATAGCTGTGAAATGTAGCTGAGGCATAGGGCAACATGACCGCAATAAACTGAATTGACCGTTTAATTACTTCAGGCCAGGGAAACGCGATGTGTTCCTGTTTCTTTTCTGTTTCCTTCCTGACATGATAGGTGTCTTTAAAGCTGGAACGCTGGAGCTTCTGAGAAAGAGAATGTTTTTAGGTAGCACTCATGTATAATGCATTATAGATACCTTCATAATGCATTATAATGACTTATACTGACTATTATAATGCGTTATGAAGATATCTATAGTGCATTATAGATGAGAGCTTCACAGAGCATTCATAAAGCGTTATAAACATGGCCATAATGTGTTGTGCCTTACAGCTGTGTTTTTATAAAACTTTATGAACTTTATGAATTATAATGCAGTATGAAGGTATCTGTAATGCATGCTTTAAGTAGTGGTTTACCTATTTGTGTAAGGCAGTATCAATATGGCAGCTGTGTGTGTGTTTGGTGTTTAAAATAGGTTTATTAGCAGATGCTTTTTTGTCTATAGCCAGGATCGGAGAGCTGGGTCAGCCCTGGCGCAATTGGGGTTAAGGGTCTTGCTCAAGGGCCTGATGGTGACATCACTCTGCCAGCCATGGGATTTGAACCAACGACCTTCTGAAGAGGCACATTGCCCTAATCTGCAAAACCACACACCGCCCTCTTTGCAAGGACATATTTTTTCCCTTACGTAAGTCCTCGAATAAAGCTGCGCTGTATCTACACAGATTGCGCTCCGTTCTCTGCAATCCCGTTCGCTTCTCTGTTTTGACTCAACGTGGCTATGATGGGTCCATTTTCGGAGGAGGACAGTGGCTTGATATCGAGGTCACCGGAGTCTTCTTAGATAGTTCACGCATTGACAGTACTTGTTATGTACTGTATGAGAGAGTCCAGTATCTTTACCTAAAGGGAAGCTGAGCTTTCACCACATTAGCAATAGTCTGTATGCATAGTGACTGTGTGTATGTGTTTATATACTGCAGTTTTATTCTGTCTTTACCTCCCTGGTGCTGAAACTATACCTTTATACTTATGAAATCCTGTCAAGCTACAAGTACTCCACATATTACTCTTGGGGGAGGAACAGTAGCTACATTAGGGTTCCGGCTTCTTTGTTCAAGTCCCACCTCCTCTCTGCACTGTAAGTGCCCAGTGATGGGCTGGTATATACCCCTGAGCTTTAGGTCCTCCTGTAACACTGATCACACTGATGTGTTTTTTTTTTATTGTGGTCCGCCCTTCTTTCCGCAGTGTGGCTGTTGTGTCCACCACGGCCGCGGGCCCGCTGGAGCGGATTCAGATGGAGGCACAAGCATGCTTGCGGTGTGATTGTCTCAAACATTCTCCACGGCCGACAGATTTCTCACTGCGTGGGGACTTCATTCAGCGCTAGTTTTGTTAACCATGCCCCCCACCCCTGTCCAAAACGAGAAGATGCAACCAGGGGTGATTCTAGGATTTTGAAGGGGGGGGGGGCTATAAGAGGGACCTTAATTCATACGGAGGGGCTCGATCCTGTTACCCAGTGGTGTGTTTTGCATTGGTGAGTGACAGAAGAGGGGGCACTCCGGGGGCCAATCAGCTGGGAAGAGTGCTTCCAAAAGCCTCAAGCTCCTTTAAACGCACATGTCATAACTTCAGCATCAGGCCAGCTGCTCAGTGGTTAACTGTCACATCGCCAGGTCCAGGGGTATGTCCCTGTATGCCTATGTGCATGACCCCCCTCCCTCGCCCCTCACGTGCTAGACGTTAAGCTACGTAAAGTTAGCCTGTAAGGTTAGCAGCAGTGGATGTTTGTGCAGTAAGCTGATACCCCGAGCTCCCCACTTACAAGGATTCGCCATTCGGTCAGTGGGGTGGGGGGTGGGGCAAGAGGGCACAACTGGCGTGCTGTGAGGGGTGTGGTTTCAGCAGGGCGGTGGATTCTGATTGGCTGGAATGTCCTGGAGCAGCTAGTCAATGGCCAAAGAAATCGCTGAATCTGCAAGTGTTTTGTCACGGCAGCAGCAAGCAGAAACTGAATTTTACCCAAAAACAGCCCATTTTACAAACATATTAAATTTTTTTAATCACAAAAACATTAGCATAGCATGCGGTTCTAATATAACAGCAAAGTCGCTACTTGTGGACAGAAGAATTCTTGGTACTTTTTGTAATTTTCTTTTCCATTATTGTTGGGTGTCGTAATTCTCAAATTCTGTATATTGTTACCTTCCATTCATGTATTTTTGATGGGAGCTTCTTTGCTCTGCTAATTCATCCTGCTTGTTGCGTATTGTAAGTCTGCTAATAAAGGACACTGCGCCATTATCTTCTCTGGTAGGATAATTAGCCAGGTAACCTTGATAGCAAAGTGCCTCCATGTCTCAAATTCTCCACTGTTCCTCTCTCATTCTCCTACTATAGCCATGATGGTCACCTGACTACGCACGCTGACAGGTCGTCACGTGGGCCTTAGGGGGGACGCAAGGACAGAATGTAAAGTGTTCAGGAGCTGAGCTTGTGGCTTTTTTGGGGGGGGTGGCTTGGCAGGCTAGGGCACTGGGCCTGTGATCAGAAGGTCACTGGTTCAAGTCCCAGGGTTGGCAGTGCGATGCCTTCATTAGACCCCAGAGCGAAGCCCTTACCCCCCCCCAACTGACCCAACTGTCCATCACTTTGGATGTAAGCATTTGCTAAATAAATAGAAAATGTCAATGTTCCTGGTAAGGGCTGCCCTCTTTCCATGGATGGCGTTTTGATGGGTACTTTTTGGTCACCCATCCCCATCGAGCGACACAGTCCGCTGGTGGCCGTGCTGGACCAGTCCCACTGATCATGTTACATGCCAGTCTGAGGTTTAAACACTAGAGCCTCTTGCCTGTGATTTCATGACTTCACTGTAAAGTATATGATCCATCTGAGAAGCCCGGCGAAGTAATGTTTTCCATATACTCTTAGCATTAAAAATGCAGCATTTTCTGTTTATTTAACTTTAAATGTCACAGAGCGACATTAATGAAACTTAGTCAACCAGAATTAAGTTTGCGGTACGTATGAATTTATAACAATTGTTACATTCTCGCCCAGGTGTGTACTGATGCCGATCTTTCCAAAAGTGATTCGATTGGCTAGGCTCAATTAAAAGATATCCTGTTGCTTACATGGGTGAATGGCCGAACCCTGTGCCGTGTGCCTTACTGACCTGACTTTGGATATTAAGGGCTTTGAAAAAGGGGCTGACATTGATCCTACATGCCACGTTTGAGGGTTTGATGGCGGGTGTGTGCAGCCCCGAAGTCTTTTGGTCATGTGCTCAATTATTTTGGGTCGCACGCAGGGAGGCTGCCCTCAGCACTTAGACGTCGATGTGGAGACGCACACAACGCGGGAGCACTTTCAAGGTCTGCAAACAGAGCAGAGGTGGGATTTGGACGTCCGGACCTGGAGGTTGTGTTTAAACATGGAAATTGTCGTTCAAAATGAAGAGGATACAGGCTGGACAGATGACTCCACCATCCTCATAAACGCCTTTTGGACCTCCATGCTCTTAGACCACAGTTGTGTCGCAGGCCCAGTAAAGTACCAGAAGACCCAGTTTATGATGTCCAAATACAGAATCCCGCTTAGCACGATGGCTCAGAAATTCTCTGCTCTCCTTTAGATTGGGTCTTTATTACGTCTGTGGGCTCTAACAAGGAAGACTAGACAGCTGTCAGATATTGACTCATAACTTCAGCAGCTAATGCAGACTCCATTAATCCCTCATGGAAAAGTAATCCCTGCACTCAATCGACTTGCCTGCCTGAACTGCAATTATTTAAGGAAATGGTTTAAGCCAAATATAGCCCAGCTTCCTCATCTGCTTATATTCTCGCATAAAAGCCTATTTATAAACTGAGCGGGGCGTCTATTTTTCGTCTCTGTCGTGAAAAAAAAGCACCCTTCGTGCTCATGACTCACATCTGTTCGTAGGGCCCAATGTTTAGTCACTGCTGGTCAGCATCTCATGACGCTAATTATCTTTTTGTGTCGAAACGAGGGCCGATAAGCCAGGCAGGCGCTGGGCTCCTCAGCTGATCGCAGGTCACACTGTTTACTTTAGTTGGAAATGTATCACTAGCAGATGAACTATATTCTAATTAATTTAGGTAGTTACCATTAAAAAAGAGACCCCCCGTCCAAGGCTTTACACAGTTTCGGTGGCCCCAGCACGTACTGGTGGTAAAAATAAGCTTGTCACCTAAAGGTTTCAGCTTCAGATCTGATTCCAGTAGGCCAGCTGTTGAACGTTTTCTTTATCTGAATTGTTACACATTAGTGGCTGTATAAACTGTAATTGTTTTTTTTTTCCATTTTTGAATAGCTCATATGTACACACACAGAGGTCAACAATGGGCCCCTGATTTGAGGACCTTGTGGGGGGGGGCAATCCTACATGCTGCCACGTCTGTCTTTCTGAACAGCCTGCTTGTTTGTCTGTCTGTCCATCCGAAAGCCTGCTTGCTAGGTTATCTGTCCACTCATTCTTCCGTCGTTGCTGTTTATTTTTGTTTGTCCGTCTGTCCATCCGCGTCATATCAGGAGGCTTTCTTTTTCTATAATGTTAGCTGTTGGGGCGCCATATGGCACAGGCGGGGAAAGAAGGTGGCGATCCACTTAAAAGGTCCAAGACAAAGGGATTTATTGAGGAAACTGAACATACTGGGTAAACTACAAAACAAAAGGACCACGAGGGGTCAGAAAACCAACAGGGAAAAAAAAATAAGGAATTAACTTAAAAGCCATAGAATAAACACGACCACAGAACCAAGCAGAACACAGGGAGCAGGACTGGGCAACAGAGCAGGATGACAAACACACAGTAACATTCACAATGAATTTGCAAGGAACGGAAGGAGGGCAAGCACTTAAATACAACAACCGAGCTAACGAAGAGGCAGATGTGACACATAAGATAACTAACCAGTAACAACGGTGCGGGGAAAACAGGCAATAGATGCAGTAACTTATTCTAATGAACACAAGACTAAGGAAACTCCAACAAACACTGAAAGTAAGAAACACTAATCACACACTGGGAATTACTACACTAAGATTACAGGGAACCAAAATACAAACAGGAATGGAATTGAACAGGACAAAAACAGGGCAAACCTATAACTGTGAAACAAAAACAATAAATACATATGAATAGGTGAGACTGGCCCCTGGCCAGCCTCAAACCTATGACCAGAGGATTAATGGCATCTGAGCCACCCACTCAGCCCACAGAGCTATGGGGCAGTCTAGGAACTGGGAAAACCCACTAGTGCAAAGGGACAAGATGGAAGCCGGAACAGGATGGACCTGCGGGTCAAAACGGAACACATAGGAGAGGGTCGGATGGGCGCCGGCCTGTTGGTTAGCATGCCCGGGGGTGGGGCTGGGCAGCCAGTTGACCTTGGACCCCCAGAAGATTTTTTTTTTCTCCCTAACTGGGCGTTTTTGGTTACTCTCCTCCATTGTCATCCGGCTTTCTTTCTTTCATTACTTTGTTTTCCCTTTTCTCTGTTTTTGAATTATTCTGTATGAATTATGCAGGAATATGTCACAACAGACCCATGTAAAGTGTCCAGCGCACTTTGCCTGGCTCTGATCCTGCACATCTAGGTCCTCTCCGCTGCATTTACGTAAGACATGCATGTAGGCGTGACCTCCTTCTGCTTACGTCCATTTAATCAGCAGTCCGTTACACAGCAATTTTGTAGATCTTTCCATATTAAATAAACCCTTCCCCCGTCGAATGTGGTGCAGAATTCTCCCTTTTCTCCCCTGAGCATGCTTCTTGGATGAAAACAAGATATATCACCCTGTTTATTTATTTACTTGCTTGTTTGTTTGTTTGTTTATTCATCTCTCTATTTATGTGGTGAATGTATGCTAGCTGTCCCTGTTCATTTATTGGTCCTTCTGGGAGGGGCAGCTTTTCGCTGACGCTAAACTCCATGGAAGAGTGTGTGTGTGTCACCCCCCCCAGCAATTTTCTATTCATGCCCCTGTCAGATGAGCCATCTATGTTTTTTAAAAACACCCCAGCATGAAACACCGCTTGGATACAAATCACTTCATTTAAATATTAAAAAATTCCTAAATCCCTAAGAGGTGGATGAGGATCGGCAAGGAGCGGCCCAGGTTCTGGGGTGTCTGCACATATCGGCCGGTATTATCACTGCACGATTCGGCGCTTCACACGTGACGTGATACTCAGCGGAGCTTTCGTTTCGGTGTTTCTGTTACACAACATGTCCTCGTCTTCTCGCACCCCCCACCACTTCTATCATTTTCGGCACACAGCCCAGTCCCGCTCCGCTAACGAGCCACCGGCCAGTGGTCTAAAAATAGGCCGTGTTTGAGCGGTATCCGGGGAACCGAAGTGCATGGTGAGTGGCAGCTTGTAGGGACGGTGCACCTCTGTCTCCCGGGCTAATGAAAGCCCGCGCACTTTCTGCTCGCCTCTGCCTTCCATTGTCTGTTTGACGTCAGTGTGAGGCGCTTTGTTGCCGGGCTCACTTGAGACGTGAATGTGCTGCAGCCCCACCCCCGCTCTCCAATCATTTATTTGTATTTTTTGTGTGATGGGGGGGTTGTGATGCATTGTGGGTGAATGGTGTGTGGAAGTTGCTTTCACCTTGAATGAAAGCAATTTTGCCGTGAGGTCATAGCCTCCCTCCATGATGCCACAAGCCACACGGACAGAATATCCTCCGATATGAGATCGTGGCTCCTTCTGAAGGCTCACACTGGGCAATTACTGCAGTTGGCCTTGAAACCAGTTCATTCCTTTGTGTCATACTGGCTCAGAAACATCTTTATTCCAACGGTTAATTTATATTCCCTTCCAGCTTATTTTTATTATTCTTTTTATTTTTTTTATTTGTAATGTCATTCTGTTTTCAAAATGAGAACATGCCTAATGTTTTTACTGATCCATCCTGTAACTCATGGCAGGTTCATGCTGAGGGTAACATTCACCACCACTGCGAAACATTCCGAGTTGGTGGTAATTATTCTAGTTAATGACATCTCAAGATGTTATCGATCATATGGTTTAATGGATTAAAATCCCACAACTATCCTGGCATCTTAGGCAGGGGTACTTTCCCTACAGTGGTCTTATGTGTCCTCCAGGGGGCACTTGTCTGATGTGTCTTGTCAACGTCGTACTTGACAAAGATGGCGGCTCAAGCGCTCTACCTCTTCTTATGGGCCACTATGGCGAGATGACCTTAGTCAAAGTCATGGCTTAGTAGAGCCATTTATAATCGACGTGAGACTGCCACGCTGATGCAGGCTGGAGGCCAGCGAGCCCCGTTGACGTCTCTGACACCTAATTTTTCTCGAGCTGTAATGAAGGTGAGGGCATGAAGTCCTTCCCTGATTTCATGCGCATCTTGCAGCCGTCCTTTCCTTGACCATGACCCCCTTCCAGAAACACTGACGGCGACAGGCCAAAGGACCCACGCCCCCAAAATGAGGACAGACCCACACTGTACCAGCGTGTCCCGTTGATCGTTCTCAATGGATACTCGCAACATTGTTGACGGCCGGCAGTCAGATCATGAACAGTGAGCCTTTAGTGTCCTTGTTCTGAGGAGCAGAAAATAGTCCCGAAGCGGAATAGAGAGACGCCGCCGTTGGACGTGGTAGCTGAGCCTGTGTAGGGCCCACGCTCTGTGGAGCGGCTCGCGGATTCCTGCAGGAAGCCGCTGTGGTAGTTAAATGTGTGACTCACTCCTGACAAAAGGCCGCCACGCTTGTCCTTTGTTTGGTCTGAAATCAGCTTTGACACATAATCATTTTCAATTTGCTCTGCCGCTCTGTCTCTAGGGGGTGGGGTGTATGGCAATGATGTCATTGCGTGGCGTTGGGGGGGGGGGGGGCGGATCGCCGTAGCTACACGCGGCTCACTCTGAGAGCGGCGCAGTGTGACAGCAGAAAGGCAGCGCCTCTGCTCGTGCGTGTGTGTCCTGAGCGCGCGGCCAGCCGCCCGGCAACAGCCCCAGCGCCTCTGCAGACCGCCGCCGCCTCCCTCCCCATCTCCTCCAAAGCCGGAGCCCCCCCTCCCCTCGGCAGACACCAGTAAGCGCGTTAGGCTGCTCCGGCCAGGCTGGAATGCCCTCTCGAGTCATGGCCGGCGATGCATCCACTCTGCTGGCCTGCGCGGTGGACGTGGAGGTGTTTACAAACCGGGACATCAAGGTAGCTATTGTGGCTTTTTCGTTTTTAATGTAGGAACGTCCTGCATGCTGGGTGATGTGTGTTTGCTCCTCCTTCCCTGGGTTCCTCATCGGTGTTTGCAAGAAAACTACACTGATTCATCAGTGTTCTTATGCTTTATTACCACAGGACAGGTGCAGTAGGAGGAATACCCGAACTGCGAGTAGCACTATTTCTACCGCTTGTTGTCTCCTCAATAACCCGTAACCAGAGCAATGTTAGAGTAATGTTAGAGTAATGTTATTAGCGACAACCTTTGGTACCATGGAGGTTGTTTGTGAGATTTTTTGGAAGCTATGGAAGCACTTTTGCCTGAGCTTGGAGTCGTCTTTGTTAGTTCATCGTAGGAGTTTTTAATGTGTGTGTGTGTGTGTGTGTGGCTGTGTGAGAGTGTGTGTGTGTTTCTGGTCTCCTAACCTCCCCTCTCCTTTATTCATAAACCCCCCCCGTCTGGCTCGGCAGCATCACATCTTACAGAAACCAGATTTTTCTGGAATTTTGACGACTGCAGGGTTTTAATATTAAACAGCCCGTTTCCCAGGATTCCTTTGAAGGGCAGATTATACTGCATCATATATTTCCATTAAGTGATGCATGAAAGCTTTCCCTTCATAGCAATTGCTAGTCATCTAAGCTATTAAGTTACTTTATGTAGACTTTAACCCCCGAGGGGGCTTTGAGAAAATGTACACGCTTGGCTTAAGGTGTAGAGTAAAGGAGTGCATCTAATCAGAACCTCCAGGTTAATGAGACTCAGAGGGGGCGTATAAGGTGGGTTGTAGCTTGGGTTACAGTTTACACGTCTACTGAAGACCCACTGCCACCACATTCCCATCCCACCAAACGTGGTGCTCTGAAGGTCACAGAACTAGACTTCTTTGTGTATCGTAGCATACATAGAAAACGGAAAATGGCATCTATAAATAGGATGACAGCATAGTCCTGCCAGTGGTTGGTGATTTGAGATGTATAGTAGCATGGTGCAGAACTTTGTGTTTTTGGCAGCCTGGTCGCATAGGGGTTAAGGACGCAGACTTCAAACCTGAAGGTGTCTGGTGTCGAGTCATACCTGGAGCAGAATGCTTCACCTGAATTTCCCCACTTAAAATATCCAGTTTCGTAGGTGGGTTGAGATATTGTAAGTTCTTGTCATCTAAGCCACGAGAAGACAAGATTCTGCTCCTGGGGGAGATGTTTCTTATGAATGAAGAAATTAGTACAGTAAAAAATGAAGGAAGACTCTTTGGGGAGCGGAGGGCACAGCATTTTGTCTGTTGGAGACAATTAACAGCTAATTGGGATAATCAAGGCTGGGGAATAGACTGAAATGAAGACAGACACACATGCAGCTCTGCGGGCGAAGCTGGGACGCACGCGGTAGAGTCGCTCTTCTGAGCGCGTCATGCCTCCTTCCGGTCAACACGCCGCTCAGCGTGCACACGCCATCCGTACCCTGAAAGCCTTGGCATCCAGAACCCGACGGTAACTTGAGGACCATGACATCAATTAAACGGGTATTTTGTTAAGAGAGCAGGCAGGAGCTGAACAATCATGTTCCTGGTAAACAGCAAGATGTGGTAAAGGAGACTTGTAATGCTTTCCTCAGGCGTTTGGGATCATTAGTCCTGGTATCACACTGAAGCCTTGCCGTTCGTCAGGCGCTGAACTGCAAACAGCAGCTGGATTATTGGTCTGCTTTGGATAAGCACTCGTCAACATCTTACAACAGAATGAATCCACTCCTTGTTTCTCCTCTCCCCCCTTTCTCACTCACTCCCTTCTTTCCATCTCGCTTCTTGACTTCTCCATCTCCTTCCGCTTTGGTTCACTTGCTCCTCGTCCCCATCTGCTTCCCCCCCACCCCCCTGCTGTGTTTCTTTTCAGTTCACCTGCTCTTTCTCTTTTGGCTCTGCCTTCTCTGTCCTTTCTCTCTTTCCTAGAGCCAACTGTAAGGTATCTGCTCTACCCATACTTTTTTTATCACTTTCTAGGCCTTTGAAAGTGCAGTGCTGGTCCTTAATTCTCGCAACTGCAGTAATTTAAGTTTTTGTAATAGTAATGCTGAATGGTAGTGAGTATTTATCTCAGGATTCATTTCTGTGACTAGTTTAAGGATAAATGCCCTTATTTTTAAGTCATCTGGAGGGAGAAGGTAGCTATTCTTGTTTTAGATTGTCCCGAAACCAGCTTTGAAAAAGTTTCTTGGTTATCAGGATGCCAACGGCCCACGCAAGAAATCCTGAAGTTGTGAAATGAACTTCGATCTTTCCCGCTTCCTCTGTTTTGGTGAGGGTGCCTTTTTATCTGTGCTGCAGTCAGCTCATAATGTCTGCTGAGCTCTGTACAGTGCAGAATTTGGAAAACCTTGACATGAGGAACAATGACCTGATGTGGGGTGTAATTAATAATCGTCCCTCTTGCAGCCCCCTCCTCCACCCCCAAGCAAACGTCCTGTCAACAAAGATCCTCAAAAGCACATTGATGCAGTCGCAGGGGGCAGTTTGGGAGAAAACCTATATTTAACTGAGGTTAAAGGTCAGCTTGCGAAAGAGCCACCAAATGGCTAAATCTTCAGTCTGGACATATTTAAGGTGAATTAGTGTCTCTTTCGCAGAAGGGGAGGACAAAAAAGAAACTCGGTCTCAAATCTCCTGTTCCTCTGAGACTATGGCTGACATATCTCCACTTCCAAAAAGGATCTGGATTTGATTAAGAAGAGAGGACTGTTAAACCCTGACATTATCTTTGCTATTTTAAGGTGAGTTTTGTGTTATGTTCTCCCTCCGTCTCCCAAAAAAGGGCATTTTTAAATGCCAGGAATGGAGTAGTAAACACGAATGTTTGACTCTGAAACAGATGGAGTTACTTAATGCAGCCCCCGTGTACAAAAGAGTCTGGGACAGAGAACAAACGCAGCCCATTTCTGTTCTACAAATGAGCACAAACGTTTACATATGGAGGGTTCACTTTCCTCACTTAATTCCCCAGAACAAGCCGCCGACTCGGCCAAAGAGAAGTGGACCTTCTTCACCCTTAACATTTTGAGCTAGAGAGGAACTCATCAGGAACCTTTTGTTTTCAAGCAAATTTATATCTATCTATATACACAGCTGGTCCATTCTTATAATTATGTTTGCGGTTAGAGAACATGACGTCCTCTTCTCCTGTTTCTAAGAGATGTTACTATGAGTGTTTAGAAATCAACATAAGTGCTTGACTCTTTTCCTTCTCGCTTTCTGTAGAAAATATATCATAATATTATCATAACATTGTTTTGAATGCTGTATGCTTCAGTGAAGTACAAATGTGGTTAACTGTAAGACATGGATGAGCAGAGATCGGGATTCCCTGGACGTTGTTTTAGTGTAGTATTACGAAGTCTTTCAGCGTCTTTATTACCGTTGTACGAGTGTGTATTTCCATCAGATGTAATCTCTTTCAGAAGAGGCATTCAAAAAAAGAGCTTGACTTGTTTTTGTCTCTTGACATTTGGTTTTGAGTTGCCCCAGTATTGCAGAAGCAGACCTATGTGTAGGGATGCCTATGGGACCAGTGACTGCAGGGATGGTTCTCCAAACCGGCCACAGGTTAGGGCCATACTGATTTAAATGCCCAATCCATGGCTCAACCTGACGGCTGTTAAGTTTGATGTTACAGAATGTTCACCACTTGAGAGTCAGTTATCGGATCACAAACCCTGCCAATCGCAGGATATTCAGTAAGGAGGTGTAAACAAGGCTGGATGGATGGTGTACGCTACATAGGAAAAAGTGCTTTGTCTGACCTTCTCACGCCAAGCTTCACCTGCTGTCAGGTACAGTGAGCAATTATTTCCAAGTGTAAAGGGCTATCTGCTTGGGATCCCTGCTCAGTGACAATGGAGAATTCAACTCACAACTGTCTTATGGCAGAACATTAAAAATGTAGACAGATGTTACCATGCCGTGTTTTCTGATCATCCTATACTGCTGGTCAAACGGGGTTGAGACGCGGCTCGAGGGAGAGACCAGCCACCGACCGGCTCCTTGAGTTTCACTCTTTTGGTATCCTGATATCCTGCAGGAGGAAGAGACCCGTTTCGTGTGTCAGCTCTTAAAGATTTTATTGAGAAACATCTATGAAACGGAGACTAGTTAAGTCCAGGAAGTTAGGCGCATTACGTCTCCGTCAAGGTCAGGGACACGTCGAGCAGAGGTCGTGCTTTCTGGTTGTGCTTACACAGGGTTAGATGAGGGTTTCAAGCTCTCCATTCTCAAGCTCTCCAACCGAGTATTAAGGTTGGATTGGTCTTGATGGGTCCACTGGGGTCTTTCTTTGAGGTAACAGGTTTATATCCAATCAAAATCATACAGCGGAATGTCCCTCCTTTGTCCACTAGCTTTTCTGAGTCTCAGTATGAAAATTATGTTGCGTTTATTAATATATTGGTACTTTGCTGTTGAGGTCTCGGAATTGGAAGTAGTGTGTGGTTGTGTGTCAGTGTGTGCTTTGCAGTGGACTGGCAACCCATGAGCCCTTCACCTTTTTTGATGAGGAATTCTGACCGATGTCATTCAGCTCCTATCAAGCTTCCATGCCCAACTTTCCCACCGTCAGGCGACTCCCACAAAGTTGGAAACGGTCAGATATTAGGCTGAACAAAGCGGACACCATGCTGCCCTGTGGTAAACCAACAAATCCACAGTGTCTGTGACTGCTTTCGGAGGAAACTCCTGTTCCGGCTGTTGTGATAGTGGCATGAATGTGTTTCAGTATCATCAAGCAGACTTCATCTTCACAGAGAAGGGTTTACATAATACATATACCTCCATTCTCGTGTACACACCGTAGGGATTCTTGTACACACAATTTTCCCCCTGACTTGAGAGACCCTGTGAGGCCTGAGGGTTTTAGTTCAGCTTGGGCAGTTCGGAGCTGCAGCCCATTCATGCCGGGGCCACAACCATGGGCGGAGCAAGTGGACTGCAAGTATCCTCTGAGCCCATTCCCCCTCAGTGGTCATCAGTCACGAGCCAATCCCTTTGCAGAGCAGGGGCCCCACATGGATGCAATTGCCCGTTCCTGTCTCACCATGGAGCCGTAATGTTACAGGTCACCAGCCTTCGGCTATTGCGACTGACGTCAACTTTTTTTGGAAGAGACCCATATCTCTGCATGGGTGTGCGAATTCTCACCTTTGGCGGTGTGGGGGGGGGGGGTGGAGTTCTGTGGAGAAACGTATCATTTACCATATGGACATGACCCATAGTCAAACATAGGCCTGGAGTCTTATTTATGAGGGTCCTCTGTACCATCATTTACCACATCTTAGAAGGACAACATCAAGCCCTGCTTAAAATGCAGAAACGCGTCCTACCTGTTACTGACATGAGAGAGGCAGGCAATTAAAAACCACAAACCAAAAGAAAACAGCTGAGAAATGGCATAAGAACAAAAAATAATCAAAGCTTTGTTCATCTTGCCTTTATGTTGACAACCTGGCAGCATATCTCCCACAATGCAGTGGGGGGGGTGGTAAATGATGTGTTTGGAATCTTCAGAATTACAGACTCTGATGGCGCCTGTTTCCTCTTAGCATCCTGACATAATTCAAAACAGTTCTTCTGCCGGCTTTGAGCACTGGTCATCATCCTGCCTCTCAACGTAATCTGACAGGATTGTTATCACTGAAGGTATGTGTCCTCCTGGTTAACCAGCCGTGGAAAGTCCTCGACTTGAGTCATCTCAAGTCTGAAGCAATGTTCAGTGAGCTGGGGTTGTAGGCCTCAGGGATGTGGACTCTGGCCGTACTGAGCAGTTGAAACTCAGGTGTAGTTTGATCCCTGCTCCTTGTAGCACCTTGCACATGCTGGGGTTTGGACCAGCTGAGACGGTTGTTAATGTGGCTGGACAGAATTATTATACATCTCTCAAGTAATGATATATGCCCTATATTTGGTAAGAAAGATCTTTACCTTTTTCTCCCACATTAATTATTCCATTCATTAATTGTTTGCTAGTTATGTAGAATAAACAGATTAACTGGCATATGATTAATCAAGGGCATTCACATGATTTTTTTTCTCCACTACCAGTCAATCACATCCCTTTAACACACTCCTGTAAATCTGGGAGTAGAGACTCTCTTTCGTTGTGCCTTCTGATGTCCATTTACCGCTTTTTACCCTGTGGTTCAGTGGCTACATCAAGAGACATAACACACCATTCACTCAGCTCCACCCGCAGGTGTCACTGTAGAGTGACGAGAGGAAGGAGAGCTCAACACACTGACCCATGTGACATAACCTGAGCCTTGTCATCTAGCTTCCACCAAGGATATCTAAGACATTTACACACTTTTTTTTTTCACATTTCTCACAAGCAATAATTACAGCCTTGGTTTTAATTAGTCTTGATGCATTGAATCAATGGCTTAATCAGGCCTCATTATTTCAGAACTATGCCAGACTGCAAACCAGTACATGATGTGTTGCAAAGACCCAGACTGGGAGATGCTGTAGGTCTGTATGCCTTCAGGCACGTCTGTTATCCGGATCTCCTTAAAAAAAACATTTAATGGGGATAAAGACACTGTCTGGTCCAACTGGATACTGGCAAACGTTTTGTTTTTGGTCCCTGGCCTCCGGACATCTGTTTCAGGTAAAAGCGCAGGCATCGAGCAAATGTGGCGAGGTAAACATGTAACCAAAGTTTTCGGTAAATATGCAGCTGGAGAAATGCGTCCACAAACAATTGGAAACCGCACATCTAAGATGCACATAGCTCCCTGAGCATCTCCTAGTCCCATGTTTTGGTTAATTTTTCTCCCTCACCCTTGCAAGGCTGCCTTACCCCCTCCACGTGATGGTTGGTGGTCTCACGTTCCGATTCCCACCATCAGGGCCTCGCCAGTGGGTCTCTCTTGCTCCACATTGATAAGTTCGACGGATATTTCTAGAAAGCTGCCCCTCTGGTGGTCTGTCCACGGGGTCGTATCTGTAAAGGGACACTATTTATTTATTTCCAGCGTAAAGCTGCGTTTTGTCCCAGCTAATACAGATCAGGTCAGAGGAGGCGTTGCAGGATGGAGTGGGGGTGCTTTTGGGTCAATTTGACCGAAGTGGTTAAACGGTTACCATATTTAACCTGGCAGAACATTGATCATTGCAGAATGTTCTAGACCGCAAGATGGTGGTTAATGTTTGATGCTTCCACAATAAGTCGGTTTTAGCCTAGTCTCCATTTGTGACAAGGAGCACTTTAGTGTGTGTGTCAGTGTGTGTGTTTCCAGTGATTCTTCCGTTAAGTGACATTTTTGAAGAGCATTGGAGTGGAACGTCAAACGCACTCAGTGTGGCGTCTCAAGGCGGCAGGAGCGATGAGCAGCGATGGTGGGGGGGCGGACCGGGCCATCAGGCACAAGTGTGACTCATGGCACGAGTCCGCCTCACCTGTCATGTGCACGGCCAAGTGCATTTGGAAACGTTTCAACAAAAATACGTCATGGAAATCTTGCCATGTAAACGGTGACAGAATGAATGAGAAAATGTTGCAGGTCACACTGTAACTTTGTTCTGACTGTTATTCAACCTCACATGAAGCATGTTAAAAAAAAAAAAATCCACAGTTGCCTTATTCTAATATTCTGTTTTATTATTACACATATTAATGAGGAATTAATGTCATTTCAAATATGAATTTAAATTACATGCAATGTTAAATTATAGATTATTTTCCTGCTTTTTAAAAATACACTACATTGATGGCACTTCCAACTAATCCCCTTCCTCTTTCCTTAACGGGCTTTGCTGACTCAGCAGAATTAACATTGTATTGGTTGTGCTTCTTCTAGGAGATGTTTGAGTCGCTCTTCCTTGCGTATGACGACCGCGTGACGTTCCAGCTCTTCAAGAGCTTCCGTCGCGTGCGGATCAGCTTCAGCAATCCCAAGGCTGCCGCTACTGCCAGGATAGAGCTCCACGAGACCCCGTTCAGAGGCAAGAAGCTGAAGCTCTACTTCGCCCAGGTGAGACCACGCCCCCCCACCCCCCCGCAGCCTATCAGAGCCCAGATGGCTGCAGGTACTCTTTACTGAATGGCTGCCTGATTATGTTGCTCGTCGCATTTTATGTACGTTACTTACAGACACAGCGTGTAGTTGGAGTATGGAATAGTCTTCCTGCTAGTGTAGCGCAAGCTAAAACCCTGGGTTCCTTTAAATC
>JAODLD010000045.1:7131061-7150525 GCA_026781065.1 Mormyrops boulengeri | reverse complement strand
GGTGATGGGGGGGTCTTGAGAGACGGAGTGAACAAAGGATGCAGAGAAAGGAGAGAGGAACAGAGTGGGGGAGGGTGTAAAAATAGAAAGGAAAACAAGAGAAAACTCATAATCAAGAGTGGGAGAAGCGGCAAGGGAGAATGCCCAGCTGTACCGACGCAAGAACGTCTGAGGGTCAAGCTGTCACACAGAGGGTCAGCTCCTGCCTGGAGAGTGGTGTACACTGGCGTGGGGCTCCAGACAGGATCAGCCATCAGCACGTCGCATTTAACCTCCAAGGCGCAGAGCTTGTGTCAAAATCTGATAGCTTGGGTTCTGCCCGTTATAGCGAGAGGAGGCCGCATCCACGCTGCTGGGCATCTCTGTGGAAATGGCTCAGCGCTGATCGCAGTGCAAACCCTCAGTATCGATTTGCCAAACAGCAACGCTGGGGCTCAGCGGTGGCCGCCGTCGCCTGTAATCTGCGCCTGTGCGAACTCTGATCCCTACTTCAGGGGTGTTTCCTCCATCAGTCTGCATTGTGATTGCAAAGGGGGTCATTTTCTGTGGACTTTATCTGCCTGAATGTGGATTTCCAAGGTCAAATATTGCTTCTGGAGTTGTTCTCGCATCTCGCTTAGTCCGAATTTCCTAGCCACTTCCTTCTTCCTTAGGCAAACAGCACCCTCTAGAGGTCATTCTGCCATCCTGCATTTTCCATGCACCGCAAAGGATTGAACACCATGTGCTTGATTTATATTTTTACTGATCAGTACAATGACTGATTACTGATCAGTAACATGTGAACAACAAGGCTTTAGTTTACAGACATTTATAACTGTCTCTTGTACTTGATGTACCCCCTCAGAATGCACCACGAATTTGTTCAGGCGCGTAATTGATGGGCAGCACGACCTCACACATTCAGGGTTGGACATTTGAATCCGGCCACGGCTCTGCGGGTATATTGTGTTTTCTGGACGCTCAAGTTTCCTTCCACAGTCCAAACACATACAATTCGGCAAACAGGCCTCCATTGTGTGTTGTTATTCATGTGCCCTATGATGGACTGCCATCTTCCCCAGGGTGTACCCCAGCGCCATCTTCCCCGGGGTGTACCCTGTGCTGCCTGGGACAGGCTCCAGGCCCCCCCCCATGACCAAAATGAGGGGTTGGGAGGTTAATGGATGGATGGATTATACTTTAGGCACTTTGGTGGTCATTAACTGTTTCTAGCAGGTTTCCATTTTCAAAGCCAATTATAAAACCCTCCTTTTCTCCCCTCCCCCCCCAGGAGAGAAGTATGAGCTCCATGCGGGAACCGAGTCCACCCCCAGCGTAGTGGTCCACGTCTGTGACAGTGACGCCGAGAATGAGGAGGAGCCTAAAAATTGCCCCAAACCAAAAATAGTCCAGACCCGGCGCCCTGACCTACCCGTGTCTCACTGAACTAACACGAGTCCCCACGCTCCACCACAGGGAGTGCTGCTTCAGAGGAACAGCGCCCCCTACTGCTCATTGCTCTCCTGGCCAGTCCCAGCTCCACAGGGGCTCTTTCTCTGTTTCTTTTCGACCGTACAGCCGTTCATGTCTCTTCATGCCTCCCTTCCCCAAAACAAAACAAAAACAGATTCTTCTTGGCTTTGCTTTGTGTACAGTGAGTTGTCCTTCCTCCTCCTCTTGCAGATACGTTTGGGAGTGGGAGAGGGTGTTCAAGCCTGCTTGAAGGCCCACCCTTCAATCAGTCCTGAGCCTTGTGCGTCTTGACACACCACATCCCATTCCAGTACAGAATGTGTAGAGTGTGTGTGTGTTCATAAGGGGATGCCAGTCACTCAGGAGGCTGCACAGCGACTCTGCACTATTAGGTGGGGGTGGGGATGAGCTCGGTATGGCTAATCTCACAGTCCAAGAAGGATTCTCCTTCTGAAACCTGCTTCACACTGCTGAAAACCCACAGGAACCTTTTGGATCTTAATAACGCATGCACTGTTCTTCTAGTTTGCATATTTACCTTGTTCTGTTTTTAGTGTGCAACAGTCCATTCCAAAAAAAAATAAAAATCCAAAAGCGTTTCTGTGATTTCAGCTTCCAGTGTTACTCACAGAATATACCAATAATGACTGGCGAGATGTAAGATGTTATGATTCTGTGATTGATTTTTGTTTTTTAATTCTTCAGTGTGAATGTTCTGTGTACCATCATGTCACTTCTTAAAAAAGGAAAAATCTGTACAGACTGTGCACCTCTTAAAGACAAGCAAACAGCAGCCAACAAGAGATCACAAAGCAAAGCTAGTGTTTTGTAAAATGCATGTTTATATGTTTATATGTATAATTGTGTTCACAAGACCCGTCTCTCACACACAAACATGCACACACACTAGGTTTCTGTGCAATTTTACGTACCTCCGCTGAGCGCAAGAAACATTTAAACTCCTTTTGCATTTCATGAACACAAATGCATGATCCTCAAACAGCAAGAAATAGTCGCAAATAAAAAAAAAAACAATCCTAAAAGTGCTATTATACAGCTGCTTGCAGAAAGATTGAGAGAGTAACCCATACATCTTTTTATCTGTCTTGTGCGTCTAGTATTTTTCTGTGAAACTGATTGTAGGCAATGCTTCGCTTTCACTTAACCCCTCTGAGCTCATGCTAAGATGATAAATCATTTGCTCTATTGTCTAGAGATGTTTTTTTGCCAAATCATATGATCTGACTTCTTCCACACAGAATTTATATATCAACACTGTGACTTGCCACAACTGTGACATGATAATTTCACTACATTTTAAAATGGCTTTTATCTCCATTTTCATGTTCTTTTTTTGTTCTTCAGGGTCAGAGGCTTAATTGCCTTCAATAACGATTCAAAGGATTGCTGGTATACTAAAAATACATTTAAAAATACAGTTGTATTACCATTCTTGTTATGTTGCCCCTTTCGTGAAACTTCAGGTGTAGTCGTAATGGCAACAACTGCCTTTGCTTGGCATATTTTTCTCCTCTTGTAAAGCTTGCAAGCTTTAGTAGAAATAACTTTTTTTTTCCATATGTCGCATCAACCTTCCATCCAATACCTCCTGACTAGGGCATGTAATTCACCAGAAATCAAGTGTTTCACTCCAGCGCAACAGGGTATTTCTCCTCAGCTCAAGGAAATCACAGCTCAGACACAACACCACCACAGCTCCGTGTGTTCATATAAGCCAGGTCTTTCAACATGCTAAAGATATGGGTCATTCTTGTCTTACTCCAACGGGTCGTTTCCCCGTAACCCATATCTCCTTTACTGGTTACATCTCAGAATGTTCAGACAAAGCATGCTGTTGTGCAGCGTAAGGACAACGTCATGCCCGCCATATTTTCCTCTGACTCATATTAGCATTTGACGCAAGTCTATTTGCAATATACCAGAGGCGTTTGTAGGTGTTGAATGATATAGCTCTATGTTCATGGTCACGACAAAGGTAAATTGGTCTCAACTTCGTTCTCCAGCTGTCTTAAAACCCTGTACTTTTATGACATTTATGTACATTTTAATTTTCCGCAACCTTTTCTATTTCTCTTTTTACTGTTTTGTTTTCCTTCCAGAAAATATGACGTGATTCTGTGTCCTGAAAGTCTATTGAAACTGAAAGTAGATCAAATGACGTTACGTTATTCCTGTATTGTGTGTCTGTGCGTACTGCCGGATCATCGATGTACCTGTTATGTCAACTTGTGTGAATTCCCTGCCTACACCACGCGGAGACATATCTGTATATATTAATCAATACTATTTTTACTGCATTTTTGTACAAATATTCATGGTAGCCATGTATAAGTAGTTCAACTGATTCTACTGTAGTAATAAAAGAGTTTGGTTTTAAACGTGCTATCCTGGTCTCTCACTGAATGACAAGTGTGAATGACAATTGGTATATTAAATGGAAAAAAATGTAAGGATGTACTCAAGACATTACTGGATACTAATACATCACCTAAATTGTTGCTTAAAAAAGTGAGTGTATGCTACAGTGTTCGCACAGAAAAAAATACAGTGGTAAAATTGCAAGCAGCTTTTTTATCTCCTCTACATGCAGAACAAAGAACTGTGAATAACAGTAAGGGGACTTGTACGTGGAGGTGTAATAGTTTAGCAAAAAAATGACTCGTCTGTCTGATTTACATGCGCAAAACTTTGAATATGGGCGCCATACAGTGCATCAATACATTCAACAGGATTAGCTGCGGTAGTAGTTTCACGGTTGTGCGACGACAAAGTCGACTGAGACACAAATTCCTGGTGTTCATCATTAACCTAACCGAAAAATATAAATCATTAGGGCACATTAAACGTTTCTCAGCCTCCGTTTCGGCAGGGATACCGTATCACGGACGCATCAAACTCACCGTGCACAAAATGAAAGCAATCCATTCATTGGTATGAAAAGTTTTTCGGCAAAGAGCGGGATGATTCACTGGCGGCGGCTCTTTTGTAGTCAACGGGCTGCTTTGCACGTCATTTCTGTCACCGCGTCCTTATCTGCCGGCCTGCTTTCCTGGGCTCAGGCGTTCTCCCCCAGTATTGCAAAGATTGCAGTGAAATGCCGACATCATTCGCCAAATGCACGTTTTTTACTTTTTATTTGGTAATGGCGCAATGTTGCACACTTGCATAAAACCACTCGGGGAAGCTATTGTATTGATGTCTGTCAAATGTCACCAGTTTGACCCAGATAGTCGTATACTTACCCGGAATAAGGTCTTTTATTTGAAATTCACTTTATACATGACAGCGCGCGCTTGGCTTAGAACCCGTTACCATGGTGAACCCCGGAGACACGCGCAGAGCGGAGCACTTCGCCGTCTTTCGCGTCACTTCTGCGTCTTGCTTCACTTTTTAATCGTACATAGTAGATACCTGTTGTTGACTAGCTGAATAGATATCGCGCTCCATTACACTAACTGATTAACAGGCTTGGCGAGTAACGGAATACTGTCTTTCGTAACCTGGATATAAAAATAAGTAACTGAGAAAAAGAAACGTAATCATATTACAGTTACTTTTGTAATAAATCATGATTATTTCTAGGTTATATTATAATAAGAGAGTGGTTTAAAGAATGGGGAAGCTGACGTCACGCCGTTTCCGGCGTAAGCAGCATGTTGACGTACCTCTTGTAACCATTCCCTCCTCCATCCTCCTCCTATCCCTCCTGCAGCATAAGTCCCGCCTATCTACGGCATAAGTCCCTCCTACCTACGGAATAATCCCTCCTACTTACAGCATAAGTCCCTCCTACCTATGGCGTAAGTCCCTCCTACCTGTGGTGTAAGTCCCTTTAACTTTCGGCTGGCATCAGGCTACAGTTGTACCGTTTTTGATCACTCTGCTATTTTTTCAGATTATTTTTCTTACCACACTCCACATTTGATGACAGCAACACTGCTGTGCCAAATGGATGCCCATCAAAATAATCCATTTAACTTGTGGAAATGTCTCAGTTATTTTGTTTTTAAGGAGGACAGAGAAAATTTCACAGTGCGATGCGTATTATGTCACCTAGCTGTGAAAATACTGGCAACGTCAAAGAGCTTGACATCAAATTTAGAAACATTTAGAAGTGAGACTATAAGACCAACCACTAACATTAGCTACAGAGATCCTGGCATCGATACCCAAAGTTAGCAGGTATCGATACCCAAACTACTATGCTCTTTGCACAAAGCTTTACAGCAGGGGTAGCCAATCTTATCCGCAAAGTCACGATATATATACAGGTTTTCACTGCAACTCCCTAATTAGGTCACTAATTAGAGGACTGGCTGAAAAATCCTCACACCTGGGTTGGACAGCTGACCTAAAGGTTATCCCAAAAACTTGCATACACACTGGCCCTTTGCGGATAAGATTGGCTACCCCTGCTTTACAAATACATGGGCTACCAGCATTTTAATTCTACTTCTACAAATTAGCACAATACTGTACTTCAGTGCTGTTTTATTTGTATAGCCCAAATCACATGAATTCCATTTTATTTGTAGATCAGTGATCATTGTTGACACACCACAATGAAAATTGACCTCTGCATATGTGACATAGCAGGGGGGCAGCTAATTCAGCACCTGGGGAGCAGTGCTTGGGGAGGGGGGGTACCTTGCTGGTTGGGGATTCAAACCAGCAACCTTTCAACTACAAGTGCACGCCCCTAACCATCAGGCCACCGATCTGCCCCAAAATCACACCGCAAATGATACCATCTGTTCTTAAACCCTAATATAGGACAGGATAATTTCCTCATTGTTATCATTATTATAAGGCCAAATTGCATTCCACAGCATGAGTAATGTTACTTGTTCTTTACTGTATCTAGAGAGGAAAAACGCCATATGGAGACATGTTCTGTTTCACAAGTTTTACCTTGTCCATAATAATGTATGTATATTATTATTTTAACAACACAGTTCTTTACATTTTTTTACTCTTGTCTTTCATTGGCATTGATGTAATACAAAAGTAACTAAAAGTAATTAGTTACATTACTTTTATTTTAAGTGATGTTAGTGATTACATTTTTCAACATGTAACTAGTAACCTACCCAACCCTGGTGATTAATTTACTCATTTAAGAAAGCTGGCTCTCTGTGCAATTCCTGGGCCCCGACCATTTCATTCTGACCAGGTAGAAGTGGACTCCAGTCTACATCTAAAATCCGAAATCACATAGTGTACGTGAAACATGAAGTCCCAACATACCTGGGTCACCTATATGGTGTCATCCAGACCTCGTTCTCCTGATGTGTTCCAGGGTGCTGGAGTGTGTGCCAGGGAGCTGTGATGTGTACTGGGATGCTGTGATGTGTACTGGGATGCTGTGGTGTGTGCCAGGGTTCTGTGATGTGTACTGGGATGCTGTGGTGTGTACTGGGATGCTGTGGTGTGTGCTAGGGTGATGTGATGTGTACTGGGATGCTGTGGTGTGTACTGGGATGCTGTGGTGTGTGCTAGGGTGATGTGATGTGTACTGGGATGCTGTGGTGTGTGCCAATGTGCTCCGAGTATGGAAAAGTTATGACCCGTAGACCTATTTAACTATTTGACATGTCAGACTTGCTAGCTGGTTTAGTTAGATGACAAAATCGGCTTCTCTAAATTCTTTGTTGTTTGGTTATAATTTGAACCAGAGGAAATATGATTAGGAACCAATGTCCTATTTCAAAGTGAATTTTTCTGTTTCAGGTACACCGTATATAACTATATCTGCAGACGGTATCAAAACCAGTATCATTATCAGTGGCTAGTAGTTTTGCCGATGTTTTTTGAGTGCTTTGATTTTTTAATGAGGAGATTTTATGAACGAGATTTTTTTTTTAATAAATGAAAATGAACAGTGTATTTTTATAAACGAATGAGGCTGATGTACTCAACAATTTTTAAAGGTACCAGAAGATGGCAGTAAACACCATAGGAAGACTGGTGTATTTGAAATCTAGGTTTATGAAGACCTTGGATTTTGCTTAATTACAATTATTTAAATAGACCACATGGAAGATGTCTGGTTACGTATGCTTTTTGTAATAAAATTGTGTAGTCTGTAATATTTCCCGTTTCGGTTTTATGTTGCAGAAGCTTGCAGTCCAATATCGGTTTCTTTATTTGGTTCGTTTTTCTATGCCAGTGTTATTAATGTTTTGATGTCTGGCAGCCTAATGTAATTTAAGCTGACATGCTTATGATCGTTCTGCTTGTGGTTTTTAAAGTCTTAGATCCATTGCGGTTGGACTGATACTGTTCCGGTATCTAGTAGCGCGCCTCAGGTCCAGCTTGCCGTTTGATCGCTTGGGCGTGACTGCAGTGTGTCATCGCGCACTGCAGCCAGGTGCACGGTGCTGCCAAGCCGCAGAAGCTACCTGGCGCGGAGATGTGAGGAGCCAGCCTCATCTCGACTCCCCGGCCCAGGCTGACCCCCGCCCCCCGCTCCGATGTGCCCGCATGGAAGCAGCTCTGCTGACGTCAGCGACCTCCTTCATCCTTCCATAAATGTAACTGTGCCCTTGCTGCCATGTTGGGAAACAGAGAACGTTTTAAGGGGCGGGGGGTGGGCTCTGTTTCATTCAGAATAACTCCAATGAAATGTAAACATCATTCATTAATTATTTCATTTATTTTTAGTATGAGAAGCAAGACCACCCCTCAGCCTAGTGTCTTCTGCACCCTAGCTAGGTGTGACCTATGGGCAAAGATCACAGTCCCTGTCTCATCTGATGGCTATCCTTGGCTTTATTATAATTATTTTTCATTTTACTTGATGCTTTTATCCCAAGGAAAGGTTACAATTTGTATGTGCGCTCTTGGAGATGCCATATGCCACCAATAGAGGGCGCACTGAGAGGATCTGTGGATCCTGAAGTAATCTTTCTGTATCTGGCTGCTGTTTGCACCTTTCACTCTTTTAAATAATTATTTTAAATAATTTTTTCTCTGAAAAGAATAAAACACAAAAATCTTTAAAAAAAATGTATTTCATTTTAAATCCTATTTGTAATTTCCATTTAAAATATACATTAAGTTATACTTTGAGCAGAGAAATAGGTGCAAACATTGCACTGCAGCAAAAGCTATTTTATTTTTTGGGTCCTTTGTCTTTATGACATGTCAGTCTCAGTGGATTATAGCATCTGCTATATAAATCCAAGTTAATGTAACTACAGTTGATATTGAGGAACACATGTTAATTTAACCCATTTAGCAAAACCTGTTGTGCCATATAGAATAGCAATGAGCAAGTTAAATGAGTTTATTCAACTCAACACATGGTGCTTTATTAGTACAATGGCGCTGTGTAGCCATTTTTATTCTCTTGAATGCGTACGTAGAAAAATTGCCGGCGTTTGCGTCGGGTCTCAGTCAGATTTTTAATTGGGGAGATTAAATATGTGTTGACACTGTGCGAGAGCAGAGAAAACACTTGTTTGTGTTGGCCGGCTGGAAAGGTAGGAGACAGATGGGGATGGATGTGTGCACTAACAGTGGGGACAGACTGTGCTGGCTGGTGACTGACAGAGTCCCCTTCGAGGGAGTCCTGTATGCACGTGGATGAGTGGGTTTTTGTGCCATCAGCTTGTCTAACAGACCAGCAGTAGTTCTCCATGGTGCCATGCTTTTTTCGTCATATTTTTGTCAATGCCATGTGTTGTAAGGCCATTGAGATGCCAGTTCGATGGTTGGCATGAACCACGTGCGTAACACAAATGCCACTCAAACTGCTAAACAAGGTGTTATTTTCTGACATGTTCGCTTGTGACTTGACCTATCACCAAATACCTGTCCATCGCCATTTGTTCTCCCATAGGTTATCACCAATAAAGTGAGATTGAAATGTTAAGTCGTAAAAAAATACACATTTCTGGAGTAATCAGAAATAGTCTTTTTTAATGTTTCGATTAAAATGTAAGTCATGTATTCTGTCTGTCGTGTATTCTACAGAAATGCAGTGTGCTTAATTCTAGCTCAATTTATTATTCATTGTGTTGCATCTATGTATGACAACTTGGTGCCAGACAAAGACTTACAGTTTGTTGCTAATAAGTTCCCCTCTCCCTGTTATGGGGTCCGCAGGGTTCCCTCCCCAGGGCACAGAGATGTGTTGATATTCACAAGACCAGCCCTTTCCTGAGCAATGCCATCTCATACACAGAACCAAGCCACAGGACATAACTAAAGTAACACATTTACCCAGATAAGTGTAAATTAACATGACTTTAATTCCTGTAATTGCATAGTATTTTTAGGGATGATGCTGGAAGCAGAGGGTTTAGGGTGGTATGGATGTATCTACATCGATACCTGATATGTACGTTTCATCAGTAACGAGAAACCATTGATGAAGTTTTGTGATTCGTTCTAAGGCCACTTCCTGTATACCTTGACAGTCACAGGTTGGACGACATCCTATTTCATCAGTCCTATCGGACAGGAGACCCCAGTGCCGCCCAGCCCACAATAGCCTCCCGGGTTCTTGCTCAGGTACTGTTGATGGTAGTCCTCGGCGTAGTAGAACTCTGGGTCTTCACGGATCTCTGTGGTGACTTGCCCAAATCCATTTTCAGTCAAGACCTGGCAGAAGAAACAGAGCGATGTGAATCTTTATCCGTATTTCTAAATTGACCGACTCCTCTTCTGCATGATGGTCTATTTAAACAAAAATGGAACAGTAGGTTATATTTGACGGAAATGAGAAAGGAGAGTCCATTCAGGTGTTAACATCGTACTGCGGCATCTTCTCCCTTTACAAATCAAAACAAAAGCTTTATCACACTTTAGAGGAACACGTTTAACTCCAGCACTTAGTGCAGCTCATTTTTCACGTTTAGAGGTAGAGCTGTTCTATTTAGTTACTTTATTATTATTTGTATCATGTAAAATTTTATGATTCTGTCCTTAGCTTTGATCCACTTACTTAGCTCAGTTTACTTCTTTCTGTCACAGTTTGGGTTAGACACTTTGTTCAAGGGTACACCAGCAGGATCATGTACCGGGGCCCGAACCGGTGGCTGTGCCCTGCTTAGCCGCTGGGCTACCTGCTGTCTGCGTTTATCCACCTTTAGCCGGGATAAAAAGAGCCTTACAGCAGGACAGCAGCCAGCAAGCCGGAGGTGTCCGCGAATCGAACGTTGTCCGGGACATCGGAAGAGTGAGAACGACGTCATTATCACTCCAGCTAGTGGGAGATAGGGAGGTGGGGGGCGCAACAGATGCCTTATTCATCCCCACCCAGATGTGTGGGGACCTCATGCTCCCCCACCAAGGTTTTATGGACGTCGGGTGCAGCATCACCTGAAGTCCGTCAGGTTGCTTTCCAGGCCCCGAAGGAGGTGATGAAGATTATACATGAGCCGAGAAAAATGGCTTCAGATCTACCCGAGGTCACATGACTGCGTACTGGCCTACTTAAACGCTAATACTCCCGCTGCCTCTTTTATCATAATATGTTTCAATAATAAAGCTTTTAAGGTTTTAGGTAGAGCGCAGGCTTCTGTTTGAATGGTTTGGGAATCGGGGACTGTCACAGTTTTGCGAGGCAAGGAGCCAAGCCGGGACAGACCGCACCCCATGACGCCCCTGCGGACTCCCACCTGACAGCACCTGTCCGCATTCAGATGCTGGCTGCAGTCTCAGCTTCATGGCTAAACAGGACTGGAAGGAGCAGGGCCATAGTGAAGAAAGGTGAATTTTCCCCACCTGAAAGCAGGACGTTCGTTCCGTTTCTCTCTGTCCCTCTTCCCGCCTGGCCTGTCCCTCTCTCTCTCTCTCCGCATCTCTCCATGTCTCATTTCAAACCTTGGCCCGCTCACGCCTGGGGACGTGTGAAGAGCGAGCAGCTCTGTGAAGGAACCTGCCAACCACCTCATCTCGCTGACCATCTGCCACGAGGCGAGCGCACACCTGTCGGGAGCGTCTGCTGGAGACGGTAGCTAGGTGGTGACAGATCGGTCCCCCCTGCTGGAGCCAAAAAACCTCTAACGACATCATAGCACTCGGGGAACCACTTGGGGGCAAAAATGAAAGAGAGAATGGATTCCGTGATGGCCAGTGTGTATGGGAATACAACACGGACTAGAGCTGGCAGTGCAGATCTGACTAATTGGTCTGACTCTCTTGGGAAGACTTCTGCAGACCCTCAAGCGAGGGGGTTACCCTCCACACCACGAGGTATAAAAAAATAAATACATCAGGGAATGTTCTTCCTCTTCAATCAGAGACTTGCAGATGTCACAGAATATTTTTTTGTCCAGAGCAATAGACATGATGTACACTACAGTATGTACAGCACTGAAGAAGCCTACATTATGTAACTTCAGACAAAGAGTTTCCATCTTGGGTATCCACCCATTTCCAGGATTTCCAGTGAATTCCAAGCACCATGCCCATTTCAGACCCCCCTCCCCCACCCCCTCCTCCAGTAGATTTGTTAACTATGCAGCAGGAGACTCAAACAGGCCTTCAGCATGGCCGGAAACCACAGCAGTAATAGGCAGCAGGTAGCTAGCCGAGAGCATCTCTGCAGAGAAAACGCCAAACATTATACCCCCCCCCCCCAACACACACACAACACTGGGCACCCCCTGCCGACAGGGAGCCGAGCTGAGCCGCTCCACACAGATATGATTGAAATGTGTCTCTTTACAGGGCACCTCTCCTCTAGATGTGTCACTCGGTGCCGACCCACAGAGGCGGCTAGGAACCGCCAAAGTGAGAACGCGGTCGTCAAGGAGACCAGGGTGGCTGAACCCTGGAGAACAGTGGACTGTGAAACACATGGTCCTGTGGCAAGTGCTCTCCTTCCAGTGAAAGAAGAGGGAGAGAGTCTGCTTGTGTGTGCGCGTGTGTGTGTGCACATGTGTGTGTGTGAGAGGGAGAGAGTCTGCTTGCGTGTGTGCATATGTGTGTGTGAGAGGGAGAGAGTCTGTGTGTGTGCATGTATGTGTGTCTGTGTGCATGGGTGTGTGTGTGTGTGCGCATGTATGTGCGCATGTGTGTGCGTGAGAGAGTCTGCTTGTGTGTGCGCGCATGTGTGTGTGAGAGGGAGAGAGTCTGTGTGTGTGCATGTGTGTGTGTGCATGGGTGTGTGTGTGTGTGTGTGTGGGTGTGTGTGCGCATGTGTGTGCGCATGTGTGTGCGTGAGAGAGTCTGCCTGTGTGGGCGCGCATGTCTGTGTGTGTGCACGTGTGTGTGAGAGGGAGAGAGTCTGCTGTGTGTGTGTGCGTGTGTGTGTATGTGTGCGCGTGTATGTGTGTGCGAGAGAGAGAGAGAGATTCCCCCTTGGGGTACAGAAAAATGATGACTGATGATTACCCTCATTTGGATTAATGTCTGTATCACCAGATTGTCTCCGGTCGTTCCCGAAAACAGCTTTTAACGATTTTGGGGATTATTTTTGGGGGGTTACTGACACTTTGGGGGATACATTTATCAGGGTGACTGGCCTTTTTGGCTGCTAGTGAACACTGTGCTGCAGTACGCAATGAGACACTGAATTCCAGGATACACCATCCGATCATCTGCTTTGGGAACGGGGAGGCTGGTGTATACGCAGGGTCTGTCTGCAGGTGACATTGCCATGGAAACCCCTTTTGGAAACTGTATTTCCAGGCACCAGCACACATACAGGTCGACGAGGTGATGACATGCACCATGGCGCCCAGACACCCGGGCTGTGAACGGGATCAGCTGGCAGTGAAACACTATTTGTCAGTTTCATTTTAAATGTTACAAAGTGTCTATCTGCAGTGAATTAATTCATGCAAATGTTTGGGCCGTCTGGCCCTCACACAGCAGTGCAAATCTGTGGAGCCAGACCCCTGACCTCAGGCCCCGGGCCCCTGGCCCCTTCCCATTAACCCTACGCTTAGCCTTCCAGCTGTTTGTTCAGCCCTATCCCTTTCAGCATTGTTTCCCAATCCGGTCCTTGGTGATTCTCCGAGAGTCCTTGTTTTTACTCCCTCTCAGAAAGTCTACATTTTTGCTTCCACATTTTGACGAACGGATGCCGAAACGGCCAGGGTGCGTCTCGTCGCAGGAGCAGCAGGCCTACTTTTCAGGGGCCGGTGAGCCCCACGTCCTCATCAACCTCCCTCGTCACTCATTCATCTATTTCCAAACCTGATTACCTGCTTCGTAGAAGCATGCGCTTGGTGCCCAGCTGCATGTGGAGAAAGGGTTAACTCAACACAATAACACACACAGATCATTAGGCAGACAGACACCTCTGATCAATGTGCCATCTACTGGGGGCTGGGAGACACGAGACACACCCCCTCACCCCTACCCCACCCCTACCCCACCCCTACCCCACCCCCAGATCATGCAGCGCTCTGGAGCAACGGAGAGCGGCATCTCCAGCTGCGCCCAAGTTATCGGCGGCGCTCGGCTGTTCGCTCGCACGGCCGCGGTGCTTAAATGCATAATTCAGGCTAATTAATTTGCATGTCGGACGGAGCGCTTATTTGGAATGCAAATTCCTACGTGCTCCCGTTAACTGAGTGCGAGAGGGTGGGGTGGGGAATGTGAGAAGCAGCGATAAGCAGACGTAAAATGGCTTTTCAGCTGCAGCGATATTCAGGCCGGCAGTGAACGGAGCAGGAGCAGCAGAGAGCAAAGTTTGATTTTTTCCTACTGTGGATGCTGTAACGCTCAGGGGAGGGGGAATATTGACGGCACTGTGTGTATGATTCGGGGATTGCAGGATAAACTCCACGCATCGGGTGGCACTGAATGGGGGCAGCCCTGCATTACTCTCCTCCCCTGTCCTCTGTTCATCTTCATTGCACGAAACTACCGTATATTCTGTAATATAGAGGCAAGCCTCCATCTGACTGGCATAAGGAAGCAAAACCAAGCAGGGATGGCACAGTTCCAGACCATGAAGGTGCCGCATACTCCAGACCCTGGCCATGCCCTGAAGACCACCATCACGCTACCGGGGCTGCAGCAAGATTAGCCGTTTACTCTTACACTGCAGTTTAATTCTGAGAACCAGTAATGAGAGTCCGGGTCGTGAACCTGCGTGGATGAAAAGGACAGGAGGCAAACCGTGTCATATAAAATGGCACGAGCTCCAGCTGGGACCATGTAACCACGGAGTACCTCAGGGTCTTGTGCCGAATCCATTACTCTTTCTAATCTACATAAATTACATGCATTGTGGCATGTTACAGTTTTTAATTTGCAGATTTGCTGCCGTAGAAATAGAGCAAGCAGCAGGACAGTAACAAACATAATAATGGGGGGAGGGGGGGCGCAGACACTCAGCAAATGAAATTTAGCAAGGCTACATGCGAAGTAATTTATCTGGAACGTACATCACAGGTACAGCGTCGAGCTAACAGTGGGGCGCGACTGACTGAGCATCGCGAGAACATGATAAAGCAGCGAGAAACGGCTCAAACTGATCTGTAAGCAGGATGCAGGTCCAAATAAGTCACGCTGAGGCTGTGCAAGGCAAGAGAAAAAGCTAAATTTGCTCGCCTCATAAGAAGGGTAGTGCTCCTTTGAGAGAATTTAACAACGTACCAGGGAAATATCTCCCGGTCTTAGAGGGCTGCCACCTACAGACGAGTCGAGATATCTCTCTAGTCTCACATAAAGGTGATAAATGATCGAGGCATGTAAAGTCTTCAGGGAAACAAACAAGGTCAACCTAAAGACCATATTTTTAGTACTTATCCAGGAACACACAGCCACAAATAGAAACTAGTTTGGGACCAGTCTACATCACAACATTTTTTACACAAACTAAGGTGGGGTTGGGATGAACCAGTAGGGTAGTATGGGGCAAATGCTCCAATTTAGTAAAACCACCGATAGTAACAAGTTACAAGTACAAGTATAAATAGTTGCACGTAAAAAACTCCCAGTACCCTTTATGTGAATTTTAAATGTCCAAATGATCCCCTTGTAATATTATGTTCTTATGCTATTATGTTTCAGTTAAAATGATTAACAGACCTGGGATATGTGATGCCGCTGTGTCACATGACCTGCTTGTTAATGCGAAATTGCTTATTGACCTGCCTATTAACAAGCTCATTAACTGTGCCACATTCATCACCAAACCAAAGCGTATCAGTCACGTGAGGTTATTTCACAAGAGATCCTTTTCAGGTCACTCCTCTGTAGTGTGTGTGGAGGTCTGTACACGAGCATGGGAGCGAGTGTGTCAGGTCTGTGTGTGAGAGAGAGAGACAGAGACAGAGAGCTTGTTTACGTACACTGCTCAGCATGCGACTGTGCTGAACGGTACTGGCTCAGACGCTGTCCGTAATGATGTTCAGGGATGGGGGCTAGGTGCTGGCACAAGAGCCAAGCGTCTGTTAGCCACCATTTGCTCAGATCTCCTGTGGACACCGTCAGGAAGTGAAGTGGGGAAGTCTGGACATGATAAAAGGACAAAGTGCGCTACAGAGATGTTGCCCAGCAGTGCTGAAGACATTACAGCAACACTGCATTAATATGAATGCGAATGACGTAAAACCAGAACCTAAATTCACCAGTATGAACAGATAAATGCATAAAATTACAGTAAAGTATGTGCAACTTACTGGCAGCGAGAGTGTCAGCTGAACGACTAATTAAGCCTTGTAGTGATTCTCATGGGAAATAATCTGGGAACGGAGGCACAGGTGAGGGCCACAGGATAACGGGAACATATTATCCACCCAGGGTGCTTGTGCAGCAGGCATAGCGGGCAATGTGCCGGCCTTGTAACCAGATCTCAGCAGGGAGCCCTGCTGTTGTACCCTTGGACGAGGGTTACTCTGATAAAAGTCCAATTTGAGACGATTTTGCCAACGAGTCGGTTGCAGTGGAAGAAATAACAGATGAAGTTAAAAAAAAAGGGCAAAAGAGAAAAAAAAGACAATGCTGGCGTTATGGGGCAATCTCAATGTTAAAGGGGCAACATCACACATTCTGCTGCCTCATTTGCATGAGGTTCGCGGGCTACGAAATTAGTACCATGTTTCGTGTTGAGACCCTTCCACGGCTGCTGGGATTTGGGCTAATCTTACAGCAATGTTCGGTCCGCCCCCACCGTTCACCATGGCGCGCAGAGCAGGCTCCGTGACGCTGACGTGGAGACCGCAGCTCATCCCTGGCTACTCTATTTTCAATTATTTCTAGAATCCCAGCTGATTTGACCAAAAAAAAAGAAGAAGCCTCCCTGCAAAGGGGGGTCGGCGCGTGCTTCTCACACGCACAGGGGACTGTTAATTGGGCCTCGGTCTATCCTGGATTTCGTAATTCTATTACAGCCGAAACGGGAGGGCGATGGAGAGCGACGGAGGGGTGGAAGCAAAGAGGAAAGAAAGTTACTAAAGCAATTTGAAGACAGATTTGTCCGGCAGATGGTTGGCAGCTCTGTGTTTGTTAAACCAACTGGTTGGGTACATTGGGATGTCGGGGAGCAGCATGGAGCGATGCTCCATTTAGAACGGACACAGATGGGGGGGGGCTAAGACTGGGCTTCAGCAAGATGGTCAGGAAACAGGGAGAGTTATCACTGCGCATAAAAGGGGGGGTGCCTTTCGACCCCGCTGTGGCCCCCAGACGCCCAAGTCAGCCTTGCATTCCTGCGTCATTCTTTTTCCTCGTTTTTGGACCAAATGACCATCTCAAGGTAACCCCACCGGTACAACCCCAAACCCCCCCCCCCAGTCCCACGTGTGCTCGTGATCCAGCAGTGCCAACAGCTGCCTCCCTCACCCTGCAGAAACTGGTTGGGCAGGAGTTCAACTACAGGTCAAGACATCGGCCAAAAGGTTGCTGGTTCAAATCCCATGATGTGTGCCGTACTCCACTGCAAAGCCAAATCGGAAACAATTAGCATGTGAAAAAGCAAATCAGTCACAACTGGCACGTAAAAAAGCAGAAACACGCAAGTGTCCCCTTCCATGCGGGCTATCAGCGCCCCCCACACCATGGGTCCACTGATGGCAGGGGGGTGACACAGAGGGCAGAACCTGTTTCATCAATGCTCAGAAGACACCTTCACTTACTTATATATCCGGTTACATTGCATCTTCAGGTTGTGTGATTTTCCTACATCTGAAAGTTTGAAAAATGCAGTCAGCTTCCTCAGTAGAGGAATGATCTCCCCCATCAGTGAGGACATGAAGCTCTTCAATGAACATTTCATGCCTGATTTGCTGAAGCCCAACTGATTTAACCCAGTGCGGCTGTATATAGCCGCAGTACAGTTCTTAAGTAATGTCTTACTGCATTTTTCTCCCACAGATTGCTATTCCCGTCACTCTGCTAGGATGCTATTACGTAAGAGTTGCCCTTGCTGAGAGAAAGGCTACACTTTGATTGAAACGATTGTGCTCTCCGTGCCTGTTTGTGCGTTCATCGGCTGTATGACCTCACTAACTTACTAAAACATGGGCAAAATGATCAAGCGTGAATGTAGACGTAACGATTTTTATAGCCCGATATTTTATAGTATATGTTTAGCAGCATATTAAAAGTATTTTAGGCACAATCTTAACTTCTCAGCCACCGTGCGACCTCTTGCCCTTAGCAGCTGAATTTCTGAGAGCTTCAGCCTCGGGTTCTCATAAGATACTGAAAAAGTGTCTATTTCTGTGATATCCATCCTCTGCTATCACTGGATTACAGGTCACAAGTCCATACAGTGATAGCATAGCTATAAATACATAAGCTATATAAGAATGTGGCTTCTGCTGAAGAAGGCGTGCAGTCCTGTTCAGAGTTAGACACACACACACACACACACACACACACACACACACACACACACACACACACAGTCTCTATCATGGAAGTAATCATTTGATTGGAGCTCAGAAAGCGCTCCGCTAATGAGAGACGTGGTGGATTAGGGGCGCCTAATTAAAGACGTCCTGATTTCTCAGGACTCCGAGAAGCAGCCTAATTGGTAGGGTGCAGTTGGTCTTTGCTGTCTCAGGAACCTGTCTCCAGGCTTTTGAGCAAGGTGCATGGTCCTGCTGGAGGTCTCTGAGGTAAAAACCTGTCTGCCGTGGGACCCCTAATTGAGACACTAATAGATGGGAACAGGACGTGCCCAAATATGCTGCCCCCAGAGAAGAGGTAATACCACTTATATTTTTATACAGACCAGTGAACTGACATGCGTGTCCTCATTGGCTCAGCTAAGAATGGAGAACAACTCCCCCTTGTGGCCACTGAGGGGACATGCGTATTTCTGCTCTCAGCCTTCAGGTGCCGCTCCTGACGTTTTACTGGCACAATGCAACTGATCTAGTTTTCCATTATGCTTTGCTACTAATACTACTAATGCTTCTCCATTAGGAGTCAAAAAAGCAAGCATTCCATTAAAAATGCATTTAAACTAGAATGTATAAACATGTCCATTTAATATTAATATTAAATATTCTAAAGATTTTACAAACCTTGATAAACGGGATCAAATATGTAAATATAAGGGTATCATTCACAATGACAGGTTGGGTTTGTTGGACTATAGTGGTACTGGTGATCTTTTTTTCAAACAGACAGAATCAGCGCTGTAGTGCAAAACTAAACCGGATAGCATCCGTTAGGGAGAAGCTCTACATGTCTGACAAAATGAGGCCGTGCTCTGCACTAGGGCAGGCAGCCACGCCCCCTACAGGCAAGCGCAGTTTGCTCTGCCCTGTCAGTCCTGGAATATGTGAGGTCTGTTACTCCAGGTGTGAGGTTTGGGATATTGAAGAAGACTAACTAGGTACAATTATTGTGGTTTTTTTCTTCTGACCAACAGCCTTTTTTTAATAGCAAGTTTAATCTCCACATTTCCTGTATAACTCACCAACCTGAGGGACAAGCACTCTACCTGTGCAGACACAAAGCCTCCAGGCCTGCAAACCTACAACCTCTTCCTGCGCAGACACTGAGCTTCCCACTCTGCAAACCTACAACCTCTTCCTGCGCAGACACTGAGCTTCCTGCTATGCA